>JACSYO010000285.1:1877500-2567500 GCA_016806645.1 Ophiodon elongatus | reverse complement strand
TATTTAGTGGCCAGTGTGTACATTTTTTTTGGGGGGGGGGGGATCTATTGGCAGAAATGGAATATAATATTAATATGTATGTTTTTTTTATAAGTGGATGATCACCTGTAAATAAAAACGATACTGTAGAATGAGCCGTTTGTATCTACAGATAGTGTGGGTCTTCTTCAATGAGTCCGCAAGATAGTTCTTAGTTCTTCACCCAGGAGAAGTTTCAGTTGGCTGCAATCTGCAACCTCACTATTAGATGCTGCACAATGACCCTTTAATAGCCATGTTCATATGAGGCCATGAACAAGGTCTTTACAAGGCCACTCAGTTCCTAGTGACAGACCTCAACCAAGAACTCTTGAATAGTCTCAGATGACAGTTTCAATGACGTATAAACAATAAAAGACATCCACTGTGTCATCTCCATAACAATACAATGTAAAAATAAAAATAAATCACCAGACAATAAGGCCAACGAGTGATGCTGTTCACTCTTTTTTTTTTTTGTAAAAAAAGAGGAAATAACTTTTTTTTTTGTGTCCTTGTCAATATGGGTATTGCAGATTGATCTTTGGCCACTTCCTCCTCCCTCGTACCTGACAGTCCTGCACAGCCTTACTGAAGAAGGAGTCCAGCAACAAGTTCTGCAACTCAGCGTCTCTGTCGAACGCCTCTTTGATTTCACCCAAGAAGACGCTGGTGAGGAGGGTAAAGGAGCAGCGTGAGCCAACAGCAACAGTCATTACATAACAATACAATGCATTAAAATAAATACCATGACCAGGTTAAATGGTGGCTAACACTGCAAGTCACACTGAGTGTTATATTTTGATTTGGGGTTACGCAACGTCTTTGCCAGATTACACAAAACAAACCAGTGTCACAACCATAATTTCCTCATTCGTTCACATTTTCCTTTCATTTAGATTTCTCACTCCGGCAAAGGGCAATGACATAAAGAGTTCACAACTTCCTTTATGGTACGACATGAAGACTTATCCCTCTTACCTTAGAATAATTATCTAATTAAAAGTCCTATTCCAAAATCTTACAAAGTGAATTAAATCGCAAAAAAAAAAAAAAACTTCTCCATTTTAGTTTTTTTTTGCTTCCTCAAGAAGTCCCTCTTACCAAATCAAACGACACTTTTCACCATCAGTGTGAAAGACACCTGTTGACATAAACGTTGCACACGGCGGCAGTGAGGCAAAACCTGTGGTCTGGGGACACACGAGAGGTTAGACGTACCTCCGGATGATGCAGCCTCCTCTCCACATCAGAGCGATGGCGCCGTAGTTCAGGGACCAGCCGAACTCTTTGGCCGCCTGCCGCAGCAGCATGAAGCCCTGCGCGTAGGAGATGATCTTGGAGGCGTAGAGAGCCTTGAGAGAGGAGAGCGGATATAAGTCTGACATTGTGACACAAATTTGTAGTGAACATTGGTCACCGTAAAAAAAAAAGAAGAAGTACATTTTTGAGTCTCAACAAAAAACTCAACGTTATAGCCTTCATGGCGGCAGGCTATATTGCAGGGCTGTTGTATTAGACTTTATCAGGTTTAGCAAGGTGTACCTTATAAACTGGCAAGTACACTACACTGTGTGTTCTACCTTTCTGATGTCCTCCAGGAAGGCAGCCTTGTCACCGCTGAATTTGACCCCCTGTGGCCCTGAGAGGCTGCGGCTGGCCTCCACTCTCTCATCCTTTAGAGAGGACAGGCATCTGGCAAAGACAGCCTCTCCTGAAACACAGATATGGGGAGGGAGGTGAGGGAGAAGGAGACAGAGGCATAGAGAGGGACAAGGTAAGCGCTCTGCACACGTCATGTTATTGGAGTGTCACTTGAAAACAGAGCTCGGTAAACAGTCATTTAGATTCTCTGAAACCCTTTACGACACGTGATCACATAGGTTAGTCCAGCCACTGCCACTGCCACTGCCACATAGCCACAGCTGTGCTGCAGCAACACCACGCTAATATAAAAACAATGCCCAAGGATCAGCATGACTCAGCAGTAGCTATAAAAGATTCATGCCACTACTACATTAGATAAAAAGAGGGATAGCCAGTTGCCACAGTAAAATGTTAATTAGATGACCATTGTTTCAAGACAGGAGGAAGCAACTGTTGGGTCAGCATGACTTGCCAAAAAACGACAGTGATGCAACAGGCAGAGAAAATGTGTCCTGTGAGGGAACTATCCTGGTGAGGAATGTTTTCCCCATCGGGGTCAGAGATCCATCCATCTATGTACACTGTACCGGGCCGTCGGACCGCTCCACACAGAGGCATAACAAAGGGGTTCATTGTGTGAGAGCTGAGCCCGTCTCTCTCTCTCTCTCTCTCCATCACAACAGGATCTACTTCACTGACAGGGATTGAGGAAACAAATGTGTTTTATAAAATCTAAATCTCCACTATGGTTGCGGGGGGTTTGATGAGGGGCAAATTTCTGCTACAAAATATCAGCATGATTGAACTTTTACTAAAAGGTTTCTGATGTATGTCCCATTCACAAACCGTGTCTGTTTGGTAGGGCATGAGCTGATATAAAGACATCGTTTGTACTGCATTATTGAACTCCCTGACCTTTATTTTGTCAACAGCTGCCATACAGTGAGAGCACAGACCAAAGCTGCAGAGAGTATCACAAATCCTCCTTATGTCACCAGAGATGAGCAGGCCACTAGAAAAGCCGTCAAGCTTCTTAGCGGCAGCCACATATCGATCAAGCTCTCTAGTCTGTCAGCGAAGCTAAACGTTGATCATTCGGCCTACTGCCCTTCAATCTGTTGAATAGGTGTTGAAATCTTAACACGTGTGACGTAATGCAGTTTGCCAAGTCATCATGGTCAACAGAGTTTCCTGAAAGCAGACAGCATTGAAAGAAGAGAGAAGGAAACCAGATACTTCCTTGTCTACAACCTCCTTTCTTTGTCTTACCGATCAGAGTTACAGGTGTGCCGTACTCCAGGGCTGAGATGGCCGTCCACTTCCCTGTGCCTTTCTGTCCAGCACTGTCGCGGATCTTGGGCAACAGATGTGTACCATCAGAGTCCTTGTATTTAAAGATGTTCGCCGTGATCTCGATCAGGAAGGAGTCCAACTCTGTCTTGTTCCAGCAGTCGAAAGCCTGAGTGATTCAACCACAGTGTGATGAAATATAGTCAGCCACACTTAACAAAAAAAAAAAAAGACTAATGAAGATAACAGCTTAACGCTCACCTTTGCCATCTCATCGTGGTCCATACCCAGAACATCCTTCATGAGGTGATAGGCCTCACAAATCAGCTGCATGTCGCCATACTCGATGCCGTTATGGACCATTTTCACAAAATGACCTGCACCCTCATCTCCAACCTGCACAAGCAAGCCAATCAGAATAGTGTGAGACGACTTGACACGACAGTAAGTATAGTAAACGTTCAGCACCCATTAAACAGCACTCACCCAGTCACAACAAGGTTCTCCTGTTCCGACCTTAGCAGCGATGCTCTGGAAGATTTCTTTAATGTGTGGCCTTCAAAATAAAGCAACAGCAACCGCTTTAATTGATTAACTTACTAAAATGGATGAATTCCCTGTTTCAACAAGTTCCACGTGTCTCCAACTTTATCAGGTGTATTTTAACATTCACATGCCCAGTTGAGACGTTTGTAAGGACTCACCAGGCCTCTTTGTGTCCTCCTGGCATGAGTGAGGGTCCATAACGAGCCCCTTCCTCTCCACCGCTGACTCCACTGCCAACAAACAGCAAGCCCTTCTCTTTCATACTCTTGCACCGCCGCTGTACGTCAGAAGCACAAATACCGTGAGAATTTCGACAAACAGAAATAAGGATTTACTGCCAAACAGTTTTTTTTTCTCCACGACTCACTGTTGTGTCTCTGTACTCAGAGTTGCCCCCGTCGATGATGATGTCCCCAGCCTCAAGTAGAGGGACCTGAAGAAGAACAAATGCAGCAAATAGTCAACTAATATAACTCGGAAGGTCTCCATTTTCCACAAGTGATTGGAGCACAGTTCAGAGCTACTAACCAGTTTGTCGATGAAGTCATCCACAGCCTGTCCCGCCTTGACCAGCAGGACGATCCTCCTGGGCTTCTTCAGCTTGGACACCATGTCCTCCAGGGACTCGGCTCCAACCACCTTGGAGCCCTTCGCCTCGTTCTTCAGGAAGTCGTGCACCTTGGACACGGTTCGGTTGTAAGCACAGACCTGTTGGGAGAGGTTTGGTGATTACGGGGCGAAATGATATACAAAGGGAACAATAAAAAGAGAGGAACAAGTTTCACTGCCAAGAAGTTATGGGATATGAATCTTACCACGAAGCCGTGATCGTTCATGTTCATGATGAGGTTTTGGCCCATGACAGCCAAACCAATCAGTGCAATGTCTGCCCTGTGAGGAGAAGAGAGCACACCACATGTACAGGGACTGAGCATCAACAAGGTCATATACAAACTGTACACAATCACACTTTTATGCAAATTATATCTTATTTGTAGTGCATCTTCACTCCATACAGGACATTTTACATATGCTTCTACTAAACACTAAAGCTGGTTAGCTGACGAGCTAACTGTGTAATATACACTAACACATCAAGAAGATTGCTATGCACAAATTAAACGACTAAAAAGGTTACACCGTCGTTATGTGGCGCTCCCTTCCCACTTTAACGACTCTCTGAATAAGTACAAGCTCATTGGAGAACTTACTTAGCCATGGTGCTCCGCGGATAAGGTGTTTGAAAAGTGACTGTGTTCAAACGACTGACTGGCTTCACTTCGCTTCGGGTTTCCTCCTCGCTCGTTTTTACTTCCTTGTTCTTCTCTCAACGTGACGAAGGCGAAGAGAGCCTCACGTCCGCCCAAGCAGAGCGGCCAACGTAGCGGCCAATCAGACGACGGCCATTAAAGTGACGCGGTGTCGTTCCTCGATTCTCATTGGTCCAGAATCGTGAGCAGATGTAGCCGTTCTCCTATTGGCCCTTTCAGCCGTCTCTTACAATACGTCACAGCACCCGCCCCCTCTTCCAGCCCACCCCCAGGGTATTCTCTGAAAAACTTTACGCCTACTAAATTAACAGTTTAAAGTAATTGTACTTTCTTTAAAACATTTTTTTTACTTTTCACTACTTTTTTCACTACTGCTACATTTATTCGACAGATACAGCCTTCTCACTATTTCTTTCACTTTTTACATGAACAATAGTGCGTAAAATACCATATATTGCTCAAGATAACATTTTTACCCAGACCAAGAATTCCCTCATAGGTGAATAACTATACCAAATTTTAAACTACAGATCTATTTAGAATATCTAAATGTCTATGTCTCCTTAACCCTCCTGTTATGTTCAGGGTCAAATTGACCCGTTTCAAAGTTTGAAAATCTAGAAGAAATATTTTTAAGTACTTTTTCTGTATGAAACTTCTTCTGCTTGCCTTAATTAGTGTAATCAATGTAAAAAAAAAAAAAAGTGTTCATATCGTGTATATGCAACCCCTTCCCCTGCAGGTTTATATTACAGAGATGATGTTCGGGTCAATTTGACCCGGCAATGAAAGTGGAGGCTATAAGGGGTCAGAATTGTCAAGTTTAGACCATTTCTTACTCCCTCCCACCATGACTGACACACACACACACACACACACACACACACACACACACACACACACACACACACACACACTACCCCATCTGTGCGAGAAATACAGATAATATTTTGACGGGAACCTTATATTTTCCTGCGGGAAAACCCAGCCCACACTTAGCAGGGGAGGGGTGAAACATACAAAAGGGTTGCTTGGGAGTCCTACCAACATTACACTCTGCAGGTACATACACCACAGCAGCTTACTGTAGGACAACATGAGCAACAGAAACAAAAGGACGACAGCCCTGGTGGCTCTGCAGCTCTTCCTTGATCACGACAGTGAAATAGAGGAGGATGTGTCTAAAGATGAAGACCATCTTGAGGTCAATTCAGATTATAATGGTACTGATTATGAACCATCAGATGAGGAAAGTGATATACCTGTTCCTCCAAGCGAGACATTCGTGTCGAAAAATTGTGAAATACAGTGGTCATCCTCACCCAATACACATCAGCCAAGACTGTCTGCCGAAAATATTATAAAGACGGTGCCAGGCCCCACCAGGATGGCAGTGACTCGTGTCACAGACATCAAGTCAGCTTTTGAGCTGGTCATTCCAAACTCAATACAGAAAGTAATTCTAGAAATGACGTCTAAGGGAGAAGTGGAAGGAGCTGGATGAAACACATTTACATGCATATGTGGATCTCCTTATACTTGCTGGGGTCTATAAAGAAAGAAAGAATGTTGTGCTCATGAACACTCTCCATAGAAATGCTGAAATCAGCACCAGAGAGGACGAGAAACCATGATTCTAGATTACAATGCCACAAAAAAGGGGGTGGACAATTTGGACCAAGTAACGGGGTCCTACAGCACCAAGAGAATGACTGCACGCTGCCTTTGGGCTGTTTCTTTACACTATAAATAAACATAAATAAAGTTTACTTTCAATACAAATCCTTATGACTCATTTGGCTTGATTTTGAGGGAGCGGGTCAATATGACCCTGAACAGCAGAGGTGTCTCATCTCTATTTATCTACTTCACCCCATGAAAAAAATTAAAGTTTCAAAATACTAAAAAAATGTAGACAAAAATACATGTTATGGTAGACTAATGCAATTTATATCTAGGTTTTTCCAATGTACCTAAAAAATAGTTTGAACATATATTTTTCATGAAAACGAGTGAGTTATCCTCGTTGAACTATGATCTATGGAGGGGTGAATAACTCCATTCCACTAAATACTGATTGAATTGTTAGTAATGGGGTTGGTGATGAGGTACAAACTATATTTATTAGGATTTTTTAGTTTCTAGATGATTAAACATGGGAACATCATTGCTGTACATGAGAAACGAACATAACAGGAGGGTTAATAAATGTATGATTAATCCTTAATAAATGTTTTCAGAGAGCAGGGAGAGTGTATTTTTTTAAGTTTTACAACATTCGTTTTTGGAGAAAAACATCTACTATTACACATTATCATGTCCTGTTTTACATAAGACATATAAACATAAAAGCTATAATGATTTAAATATATTTTATTGAATTTGAAAATGGCATGAACATTCTGGAATTTATAATTAACCATGTTTAATCATTGCAACCATTAAACGCTGTCCTCACTGCTATATCATACAAAATCATAATTATCAATACTAATTAAATATTTACCCCTTAGAACACAAAACATTACACAATAAAATGTAAGTCGTATGTGTACAGATTGTAAAGCCCTCTGAGGCAAATTTGTAATTTGTGATTTTGGGCAATACAAAATAAATTGAATTGAATATGTCCGTGGCCCAAAGAGGTAAAATTGACTAATATTTCATTAAAAAAATTAAATAGATATATTAGAGAAAAGAAAAGAACTACGAAAACGTGCAGTAAACTCTGTTTTTACCACTTTCCTCTCCCATGAATCGTTGTACAACGCCTCACGGTAGAATGATACTTATACACGTTGATGTATCACAATCTAATATATCAAATGGAATCACTTACAGACCTGACAATTTAAATACATTTTGCTTTTAATACCTAACTTGTGTAATATGAATACACTGTGTTGTATTGGTACTTTCGGTTAAGTTAAGGATTCTTGTGCAGTACTAAAGTAAACACTTCACTGAATTTTGTTAATTAAATATTGCAAATGTATGAGTTCATTAAAAAGCGAGTGTGTCAATTAAGAGTTTCTTTTTAAACCGCTTCCATCTCCATAGAAATGTATTTATATTAAGTTATACGGTATAACACAGAAATAAGTGCACCATGTCGTAATTAAGAATGGATTATGAGATAAGCCCTAATATGTGTCATGAAATGCAAAAAGGCACAATGGCATGTAATTTAGCTTTCCCAGTTCTAATCTTTAACTTATACGGGAGTGCCAGTCTGCTTTCCATGCTGCATGTGATTTAACAGCTAAACCATCCACCGTGCTCATTTCTTCCTCTACTTACTGGAAATCTGTGGCAGATCACAGGAAAATAACTGCATTAAACCATTTTACTGTCAGAACGTCTTTACATGCATGAGCGGCAGGGAGAAGGAAAAGAATACAGAATTTTTTCTTTTTTTTTTTTTTTTTTTTACACGCACACTCAACATTTTTACTTCCCATTTCATAATTTTGACTTACTGTGTTATACTGTATATACACGTTTTGACTAACCATGAGTATTTTTGTCTTCCTCATTCCTAACATCTGATCCGTTTCTTGTTTTCCAGGTAGAGATGTACTTCGACAGCGCACAGGTATCAGGAAGTTGTGACACGTAAAACACACAAGATGGTGGGAGTCAAACTGCACAAAGGAGTCGACAGACAGGCTGACCTTGTTTTGCTAATGCACAGTTTGCACTTTTATTTTTGCCTCATTCACTAAACAGTTCAATGGTGCAAGATTACCATACACAGAATTAGGATATCTGCATGACACATCTATGCTATACACAGCGAATGGATTATAATTATTACAAATACAGTAAACATATTTACATTTTAATTCAAGCTCCATACAACACAGATATTTACAAAATAAGTATGAAAATGAAACCAGTCTGACAAATAATGTACAGTGTTAATGTTGTGGTTTGTCTTTTTTTTCTTTTCTTTTGGTGGACAAATCCAAAGGGAACGCAGTTAACTGATATTAATTGTCAGAGGGGAAGATGGAAACTATCATGGCTAGTTTTGTTTTCAAAGGCATCAACGGAAAGAAAATCAAAGTGTTGAGGTGAAGAAAGACACCATTACAACAATAGTATACTGTCATTTTAGATGTCACTAGCTACTTCATATTATATTCCCTGATATTAGAAAAAAATTAAATGAGTTAAAAACCACCCTAATTTTGTTAGAATTCAAGTGGCTGGCTAGCATGAGTAGTGAGTAAATATTCTTCAAATCAAAAGCAGACTTTCACTCAAACCACTTTCTAATAAAGAGGAACTAATGTAACTCACCTCCCTTGTAAAAGATGCAGTGGGTTACATTTTAGCTCTCTTTTTTTCCTCTTTTTTTTTTTTTTATTAAACGATGGAAAAACACACATCTTCATAGTACATTCAACGCTCTCCCGGTTCAGACCAGGAGAGGCTGCCACACCATCATTTGGTTCACTCTGAGTAGAACAACTAAACCGCACAGACTTTTATTTGATCAGTTAGTTGAACCTTTTTATTAATATGTGCAAAGAGCTGCAAACTAATATGTACATTGCAAACAATAAATACACAATCCAAAATAATATACCTCTGCAAATTAGTCAGTGACGTGAGGATGTTTGCTCCGACAGGTCTTCATATCCATACGCGTCTCACGCGGTACGCTGAGGTTGACGTGAGGCGCGTTGCACTGAGAGCCTTGATCAGTGCATAGATAGCTTTTTCATTATTATTATTATTATTTCTTTCCGTGACAGACAAAATATTTTCTCAGAAACAATTCAGCAGGTTTCAGTTTCTCTGACCAGCAGGTTGGCTGACCCAAGGGCAGTGACGCTCCACAATTTTCACTCATTCGGACTACTGAGGGAAAGTTTTTCTCATGTCTTTACATCAGCAACCAATGAACACGTGTCCTCAATAATTCCACTAATATCTGTAACAGGCAATGGGTACCTCTGTTTCAAAACCTTCATAATGCTCCTTTCATATGATAGAGTGGGCAAACTACTGGTTGGTTGGCCAGCGTTTTTTTGAATGCCCATCTGTGCTCGTCGTACGTCTACCATTTTAAGAAACAGAGGTATAATTTAGCAGGAGCCAAATGTAGCATCTGTAGTACGATGTACAGCGCAAATATTTTCATGAACAATATCAGAAATAAAACCTTTGCGTATATGTCGTCCCTTTAATATGACTTCTTTCTTTCTAAATAAACAGCTATCCAGTGTAGCCTTGATATGTGCTCTTATCAGTGTTCCTGATAATCATAAATAATCATGACCCAAACATGTGTGATCTGCCCTCGTCTTGCTATAGATATGTGTTAATGTGCAAAATAAGGTTAAACACCAATATAGCTGGTTACAACTTAGGAAATAAATGCCCTGTAATATTTCTTACAAAACTTCAATGTGGAGTGATTAAAAGCATAATAGAAAAAAAAACAAAAAAAACAATGTTAATTAAAAAAGAAAGGTCAAACCAATGAGTGTTAGATGAGTTTCAATTCAAGAACACAAATAAAAAATGGTAACCTGTGGCGCTGCTGAGCAGTAAGTACTTCTTTTTAGAGATTTCACCCAACACCGCCATGACAGTGAGCGGAGTCACATGGTCGACTATTCATCATCCGTCCTGCAGGCTGTGTGCTAGCAGCTTCATCAATTATCTACCGGCGTCACGGCCAGAGCATTGCAACTTCAATCTCTCTCTCTCTCACTTCTTCCTTCCATTTCACCAGGTTGCGTTTTGTCTTCGGTATCACACGTATGTGATGGCTGAACTAAATATTAGGCTCAACATGTCAGTCAGTGTAAGAAAAACTGTAAGAGGAGCCGAGAGGAATGTCTTAAACGAGAGTCAACTACCACACTGATCTCAGAACAGACTGTATGTACAAAGCATATTCTGTTCTCCTTCTCCTCCTTCTCCTTCTCCTTCTCCCTCCTTCCTCCTCCTCCTTCCTCCTCCTCAAAACCTTGTTTGTTCTTTAGGTGAATTAGTAAAAGGACAGGGATAAATATCTACTCCTGCAGCAACAATCCATTTTCACACTGATGAGATATGATGTATTTTGGATGTTGACACAAATGCATGATTGTAAGTAATCGCTTGACTGGCGGCACTATCGGGGTTGGCGTTGGTGAATGAGCTCGGACTGAGGAGTGGGATCTAAATATCACATGGATGACGGAGGGAATCCAGCTCGGCCCTCAGGTCTCGCTGAGTTGGGACACATTTTTTTTTAGACTTAACATTTTGTTTCTTAAGGCCGTTTCGGAGACGGCACAGGGGAGCTAGAGGCGGCGGCCTGATCTCGTGAAGAGAAGAAAAAAAAAACCCTATAAATTCATTAGCAGCAATAGATCTTAAAGTAGCCTTGCTTTTGTATATTTTCCCTTCATGGTTTCAACTGTGAGTCATCTGATTTGTTTTAAATTCTTTTGAGGAAGCAAACCTGGTCATATCCTGAGGACGGCTGCAGTTAGCATGCAGGCATCTTAATTTAAAAACAAAACCAAAAGACCAAAAATTGAAATCAAACTCGTCTCGGGAAACAAATAACACTGATAGAGACAATTTCTTTACAGATGATTGGCAAACTGAAAATTAGTGGCCAGAAAGAACAGTTTTCTGAAGAATCGTGCACACACAAGTAGACTATTACAACATGCTACTAGTTAGGGAGTTGGGGAATGACGACAAAGCGGAAACAAAAATAGATCGAAACAGTGTCATAAAAACAAAAACACAAAAAGCCGAGGAGGAAGAGGAGGAGGAGGGGAAGAGAAATAGAGAGGAAGAAAGCTAAGTTGACAGAGGGTTGTCGGAGGGCGAGGGGGAGGCAAATTTCTCTGGAACTGAAACTTTTTAGTCGCATGAAAGGAGACTCAAGCCACAAGTCTACTTACAAGAGAAAACTGTCAAGAATCACAATGATTAATAAGTGTTAACACTTGGTATGTTCAAAAGGCTTGCCAGAGAGAATGGAAGCCGTGGTTTCCTGCGTGCCAATCAAGACACTCAGTTCTTCATCAGGCCGCTGCGCCTCCTCGCCAGCTTAGATCTGCGGGAACAGGATTTCATGTTGTGACGATACGAGAATGCCGTCTGAAGAAGAATGTGTGGAGTTGCCTTCTGTCGAGTGTAGTGTGTAAGCGGCGATTTCACAAGCCGTAGTCCGCTCGACTAGTCTGAATCAGAGTGAAACGGATACTTTTGTTTGGTTTTCTAATCGAGTCTGGTTCAACGTGCACGGTTAAAAAGTGGAACAAATAAAAAAGACTAAAAAGAGCAGGGACAAAGTATTTTCAGTTTCTCCTACAGTTCACTTAAAATTACTTAATAAATGTCACTATTACCGTTTGACTTAATTGAAATCTTGCCCGAAGAGAACTTACAGAATATGATAAATTATATTATA
The DNA here is from genome assembly GCA_016806645.1 of Ophiodon elongatus. Classification (NCBI taxonomy): domain Eukaryota; kingdom Metazoa; phylum Chordata; class Actinopteri; order Perciformes; family Hexagrammidae; genus Ophiodon; species Ophiodon elongatus. Next base: position 2,555,296 of record JACSYO010000285.1, on the reverse strand, counting down.
ACAATTTTTTTGTATATATTGTTCTTACCTGTATGTACAAATGCTGCTGCTGGGGAAACATTTCCCCTTGTGGGATTAATAAAGTATCTATCTATCCATCTAAATCAATATTGCACTTCTGCAGCTACAACAGATATCCAAGGGGGACACGAAGGTTTGGTTTCAACATTGTGGGGACATATATTAATTAAGTGGGGCTTCTGGGGGTCCTGTCCCAGGACAATGTCCAGCATTCTGGTGAATTTTTCTGCACCAATCTATGGTGAAAATGTTTTTATTTTAAAAAAAGAAAAACAAAGCATTCAGGTAGCAGGTGGCGATTCAAAATATAACGGAATATAATGAAGACAGGTTCTCAGGCCTTCTGTATTGCGCAACCTGCAGCGCGCTCTCAGCGTGACCGGAGAGACGCGCCGCAGCGGCCGCGGACTCATGGCACGTTACATGCAGCATTTTTCCTCCGTTACACAATCGTTAAGCAATATAATATTATAATTTTTTTTATTTTCATTTTAGTTTGGCATATTTTATGTTTATTATAATATAATGCATTGTTTTTAAGGGCTCCTCCAGTGCCACCGACACCGGTCCTCTCCTACTCATGTTAACCCGTCGTTTACCTGTGTGCATCTCAACAAATGGCTGCGCAGGCCGCCTGCAATCCTCTGCGTTTTGAGTAAGATTATGTTCTCCCTGTAATCGAACCGCACTCGGCAAAACGGTCCTTGACCACCTCTTTCAAGAGGTCTCGGACCAGTTGTTTAGGTCCGCAACCAGAGCGCGATTACAGCATTCACACCCGCCCAATCGAAATGCACCAGGGGTTGAACCGCACCACAGTTCTATTAATAATGACTAAATGTTGGCTTGTGAAAGTGCCCTAAGAGAAGTGTGTGTGTGTGTGTGTGTGTGTGTGTACCTTATCGTTCCTGCCAGCAGAGGGTTAAAAGCATACAGCCAGTCGTTCATGTCTTTCTCGTTGTTGGCCTGCAGCAGGATTCCTCGATGTTTTGTGCACACAGCAAATGTGTTGGGAGTCTGAAAAGAAAACATCAAATATTTGTCATACAGCATATGTCTTTGGGGTTTTCCATCTACATAGCATTTAGGTGGCTAAAAGAGAACAGTTTTTAAAAGTTGTTCATCGTATTTTTTCACATTTTTGTGCCTGATGTAGTGTTTGCTCCTATCGAGGGTTACACAGGTATTTACTCTGCTATTTATCTGTTGGAAGTAACAATTTGATTTGGATGAATTAGCAGGAATACACTTGATGAGTTGAAAGCTCTACCTTAAGCATGGCCTGCTGGTCTTCACTGTATTCCACCTGTGCTGTGGAGAGATTGAGGACGCCCCGCTCCACCGGGTCCTTGTCGCTGTTGTAGATGAAGACGTAAGGCCGGCGCACAACCACAAAGTGCTTCACCCACGAGTTGGAGCGCGGCTCCATGAAGCTTAGGAAACCTTTCTTAGAAACTACCGATCTAAAAAGGAGCAACAAAAAAGAGAAAACATTTGTTTTGTTTTCCAGTTGAAAACACCCAGATTCAGAAATCAATTCACATCATTTCTGCTTGGACTGGAAAACAAGACTATCTACTTTTGTTTGGGCTACATCTCATATTGACTTTTTAAACTTGCATCGCTGCACCAGCAAAAGAGCTAACACGTCAGCACTCACCCTGGCCTCATTTCTTCAATATCAGGCACCAAGTTTAGGAACTCGTTCTTTCCGGCCCGCGCAAGGTAGGAGGTCTCCAGAGTCGGAACCATGGGGAAGTTTTCATAGTCCGAGCAGGAGGGACTGGAGGCACGGGAGCTGTTCTCTGGGGTCCTGAGGGGGAAAAAGTACAAGTTAGCATCATGGCGACAGCCTGCCAATGCATTCAATCTATCAATGAATAATGTTTTGAGTATGGAAGTCAGCTTACAATACTCTATAGAGACACCGATGGATATTTAGACATAAAATATGTATTAAATAAAAGTTTTACTTCTGGTCTATGGAACCACAGCGGGAGTCAGACAGAGAAGGGCAGGTGGAGGAGGGGGTGAGAGTGGCGCTGCTGAAGCTGGTCACTGATGGGTCACGTCCCATTGGTGAGATGTCAGACAGCTGAGGGGAAAAGAACATGAAATACCTGTTAAAGGCAAACACTGCAAGAGGATAAATATAGATTATTGGAGAGTGCACTGCTGATACTAAAGTAACTATTAAGGGACAACAAGTAGATCTACTGCTACATCTCTACAGATGATGAGCACTGAGATCAATCCATACCAGACAGTGTACATGAATGAACTACTTTCTTTCCATCATTACTCACCTTGCAGTCACTAATACTGTTGACCACCTGGTTATATTCACTGTTGAAGGTATGTGTCAGAAGGCGCAGGCACTACAAGAAAACAAAAGATGAGACTGATCTGTTCACAGAGGAGGAGGAGAGGCAGCTGCTACCAGTTAATAACTATGCAGCAGAGAATAAATCATCACCGTCGGTATCCCGTCATACTGAAGTTACTCTCACCTTAGTGGCCAGCTCCTTCTCACGATCCACCAGGCTCTCGATGTCGGCCGAGTCATAACCGCTGCTCTCGCTGGGCGTGATGGCGCTTTCAAAGGTGGTGCTGGAGATCTGCGAGGAGATGGAGGTGGAGGTGGACAGGCTGCCTGTGCTCATGCTGGGGGATAGCAACTCGCTCAGGGACTTGGGGGTGGGAGCCGTTCCCAGGGGAGCATCGTCTCCCAGCTTCTCCTTCAGCAGTAGCAGGTGACGGGTCTTCTCCACCTGGATGAAGGACAGGGGCGGGGTTAGGTACAAGTTAAGTATTAAGACAGGGACACAGTGGGGAGATAAGGGAAAGCTTCGGCAGGTCAAAGATTGGAGGTGAGTGTGACCCACCTCATGCAGCTGCTCCATTTTCTCCAGCTCCCATTGGTGCTCCAGGATGAGACTGTCTCCTCTGGGCCTCCAGCCGGCCAGGTTCTCTTCTCCACGCACATAAGCCACCGATGTGTCCAGAATCTTTCTCCTCCTCCTCTGCATCCCTGTTCAGGACAAAATGACACATCAGGACAAAGCTCTCAGAGGAATCTTGATAAACTGACCACCTGTCTTAAAACATTTCTTGATCTTCTCCGCTCACCTGGGCTTCCAGAGTCGGACATCTTGCACAAGCTCAGCTCGTAGATGCCAGTGACTCGATTGCTGTAATGAAGCAGAGGAAATAGCATTTTAAGAGTACTGGATATTACACGATCCAGCTGTCACAGTGTGGCAGTCTGAAGTCTTACCAGTCAGGGGTTTTAGAGTATCCACTCCCAAACAGGTTCCTGAGGGAACGGGGAGGGGAGATCTTTGCGTCTCGGGAGTAGAAGACCATGCAGATGTCTTTGGTAATAATAGCGGGCTGGATGCAATGGTCCAGCTGTGAAGAGGAGACAAAGTGAAGATGTTGGATACGTTGACATACAGAGAGGTAAAACATAGAGCTCAATGCAAAAAAGGTAAAACACAGAAGAGCAATGACTGACCTCCAAATATGCAGACAGGGTCATGTAGATCTTCTCTCCATAAGGAGTGACTCGGTTGAGCAGGAGGGAGTTGTGCAGGGAGCTGTCCCACACCGCCTCGAAGCGGTAAAAAGTCCTGAAGGGGAAAACCAGAAGAATCTTCACTCAAACAAAATTACAGAGAAATGAACTTGCTTAGTGTTATCTTCTGTAAAGTCCTAGACAGTGCTTTAACAACAGTGCGTGTAGGATCTAGTCTCTAAACTACAAAGAAACAAACCAGTCACATTTAGTAAATAACCACACGGTGTGTCGGATATCATTCTGTAATTGATGTGATGATTACGACTGTGACGGTAGACATTGTGCAGTGGCTGAAGTGGCCCTCACACTGATCCTTAGTCACGACAAGATGTGAGGAAGCACATTGAGGTGAGAGCTCGACAATACACACAACTAGAGCAGAAGTCACAGCAGTTAACAGTGTCAGGAAAGTGCAGCGAGCCGTGCGTGTGACCCCGTATGACGTTTATATGTTCTGCATACCATGTAAACGCTAGGATACAAATAATATACCTCATAGTATCAATGTAAAGATCAGACTACTTTACAGATATATAACCCCCCCCCCCACCCAAAAAAAAATACATTATTTTTACTGCTATTTAACGGCACATTGTTTAACAGAAATTACTGTTTTCTTTCACAGGGTTACACTGTTCCTGTCTTTGGCAGCAGGGGGCGCTCCTACCCACAGACTGAGAGCCAGAGCTGCCCTGTTGGTGCCTCAATGGCCTTGGTTGTTATTGAGCTATGACTCACTCAGTGAATAACAGCTGAGAAGAAAGCATTCATTTGGAATCTGGGTGCCACACAACACCAACATACTGTGACACAAACTATTAAAAAAAAAAAAAAAAAAAAAAAGGGTTTTGCATTTGCATGTAAGATTGCCTTTACTTGTCCATAAATAAGTTGAAATGAGATTTGTTCTTTCAGATGCTAAATATTGACGGAAATAAAGGCAGACCTAATGCAACATGCCAACAAAAACACAAACTGTGGAGAACTTATTTCTATGAATCTACAGGGCTAAAGAGAAGCATAACGATCTTTCACAGAAGGAGCCTTATGTTCTCTGGTCACTGATACCTATCAATATCCTTATCAATAGAAAGCCTGAGAACAATCAAGAGTCCAGCCGCAGCAAGAGGAGAGAGAGACAGAGTGCACAGACAAAAAGAGAGAAGCACAGAGAGTCAGGCAACAGAGACAAGGGAGCAAATTAACAGGAGACTCAACAGCAGTGAAAATGGAAATGGTCATGCAATGATTCCACTGAGCCTTCAGCTTTTTCAGGACAACGACACATACACCGATGTTGCCCGGATACAGTTTCTAAACTGCAACTGCAACTGACAACATGTAGCAATAATGTACAAATTGACATTATAACCAAGTTGATATTTACGTGCTTGAGGTTCGGCTTGGACTAATAAGCAGAATGTCAACAACAAACCTTCTCTTAGCACCAGTAAATCCATATAAACCTTAAAAAGGTTGTGTCCAGTGAATATATGCGGTTTATTAAGAACAGTTGGCTACCTGTTGGAGTTGTGGGACGACTTGATGTTCTTGGCAGAAATGATGTTGAGGGACAGGACAGCGTCAGCGGCGCTATCGTCCACTTCAGTCTTGCTCCTGATCCGACCTGGTGGGACACAGCAGCACAACATCAGCATCTCGTCATGCATTAAAAAAATGCCTCGTCTATGAACCCAGCCACAGAGTGGTTTAATAGCCATGTTGTCACAGTGTCAGGACTCACATGCCTGTTTACTCACAAGCCTCTCTGGATATAAATGTCAGCAGCACAACGTGTGAAATGTGAAATGTAATTATTTCGTCCATCAGCTACAGCTACAGTATAAACTACTGAAAGCGAGAGGCGGCCTGAGGCGACAGACACAACTACGCAGACTGGAATTATGGCTGAGGGAATATTTCCACTGCCGCCTCCCAAACTAAACTTCCTCAGAGACAATAGAAGATGTTGTACCATACGGTCAGGGCATCAACTGACTCTGCTGTGTGAATGAGCAACAGCTCTTCTCCTCTACTGTGAAACAGCTACGCGATGCTCACCCACTACGAGCTCGCGGACGTCCTTCCAGTGGAGCTCGCTTCCCTTCTCGTGGATGAGAGTCACAGTGATCCTCCGCTGGATGCCCTGCAGCACACATGACGGGAGTTTAGGATCATAGTAGACAGAGCTAGAAATAAATTAAGCTTCTCAACGATATATTATTGACTGGATTACAAGAACGAACGCAAGACGTTCCCTTTGGTTTTGTGCTTGTGAGCATTGACTTTATAAAATGTGTGATCAGTGTCTGATTAGTAGGAACTGTGTAGATCTCCAGTACCTGGTGCAGTAGGTAGGTGCCATTGCAGGGCAGTCCTCCACTGTGATCCACTACAGCTGGGATGTACCTGTGGAAGGAGGGAGGTCATACTTTATTATGTCATACTTGCCAATTACAATGTCTTTTTTGTTAACTTTTTCTGAAGCATATACATTAATTAATGCGGAATCACACCAAAACTGTTTTAAGTTAAAACTACAAGATCTCACATCATGTGTCTTTTTAAAAAAAAAAAAGAGACCGTGTGTGAATAGAAGATGAATGTGTAGACACTCACTCTCCGGTGGGCTCCAGTTCGCTGATCTCAAACCAGACCAGCAGGTCGTACTTGCTGACGCATTGACCCAGGTTGGACTTGGTGATGGTGTTCAACTTGGTAGCTGCAACTGAAATACACACATCTATATTAATAGATTAATTAATTAATTAATAGATAGATAGATATTCACTATATTAATTGTATTACTAAATGGAGGCTGGATGTGATGTGAACTCACTGCTGACCCTGGAATGAGCAATCAGCCCACACATATTCTGTAATACCAATACTTAAAGGACGTGTTAATCATAAAGTCCATTATTACTGAAATAAGCTGGACACAGAAGACAGGCAATAAAACATATTACATTCAAACCCAACAGTTGCACATACTGAGATGCTATAAGGAGCTAAATCACAGATTACACCACACCCTGCTGTCTGACACGTCAGGATTACGTTCCCGTTGAAACAGGCTAATCTCTGAGGCACACAGCTACATTCATTTGTGTTCAATGTGGTTGAAATGAACACGAGAACTATCGTAATTGGACTGCAGCTGAACCTGTAAAGGCTTAAGCCTCTGCATTCTGATTTATGCGGTGAATGTTACTGTATGCCAGTAATCCTCCATGATTATGATTAATACAATTTTTTTTTATTATTTAGCTTAAGATTCAGCATATGCAGCCGATTTACCTGAAGGTGTCAGCTGAGGTCAGTTTGGAAGAGACGTGGGGGAGGGAGGGAAGGAGGGAGGGTTGGACTGAGCTGACTGGACCTAAATAGACCTGCAGCGAGGTGCAGCACACACAACCACTGCAGAGCTTTGTGGCGCTACTGCCTGCAGTCACGGAGAACCACATGAGCAAAGCACAGCACTAGTCTAATCACTACAACACAAGTGCATCTAATGCCTCAGCTACTACAGTGTCCGCTGTACCAACCATGGTGCCTGGGCACTATTAGCACGGGGTCATTGGGCACTGGGAGGAAGATGAAGTGAGAGAGCTGGTCAGCCTCATCCTCCAGACTGGCCACGGCAGTGGAGGCCAGGGCGTTGGCGTGCTCGGACAGCGTGTCCAGCACTTTGCCGTTCACATAGCCGCTCATCAGGTAGCGGACCAACTCTATCTTACGGGTATGGTCTAGGGTTTATAATATCGTACGAATGGTGAGAAAGATTGGAGGGGACGTGTGAAAAAGGAAATGTGGAAGAGGGAGGATGGAGTTGGGTAAGAGGATTATGGATGGTGTGAGAGTGATTAAATAAGAGACAAAAAAAATCCAGAGGAAGCGAGAAATGAAAAAGTGGAAGGAAATATGAGGCATGCTGATATAACCATAACACACAGAAGAAAATATACTGAAATGAGGGTGACAGGTGCAGAACATATTGCAGTTACAGTATGTGGTGTGATGATATTAAAATCCGTACCTGGTTTAGACAGAGGCATGGGAATAGGGTAGTATTTCCTCGACGGTGTTGGAGGACTGTTAAAATAAATGCACAATTAACTTCCGATACAGATTTTAAGTAATACAGATGACTCTCTACAGAAGCCTGTCTTTAGTAACCACACCAACCTAATCAGGTCCTGGCCATGAAGATGCAGCGGGTGCTGCTGGTAGTGGCCGAACACTTCAAACACGATGGGCTTGCTCTTGATGTACTCGATGAAGGACTCTGTGACCTCAACCGAAACCTGCTCCAACAGCAAAAAAAGGGGGTGTATTAAAATTAATTAACAGTTATTAAACTATACCTTGTGTGTGTGTGTGTGTGTGTGTGCGCTCACGTTCTGGACGTGGTAAAAGCCCAGAGGAGCTCCTTTGCCAGTGTTCTTCAAAGGCTCAGTGGAAAAAGCCTCATCATGACGATGCAGGAAACTATGGAAAGAAACATGAATGAGTGTCAGTGTATCACTTTAATTTGTAAAAAAAAAAAAATGAGGGCATTTGCTTATGGTATGAAAGACATTTGAATGTCATCAACTTTTAAGATTGAGCTAAAACTTGTAGTTGTTATTCTCTAACGGCATGTCGAACATTTCTTTAAAATGTTAAAGATGAAGCTGGATCAATTGGCTTTTTGATTTTGATTTGTGAACTAAAAAGCAAACTACTTTCTAACCTACAGAGTCAGAGAATTAAATGTAAATTAATTTTACTTGAGTAATACTATTGCTATTCATCAAATTCTGCCTCAGTAAAGCGTTTTTCTAACTGCACATTAAGATTTAGTTACCACAAACTATTTTTGAGGATTTTGGACTTACTTGAATTGGCAGAAGATATCTGCGTACTCTGGCGGGACGCCATTGGCCTGGAGCACAGTAACACGGAAGGTAAAGATGCTGCCCACCTCCAGCTGGCCTGCCAGACCATCACCACAACTCAGCTTGGTGTCTCCGGTGTCACCAAGCTTGAGGTCTGAAGAGAACACAGGGGAAGGTTAGGAGGACTTGAGCCGAGATCAACTGAAAAGGAGCTGCACCTGCAGTAGTGCTTTCCAATCTGCACATGAATCCTGAGCTCTGCACAATACAAATCAGACTGGTTTCCGCAAATTATCAAGCTTGTGATTTGTAGAAACAGTCCTTCACAAAGTAAGAAAAACAGCATCCGTCTTATTGCCATGACGATGCGATCGAAGCCCTCCTCTGCTTGTCAACAGGACCATCTGCCGGGTGTGCGTCCCTTTGGGCCGAGAGGTCGAACATTTACGAGCGGAGAGGTGAAGGTCTGGCAGCCATACCCATGTCATTGATTCGGTTGAGCTCCTCTGAGGGTGTGGTGACCTCTGAACTCTGGCCCTGGCCCTCCACAATGCGCAGCTCTTCCAGGGACAAGCCGGACTGGGTCATAACCGTGGCAGGAAAGTCATTCTGATTGGTTTAAAAAAAAGGAGATAGATGCAAGAGTAGGAAGACATTAGAATACAGCTCGTAGCGAGAAAAAGGAATAAATTAATCTCCACCTGGTGCCACATCAGATGAATTAACAAATCAAGGCTGAAAATTTGCCATTTCTTATGTATATTTGTTTTTAATAAATAGAATAAACAGTATAAAACTCCAACGAAAAACAACTTCCTCTTCCGACTTCATGTTTTAACCTCATATTATACACCAACTCTCTCACAGAGAAAAAAAAGTGTGTCTTCAAGTTTAAAACTACTTTCATGTGACACTGGGCTTACCTTTTTGAAATACTCATCATCAAAGGAAATCTTGGCGGTTCCTGACTGTCTAACTCCTGACCCGTAGTCTGGGGCTTCCTCATCAGCTACAAAGAAACAAACCACACTTTTATCAGGATCTATCGCAGACACAGCTGACTTAAGCTGTCAAAGCACATCAAAAGGAATACACGGAGAATCTAAGGGAGTCTTCTCTCTGCCACCAGAACGGTGTCTTTTCCAAATGTTCTCACACGGAAATCAAAATAAAAGTTGGAACTATTTATTTAGCTATTTGATTTGCATTAAAGATATATTTTAGGATCTATATATATAAAAGAATTGCACAAATATATGGAATTGATACATAGTAAGTGGCAATAGGTATGTGTTTTTAACTGCTATACTAAGCTTGTATAACTAAAATAAAACAGTCTGCTTCAAAAGAGAATATCACACAAATGACTGATTAGCAGGATGTAGCCTGTGCATGAAGATCCTAACAGCCTTGCTCATTAATCTCATTAATTACTCACCAGCTATAGCCTGGACCCCCACACGCAGGAAACCACGCACCTCGCCCTTCTCTGTTACTATGGCAACACGGTGCACCAGTGGTACAGGGTACAGCAGGTTGCTCAGGTACACGAAAGCTCTGAGAGTAAAAAAAAAAAAAAGAAAAAAAAAAGAGAGACTTGAAAACGTGATTCTGGTGCAGTGTTAAAAAAAAAAAACAGCTATCTTTGGATTCAGAGAGCATTATAAAATATATATATGCCATATGTTGCATTTGATTAAGCAAATTAGATATCTACTTCTTAAAAAAATATCATCCATAGATTGGAAGACATATTTGTCAAAGGATTTAAAACATCATAATGATCACAAACATTTCCAGTGTTTGGCATATTTAATGACTACTATATCATGCAGTAGAATGTTAGTAACAATTATGTTAAGGGGAGAGCCAAAAACAAAAAACAAAACTGAACATAAATCATAATTGCTCCAGAGCACTGAAATCAGAAGCAGTTTCAACCATCCACTTTATTTTTAAACTGCACGACGGAGTGATGAGCGATCACCTGGGAGGCAGCAGCGGAGGCTGTGAAAGAGTTGTTTATTGTGTCGTATTGTGGCAATGTTGGTCTCTAACTCACACACTCACTGACATTTTGTTCTGAACAGCTTGATTTGTTTTGCTGCACCCCAGGTGACCGACTCTCTCTCTCCCCGTCGCCCCTCCCCGGCCCTCAAGGCTAAGGCGGAGGAAAGATATCAATCAGTAAAATCTCTGAAGTGGCTGAGCTACGGCTGTTGCGGAGTCTGGTGGGCTTGCAGCCGGCATTTATCCGAGATTGGCCCGCGGCGTCTATTAATCAGCGGTGGCGTTTACGCAACAGCATCGGTACGACGTGTGCTGGGATTTCAAATGGGGCTGCAGCATATTATTTTTGTCTTGACAATGAATTAAAACAAAAACACTAATAAGCATTATTATGTGACTGTCAACTACCAGTGAGTTAATATTATCTACAATAATTCCCCAAAGCAATGTTAAAAAACAAACAAGGTTATACAAACAAATGTAATAAATAAAATAAAATAAAACAAACATCAAAAAAAAAAAAGAAAAAGGTTTTAAAGGATTTAACAATACAATAAAATGACAGCTAATCAACTTAGACACAGCAAATACATGGAGTTCACACACAGATGGGAGTTAATACAGTCAGCGCTGTGATGGTGGCGGGGGATGAGACATCACGCTGGGAGGAGGTGGAGGAAAAAAGGATGGTGGCTTTTCAGTTTTTGCGAACTAAGTCTGAATTAAAACTAACTCGTACAAAGCAAGCCTGTGAGCACAGAAGCATAACTAATCATATTAAATTAAAAAATGGTCCAATTTATCTCTGCAAAGCTGCTATGAATACATGATCTGATTCTGAAAATATTATTTCACTAAGGAGGGCTTTACTGATAATTAATAAAAAGGGATGTGCTTTTAGTATTTGCTCACATTTCTTAGGACTGATTTGCCAGCTACCAAGATAATATGTCAAATGATATTGTATATCCCAAATACTTACTGGGTGCAACATCAGTCTGTCCATCTTAACACATCCCTAGACATTCACTGAATGAATTCATCCATTTAAATGAATTTTCTGTCATACTTTTTACAGGAAGTGTTTTCTAACCTACACTCATTAATCTTTGTCTCCCTCCCTTCCCCCCTCCCCCTCTTTTTCATTTCACTCTACATGTGCGTATTTAAAAATAAACCCTAAACCAAGCCATCATCCGACCCAAACTCCTGCTCCAGTCTGTGTGTGGGGGACGTGGTAATGCCGCTGCACAGTCACCAACCTTCCCACCAGGATAAACCAGGGGGAGCGGTCGTAGAAGGGATCCTGGCCGTCACTGAAGATGTCGGAGCCCTCTTCGGTGCCGGCATCCGAGCTGGTGTCGTCCACAAAAGCCTCGTCGTCAATCAAGTCGGACATCTCGCTCTGTCGCTCGTCCGCCAGCTCTGTGATCTCAGAGTCAGTGGTGGAGAAGGTGGGCGAGGGAGTGCGGTCAGCCAGGTGCTCATTAACACAACCGTGGAAGATGGGAGAGCTGAGCGGGTCGGTAGTTTGGGGAACAGTGGCAAGAACCAAGGAAAGGTAACAATGGAGTGGTAGAAGAGTTAAAGAGACGTCATCAAGGAGAAAGATGTGATGTTTCACTTTGACATTGCTTTCTCACAAATGGTATGTCGTGTGCTAGTTTCCTACAACACATAAAATATACATATGATGTACCAATATCAAAAGATAAACATTTCTTGTAACATTTGAGTTGCAAAGTAATCAAACACCAACAGTAGCCACATATTGATTCGTAAAGATGTCTTCTACCGAGTGGTTATTTGATGGTCAGCTAAACCAAATTAAATTGAGAATTCTATTCTCTAATACTATTAAAGCTATTGCAGATGCAACAGAAGGATTCGTTTAATAAATAGCTGGTATTACAATAAGCTGCAAGGTGTCGCAGCAATTTATAGAAACTAAAATGAAATGTCACTTTAAAAAGGATTAACATATAAATCTAATGTATGCTGGCACAAGAGGATGAAACACAAAATGCTATTAACAAGCTTTTGGACTGGAAGGGATATCAACATGAGAATGGCAACAGACACAGAAAAATGATACAGATACATGAAAATGACAATTCATGATAAAAAAAAACAAAAAAAAACAACATAAAAACAATTCCAAATGTGATGTCAAATAAAATGAACAAATACAAAAGAAATACTGAGTATAAGTGACATGAAATTAAGAACATCAACTACAGTCACAAATGTAACATCAAATTATAAACATAACAAAATATACAATGAAAGATTTATGATGCGCAACAAAGCAAAACCAAAACATAAATGATTCCAAAACATGTGATAGCACCGATACACATGACTCTCAAAACAGGAAAAAAAAATAATCTGACCATGAAAATGAAAAATGGAATGTAAGGAAACACATGGACCCCATTTCACATAAAGCTACAAAAACAAAACTTTTTAGAAATCAAACAGGAAACAAGCAGCACAAAAAAAAAAAAAACTATTCAAACAAACTACTGTAGCATTTGCAGTATGGTCTGTATGTTTTCTGTAGTTGCGATACGTACCTCCCTACAAGTTTAAACCAATGAAAGCGATCATAGAAGGGGTCATTTCCTGTCAGAGCGCCCTCGCCGTCCTCCTGGTTTGCGGAGGCCATTTCTCCAGCACGGTCGTACATCTCTCTCATCTGTTCCAGCCTCTGCCTGCAAATGACGACAGAGCACTTAACATTAATGAGAAGCAGAAACAGAATATATATATATATATATACACGGCACACCTAATGGATGGAGGGAGGAGATGTAGATACGTCAGTCTCATTCATTCAATTCATTGTACTTTTCGTAAAAAAGATTTCTGGTACTGAAGGCATGAGAAATGATCCGACAACAGTCGGACTGTAGCGACTGACGATTTCTTAAACAAAATGTGCGTAATAGATGACATGTTGCACGTGCACTGGCTGAGTATTTGAACATTAAACGCGTGTAACTAAAAGCAGGACTAGATTTTGGTATGAAGTTGGCATTACTTGAGTTTCTCAAGGGACCAGTAGTGCGTGGCTCCATTCTTCAGGTCCTGGACTTCTACGGCCACCACGGTGCGGGGGAAAGGCCTGGAGTCACGCTCCTTCTCTGGCTCCGAGGACAAGAGCTCAGGGGGCAGTGGAGAGTACAGAGTGTCGGTCAGCAAGACAAACTGGAACTGGACCTGAAGAACGGGAGAGGTGGATGAAAAGGGAAGAATAAACAGAGACTATAAGAAAAAAAAGAAATGGGCATAAGAATCCATTCTGACCTGAAGCATCCTGATCTAAAGCTCTGAACCTTTAGTCAAAATTGTTTGTCAATTACAAGACTCAGTAGTCATGCAGGGCTCACTGTCTTTTCTGCCATGGTTTTATTTAACTGCTGATATACCAAGATTGAAAGCTCAACATATTCATACCTCCCCTCCATTTTGAGGGCTCTCTTTTCCCAGCATCCTCTGGGGGGCAAAATGCTCATTCTCAAATCATCCTCAATCCTCAAAATGCTCAACCAATTAACAGCACTGGATATAAATTATAGACAGAAACCCAAAGATACAAAATTCATGTTGCGCCTGGAAAACATAAATCTACGAGTAAAGAATGTGGACCATCGCAGACCAGCTTTTGATTCATAAATCCAATTTCTTTACGTGACAATAGGTCAACACCCCCGCTTTGGGCGATATGAAGGATTGCCTTCTGCACAAACACACATTATGTTTTAAATTGAGAGTCCAGATAAATAAATCACTAGCATGATGTCCTCTTGCCTTCATGTAACCTTGATGTTCAATGGATTTGAGGGTGATTCACCTCTGTGAATGTGGGATTTGGGGGCAACTAAACTTTGGATCACTATTTTACATCATCCTGTACCCACAAGTATTATTCAGCTTTTACCGTTTCCTCTTTCCATGGTCACCAATTTTAATATTTTGTTTTTAGGCTTTTCAGTAAACCAGGTTAAAACTTTTGTGCTTCAAAAGTTTATGATTTTTTTCTTTATTCTCAAAGCTGAAACCCCACCTTTAACCAATTCTAAACTACAATAAAGTAAGCTGAAATATCCTTTTTGCTTACTTTCTTCTTTAGCTCTACACTAATGGCATTGGCCTCCTTCAGGTAGACGGCGTTCCCCCACAGCTGGTCACGGAGGGAGGTGAACTGATGGTACCTCCACTTCCTGAAAGCCCACTGAGCCAACTCAAACTCGTGCTGAGTCCACGGCACTGCAGGGAGAGAGGAGAAGACGTTAACATGCACGTATACACACACACACACACACACACACAGTAAATGCACATACAACCAAAAAGGACCATACCAGTGGTTTTACTAAAAACACAGTATTTACACTAATGCCTGCAATTATAGGTAAACCATCATGTGGAATATGGTGTATTTTGAGTCAATATGTCTAGCAAGCAATGTCTGTGCTGAAAGACTCTTTCATGATGTGTTCAGGGACCTCCAAGACCAGAATTTAAAGTCGGCTGCACAAAAGCATTAAATTCACAAGCACTGTTTTAGGAAAATCAAACCGAGAAGAGGGGACATAAGACAAACAGAGAGGGGACATTGTCCTTCAAACCGAATGCAAAGAAAGATTTACCCCATCAACAAAATTTAAAACACAGGATTAGAACCTGCTATTGCCCTCTACTGGATTAACAACTATAGTCCAGTCGACGGTTTCATATCACCTCGATGGATGAGATGACTCTAAAAGCATAAAGAGTCTAACGTAATCATTTTGATGATTTTAAAAAGGTTGGGTGAAATCAATAATGTTTAAAGACATAGGAGTAAATTAGGACCTTTATCATCAATCAAGTCAGACAAAAAGTGTATTTGCCCTTCTTCAAAAACATGAAAAACTATAAGTATGGTCCTTTTGAGTAAAAGTTAAATGTTTTTTATCATTAGTAGTATGTTTTGTTTCAAAGGAATTAGACGATACGTATGGACTAGTTTCACTTAATACTTTGAATGAGTAATTAGTATGGCAACATTAACAAATTTTAATTCAAATGAAGTTGATATTACATTCTTCTATAAAACAGGAAATACTATACGCACATCCCAGAAGTTTAGGCTCTGGACAGAAGTGTGGAAGAAAACATACAGTGCATCATTATATTATATAATTGTATATATTAAAATATAGATATGGGTAAACTATATATTTTGGGCTGAAACACGTGAAGTAAATAAATATCTGCAGGACAGAAGATTTACAGTACACACCTTCCTCTTCCTCCTCCTCCTCCAACTCTTCTTCATCAGGTGTCTCGGCCACCAGAGAAATAGTCTCCACCTGTTTCTGAAGTTCCTGCAATTTGCTCTCGTACACCTGGACACCAACACAGGGACGAAGAAAGAGAACATGGACAATTCTCCATCAGCCGCAACAACCCGTGAACTTAGTTCGCCAAAATACACAGTATTATGTGAGAATTACTGTATAGTCTTCACCTGGACGGTTAATACTACCAGAGTTATATTTATACATTAAAGAGAAGTACTGAAAACTTTGGTTACTGGTCCAAACGATGCATGGATACACATGCATGTATAAACAAAGCAATGGGACATGAATGTGGGTTTAAAAACGTCCTAAAATGTGTAATAATATACATAAGACATAATCCATAACTAAGAATCTGAAAAAAATTGAATTATTCTGGTAAATCAAATATCATAAATTATTGTAATTTCTAGCCCAATTCTTGAGCCAATGCAATGAATAAAAAAAAATGTCACCTTTTGAAAACACTTTCTTCTAAAGATTTGTATACACGGTTCTGGAAATATAACTCGATGAAACAATGAAATATGTGATATTCTGAGAGAAAAGGCTGGGATGGATGGAAGAGGATAGGTGCTGCTGGTAGAAGCTGAGTCAACTGTAATCCAATGAGGGGCGCCATCATCATCAGAGCAGGACAGGCCGCGGTCCCGGTGACCTCATCCTGTTTGTTCAGTGTCTTCTGGGAAGACAATGCAGCCTTTTCATCGGTCATTAACCTCTTCACTGCTGAAATCCTGCCAACAAGCTAAAAGCTGAATTCCCTCCGTTCAAAAACAATTGGAAATCCAAAAAGCAAGTTTTCCTGAATGTAGTCGTCTGCATGGAGCTGCTATTGTAATACAATGTGTGCCATAACGTACCATGTGAATGAAGCATTTGAAGCAGTTTCAAAACATAAATATTCAAATTCACAAATAAGTTGAAGGATGGCAAAAGGTTGAATGCAATGCCTAAAATCATGATAATGGAATGAGGTAAATGCCAAATAATCCAACTTTCATCACCATCCCAACATTGTCATGATGCGGGATTAAACTATAACAGTGATAAGAAATGGCTAATAAGGCTTTTCCCCCCCCATTGTATAGGGGTACAAGTCTGCAGAAAAAAAAATAATAATAATAATAATAATAATAATAATAATAATAATAATAATAATAATAATAATAATAATAGGTACTAGTTTCAGATTAAATGTTTTAGAAATCTTAATTTAAACTGTATATTAATTGAAGCATTTACAAAGCCTTTAACCTCATCTGAGGTGTTTCCTAAAGTGCCTCACAAAGACATTCCTGTGCAGTGCTCACATACAGCGCTCTGATTCTGTCCCTAAACTGGTTATTTGGCAGTGAAAAACAAATACCAACCATATGTAATAAGTGTACTTGGAGCATGTCATTTTTATTTCAGTCATATTTTGAAAGTCCTCCAGCAACATAGGGATTCAGTATATCCTTGTCTTGTTCACTTGTGCACTGTATGTTTGCACAAAGTGCTTGATTAAGGAGAAACACAACTCGGTACACAGCCACAACGAGGCACTTGATATTGCAGATTGAAAAAGCAGATGTACAACACTCAGACATTTTGAGTTGAGCCCTAACACAGACATGTATGTATATTTCATTTCATAAGAACAGCACACTGTCCATTTGATGATGTATACTTTCCAGCTTACCTGGTCGCCATCAGCACCAGTGCATACGTTAAATAACATTCTTTAATGGAGCATTCATGAGGGATGAAGAAATGTAGGCTATCGCATGCAAAGATAGTCAAAGACACGAGGCGTAAGATGGAGAGACTGGACTTGCATATGTCAGTATATCATTTGGTTTTTGTTACAGCACAGTACGGCAGAATATATACTGTCAAACCTATTAGTATAAAACACAGAAACACAGAAATAGTTGAACATTTTTACAGTCCTCAATGGTCTCTACCATGCTGCTGAATGTCACTGTTCCTCTAAAAGGATTTAGAGGCCATCTGGAACATAAATGCTATAATTAATGGGTTCTTTTAAAGCTATGAAATGCATAAAGGAAAAGACAGATTGACAGGCAGACTTGCTGCTGATTCAAATAAGCATCAGCTCTAGCACAGAGGCAAAGAACTGATTTCATAGAGCATCATTCTGACAGATCTATCCGGGTTTCATGAGTATGTGGCATTTAAGGCAGCTAAAAACAAGGCAGTCTTAAAAATCTAATTTGGATACTTCTCTTGAACGACATTATGCAAACGCTTCAAGTTCTCTGTCCTCCCTCCAACATTTTTTAAGGCGTATCTGATGGAGCCATGGCAACACTCTGTAGGACATCCAATCGTAACACGGAGAACTCTGTGCTCACTCGGTGAACCACAAACCAAGAATGATATTCTAAGACCGCATGACACGGAGTTCAGAGCTCAGTTTGTGACGTGTGATGTATACAGGAAGAGACAGAACATTATTTTGAACTTCGTGGACAGGGGTACAGTGAAACTTTGAAAGAGTCTACATTTTGTGGCGCTTGTCTTTTACAGTTAGGTTGTTCTCCCATCATTTCCGCATAGTGGTTCTTTTTTGTAGTGGTTCCTACATTTGATAGGGTCTTTAGTAAACTCCAGGATTCTGAGAGAACATAGCATTATTAATTAACATAACTTTTTAACATTAAAATTAGTGTCTTCACTAACTAAGTATCCATGACTTGAAGAAGTGCAAAGTACTGACATACAATTATGTGACAGTTAAATATTTTAAATATAAATAAATTAAAAAAAAGCAATAAAGTGGCCTACTAAGAATCTGAATAAATGTTATGACTAAAAAGTTAGTTTGGTTAGGTAAGTTATGAAGGTTGCCAGTTTTGCATTAGTGTTGAATTAAAAAGAGAGGAAAGGAACTATTGAATTTTAAATGCACAGCAGGATTAATGTAGTTAGTGCATAAAAAGGCACATTTTGGAAAAGGCAGTCACGCAATTGACTAGTGCATCAAGTTATTCCATAATCAATTTGAAAATGTAAAACATACTGGTGTTTTGATTTCAGATCTAGGCCAAGAGTGATTTATGAAAGAAAATATTTTACGGGGTACAACACAAAATGTTATAACTGCAAAGAAAACTGATTATTTCATACTAAGATTCAGTTACATGTTAAATAAAAAGAAAGAAATAGGGACTAGGTTCCTAGTTTGGGCGACAATATCAACAAAAAGCCTTGATGAAAATGAGACACTTTCGTGTGTTTGTACTGTAGTGGCTAAAAACATTCATGATAAAAATCAATACTAAAATGGCAAAGATGTAAACTCAGAAATTTAACCGTGAAGATAAATTTGGCAAATAAAAGCATGATTGATGAATTGTCACACATGCTGAAAAAAAATGGAGCAGAGTAGGCGTGACGTGTCTCTTCAGAAAAAAACAACCTCCACCACCCCAAAAAAAAAAAAAAGTCCCTTTATCATCTGTTGGCTTCAATTCCTTATGACAGCTCTCCCAATGCTAATGATGACAGCGCACACAATGCAGCAAAAACTGATAAAATGGCATATATTATAATGATGAAATAAAATGTCTTCTTATAATACATACAATACGTTTGGATCAACCAATAACCCACTCATCAAGTGCAAAAGTCACAATCGGATTGAGCTGTTTGAGTCACATGATTCTGAGCTGTTGTGATCTGTAATGCGTTTGCCTACTAAAAGTTTATCAAACTAGTTCCTGATTCAACAAGTCCCACTCAGACTGCCGTCTCTCTGCTGGCTTTTAAATTGGGAGCAGACATTTGCCTGCGCATTCGCGGAGGTGCCTGAAAGCTGATTGGATAGTTAGCGTGGTCAGTGTGATGGTACTGCTGGTAGCCGTTGAATCTGCCATCGGTATACACCATGCTATCATGATGGTAAGGCTGATGGTGATGGTGTTGCTGGGGATGTGCTGGCTGGTTCTGGTGCTGGCGGGGCATGTAGAAAACCTGCGTGTGCCTCCTGTTGCTTTCAGACTGCTGCAGCGACTCCATGGAGCCAGAGGGCCGCTGGCGGTGATTAAAAGAGTTGCTGCGGCTTCGTTCATGGGGCTGCTGGTTCTGGTTGTTCCTATAGTTGTGCCTGTGACCCTGGCTTAAACCTTGCTCAAAGTCTTTGCTCCGGCGCTGGACTGATGGGCTTGGCAAAGGGGGAGTGACTTGGATGAGTGAAGCAGCCATCGTTTCTCTAGACAGCAGTCCATCTCCAGCCTGGCCTTCTCCATCTTCTTCATCTACAGCTTCTTTGGGCACCTTTAGCTCAATGACCTGCTGATCTGTTATTATGATATGAGTACCAGGGCTCCATGAATTGCGATGCTTGGGGTTGCTCTTGAAGGGGAAGCGTAGCTTGCGGTCTTCTGGGGGTATAAAGCGGTGTGGTCCAGTTTGCCGGCGGAGCTGTTTGGAGATCTCTTGTTGCTGAAGACTCTTGAGGCGTACCTGCTCTTGGCGCATCCAGCGCATGTGGCCTCGCTTTAGGGTCGAGTCATCTCCTGCACTTTGGCCGTATTGTAAATCGACATCATCTCCGTCAGGTCTTTCAGGCAAAGGAGGTTTTCCTTCTCGAGGGCTTGGAGTTGTGGCAGCGCATGAGGTGTCTACGTGAGGCTTTTCTTGGCTCTCTGGGGTGATGAGCGGAAGGACCTTTTCCATTTTGACCATCTTGTGCCTGAGAGCACGGATCTCCTCATCTTTCATATTGTTTTGTTTCTTCACCTCGTGCAAGATGTCCTCAAGTTTATCAATGTGCACCTTGAGATCATCCATAACAACCACTCCCGCTCGAGCCCCGTTGGTAATGACATCCTCAATGCGCTCATCTCCAACGCCTACAGTGTCCCAAACATCCCGAGCCACTGCCCTCCACGAGTCCCGCTCGTTGGGGTCCTTCTTGCTATAGCTAGCGCAAAGCTCCTTCATCTTTACAATGGCCAGTGCCTCAATTTCCTGCCGTGTTTGGCGGAAGTCATTGAGCGCTACTTCATAGCAAATTTCTTTGACTGCTTGGATCTTCAGGTCAGAGATGGTCACCCACTTGGAGTCCTTGGTGATGCGCCGCCGCTGAGGGATCTGGTACATTTTAACTGGCTCTCTTATCTTTCCACTGCTGGGTAATCCACACTTTCTCACTATGGACTGTAGCTTGCTGGGGGGCAGCTTTTCCCTCAAGGCTGTGATCAGTCTCCAGCTCTCTTCACAAGACCTCTTATCTGAGTCATCCCCACTATCAGAGTCTCCATCCTTGAGAAAACAAACCAAAGGGTTCCCAAAAAAAAGGAGAAATTAAAATGAGAAATCAAAGAGAGGATGAAAGGATGTTTTTTTCTTTGTTTGTTTGTTTTAAAAGAATGAAAAAAAAGGTATGAATGTGCAACATGGGAACTTCAACTATGAGTAAAGTTGAAGTTATATCAACACATAATACATCAGTCTGGACAGAGTTTTGCAGTTCAGAATTTAGAAATTTAAAAATAATGACTATTACGCTGTAATAATGTTATCTAAATGATGTGCATACATCCTAAGTGTACAAGATGTATGGCAACATGCAGAATCCATCCATCCAGAATTATACTCAAAATAAAGATAACAAAATTAAATAAAAATCCAACAATCGGTGGCTTCCATTGACTTTCTTGCTTGTCAGTTGGTTATTGTCATGTTTTTTTTGAGTGAAATTGTGATATGGATATGAATAAATAAATTAAAACATTCAATGTTGTAAAAAGTAGACTTTCTACATCTCAGAAATAGGGATATCAACTTTAAAAATCTTGTTCCCAATGTTGCACATTGATATAGATAAGGTAAAAAAGGTAAAGCATGTCTATCATGATTAGAAAAGAAATATGAATAGAGGATAGTTGCTGATTGGAGCACTTCTGTATTGTTTTGTAATATTCCTCTTCTTAATTGATTCTTAATTTGAAAGCTGGATCCCAAACATGCTACAGTGGCATGCATGGAGACGAATTTTGGAGCTTTCTCCCTTTAGTCCGGAAGGTTTCAGTGGCTTTAGTATTAGCAGTGAGTTAGAAGACAGATTGTTCTTGCAGTTGATCAGAAAGCCAGTAGAGAGAGGACAGGCAGGAGTGAGTTGTGAAGTGTTAATCCACTACAAGAAAGATGTTAGTTGGAAAAGAATGCAGTTTCTCATTTTTGTCGACAAAGTACATTACAGATCACAACCATTTGGTACAGATAATCAGGTCTTGTGTATGATACTGTATCTATGTCTAGAATTGGACATATTATGTTGCTGGGAGTCTGAACCCCTATGCCTGTAGCTCTGCACGTAAAACCACCAGAGTATGGAAGAGGTCTGAGATTCAATGATTCAACTTTAAGCAGTGATAACTCTGTTGTTGAGTCGTGCTCTCAGTGCTCTACATAGATACCAGCTAAGGCTAGCAAAAGAGGTAGCCAAAGAAGTCAATGAGAAACCACATTGTCACTATCTGTCAAAGAACTACAGCAGGAATTGTTGTTATCACAATGCATTGTACATGTCAGCAACTGCATTGAAGAGATGAAACTCAGGATAAAAACAGAGCAAGAAAACTAGAGTAGAAATCTAATCCAAGCAAATCAACAGCCACTTCAAAGCTGACCAGCTCAACAGCAAACACTGCAACTTAATCCAGAACCAGTACTGAATGAGTTAAGAAAACATGCTATTAACATGAACCATGCAAAAGCAGCTTGACTATTAAAAAACAAAGCAATGCGTTTCAACGTGTTACTGACCAATATTCAATACATTTTAAATTAATTTGGATCTTAATATCAAATCAACTTTAGCTTTAAATTGCTGTTTTGCAAGATTCAGATACACTATAGAAGACACAAGAAAAGTGAAAACAGGGATTTGGAAAAGGGAAGGCCTTACAATACAATTCTCACTTGATCAAATTGCTACAGAAAAAAATCTGTTAAAACTCAAGAGCAAGGCAAGTAAAAGCTCATCTGTCTCAAACCAGAAAACCTTCCATGCAAGAAGAACAGACATGCGCTAGGAAAAGTGTGATTCACGCACACGCACACACACACACACACACACACACACACACACACACACACACACACACACACACCTCAAAAGTGTGAGAGCTCAGAGTGAGAATTAGTACAAGTCAGACTCAAATGGACCGATTGAAACGATCATCCAAAAAACAAAAACTAGCTTTCCAATTGTACTTGACCATAGAAAAACCATGCTTTAACTTTGAATTCCACTTATGACATTTCAATCAAAGTCACACACAAATTAGCTGAAATCACTCAAGAAGCTGCTTTTAATAATAACTTAACTTGTAAAAAGGCGTGAAATGAAGTATGGCTTAATATCTATTTAACCCACTCTGCAGTTTACTACGAACTTGTCTACAACTTCTAACAAGGTAATTACACAAAACAAACTGAATCCATAAAATTCAAAAAGTGGGTTTGATTATTATCCAGCTTATTTGGACTCACCAGTCGCTGTTGCTCCAGAAGTTGGTCTGCTTCCTCCTTCTCCTTTTTGTACAAGATTTCCATCTCGGTGAGCCTACATAAATGAGCAAAAATATATATTGTGAAACACATTACGCAAATCGGTGATATACTGTGAAATCCATCACACAAATCAGACTACTGCCACTATTAGAGGTTCGTTCAAACATAGCAAACGAGATGGAGTGCGTACCTTTTCTCCATCTCCTGCTTCATGTCGATGCCCTGCTTCTCCAGAAGCTCTCTCTGAGCAAAGGTCCAATCCACCGGCTCCACGGGGGTTTCAGCGGTTGGCGTTTTCTCCCTTTCAGCTCGGGCCTGTTCTGGATGGTTGAACCGGAACACGTGGTTCTTTCCCATAATGATGCGGTTACCTGGAAGAACATGGGGCAGAAGTAAGCGTGAAGAGCATGACATGACCAAAGACATTGTCCCTTCAGTGCTGATAGAACAGTGTAAATGTAAGAGATCCAATTTTTCGTAATGTTTTTTGTATTTAAACTAGAGCATCACAAGCTGTGTTCTGAGCCACATCGTTCAACTGGGAGTTATGAAGCCCCAGAAAAATACCATTACATGTCTTCAATTATCTGTAGTTATTAGGAAATCAGTCATCTCATGGCGGCCTACAGAGATAATACAAGTATCACTTTTACAGACTATCTACAACTTTATTTGCAAATATGAGATACATACCTGAACGAAGCTGGATTGAATCCTCAACACGCTTGCCGTTGACGTAGGTTTCTGATCCCTCGCAGGGCACCAGCATGACGATAACTTCACCAAAAACACATCAACCAATCATCAGTGACACATTCTGAGTCTCAAAAGCTCATCAATGTAGTCTATATTTATGCACCAATGTCATCTACTGACACATTCACAAAGCCTGGGGTTGCTTTTCATTTTTTTTTTGCAGATAATTAGGGGTTACATGCATCTTTCTTTAAATCAGAGCGGGAAAGGTTCTCGCAACGATGCCGTCAACTCTGCTCAATTCAAATCAATAAAAATACTCAATACACATAAGAAAACTCAGAAATACGGTGCCTCACCATTTCCATTGGCATTCCTCTCGCTGCGGAAGATGCAGTGCTCTTCCTTGATATGAGCGCCACTTAAAACGATGTCCTGTCGTCGTTCAGCATCAGCCTGACCCACCCTGAAATAATCACAGTGGCCATTTTGAGAAAGTGAACACTGCCCTCGCATTTTATTGGCGGCCATTTTGTCAAAAAGGCAGAGGCAGAAGTTAAAGGGAACCTTTAAACCATACTTTTAGAAGACACCACTTCTAAAGCACTATACGTCCCTTCGTCTGTGATTCTGTCATCTATTATTGTTCCCCCGGAGGCGCGATTGTAACAAAATACTCAACACGAATATTCTACAAAGGGGGCCAAAAGGAAACAGGGAAAGAAAGTAACTTTAGATAGCAAAACCTTTTCAGATTTTAAGCGAGTTTCTCCCCCTGACTCTGAATTAAATTTTTCCTCTTTTGATGTTAAGCAAGAAGAGCTTTCAGAGTAGTTGTTCAGATACTACGGAGATATACTGTCTGGAAGAAATTCAAAACCTTTCTATATCCTCCGCAGCATTTCAGTGTCATCATTCAGGTTTTGGTTACCTTGTAATTCCGTCTTTGATGTAGTAGAGCAGACACTCCGACATGAGAGGATCCTCATTCAGGTTAACCAGGTGGGGAGTCTACAGATGAAACATAAGAGGTAGAAGGTTTAAGGCAAAAATATTTCCAGGAGTTCTACTTTCATCAATATTCAGCAGTGCCAAAAGTACATAGCTATACTAGAAATGCTAATCAAGTGGGCAATCTGCATAGTTTCATATCAAACATTGCTGATGACCTGTCAGCGATGCATTATACACAACACATGAACATGGACAGAAATGGTTTCATTGACACAGTGCCGACACCTCTAGAGTCTGATGCATCACAGCGTCACTACAACTAATGCTAGCAGCTACTCCGTCAAACCACCAACCTTTTTTGGGGAAAACACCCCATTAAAGTCAGCAAATAGATCACAAGGCTTCTCAGCGAAATGCTAACCCATTGAGCGGCAGTGAGTGAAAAGAGAAACAAAAACAAAATATGAATGGAGGACAAATGGCAAGGAAGGAGAAAAACCTACGACACATCAATTAGCAGTGGAGGAGGGAGATCTAAAAATGCCTAAAAAGGGATTCATTTCAAAAGAGGGGAATTTTTTTGAAACCAAAGCTGATCTAGTGACGGCTAGTTCTGAACAGCCTGTGACAGAGATTTGTTATCTTTTCATCCCTATCGTGCCTCTTCTCAGAAGCCTGTACCAACACGTCTACTGGCCTCCATGTTGCTGCCACACAGCGCTTTGTCTACTGGAAGGTGATGTAGAGGGAAGGAGAGTGAGGGGAATGTACTGACTGTTGATGGAAACATTTGAATAATCTACTCAGATCCAAGTGTAACATTCAAAAGATAAGCCTTACATTTTAGTGGTCTGTGTAAAATTGAATTTAAAGAATCTTTTATTTTAAAAAGGAATAATATGCGAGAATGTTTTTAAAAACAACGTAAAGACTCTAAATCTCACTTCGGACCACAAGAAGTGTGTGGTGGTGTCTGTATATACAGAGGCCCTGACCTCTGCCTGTATTTTCTCTTTTCTTATTATTTTTGCTGTGTTCGGGACATTTCTGGGCATCAGCAAAGGCCCTTATGGCCACATGTGTAGCCCCCAGCTGGTAACAGCGTGCACGGTGTGTAACCCGTTCAAGTCGTCAAATACCGCCGCTTTGTCACGCCCCTCTGTGTCTGACACCGAGGCACTAGGCCCACTTTAGCCATGTCAGATACAATTTGGCTGTATCTGACATTCTCTCGGATTATATTTAACATGGAGGGGGGGGGGAAGGAACTGTAGTTGCTCCGCACAGTAGTTAAACTAAACTTTTAGGATGTTAAAATCACTACTTAATCTAGTGCAGGAAAGGCGCTTTGTTTTCCAATTCAATTTAACAAACCTTCTCGGTTGGAAAACAATCAAGCTGGTCATCAAATGGGCTTTCATGGCTAAGCTGAGTATGTGAAAGAAGCAAATAACAAGAGTGGAAAGACAGACAGATTGATGAAATGAGTCGATGAGAGAAACCAGTGACTCATAGACAGGGAGGGTGCTCAAAGAAAAACACAACATAGGAAACAGAAGAAGTGATGGTGGAAGGCTGTGCATCACCACCCATGGGAAATTGGACACAGCCCTTATCCATCAACGTCTGCGCTTGTGTCACGTCATGTCTTTTCTTTTCTACCTTTTTAGGAGAGAAGACCCCCAAAGTGCCTCCATCTTCACGGATTGCCACACCCATCTCTGCAAGCAAGGCCTCCCTGTAGTGACAGAAAAACATTTGTAGGCTCAGGAAAGATACTCAAAAAGACAGCAGGACGCACGTAATCTCTCACAAAGACTTTCTGCAACAGAGAAACACATACTCTGGACATTTATTTCCAGCAAAGAGCCTTTGCATAATAATGAGAGAAAGAGGATGGGAAGTGATGGTGTGCAACATCACAGTAAGTGATCTGTGGAATGGCAACAGGCAGAGAATGGCACCAGTGAGATTCAGTGGACAGACATGGTTGACATCCACAGCCACAGATGAGTGGATAAAGGGGAAGGAACGGGTATGAGAGGGGTGTTTGTGCAGCAGAGTGTGACAACAGAGACGGGAAGGGGGGGATTGGGGGGGGAATGGACAGAATGAGTGCAGAGGAAATGAGAGATAGGTGAAAGAAGTGAGACAGACAGGATAGTGGGGTGAAAAGACAGAGACAGGGCTGCGGGGGGAGGGGGTGGGAGTGAGGGGGTGGGGTGGGGGTTGTCTAGCACTGACAGCACACAGACGACTTGAAAGAGGGGTGGAGGCACACATATGACACACGTTTCCCCCCTTGAGAGATAGAGGTGGGAAAGCCGGTACCGACCTCTCCATGCGGATTGCCTCCGTCTTTCGCAGTTTCTCTTCCCAGGTTTCATTGAGCTCGGCGATGATCTTTTCCGATTCCTGAACACAAGAGGCAAAGTATGAGAAAAAAAAAAAAAGCAGCACAGAGTCTGGTTTCAAGAGATTTCATCTGTTATACTCGTGACACATGTGCGATCTTGGGGAAGTTCATATCCTTTCTTTCATTAAAGAAAGTTTTGAGTCAGGCATAAAACAGAGAGGTAACATACTGCTGTGATATTATGTTAATTATACCATGACTTTATGAGTTTCCCTCTGATAGTGTTGCTTTAAGCTCAAGTAAAAATCCTATATAGCTGCTACGCTCGTAGTTCATCTTATAAAAGCAGTGGGGTACTCTTCTGGGTATTGATACTCTTTATGACATGTGTTACTGTAAAGGTTTAATAATGCAGTAGATAGTCATCTTAGTTTAAGTTCATAATGAATTGTTATGTTGGGCAATACTGACAATGATGATAATGTTTATTGGGATTTAGGTAACCTTTACTGTGTTCTTTGTTTCTCTATCACTAAACAAAGCTGCAACACCTTTAAGGATTAAAGAATAGGAATATTATGTGCCTCACTGGAGCTAAAAGCCAATAAGACTGGATCTATTTTGGTCGAATTTCATCGGTATCTGCGTTGGTGCTTGACGTCATTGGATGACAGACAAGACTGGGCACCGTGGTTGCCATGGAAACTGCAGCTCCTCATGGTTGGTTGTTGCAATGCTTGTGCTCCCTTATCAACAGAGTGAGAGGTCTACTGCGAGCGTGAGAGAAGTAAAGCTCAGTGGCCACACGAGGCCCGATGGGCAGAACTTGTTTTGAGTTAGTGTGGGCTGAAATTAAACCACAGCAGTCTTGACATTAACACACAAACTTCTAATTTACTGAACAAATATTACAGTGTGAAGTTTTTATTGTGTGTTGGTATGAAGGTCACCAATCTGTCCACAGATATTTACTAGAGTATATGACTCTAAATACTACGAGCCCTAACTGTGAGGCATCTTTTAAAATATTTAATATAAGTGTGATTTTCGAACGCAAAGTATATTTAATAATAAATAATTGGTATAAGAATAGTTAATCAAAATAATGTCTTATTGCAATATCTAACAACAAGGGAACCCTCTCCTGTGCCACATACTTGTGGTAATAGGCAGTGGAGGGAACAATTTGTTCAACAGATACAAAAGAAGAGCAAGTGGAAAGAATTAAACAATAATTATCGTCTTATAATCATCAATAATTAAGAATGTTTTTTAACCATGTTTCAATAGTGTTTTGAAGATTTTCTGTTTCAATAATTAAGATATTGATGTATGCGGGTATTATGGAAATTCTCATTTCAGCCCATTGCCTTGCATAAACATTTACAAGGCAGCCTGTTGCCCCACACAGCGCAGTGGGAGGTAGCTGTGGACTCCTCTTCTTTCTTAACACCAAACACAAGTGTGATTTGACTGCTGCGGTCCACACAGGCCTGCTTTACCTTCAGTCTTTCGATAGCCTCCTCTCCTCCAGGGGTGGACATGATGCGCTCCTGGATGCTGGTGACCGACTGAAGAACCCCCTGGTTACACAGTAAGCCAGAGGACGGTGAGGCTGTCAGGGAACCAATAGGGGCTGTGGAGAAATGGCCAGGGCGTTGGTTCTCTGAGGCTATCAAGTATCTATTCTTATTGTTCTGAATGTCTTTGAGGCCTGAGCCAACAGCAGGAGAGGACGAGGGAGTGAGTGAGAGAGAGAGAGAGAAGAGAACAACACAGAGAGGGGTAGGATATGCCCAGGACAGGGGAATAATGGGGTAGGGAAAATAAAACACATAAAATGGGAGGAACCAAATACCAAATAAGAGGAGATTGAGGAGAGAAAAAGATGGGGAAAGAGAAGACAAAGGGGAGGGAAGACCAATGTAAGACACACGTTTCACATCAAAGGGTTAAGACAAACACCCAGCATGATAGTCAGCTACAGAGAGAAGCAGTTTTCATCCAGCTGGTTTGCAACAGTCTGCTTGCACCAACTCTTCAACTCCCAGAGCAAATACATACAAATTCAGCTTGTATTCTATTAGAGTTTCCAGAAGGCTGTTTTTATGTGGGCCAGAATTACAGTGCACAGCAATTAACTCTGAGCACTTCATTTCTAGTGCGTACAATTTTGAGGAATAGAAAAATGCCACTTTGTTGCCTTTACACTTAATGAAAACTGCTATCAGTGTATTAACTACCAGATGGGAGACTGTAAGAGGATCTAGAGAAAGGACAGATGAGCGTCATTGACACATGCCACTAAGTTCAGCCTGCAGTCGAGTAGATTCAGCGTGCACTCAAAACATCCACCACGGCGGAGCCACAGCAGCCCCACTAAAGGTCACGCAGCTCATGTCAATATACTGGCCTCAAGGACCTCTGCGGTGCCACAGCCTGTGCCTTCTAAGAACTAAACTTAGAAAACTAACTAAAAGTAGAGTTTAAATGATTTGGGAGTAACACTGGCAATATAGGCTTTTCATATACTAGTACTGAGCTACTCGACTAGCATGTGGTACGCAGTGGGATAACAGTAACAAAATGTATGTTCTTATCCTGCAAGATAAGTGAACACACGCTTTTGGTCAGGAACTCGCGTGAAAACATTTGTGCAGATTACCAGCGCAAAAGGGAAAGTAGGAGTTATTAGGGATTTCTAAGAATCAACACACTAGAAAACTAACTATCAAATACAAACTATAATAAACACATCAAGCTAGCCAACTGTATACATACGATACCACTCTGGTGTGGCTACATAGACATTTAAAATCATGCACCTTTCCATCTGTAGCTCTGAGCCTCAGTTTGAGAACTGAGGAGTGCCATTCTAAAGATGTGAGCACTGTCACCTGCAGCAGATTGTTAGTAAGCAGTAAGCAGAAAGCAGAAAGCAAGAAAGCAGAAAGACCACCGTCAAGAAAAGAAGCATGAGGAAGTGAATCAAAGACAGATATAGTACTAAAATGGCGTGGGTGCCCTGGGGGTGGGGAAGACAAGACGAGCTATTCTAAAAGTGATGCTTCTAAAAGGGATATTCCAAAAGTAACTTGTGATTCAGTTGGATTGGAGCCAGTGACTAGCTGCCTCACCCCCATCATTGAAGCACAAAGCATGCTAAGCTAGGGGCATGCTAGCCCTCGCCAGATCAGCACATCTACAGAAGCCTGGCATTTCTGAGTCTGCTTCTATCAGGCTTTTGCTTCTTTTTTTTTTTGCATTTACATGCAAAGCTGGTAGCAGATTAAATATGCGGTTAATAGGGGTATAAGCAATGTTAGCCATTATTAATAGGGCAAAATGTGATGGACAATTCATGACTACCACACATATACACACATTTGATTCCACTTCCTGGGCAATCATCTCCCATAGGATCAACTGAGAGGAAGCAGGAAAAGATGAGAAGGGTCAGAGGTCAGCACCAGTAGAATGGGAGGAAAAGGTTACAGACATTTCTTAGTGAGCTGGATGAGAAGAACACTAACGAGGATGAGAAGAAATGGCATGGAATGATGTATTAAGTGCCATGTCATTAGGCATGTCATTAGGCATGATCTAAGCAGGCAAGTTATTATTCTTTATTATTATAGCTTAGACATTAGAAGTTATTTATGGGTGCATTATCTCTCTAATTTACTTCGCTATTAGCCACTACTCTTGTGTGATAGTTTAATCCAGCTTTTAACTGCCATTTGTGTTGCCAGTCACAATCGGCCAAATATGAGTATTTATATTTTCATTAAATCATTTGTAATTGTACAGTATGCAACCTAAAATAGTTTTCTATAGTGCATTATATTCATTCTATAAAATCTAAATTATACTCCGCAAGGAGGCATAACAAACCAGTATAGTATCATGGTTAAAAAAAAAAGATTTTAAAGCTGTTAAAAGTCCTTTTAGTCATGTACTAGGCACAGTGATGAAAACAAAGTTGGATGATTGAAAGAAATGAGACAGTGAAGTAGTAAGAACATGTTGCCAGTGTGTGGCAGACCCTGAGAGAGGAGGTAGAAGCTGAGCCTGTGATATGGCCTGTTGTGATGGCATTAAACTCACTGTCTAGGATGTCTCCCAGACCCTGGGCACGGAGAAGTTCCTTCAGTCGATTCACTTCATCCTTCAGGTCACGCACCAGCTTATTGTTGGGATCCTCATTGATGATAGCATTGCATTTGATGTTCTTAGCTCGGTCAGCATAGCTAAAATTGTAATAGTGATACACTTTATTTATGATCAAAAGGATTAAAATGCAAAAAGAAAAAAAAAAATGGAACAATTATTTTGGAAGTTATTATTATCTAGGTCCTGGATGGAAACCTTACCGGAGCGTGCTGAGAGTTTCATCATAGTTGATATCTGCAGGACTGAGGGCAGCTACCATGGCTGTTCTCGAGTTTCCACCTGATATCAAAAGACAGTGAAGAGGCTAATTATGCAACAATTTGGACTTTGTGTGAAGACCAAAACTAGATAGATTAGTATTAGATTTATTTTAAAAATACAACATGATTTCCACTGCAGTGTGCAGCACTAATGTGCAGCACACAGGAAAACACTACTACAGCACAAATTAGTGCCAAATACAAATTCCACTGATGCAAAACGTCAGTCTCATTAGACTAAACTGCAAAGCACTATGCATGTCATGTGTGCTAAGATTGAAGATACACCAAACTAAGGAGATGGAAGTGCTTGTCTAGTTAGGTTGAATTACAGTCTGCTGACAGTGTTTTTCTTAAATTGGCAGAGAGTAATGTACACTCGCTCTCATCTTTTTTTTTTTTTTTCCTTTCTTTTTTTACCCCCACCTCGTCTCACGGGATACAGATGGTTCAATTTTTTTTGCTGTCCAGGAATAAGGATTTTGCTACACAGTTTACAGACATAAATTCCACCAGTGAAGGATATCATATTATTACATTATATGATGTTAATGTTCATACCGAGGTTCTCCCTCAGCAGCCATGTCAGAACAGAGTCTCTGTACGGGATGAAGTCAGTCTTCTTCTTCTTCTTGCTCTGCAGGAAACAAACATTAGGTGGGCAGGGAGAAATAAAAACTGATGCAAGATTTCTGTTTTAAAACTGAAAAACGGGGGATGGTCATTAAGGCAATATTATGACGCACCATGATGAACACCTCATATGTTATGGACAAGAGGTCGGGTGAAATGAGTAGCGGACTGATTTGATTAGCTTTTGCTCTGCTGCAGGGATTGTGGATTTTACTGCGAGTGATGCCTAAAAGCACAGCACTTGAGAAGACACATAATAAAATGGAGGTGACAGAACACTGTGCAACAGCTTCAGCATTGCTCATGGGAAAAGGCTGTCAAGTCTGCCTCATGGGGGCAATCAAGAGGTCAGCGGTTGAGCTGTCAAAGGGTTTACCTTGCTGGTACAGTTATCCTGTGTCTGCAAGCATTACAAGGAGAAGAGAAGAGAAGAGAAGAGAAAAGAGAAGGGCAGACATTACAGCATGCCAGACTACAAACATGAATTCCTTGAGAGGACAGGGTCAGGTTTTTTGAGGGTAAGAGAAAAGGCTGAAAAAGAGAAGCGGCAAAGAGACAGAGAGAAGGAGACATAAAACACTCACCACTTCAGCCAAGGCAGAGATAACCTTTCCTAACGTGGTGAGAGATTTGTTGATGTTTGCTCCCTCCTGCAATCAGAGATGTTTATTATTAAAAGAGCCATCGATGTAATGCTGATCAACTGTTTGCTAATGGCGTCTGTGATGATGGGAGGCTTACCTTTAGCCTGGTACCTGTAGCTCCAGTGGAATCTGCTCGTTCACTCCCGGCCAAGTCGACCAGACTAATTTTACTGACCTGAAAAGGGAGCAAATACATTTTAGATGCATAAAGCTTGCGAATAACTTACATTAGAATTATAACAAACTGAGAGAGGATGAAAATATTCCTGAAAAACCTACAGCACTGACTACCGAATACAGTTCATTGTGTTTTCAAAGATTTTAAAATATATATATTTTTTTAAAGTGTAAATCATTCTAAACATGTGGATGCAGCGAGGCAGTCAAATCTGATAGAGTGGCTAAACACAATGGGCATTGTGTTTAGAATAACACAGTGGTCTTTGTCTTAGTCAGAGGAAATGCTCAAAGTCAAATTCTAAAATGGTGGTCACCACCGACCAAGAGGACCATAGGAGACATCTTAGCTGAAATCAAAAAGGAGCAGACTAAATAAATGGGCTACAAGTAAAAAAAAAAAAAAAAAACTGTATTAAGAAATGAACTCCCAACAGCACAGGGTCAGAGTTGGTCATAAACATGTTAGGTGTGAATAGTTAGTGCGGTCTTTCTCGTCTGACCTTTTCCGTGGATTGATCTGTTTCGCTGTCATGTTTCTTCTGCGTGAAGACGATGGTGAACACAGCATGGGACCTGCTGCTGGTCTCATTCATGTTGGTGGCGGCCACAGTTCTGTAGGGGAGCACATACGGTTATTGTTGGGAAATAAAAAAAAACAATATGGAC
Organism: Ophiodon elongatus; assembly: GCA_016806645.1. Taxonomy (NCBI): domain Eukaryota; kingdom Metazoa; phylum Chordata; class Actinopteri; order Perciformes; family Hexagrammidae; genus Ophiodon; species Ophiodon elongatus. The sequence continues at coordinate 2,521,362 of JACSYO010000285.1, read as the reverse complement.
GCAACACCTTTTTCTGAGCAATTTAAATCCCTTTAGTATTATTAATGCTAAATTCATGGTATTGGCTATTACAGGAGCTATTGTCACTGGGTTTTACCCCTATTAGAGTGAATTGAGTCTCAAGGATTATGGAGGTAAGGCGGACGGGGATAATACTATGAGGACAGCAAACACAACTATGCAAGGCGCAGTGAGAGGGACAGTCACAGGGGAGATACAAGCTTTTCACGCCATGTTCCAGAAATAAGCCCTCTGAGTCAGCACAGGAAGATTAAGGTGCGCGCGCACACACAGAAATCTATGTCAGAAGAACATTTCCTGATTCAGAATTATTGTTATCTTGCCAACAATTTCCAGCCTTAATTAAATAATTCTACAGAGGACGTGGGTTAACACATCATCACAGCCATTACCACCACTGTAACTCCCACTCTTTTCCATGATCTCAGCCTAATCCCGGGGTTTGGCTCACCTGGCCTTGTTGCCAGCATCCATTAGGTCAGCAATGTCCGTGTAGGAGGTGACAGCTAGCTTGGAAAGGTCTTCCACATAGGGGCCCAGTAGCGGATGCTCTCGCACTCGTAAATTTGCTTTGTTTTTAGGGTTCAGCAAATCTCGCACCCGCTCACAGTAGATCTCCATGTAACTGACCTAGAAAAAAAAAAAAAGTGCAAAAGTATTATCAGTTCAAGTGCTGCAGTGCAACATCATAAAGCAGAAAAATTAAGCGGAATGTAAACTTTTAAAACTGCAAAGCTAAATAATGTAGGTATATTACAGTATATTTTGCATCCTCCCAGCATCTTTAAAAGGTTCAGCCAGTATGTGATTGATTTCTGACTATTAACAGACATACTGTTAGGAGGAGGCTAGGAATGGTTCATTAGATACAAGCCAACACAAGAGTCAGAGAACAGGGACTACAGATGCTAAAGCATTCGGAGACTCACCTCTACTGAGTAGGAGAGCTTCTCTTTGTTGTTGTCCTCATTGATTTTCTCAAATAGATCTTCACAGAGCTGAGAGGCAGAGAAAGAAGATGTTTAGTGCAAATTGATGGCATGTGGGGAGGTGAAAGGGAGGATGAATAGAAAGAGAGATCTGTTGACCAACAGGTACGATACTCACTAACAATGTATTTGCATGTAGAGGAAACCATTTAGCAACAAATCAGACAATAAAATGTAGAGAGCATTGGCATATGATGACTCCTAATGATAATTACTGAGTAAAATATAGTATTAATGCCAGAATGAATCAAAAGTTGGAAAAGTCAATGTAAGAAATATCTGATGTAAAATATTGAAGTGAGATACAGGGGGATACGGATAATAAGCAGGCAAAAATATTCAGAGACAAAAGAAAGAAGAAATGTAAAAGGTACCGTAAAGTTGCCCTATGTACATTTCTGTGGTGGTTTAAAATTATGACTGGAGGGTTTGACTGAATATTGTGTTTTATTACAGAAAGTGACCAAGACTGTGACTCACGGGTTATGTTAAACCTTCAGCGATCCAAGTCAGGTTGCATTAGACATTCCTCAAAAATACAGTGGGCAAAGTCTCTTAATCTCTGCTATGCAATTCAGTAAAATCAGAAGGATGTACTGTAGAACAAACCATGGGAATGATTCCTTCCTGCCCCTCCTCCTGCTTGCCCATCATGGTGTAGGATTTGCCAGCTCCCGTCTGGCCATAAGCAAAGATGCAGACATTGTAGCCCTCGAACGCATGTGCCAGCATTTCCTTGCCAATGTCATTGTACACGAGGTTCTGTGATGCAAAGCTGGGGTCTTCCGGCTGTGGGAAAGACAGAGAGAGGATTTAAATGTGTAGAATTCCAATGCACTTGTGGTATTTCAACATGACATTGAACTATGAACAAAGAAAAAGCTCAAACTCACCGTAGTGTGTGACCAGTAGGAGTAATCAAAACTGAAGGTCTTTGCTGGTTCCTTTGGGGCTTTGGGGTTAAGAATAGCTGTAGAGAAAGAACAAAATTAGTAATGTGGTCGATAACATCTGGTTTGAATGTGAATATGAGACAAGAACTACTCCCAAGGTCTTGCAGTTTTATCTGAAGGCCGACCTGAAGTTAACTCATTTATGATCCATCATCATTTGAGTCACTGCACTAAGATTCTGATTCAAGCCTTTCAACAACAATTTAGTATCCAGCAAAAGTTGCTTCTTTGCAGTAATTTGACTTATGGCAGGGAATCCTTAACCAACTAGTCATTAAAACACAAGTTTGTATCCTGGCCTTGAAGTATATGTATTTGCATACTCCTATGTAAAGATTGACTTTGTCAATTTTTCAAAATGGACCCTGTTCACATACGTTTTTATTGTATCCCGGTTGGCAAATAATGGGTCAATCTTTACAAGATTATGTTCTTCAACAGAGCATCAACCGTGATATATTTGGAACTGTAAGTCACATGAACTAGTGACGGGTTATAAGATGTCAGCTTTTTGGAGAACTGCATCTGCGTCAGCCTTTACCAAACACACCATCCGTGATCAGCGTCTTAATTCATAATATGCATTGATAACACAAAGACAAACAATACAGAGTATAAATAACACATGGAGCCTATTTCCACTATACCACCTTCACCTGACACCATATTTCTGCTCTACCCTGCCAGTGCCTATGGCCACACAGACATTTCTTAATGAGGAAGAATCTGCAGCCATGCCTGGCATGTCATCCCTCTCAAACATGCTCGCTAGTACCCCTGGGACTTGTGTTCAAGCTTTCCACACTCTGCACTGGATATGTGACGAAGAGAAAAGGAGATTAAGAAATTACAGTAGGATATTTGTAGATCTCGCTGGCCCAGTTGTGCCTCAAACCCCCGTCTGAAACAAAGTGCACTTTTATTGACTAAGGCTGCCTTGCATCAGGGGCTAGAGCAGAGAGTTCACTCAGGCTGCACAGAGAAACGCATACCTCCACCGTCAGTGGAGAGGGGGAAGGTGAAGAGGAGGGAGCAAAGAGGCAAGTGAAAAAGAGGGTTTGAGGGACTAATGGGTGTGCTCAAGGGCCGAGCAACAATCCAAACACAGCAACAATAGAAACCAAAAGGTAGGGTGAAAGGAAATCTGTGAATCTGCATATTTTTAAGAACACTTTATTATTTATTTTTTTTAAATGGATATTTCCAAGCAAATCTCAAGTGTGGACCACAAAGTAGCAATTAGCTCTGTTGAATGCAAATGCTGTGCTTTGCTAATAGGCAAATTAAAGCCAGGTTTGGCTCCTCAACACGAGGGTGCTTGAGAGGCTTTGGCATGAAGATGTCCCAGGCAGAGTGCCTCATGTGTTCAGAGTATTGCAGCACACTTATCAATAATGCAGGAGATGGGGAGAGACAGGGATTGTATATCACCCTCCACAGGTCACATGATGACAGAAAAGCACAGCACGTCCTCAGAAACCAGAACAGTAACTGCTTAATGCTAAATATGTGATGATTATAGCAGCTTCCATTGCACTAAAACAATCTAACGTAGGTAAAAACAATGCATTGTTTGTAACCCCGACAGTCTTCAAAAAGGTTACGGTGCACTTGCGGAGCAATAGCTTCCATATTGGGCACTGCAAGAGGATACAGCAAAACAGGTGGCTAAATAAAGCCCAATTTCACCTTTGACCTGTCTCCAATGGGAAATTGGAGCTAGGGCATGAAGAAATGAAGGGGGATTTAAGTTACCAGTGCCCCTATTGCCCTTTCCTGGGACAATCTACAGTGGGTATTAATGAAGAGACAGTTCAATTCAGAGTCATGCGGTATCAGCCGAAGTCAGTGCTAACGAGGGAGTAACTAAGCAGTAAAAACAGAAAGATGGCACAGTGCCACATGTGGGGAAGTCAGACAGTGGGATGCACATGACTGTGACAAACTGGCCTTACTGGGAATTACAGCCGTGTTCTAGCAAGACAAGAAATTATGCGAGCTTTTTCTTCTGATTTTGTCACTTTCCCCGTTTGTTCGTGGGCTCTCGTCTGCAAACAGGGTGGATGTCGTGGTGTAAAAGTGTACCCAAGCACAGCAAAGCTGCTTGGGAGCAGCTAGTAGGAGACTGCTCAAATCCTACAAGGTGAATCATGCTCACGACGTGGCATGTGAATGTCTCATTCGATTGCCCACTCCACTGCTCTCAGAACAGATCGCTGCTTCACCCATGTGCTCCTGCCAGTGCGTCATGCAAGTGGGTCTCTCATGTAAGAGTCTATAAATGTGTAGTGAAGGCAAGGATGGTGCATGCGCGTGTGCGTGTGTGTGTGCATTATAATTACTTGTATTAAATTATGACAAATTGCCTCTCAAGGTATATGCAAGTATTGTGTCATCTCATATCTGTCAAACTGTTGCAGCTAAATGTTGTAGATATCTGAGATTGAGTAAATCAGAAAGGTGTAACTCGTTTATTCCAGCATGACTCCCCTACTTTGTCTCAACTGAATATCAGTCAGTCAGTCAGTCACTCTGTTCTTTTTATACACTTTCACATCACACTTACAAGCAGAATCTATACAAGCAGCACTGATACATAGAGGAATTCCTCATTGACGTCTTACTTATTCTAGTATTACTATCCGTGTTTCATTTATAGTAAATATTCCCATCAGAGTCACTTCCTTGACTTAAAAAGGCAGTCGCATTCTGCTGCCGAATAAACGTCATCACTACTCTGTCTTTCTCAACCATGGCAACAGGTACAGGACCAAAATTCTGGTTGCCATAACAACCTCAACTTGGCACAGAAGGGGAGGATGCGGCACATTGCGTTCCGTTTTCTCTCGCCTCAATCATTCCCCATTACTGCTCTGGAGAAACTATACAGAACTAGTTAAATGCAGGTTTATGGGCAAATACACTTATTTATCAAACTGATTTCAGGATTCCAATCCTTTTAAAAATCCTGCAACACGCAAAAGGCATAGTGTGAAAAGCTTTAGGATTTGTAACGAAGACATTAAGCTTCTTATCATGTCAGTCTAGAACCAACTTTTACGACACACAAACCCTTTAAATACGTTGTAAATGGAACATTTAATAACATGAATATTATAGTGAAGTACAAAAAGCAAAACATTTTATCATTTTAAAAATCCCAAGGCACTACTCTCGAACAGAAGGAGCGCATTGATTGGCTGCAGCCTATATACCAGGTAACCCTAAACAGAAGGTCCACCGGCCGTAAACACAACATTAGAGCGAGAGAGAAACTTCAATTACATAAAGGGATGTCATGCAAATCTCTGTGGGAGACTAATTAGGAGACACGTCTCTCTCGAGATAGAGACATTTTGTCAGAACCCCATATGCAGGTGCCATTTGAGGGCAGTTCAAATGTTTATTTGTCCAAAATGCCAAAGTTCTGCATTTTCAGTTTCTCTTCCACAAAAGATAGGACCGACGTGATGCCGGCTCTCCACAGGAGCTTTCCATTTCAAGGCAGGGTGGAGTTAACTAACCACATCCTGCCGTCTAAAGAACATCCCTCAGCTGGTTGCAGCCAGCAGACATTTTGTGTTCCAGTGTTCAACACGGGGCCTATAATCTGGGCAGGAAAGCAAAGACACCCCACAGTAATTGGGTTCTCAGGAGGTCTCTGCACACCAGATGGGGACTAAAAGCTTGACCCACTCACCTGAGACTAGAAGACAAACTAACTGCCTCTCCCTTCCAGTAACCCTGTAAAGACCTGCTAGCTCTGCGTTTGAGCTGGTCGAGGTCTCTGATCACAGGGAGGAGGTAAGGGCATTAAATAAGCACTGAAATATAAAGGAAAACCAATGGGTGAGTTTCTAGAGGACCCGGGCATTAGCAGAAATAATATCTGTGCAGAATTGTAATTGCAACGTGTGCTTCTTTTGGCAAGACTGAGAAATTGTAATAGCATCCCCGGGGTCGGTGTGCATATGGTCAGCAGTGTGGTGTAACGGCTCACTTCTGAAGAATATTATTTCATTCACTCACAGGACTGCAGACTGCCATATTCCACCAAAAGTGTCGTTTACGCCAACAGCACCAAAGCAACCCAAACCACGAGCACTTAAAATCAGTGTACGGAAAGTGAGCGCGTTTTGTCTTCATTACATTTGGGGTGACAGTAAAGGAAACACACCAAAATGAAGCTTAACCTCTGGCGTGCTCTGTCCCATCACCACGTCAAGGGAAATCAATAACATCACTTCTCTACATTTTTCTTTTTGCATCTCCATACATTGCAAATGCACACCCGGGTCACAGCTTGTGCACGAGCGGTGAAGCAAAGCGGCTGTTGACGCGAGCCGAGGGCTCGAGCAGTGCCACGGTAACGCTAATATGGTTGTTCAGTTTTAAATGGAGAGCATTAAGGCTAGACGGGGCACATTCTGACGTGGCCACAGAAATGCTCTGCGCGTTGTATCCAGTGTCTCTGGAAGAGAGAGTGTGTGATGGCTCGGTTGCCAGGGCTGCAGCACAGGTGACAGAGTTGTCACTGGATGCAGCTCAAAGCCGAGGGCTAAAAGTAGCGTCTGAGCACTGCTGCGCTCATTTGACAAACAGCTGAGCTCGTCGCAGCCACAACACAGGACATACAACATCTCCAAAACAGAAACAAACACGCGGTATCTCTGGATGTAGGGCACTTTCACGGCTGGTCAGGGAGATGACTTGTGGCCTTTCATTAAAAAAAAAAAAAAAGCATCTATACAGCAATTAAATGCTCCTCTGCTGAGTAAACCTGCCAAAAGAAACCTGGAACTTTGCGGGCAGGGAGGTGAGTTTTTCCAGCCAGAAGACGTGAACCCTTCAAGACTAAAATCCATATCGCCGTCATCAACTCAGACAAACAAGCTGCAAAAATAACATTCTTTTAATGATGGGATCTTGCTTCGTCATTCCATTAGATGAGCCACTACATCACAGTAAAACGTGTAACAGTAAAGGAAGGCACCGAGTTCCTACGAACAAATCCGGTTTCTACTCAGAGTCTGATCACGTTCTTTTTCTCTTTCTACTGGGGGAGAGACGAGGCGGAGAGACGGGGGAGGGGGCACAGGAAGACACCAGAACAATACACTGAATGCAGGGTATTTCAATTGTCGACAGAGCCCGCAAAACACATTAGGTAATCTATTATGACAAGGCTTTATGTTCCCGGTCCCCTCTATCACAATGACCCTTTTCACGCCGCCTTACCCCTCCTCCCCCTCTCCATGTGATTCACACATTTAGAAAAAAGGAACTCAGTATTGTCGTTGGAAAGTAACTGAAGTCAGCTAAATGTAAGCTGCATCATTTTACAATTGTAAAAAAAAAAAAAAAAGAAGAAGAAAAAAGTATTTAGTTATTTTAAATGAATTCAGTAACTGTGTTTACATGCAATCAAAAATGTTTGGTTATTTAATTATATCTGACTTGGGCAGGAAATATGCAACTGGACTTTCCTTTTTGCCCCCAGAACATATCCAGAGTGACAGTGCATAAAATTATGCACATACATTTGGTTTGGGGATTTCGCTACATCTCTTACCCAAATTAAGAAAACGGCGTTCCCATAAGGCTCACTATTCCTTATTAATGATCCTTTTCAAGTATCGTAATTTATACATAGACATTCCTTATTTACAGTGCAAGTCATTTTATTTTATTACAACCTAACACTAAAATGGCATGAAGAAATCAAAATTCCTCAGACATTTATAATAACAATAATAATAATAATAATAATAATAATAATAATAATAATAATAATAATAATAATAATAAGAGTAGTGCATGTAAACACACAAATGAGCTTCATATAATTCACATACTGGTTTAGTTGGAAAAAACTGTTTTTATGAAGTGTTTGCTTTTAACAACCCTATAAAAAAAAAAAAAAAAAAAGGAAATACATCGAAATGGCTTTAGGTGGGGTTGCCTTTCTAGCTAGAAAGCAGAGGGAAAGGGCGCTGTCCTGGCCTATGTGCCAGCTGTTCCAGATCTGACTACTATCTATTTATACAGCAGCAGATGGCAGCTAGTGCTTTGCATGCCGACAGACTGTCAGTGACAGGAAGGAATGGACAGATTTCAGCCGCCCAACCTTTCCGTCGAACTCGTCGCCAAATCATACATTGCTCCCAGCCCAACGACACGGAGAGCTAGTTAGGGCTGCGAGGGCCTTTTGATATTAGCAGCTCACGCAGACTCAGAGTTCAGGATGACAGAGACTAAAGAGAAGCTTCTAGAAGCTATCAGACAGAGAAAAACATGCCAAGCCAGCAGGACTCCATTCAGGAGCTAAACAAACACAGGACTACAACAAAGAGAGAGGGATATCAGGCAACCTCTCAGGTGATGACACGGGGGGGTTAAACCCTCAACGCACCCAGAACTGCTCTGAAATCAGAGCTGAAATAACAAAAGTACATGCCAATGGCTTTCAAGTAATGCCTAGTGTGTTTAACCGAAGTCTGGGGGGGACACGTCCACCAACGTGTCTGATGAAGATATTTACTGTTGTCGCCTCAATGTTAACATTAACGAAATGATACAGGATCCTCGGTCAGGGTTTTCAGCTGTTTTCACAGCTCAAAGGAGGCAATGCTTCCCATGGATCAGGTCCAAGGAGGATATTCTCCTCCGTGCAGGTGCCGACACAAAAGATCAGGGGCTTTCCAAAACACATCCTGTGTCATGGAAAGCGATCGTAATACCTCCACAGCTTCACAAGTGTCTGCCATTTCCCAGTTTAAAAATAGCACTTAATGTATCGACAACTGTGTGTCAAACCTTTTGATAATTAACTTTCGGGAAGTGTGCCGGATAACAGGGATAGTACGTTAATAGGGTGCAAAACAATGTACGGCTGTGGACAAGGGCAAAACTGACTTCAGCCACTTAGAAAGGCCATCTCCCGTAGATTTAAGATAAAACATTACTTCCACAGCTTTGATATCAATAGTATAAATGCGGAACAATTTTTTCTTCTCAGCTCATCTTTGCTCATCAACATTATAAGTAAAAGTAGTAATGAATTCATAGTACTCACATTATAAAAAGATGCCACAAAATAAAGCCTACAATAGCAACAGTAATGAAACTTCTGCCACAAGAGAGGTGCTGATTCCAACAATGGCTTTAAAGCAGTGCCATGAAAGTTTTCAAAATATTAGATCTTGGTTAAATTATAATTATTAAAATTCATAGAGAGGCGAAAGCCATGACAAGAAATACACCATAGAACACTGGCTTTGCATTAATCTGCTCCTTCAAAACAGTTAATTTGTTTAAAATCTTAACTCATGATTAAAACAGTGTCTTAAAAACAGCATACAGATCAATCATATGATCCAGGCAGTGTGGAGACAACAGTGCAGACGAGGGGAATACAGAGCCCCTTACAGTCACCGCTCACAACAGGCACCCATTTTACAGAGCAGTGACCTGGATTTCCTCAACCAACTCAACTCAGAGACCGAAGTCTCGCTTTAAACTCTCTCTGGCTTTATGTAAGCGCCATGACATCATGAATACAACTCTGGCACATGGACCTCACATATTTTTGTTCAAGGCCCATCTTTAAATAAAAAAAAAAATGAATATTATTAAAAAAAGAAAGACGCTGCATCATGTTTAACGTGTTCTGTGAAGCCAGAAAACATTATGGATGAGCACAGTGATGCCTCAAGTTAATTTCAGATGACTAACCCCTTTATCCGGCATTTTCACTGTGGAGTACGGAAAGATCGCGAAAATATATCCGCGTGGATTGATTTCAATTAGCTCCACTGTATTCAAACAGTGGCATGAAACGGCTCCATTTTGGAGCAGCGGAGGATTCCAGCAGCTAACCAGATTGATAGACAGAATCCTGTCTTATTAATTAAGGTTTCAAAATTAATATAGTGCCAACTGCCAACCCCCCCACCCACCCCCGACTTCTTACTCATGAATAATACAAAGCTAACATCATGCCCACCACTAAGCTAGCCGTGCCTGGACTGCAAAGCTCTCCAGTTTGTCTCTGAATTCAACCCTCAGACTGTGGGAGGAAACCAAACAATATAGTCTGGAAAAAGAGCCGCGTCGGTCAGGGCACAAACACTAAAAACACATTCACTCTCTTGAATGTGGGAAAGTTCAGCCATTTCACACGACTTAGGCAATGAACCAAAGAGTAGGCAAGAGAAGCAAGCCAGGAGAACCATAACTTTTAAATAAAAGACCCCATCCCTCTGATTGCATCACCAGAACATTGACACATGACGATGGATGTGGGTCTGCTCTGAGCACCGACTTTCATAGCTTAAGAAGTAAGACCTCAGTTAGGAAGTCAGGATCCTCTTCTAAAACAAAAATCAGGCAGTGACCATACCTACAATGTGCCTGGTGCATGTGGATGCACCAGGCACACACACACACACACACACACACACACACACACACACACACACACACACACACACACACACACACACACACACACACACACACACACACCCAAATCCCCCTCCTCCATGCACAAAAAACAGCTGGTGACCCTTTTGTTATACAGACAGTCTCTGAAACCCTTCAAATGATTGGGTGCTGCTGTAAAACTGGGACACATTTCAGGATTTGGCTGAACTGCATTTCACCAGACTAATTCAGTATTGTGTTGTTCCACTTTGTCCCGTGAGGGAAGGCGAGTGGTTGGCATTTTATCTCTGCGAATATTACTGACATTAATGGATTTGTGTGGTCTGGATGCCAACAGCCAATCAAAGCCCCCTTGGTACACCACCCTTTGAGCATCAATATTGAATGTTTATCTTGTTGTTTTTCTAAAGGATTATATGCGGAAAAGTTAAATACAAAATTCAACCTTCAATATATCTCTTTTACTAAAAACAAGAAATCACAAGTTATTATAGGCATATCTGGTGATCTGCTATTAAGACTGAATTTCCTTGGTGTCTACATTCATGGCATTTGTTTCTGCTGGCAGTTGCCTCTAGAACATTCCTAAAACAAGTGAAACAGCGGTGTAAAACTATAATAATTAGCTGAAGCCATAGGTGGATGGGTTTGTAAAAAATAATGAGATGAAAAGGCTAGACCTTTGATGACAACACAAATATAATAGCTTGGCCTATTCTTTAGTTTTAGCTCAACTGCACTAATACTATTTCTTAACCTGCAGTCATATTGACTGAAATCATCACCACCACCACCACCACCTCTATCTGGGCGACTGTATGTGATGCTGCCTCACGCTGTCCTCCACGTGAACAGTGCTCGTGCACAACTTCGCTGCTGTGGCTGCGTTTACGTCACCCATCCCCCCCTCGAGTAGGCTCCAGTCCCATGCTCCCCTCCGACTCCACATTTTCTGCAAAAGGCTGCCACAGTTTCCACTCAACCCCACCACGGGCAGGAATGGAAAGTGGGAAAGACGAGGTGAAAGGAGGTCTGCACACAGTTCGGCTACAAATGGTTTCGTTCTCTTTTAAAAAGGCAACGTTTCAAGCGGTTAAGATCTTCCTTTGGTCTGAGGAAGATCTTCACAGCTCGAAACGTTGCCTTAAAAAAAAAGAAAAAGGAACAGCGTATAGGATTTAAGGGGATTTCATTCACAGAAATGGAATATAATACATAACTGTTCATTCGTGTATAATCACCTGAATCTAAGTATCAATGTGTGTTTGTTAGCTTAGAACAAGCCCTTTATATCTACATACAGAGTGGGTCCTCTTCACAGAGTTGCACCACCATGTTTCTACAGTAGCCCAGAATGGCCAAACCAAACACTGGCTCTAGAAGGGCTTTTTTTTATTTTATTGTTACCTGAAGGCCAACGTAGTTCACCGACACGCTTGGAAAAGGAAGGGTGAGCGGAGGAGTGTTCAGTTGGATGCAAACTGCAACCTCACCACTAGATGCTACTAAATTCTACACACTGCTGCTGTAATAAGAATTAAACCATTTGGAGCCAAACCAATTGACCGATTCTAAGTCTTGCCCCCCTTAGTTACTGTTGCAAGATCGGACAAGCTGAACAAAAAGAAACAATATCACGTGTTTTCATGCTAGACGTCGTGTATATATCGAAATAAATAACACCAAAAGGGTCAGATTCTGGCAAAATCATGTAGGTTCAGCAGAAACTCCTTCATCTCAGACAGCGACCAGCCCGCCGCGGACAGACCCAGGAGGTGCAGAGCTCCGGGCCCGGCAGCAGCTCTTCATATCCTCCTGCCAGGAGCAGAGCGTCGCCTTGCTGCTCTACCGGTCACCGCTTAGAGCCGACACTGACACCACGCTGCTGGAAGCCCAGGTCGGATCGCTGGGCATGCTGGGGGTAAGGGAGGAACGGGAGAACCAGAACCAGGACTGTGCAGGGCAGACTGTCAGACCCCGCTACTGTAAAATTAGAGGTTTTCTAAAAAAGGGACTCTGGTGCTCTGAAACACAACCACTTTTCTGTGGGACCGCGAAAAAAAAAGCTAAAATCTTGATGGTTCCTCCCAGTTACTCTAAGGTGAGACTATACACAATGTAATGCGTCTGTGAAGATTGAGACATCAATGTAACGTGACATACATAGTAATGTTTCTGTTATGTTCAAAATCTTTGGGCGGACTTTGAAGAGAATTTCTGGATTCAGTAGGTTATAATAAAAATCTATTTAATAAAAGTTGGCAATATAGTACATCCTCCAGCTGAGGGTTCATAAGCCAACCGCGGTCCACAGACACTCAACAGAAGCCTGAAGAGAGTTCACTGTCTACGCGCATTGACCTTAGAGAGCCTCGCACTGACCAGTACATTATTACAACCTAACATTACCTTTGCACAGAGGTAGCATTACTAAATATTACAGTAAGCAGGAAAGTTGACCACGGTTCTGTCAGGTCTAAGTTATTATTAGAACGCAGAGCGAAAAGAGGCAGGACTTAGGAAGGGTCCATTGAGCCACAGATCTGACAGATAAACACTTACTTCATTGTACAGAAGCAAATAATGTGACAAACCAAAACGCATGAGAACACAAGATTCAGGGATTTTCCAGCTTATTGTAACTAATAATACCTTTCTTTGAAAGATATCTAGCTGATCCTCAGGCCCTATGATGTTAACAGGGGACACATTCCAACAAATTCACCAGTTATACAGCCTGAGGGTGACATCATCACTGTTTCAACTATACATGTTTCTACAGATTTTTTTTAAAAAAAGGCCATAATTAAAGATAATTACAATTTGTTAACATACCAACGTAGAACTGTTTGACAAGTAAAATTGATGCAGCACTAAAGCCAAGAGGCATCAAGACCTGTGTTTAAATATGGGCACAAGATGAGAACAAAAGCACAAACATTGAGCAGGTTGTGAAGAGTCGACGTAAGTTGTGGAAAGAAACCCACAACTGGCTCAGTCAGCTACAAAGATGAAACCACAATTTAGTGAAAGAAGGCATTTATCACTTTCCCCTTTTGACATTCCAGCATTCAGCCCATCCCTTCATATGCAATTGTGGTTTCTTTTTCATTTCAAAAACACTTAATGAACAATGATTCAGTACCGATGGGAAAAGCAAACATGGCTCCGTGCCACAAATTATGCAATTTGATTTTACAGCTCAATAAATATAATACTGAAGGGGTTGATTGCATGAACAGAATTGCATGCAATCAACAGAAAATATGAATGCCCATCTCATTTTCAGACAAGATGAAAAAAAAACTTGAATAACAGAATCTGGTCATCATAGAAAACCTGATATTCCATCCAGACACATAGGCAGTGAACATGAACCTTCTACCAAACCTAACAATCAGAATAGTTTATTTGCCAAGTACGTTGCACATACAAGGAATTTCACCGTGTCAAATTTGTGCAGCGTACTCAGCAAATAAACTATTCTGATTCCGATTCAACCGTCTCAATGAATTTTCATTCAAGATGTTTTTGCAGCAGAAGAAAAAAAAAAAAAAAGCTGCTGTTTTGACTACCGAGCGTAGAAGATGACCACAGAGGATATGACAGCGACAGATGCATGAGATTCCTCGCGCTCTAGCGTGTAAGATTATAGTCTCTTACTGATTATTATTGTGAAAAAGTGTCACAGAACTTCCACATGCTCCCAATATCAATGAAGCAGCAACATCAACGCTGTCCGCGTGTGTGGACGTTACTCGTGTGTCGTCACGCCGTCACTTTGCTGTTGCTGGTAGGCGTTAAAGCGGCGGTTACAGAAAGGTGTACGGTAAAACTGGATGAGTTACACAACAGGCATATGCACCTCTGGCCTGAGAGCCCTGAGACGCAGCGTGAGCGGATCACAGACGCAGACATCTGCCCGTCCTCCCTCATTAGGAGGTCAGTCTGGAGGGTGCAAGTAGTGCATGTTGCCAAATGTGTGTCGCTCCAAAACAATCCCAGCATGGGGGCGATGAGGAATGTAACACCCTGAGTGGGTGTGCGTACACCTACAAGGGTCACCGGGATTACGGCAGCAGGGCGTGGCGACCTGAGGCAAGCCTGTGGATTAGACTGGTCCTAATCAGGTCAATCGGCCCCGTCTGCAAAGGTTCCAGCAGCAGGATGACCATCCTTCAACCCAACCCACGCTCTCCTCAATGACCACGATTCATTCATACGATATGGGCTCATTGCCATTTCTGCTGCGATGATGGCCTCCTGTCCTCTTATGTGTAACTGACACTAGAGCCGAGCGGATTCCTCCCTGTAGGGTTTTTGTAAGGTCACCACCCACTTAGCTCATGTCGAGAGGACACTCAGCAAAATTGCATCTGAAAGGTGAAGGTTTAATTGATATGTTGACCTTCTGTTTGTTCTTTCAAATTTGTCAATTAGTTTACTTCGGGGGATGCTATTGATATTGTGCAACATCCAGCCAGTTCTTGGAAGCGTGGAGCGGCTCGGCGGGTATCCTTTGAAAAGGCAATCATCTCCCGTAACGTAAATCAAATTATAATGTGGGAGATAATCTGATCTGATTGCAGGTTTGTTCCACTAAAGTCAATGTAATGGTCAAAGATATCTGATCCCTTTCTCTTGTGATCTATCAACCATCTTTGGCAGTGCATCCATAAGTGGCTGGACACTGGCTAGGAGGGTGGGGGGGGGGGCATAACATATGGGTTACATAACAAGACAGACCGAGGTGGAGAGCGCATCTGAGCCCCAATGAAGGCAGGCTATGGGTGACCTGACGTTATTCAACATTTGGAGCACCAACACAAACTAATGCAACACCCGATCGCGTCACCCCTTTATAATTACATTAGCTCTGGTATGTTTAAGAGCTTCTACTGAAAGAGGCCTTTGCTTGTTTCCAGCCTGCCTGCAGAGGCCTTGGACACATTTTCTGCACACTGGATAATCAATTTGCTGCCCCTCTGCCGGCATCCTATCCCTGACAACCGTCCATGCATGGCGAACGAGAGAGAGAGAGGGAGAGAGAGAAAGGGGGAGACAGCATATCCTGCCCTTGGCCCCAGGCGCACTCGTTCTCTGTGTTGTTGACACACACGCGCACCGACACATACGCCCTTGAGTGACTCACAACAATAAGGGGAGTGTCACGGCCTCGTCCACACGTCTGCCGAAACACCTACAAGCTGACCAAACAACTTCATAAAAATCACATTTCTGTGAGGCGGCGCTTAAGTCTCATGAAAATATCACCAGAAAATAACAGCCATACAAAGGCATCACCTACACTGTGGTCGGCGCGCACCTGATTCTGATTAAAACTGTGTGACGTACTAAACACTCAAATCTGAAAAAAAAAGTGGATTATGGTGCAGAGGTGGTTTGAGAAGTTTCCATGGATACTGCTGGGAAAAGTTGTCAAAAGTGGGAACCCATTGTTATTGTAAATATGAATTGGAGCGGAGCTTTTCGGTCTATTGGTGAGTATTTGATACTCAATTGACAGATGTTTTGTGGAGGACAACATGAAGTTGTGATGAGTCATAGATACACTGCCATTGATAGGGGCAAAAATAATCAAGTCCATTTGTTTTTGGACATTGTGTTTATATTTTTTACATAATTAATTAAAACATTACACTCGCCTGGTAGTCATGAAAAGCAAAAATCTTATCACTGAGTAAAAGAAATGACACATAATTGCATACCGTAATCATAATAGAGTATTTGACCTTCTATTAAAAACATTGTGGAAACCATGACCACCTCCACAACAAACGTTTGAATAGTTTAGCTTAAAATAAAAAAAGTTGGATGACCAGGTAGCATTCAACCCCACACAATCCTAATAAGACACATTCTCAGCATACCATCTGCAATGAAGTGAGAGCATGGCCGCCTGCCAGCCTCCCTTTCTGCTCTGCAACCTGCCCATGTGATAGGAGGTAGAGTAGGCAGTACTGCAGCCTCCTCCTCTCCCTCGCTCACACACACACACACACACACACACACACACACACACACACACACACACACACACACACACACACACACACGCTCGCTAACCCCCCAAAACTCTGCATTTTCCACTGCAGTTCTGCTACAAACCACGAGTCACCCTCCAGCACCCCCGAGTGACATTGGCATAATGAAAACCCAAGGATATGGAGTAAAAGTACAGGGGATTTGACACAAAGCTTCTCTTCGGTAGAAGTGTGAGAGATAAAAGGGCAAGTGGTAGGGACACTTGATCTTATGGAAGATTCATAAAGGCTTAGTCTAATGAGCCCGGTAAGACTGACAGACGGAGCTGGAGGCAAATAAGAGAGAGCCTGCTGGAAAGACAGGTTTGTGGCATCACATGGCGTCTTGTTACTCGGTCATTAAGTGTTTCCATACTAGCGACGGGGGGGATTGTGCTCATCTGTCCGCTAAAAAGGGGACATACAGCACAACCATGAGTGAGGACGCAGCTACCACTTCACAGTATCTGATGACTCACAGTCACAAGTCGGCAGGTTGAATCACAAGACTACAAACCACAGTCACGTCTTCCATTCTTGCTCCGCTGTTATCAAACCTTTGATTTTTTTGTATATATTGTTCTTTTCTCACCTGTATGTAAAAACGCTGCTGTACCGAAAAAGGTTTCCCTTGGGGGATTAATGAAGTATTTATCTATCTATCTATATCATATATAGATTATCAGATATTCAACAATAGCGGTGATGCAGCGCATCGTAACAGATGTTCAATAGATTCATGGGAAGCTATGCAATGATTAATTCAATGTGCATAATAATTTAATTATTACATGTAACACTTTTTGCAAGTACACATATTCAGATTAATACAATTTTATTTGCATGTATATTTTGATTTTAGCACATCAATGCAATTGTTTCCATTGGCAATAAAAAAAGTTAACTTTTCAGCCCCATTTTCACACATACTGCACGTGTGTAAAAGCTAAGAATGACTGATCCTCAATATGAAAACATATTCAATGCATCGATACAAGATTCATCTTCATCCCTGATCCCGATAATATGTTGTCAAAGTAAAAGTAAAAGTAAAACTTTCCTGAATGTCAGAAGGCTATCATGACTTAAACCCCATCAAAATAAAAAGCAGTACATATTGTGAATGATTAACTTCTGGCCGTAAGCTTTATACATACTCTAAAAGGTGCTTTACGACTGTTTGCGTACACCAAGAGATAAGATAATCATAAACTACAAAGTAACATATTCTTTCTAAAACAGTGTGATAGAGCCTTGATGAATCGAAGGCATTAGTGGGCCTGGCTGCCCGGCGACCCCTGGGTCTCCCAGTAGGAACCAACTCAGCGTTTCTCACACAGAGACTTTCGAAGGCATGCAGGCCCCTTCAGAGGAGGAGGAGGAGGAGGAGGAGGAGGAGGAATTTCCCTCTGTAAGCCTTTTATTCTCTTTCAGGCCATTTGTCCCCAACCGTCCACTATTCAGTTTGCTCATTCTCCTGTTCTCTGCTCAGAGCCCCGAAGGAAGGCCACGGGAGTGCATGTGTGCTGTATCAAACTTCCCCTCAGCAGACGGGCCTGCAGATTCAAGACACTGCGTTTGCTTCTGTGTGTGTGTGTGTGTGTGTGTGTGTGTGTGTGTGTGTGTGTGTGTGTGTGTGTGTGTGTGTGTGTGTGTGTGTGTGGGGTGGGCTACTTACTTGTAGTCTTGCCTTGCATCTGAATGATACATTTGGAGTCCTTGCCCATCTCCCTGGAGTTGAAGGGCCGGACTCGAACAGCGACTTTTACAGACGCCCCAGACATGTTGGTGGCTTTAGGACGGTCTCCCAGTGAAATTCCTCGTATATCCCTCCTAAAAAGGAAACAGAGAAAGTGATGTTTGCATTGGTAATAATAAATTAAGCGGGGCAGAGTTCATTTCCTTGTTTTAAAAATAATACTGCCAGAATTCAATAATACAGAAACCATTACCACACAATGTTCAACCACAGTGAAAGTCCACCCCCTCCCAATTTCCAGTCATAACAGCTTACAACAAATATGGCCGACCAAAAATCAGTAAAGCCCTTTAATATTTTGTAAACAGCAGCCAACCAGACACATAACAATCAAATAAAAAAGGATGAAAGGCGATGCATTTAATTTATAAATATATGCTAAAATACGCTTTCGACGAATGCTAAATAGGAATATTGCATGCAACAATTGGGCTGCATGAGCATTAGAGCGTTTTGATTATAAAAACACAACTTTGCACTGTGTCTCAGGTCTCTGCCGGTTGAAGCTAATGGTCCAATAACTCGTGTTTTTCCACGTCCTTGCAGTCAGCCATACTTGCTGAACGCATACGCCCATGAAATTCTCCCTCCCCTGTTGTGTGCGGGTCACAGTGGGGCAGCGAGCTGGGCCTCTGCTCTCCCACAGGCTCCATTCGGTGCAGAAGAAGGGCTTCATTTGACAGGTTGTTTTTTTTTTTTAAATCTAATTTTTTTATTGTTTTTTTTAAATGACATTCTCTGATGTTAGGAAGTGGGCTAATCCCCCGCTGCGGAGTGTTGTGGAACAGAGCAGGGAGGAGTTGCCTTCTTATTTCAGAGGACTCGACACAATGTCCCCGGTGTACCCTGGAGGGGTGCAGGATTTAAACATTGCATCCGAACGGGTTCAGAGGCACTCGAACTGGTGTCTCTTATTATTATTATTATTATTTATATAATATTTGGCCATGAGACGTTCAGGGCTCTGACTTCCCTCTGTGGCACGATACGGAACTAACCGACCTCCGGTGTCTGTCTGGAGGATACAGCTGTCCAGACATTAGAGAGTAGACGGTGCGAGTAGATATACAGAGTATCATATAATTAGCAACGTAAATATTATGTTGGAGTATAAAACAGGACTAATAAACGGCCCGTCTGTGATTGACGTGGGTTAAACCTGCTCACCAGCCACCAACTACAATGCATCTGGTATCACAACCTCGTGCACCACAAACACTGACAATATGAATTAATGCATAATGTTTCTACTCACGTTTGAAGACTGTCACCGAGACAACACCACAGGACAGTGGCGAGAACTAGCGAGCGTCAAGATGTGTTGTGATTTCTTTCTTTCTTTTTTTTTTTATTATTTAAAATCCGCGTGCACGAAAACTGTTATAAAGTCCAGTTTGGTGAGAAGCACCCATTCTAGCGGTATCCTCCACCGGATGGACCTTGTGGTTGCAAAATCGGCGGCTCCTCTACGAGTTTATTTCCCGGTCGAGGTACGAGGCGGACGCCTATCTGCACACAAGCGAAAAGAATTGATGGATCGCCTCGATTTACCGAACGGATTACGTCACCTCCCTCTCGGCCCCCGCGCTGAGTGACAGCAGCGTGGGGCCAATGAGGGAGAGGCAGCGGTGATTCATGTGTCGCAGAGCCAATGGCGAGGCTCGAAATTGGAACGGGGGGGCGGGGGAAGGGAGGGAGTGGGCGTGGTCTCCTTTCTTTTCTGGCCGTGACGCCACACTGCAGGATTTCTGTCCACCGCTCCCCACGCAGCGCGGTCGCGCGCGCAACACCCAGGGTCACCGCCGCGAGCCCCCTCTAGCGAGGAATGGAGCGCGTCACATCCCAGGGCCTCAAAAGAAAAATGTGCCGTCACAATGTATACAATCCTAATCTACATTTCAAAAATTAAAAAAAAAAAATATATATATATATATATTTAAGTGCCATAAATGTAGGCCTATATGACCTTATAGAAAAAATACTTATTTTAATAGTCTATATGAAAACCACATCCGCAAATACATATTCTGCTTGGGCGCAATTCACTTTAATTTAGGCAGTATTGAATATAGTCTTTTGCAATTAGTTTTTTTTTTCACGGTGTGCAACAAATCTGAAGAGCTTTCAGGCTGACGAAGGGTTAATCGGTTTACCCTAAATTATACACAATGTTTACATCTTGCCGATAAAATTGGGACAGTTGCCAAGTTTAATCCATTAGTTTATAACAATTACAGTAAAAGACTGACTAAGCTTATGCATTTGGGAAACCACATTACAAAAACTGAATTGGAATAAATATTCTTTGCACTTAAACGACAGAGGTGTAAGCATACCATCAAAATTATAACTTGCATGCAATTCATATATGTATATAAATAAAAAATGCTGATTGACTGGGATTTTATTGATAATTAATTAATTGTATTCCTTAATGTTAACTCTCTTTACACAAAATATGAGAAAATCATTTGCATCCTTTGTATAATCTCGGACATTTTGTAGTTACGCGTGATGTCACGTCCATCTTTTTATAAAGGTCAATCAACTAAATAAAAAAAGTTGGCCAAAGAAATACCAAACAAAACCACTACGGCATCAATCGTTGGGAAAAAAAAAAAACAGTGACGAGTTGTGAAATAATGTGCATCATCATTTATTTCAGTTCAAAATCCTAGCTTCCAAAACAGGTATGTGGTTTAAGGAAATCATTTCCTGTACAGTTAAGGTCAGCAAGGTAACGTTAAGTACAGTGCCATTTGAAAGAGACCGCCTCGTCGAGAGACGTCAGTGTTTCTGAAGAGCAGACTTTTTAATGGTGCGCTCCTAAGATGGTGTTTCTGGTGGTCATGCTACATTCTCTCATGTTCCTTCCATTTCGCCTAAAAGAGGGTTATTTGTCCGTCAGGCGCTTAGGAGGTTCTGGACTTGAGGCCATGCACACGCAAGAAGTAAATTCCATCTATTGAAGTCAGCAGGGAAAATGAGACTAGAAAGGAACAACTGAATATACTGTATTTTGGTAATCCACTGCTTATCTTCCTACTGTACTCAAAAGTAAGCTGACATTTAGGATTAGTTAACGTTAAGCTACATCCTTAATGGATATTCCCTGTTCCGAACTTTGTCTACAAGCACGAACTGTGCATCAGTTAGCTCTGGGAAATCAGCATACATTATGTGGACTCAAGTTCATCATCGTCACAGTCTTGAGAATGAAAACTCGGGGCTAGCAATTTATCAGAACCCACCCTCACTCTCCCAAATGTATTGCCCTCCCCTCTCCCTAAAATCATAAGTGTTTAATGAAGCCAACATACAGAGTATTACAAAACAAATTGAGAACCATAAAAGGAAAATGATTGATGAAGTGACTCTATGCACCTCGCTGGTAAACCCGTTGGTGGTGGAAACGTATTTTTGCAGCACTATATTGCATCAACTAACTTTTGTTAAATATATGTATATATTTTGTTAGATATATACACAAACTCATGAGAAAAAACTTAAAAGTCTTAACTTTATTATATTTCGTTTTTAGAACCATAATGGTTTGAGACAAAAAAGGGTAAATGCAAATAAAAATCAAATCAGGTCTTTTTCATTTTTTTTTTTTTTTCCATTCAAATGTTTTTTTGTCGTCATTGGTAGTAGGGACACTGAATTCAGGCGGTTCGGACAGCTCTCTTAATGATGGTTAGCAGGCCAGACGTTGGTGACACGTGGTCCTCAGACGGGCCGTCCGCCCTGTTTCTCTCTCATCCAGGTATGGATCCGCTCCTTCAGCTCAGGGACTGTAGAGTTAACAACACATTGTGAGGAGCGTCAAACAAACAGACATGTGCAATCTAACAGGCAGCGTTTTAATTTGACATGTTGGCGTCATGTAATCGCCTTGAATCTAAAACTAGATAGTTGCTTTGCTGTTCGTATTAGGAAAGACTTTTGCTCTCGCCTCCCTTGAACAGAACTTTACATGTAATTACTGGTGAAATGACATCGTGGTTGGGTTACCTGATTCCAGCATGCTCTCTGTGAGTGGCTGTCTGTTGAAGGGATCAGTGGGGGAGTTAAGCAGGTGGCGCAGGATGATGGATCGATCCATTATGTTGCCCGAAGGCAGAATCACGGGGTCAGTCATCAATGTGTCCATCAGAGGGTCTGTTATGATAAAGCCATATGTACAGTTAGGAGACAGTAAGAGAACTTAACACTGTTGAAACAAAAAGCAAACGCTTCAAATGACAATCCTAAAAGTGAGTTTCACCAGCATCAGCACCGACGCCTTTCTTTCATTACAGTAAAAAGCTACTGTCAGCATATCCTGGTTTCCTTATCTTCTTTCTAATAGAGCTGAAACAAATATCATAGGCTTCTCCTGGTGTTTGGACATGGGTTATTATTCAAATGTTGTGCTTATATCTGAATACATGCAAGCTACTCGTTAATCTACACTGGCTTTTGCAGTGGTCTTTAACTAAAAACATAATAAACCAAAAAAATCCCCATAAAATTCGATATTATCACTATGTGAGGCTTGACTTCAAACTTATGACACATGCCAAAACCCAGCTGCTGAAAGAATTGGCAACCACTAAAGAAAATATCCAATAAATATTCAACGAGAGCGTTTGATAAAGTGTGCCCTATATTGAAATGTCACAAGGTTGTTACAGCAGGACTCATGCGTTTCAAAAATAAAACCTGGCGTGGGAGATTTTAACCACAGAGAAAGACGATACTCAAGCCTCCTGTACGGCACACTCCAGTCAACCCTGGTGGCTTGGCTGGCATATCTGGGAATCAAAGGAGGTATGTGGGCCACGTTCTCCTTCTAGATTATATTAGGTCTGTGGTTATAGGATAGCCTTGCTCTAAGCTGTCAATATGACCTATATGAGCTGCAAAAGCCCCTGAAAATGTGTGGAATTCAACAGCAATAGAGGCCGTTGAAGACCCCGTCTGTCCGCACTGACTGACCTGAGGTCTCACCAGATTTCTGAGCCAGTGACTTTTTCTTCTTCTTTGGGGAAAGATTTAGTGACTTCCTACATGTGGTTTAGGTAACCACAGAAAAAAACCCACAACATTTACATTTAAAAAGTAAGAATTACCTTGATTGATGTTCTGTATAATGATGCTACGAGCAATATGACCACATTTTAGGATTTGGAGATTTGAACTAATTATCTAAATAAATGTCGGCTTGGGCCGCTGTAATATTGGCGACTATTGGGAAAATGTGAAATGCCTCTTCTAATGACATGGAACAGATGGTAAAACCCACAGAAAAGTAGCATGCGAGTCCAGATTCTGGGGGGGAAAGATGCAGTGCTTCTTGAGACAAGTTACCTCTACTGAAGATACAAAGAAAAAAAGTTGCAGGTATGCAGCTTAAACACTTTGCACACACACACACACACACACACACACACACACACACACACACACACACACACACACACACACACACACACACACACACACACACACACACACACACACACACCTTTGAACTCGTCAGGTGCGTCACTGTAGTCCATTTCAGATTGGGAGTTCTTGGCGACTATTTCCTCCACCTTGTCCGATAGCAGCTTGAATTTTTCAATGGCAATAGAGGACTTAATACCAGCCTTCCTCATCTTTGAGATCACCTCCTCAAAGAGCTCGCGGCTGTACGACCGCTGCACAAAGAGCAAAATGAGGGAACATTTATTAGGGAGCTGCAAGAGAAGAGCATCTTTGAGGTGATGTGGAAATTCAGTACCGCAACTGTGTGTTGTCTCTTTCTACACGCAAGACTTTTTCATAGGTTGTGACACTGTATGCAATAAGCGGCAGCCAGGTTCCCTAAAATAATCCTTCCGTTACACACTTCCTGCATTACAATATGAACAATACTGGCAAATTAGAAGATTAACTGGCACATAACTGGAACTTCATCATTCAAAGTATTCTCTATAAACAAGTCGTATATCATCAGTTGCCCACAGTCATTCAATTAAGCGTTGTTCAACAAGGCTGCACTATCAAGCACACACACATGTTACAGTGGCGGCTTGAAACCTCACACATTAAAATGAATGAATCTACAGCATTTGGTCCCAAATCGCTTCCTGCTTCCATTATCCGGGAAGAAGTGGGTATTCATGAAAACTGGGTGAAACACGGTATTACATCCAGCAAGTACAATAGAGTAACTCATGCTGATGTCTTCAAGGCAATACGAGCATGCTTGTGATGAGCTCCCACAATTCCCTGCAGCCTTATTGCATGGCTATTATTCATCATAACAAACTACTACTTGTGTTTTGCAAGTATTTCTTACAAAGTAAAGTGTAAATCTTTGAGTGAAAACACAGTACCAACCTGGTCATCTGCAATCGCTTTAGCAAAGCGGGCACAGTCGAGCTGCAAGTAGATGTCGGTCAGCTGGTCTAAGAGCTTCTTGGGCTCAAAGCCATACTTCTCAGGGTTCTCCACCTTCAAGTCCCGACACTTAGGCCCACAGAGCTGCTGGAGGTTAAAGTTCAGCATGGCAGCTAAACGAGGCCCCAGCTCCTGTATGAAAAAGGCGGCAGCGTTTAGAATAGCTCGTTGGGCTCAGTGCCCAGTTGAGGCCGATAATGTTGCCCATATATACATTTTTATTGTATTATTGAGAATACATTTCCATTCATAGAGCCTAGAACATATCGGGTTCAAGTGAGACAATTTTTTCAAAATGTCCAGGGTGGGAGGGCAGGGAGGGGGCAGCGACACTCACAGGCCTGAGGAAAGGCTTCTGGACCTGCTTGGTGAGGATGTGGAACATTTCAACCGTCTCTGTGGCCAAGGCCAGATAGGAGCGAGACACCCGCTCATCCTGAGTCAGCTGGGACTGGCGACTCTGCTGCTGCTCCTGAAAGTTTGCAAGTAAACACAAACAATATTATTCTGATCTATTCTGCAACAGTTACTTGAGGTGGTAATATGTCGCAGCTTACACAATAACCACTTTCCTATTATTTTTGTCTTTGCTGCTGCTTTTTATGACTTATATTCTGTTTCATTGCTGAAAGAAATTGAGCTCAATGATAACTGCTGTCTGAATGCGTGTAATACATGGTGAATAAATACAGGACCCTATGAGGCGGAGCACTGACCCTAGGCAGCTGTTCCCACTGCTCCTTATTCTTCATCTCTTCTTGAACTTCGTGGATACGCTTCAGAGACTCAAGGCTCTCGTCTAACAAGAAGGTGGTGTCATTAATCAGCATGTTGATGTAGCGCACAAACTGTTTGCCAGAGCTAGAGGGGAGTAAGCGTGAAAGAAGATGGAAAAGTAGGTCAGATTAGAATCGATCCAAGCCAGACAGCCACTGATTCAAACCTTAATTGTGTCATTGTTTATAAGACACACAAAGTGTCAAAAGCAATCTCACTTGAACTCCTCCATGAAGGTACCATGGTGGGCCAGGTTCTGCCAGAGACTCTTGAAGATAGTGCTGATATGGTACCGTATAGTGAATTTATCATAGAACTCGCTGGTGGCGCCAGTATGCTCCACATCTGGCCAGAGGAGACAGTTGTTGTTTTTTTGGTTAAAAAGGAAAGAATCCATACTTTGCAGTCAAGAATCTCCACATATCACATTCACTACAACAACAGCTTTGAAATACAGTAAACGTATAACTCACCAGTGTAGAACTTCATGAGGGCGGGGACCAGTTGTTTGACAGACAACGGGTGGTTCTCCATCATTTCAGAGAATCGCTGAGTACGAGGCTGTACAGCGGGGTTGGTGACAAACAGCACCTCCACCAACTTGGCGATAAGGTAAGGGTTCCTGATGTAGTTCTGGCTGCAGATGAACACCACCAAGAAGGTGACTATGTCCTGGACACACGGCTCATATAAAACCTGGGGAGAATACCTTGAAGAAGAGAGGAAGGGATGAAACAAAACAGCTTTTACTTAACTCTTGGCTTTAGCTTCATGTGTTGCATTGATAAATCTATTACTCTGTGTCTTGTCTTTGACATCTACTATCTAAATCATTCTCATATTATAATATCAGACACTGTACAGTGTGAACATTTTAATACTCCCATCTACAAGATGTGTTTTGTTAAAACAGGGTTGAACAATTAGACAAGTAAGCAAGACTAAACTATAAACTTACTGCACGACAAAAAGCAGAAACTCTGCTACATCTTCAATGTAGAACTCAGGCAGAGCAGCAAAGCTTTTGGGAATCTCAGGGTGCAGCGGCAGGTTAATGCTGTGTAAGGAATGAAGAAACAAACATGGTACTTACATCTTGATTTAAAGCACACTCGGAAGGGAAACACAGCATGACCGATGCCACAACAAATAAAAAAAAAAAAAATGCTTTGTGTGATGCCGCATCGGTTCCTTTTTACATCAATATCACAACCAACAGTAACGTAGTCCGTCAGTGGCAGGGAGACTCACTTGGGGTAGGCAGGGTCCACCATGCGAAGAATGAGCTGGATGACTGTGCTGTAGAATTGCAGACATCTGCGGAGCAGGTTCTCATCCAGAAGGCCCACGTCAGCACAAGCTTTGGCTCGCACCAGTTTCTGACACGACAAAGTCACACACAATAAGGATCACATCTCCCGAAATATGCTCTGTCATAAAATCTTGCATGTTTCAGCATTTAAGGATAGTCCTCCAATTTTGAATACACTAAACCGAGCGTATTTGTAAGTCTGTACCTTTAAAAATCAGTGAATTTAAACTAACCTTGAGCTGGGTTTTGCAACGCTTGAGCATCTCTCTGTGCCGACTAGCCAGAGGAGAATCTTTCCATTGGCTTTCACTGTTCTTCAGCTCCTCTACAGTCCTAACAAGGGGAATAAACAACATTCAAACACATGCTATAAATACATGCTATTAATAAATCCGTGGCTGCGCGTGTGTTTTACAGTGACGTTGATCAATACATGCATTGTCCCTGAAAATAATTAAATACCTGTTCAATTCACGGATGGCTCGCAACCTGCGGATGTAACGTCTGCAGCCAGGCAGGATGGATAAATGGTGGGCGTGCAGCGTCAAGAAGAAACATTCAGTGGGGAACTTGGGTTCTGAGAACTTGGTGGGGTCTTCATCTGTCCACGTGAACAAAGAAGATTAAAATAAAGAAACACATACCACCATCAGTCAGAACCAGTATCATTATTCAGCTTTACTGCCCAAAAAAAAAATCTTAGGTTAACGTGTCTTGCCACATATGTCCAAGATTTGTTATGCATTATTTCAACTGTAATGTATGACAGGAATTGTATACAGTACAGCATGTGTAGCCGCTATTATTTTGTAAATGACTCCAAATAAAGAAGGCAGAAGGAATATCGAGATAGTAACAAAAGAATGACTCATCTGAAATTAATTTGATTAAAAAAAAAATAAATAAATAATGTAATCACAGATCTGGCATGATGATGAATCACTCTGAAAACTGATAGTGTGCAAAATGGCTCCGCTACGTGTAATTAACGGATTTATCAAAATGGCAGCAGTATATGAACGACGGAGTCGACTTGCAGTTGTTCAAAGCAACATAAAAAATAAATAATGTACTTCAAACTTCAAGTACACAGCATTTTTGTAAAACCCCAAAACAGTTCTCACCAACATAAATCTATGATTTTATTAATGTCAACTTACGCAGGTCAGTCAGCCAGCTCTTGAGCTCCTCCATGGTGGCTTTCAGACGCGTCTCCTCTAAGCTGACGACAAGGCGACACCGTGGGTGGAAGATGTAGTACGGGTCCACCGTCTCCAGTTTGATCTTCATGCTCAGCTGTTGCAGCACCCATAAGAAGTTGAGCATGAAGCCGTCTGTCGACACCAGCTTGTCATCAGTCTAGCCGGAAGAAAAGAGGGTGAAATCAGAACAAAGAATGTTCAAAAGCTACAACCTAAATATGTCATCTGCATTTTTTTGTTTATAATTAGGCTGTGCATTAAGTCCTAACGACACTATAAGGGGGGTGGGGGGGTGATGATTTTGTACACTCCATTTTACATTTATTTAAGTTTCAAAGTCAAATAGAAACACCTTTTTTGTGCAAAATGTATGCAAACATTTATAACTGAATTGTATTTCTACACTTCAGATCTTTCCTGTGGGTCTGCCAGTTTGGTAACTCAAAATTACATTTATTTAAATAATTCTGTTGATGTGGAATGAATGACTTTTGTAACATACCTGCATCTGAGCTTTTTTCACATTGTAGTTGACCAGAGCTGCCATGTAATTAAGAGCTGGCTCGCGCGTTTCTCCATTTAGTAGGATGTTATGGAGGACTTTGAATAGGTCACCCTAAAAGAAGATGATAAATAACTTCAATACATTATTCAACATACAAAAGGACAGCTATTTAATAAATGCGTTGTGAAGCAGAGACTCACCCTAGCTGACTCCAGGTAGTGCTGCAATGATTGGCTGACGACTCGCGTGTTCTCAATGGTGATGGCTGGGCCAGAGAAATACTTGTCTCCCACTTTTGTCTTCAGAAACATAAACGCATCAAGTTTACTCAAAAGATTTTCTGTACAGTAAACGGCTTGCCGTGCTTCGTCATTGCATTAGGTCATTCACAGACACTTTTCAGCATTGGCTACCATCTAATGCTAGTCAGGTTCATTGACTAGTTAACTGATTAGACAACTCACATCATCCTCAGCAAACACAGAGAGGCTGAAGAAAGCTCCCACGTAGGAAAGTCTCTGGATCTCTCTGCCGCAACCAGGGCTCAGAGGTTTGGGACACCACAAAGGCAGTGACGTTGCCTGCACAGACCGCCATGACAGACATTACATGGGAGTATTAACATTTAACATATTTCATTATCTATTGGTGCCAGTAACCATCCCATCACTCATGGTTTAAATTACAGTGAAAGCCAGTAGGTGTCTGTGGAAGACAATGATTAACTGAAAGAAATGTATTCCTACCCGCTCATTCAGTTTAAGTCAAAGAAATAATTAACGTCTTAATGTCACTTGAAATGACACCCAGTAGTTATGATATTGAAAATAATAACTTAACACACAGTTAATAAGTAACTTAGTGAGCTTAATGTGAACTCAACGAACTCTTTTTCTGTGAAGCATAAAGAAGACCTGGTGTCATGAATAAAATAAGCAGAGCACATTCTCTTGTGCTGATGTCAACTGGCCATGCTGGTATGAAGAAGGTATAAACAGACAATAGCCAGACTCGCACATACTTAATAGAACTAAATTGTTTGGCGACTTGACTTAGACAGCCTAAATAATCTGAGCCATGAGGACAGAATGATGAACACCATGATGTAGTTTTGGCCATCCAAAAGGTATACTCACCAAATTGCACACTGGGTGAGTTTTTCCAAACTTGATTTCACAAAGCTCAGCTAATGCCTGTAAAAACAAAACAAAACACAACTTAAAAAAAAAAATGGTTGGATCACATTTGGTTTACAGGTAAACTGGGTTGCATGGTGTAACTACCAGACTTCAGTCAAATTATCAAGTGCGAGATTAGTTGATTATTCAATATATAATCTACTTGGAGCAGTTGTAAGAAGCCAATTAGAACCAACAACACGCATCCTGCAAAAGAATTTGACACACTTCAGTGACCAAGTGGTTGAAAATGAACTACTTTAATACACCCAATGCACAGAGGGCCCAAATCAGATTATATTGCTTTGTGTCTGCTCGGATGGATGGAGAGAAAAGTAAATTATATTGTCAAAGTAGGAAGAAAATCATCATCATAGTCAGCTCCCAGGACCTCATTAATCCCTGTTGTGCTGCAAATCCCCTGCAACTTGAACTACATTAAGTCTCAACTCCTACCCATACAGTAGGGGTCAGGCCAGGACAACGTCTCCTTACCATAAGGGGGAATTTAAAGTTGTCACTGTCAAAGGAACATTCTTTTACTGCAAGAGCCAGCCCATGGAGGATGGGAGAGAAGATCTGAAAAACAAGAGCGCAAACATGTCATGCATCCGTGTCATGTCAACATTTAAAACTGCGATACCATCTCACAGTATAAAGTTGCCTGAATTATTCCAATTTCTTCATTACTGAGACGGTGCTGTAGGGTTAACCTAAACATGTTATCACTCTAATGACATTCTGTGTGAACCGCTACCTAAAAAGGTTAATTCTCACCTATTAGGAAAGATTTTTTTTATTTATTATTATTATTATAAAAATGTCAGTACAATGTAGTTTCATCTGCCCATAGTAGTGTGTATGTGTTTGTCTTCCTGCACCACTGTATGCTGGGACAAGTTTCAGCCCAAGTGACCCTAAATAAGTATTAACATGTATTAAAAATGGATGGATGTGCTTCCCACCTGACTGAACACCCCTTCCTCCTGGTGGGTGATGCGCACCAGCTCCTGAATAAAGCCATATGGGAGGTTTCGACACAGCAGATAAGGTACCAGCAAAGACTGATGGAGAGGGCTCCTGCATGTAGAAAACAGAGAAGCATTGTGCTGAAATTAAATAAATAACGTTTCTCGAGTCAAGGTGAAAGAGTAGTTGCTATGGAGACTCGGGCTAAAACGAGAAGGAACAGAAGCTAGACAAATGTAATAAGCCAAAGATTTTCACAGTGTGTGGCTTGGATTTCTTACCGTGGCTGGGTCAGGGTGCCTTGCAGGACCAGGGCAATATGAGAAATACACTGAGAGCGAATGTTGCTGAGAAGCTGGCTGACATTTGGTTGGCTACAAATCTGAGAGAGAAACAGAAAAAGGATGAGAGAAGACAGAGAGCAGTTAGAGGTGTGATAAGAATACATGCTGCTGATTTCACAGACACTCTGGAGAGAGTTGAATCAGTTTTCTCCCACGAGCAAAACGGCCGCTTGTTTCCAGACCATCTGGCCTGCAGCTAGTCTGAGGTACGGACTGTTCTGTCCTCAGGACCTTTTGTAACCAATTTAGACGGTGAAATAGTAGGCCGGGGCAATAATTAAATACGATAATTTATCATCTTCCATGGAATTGGATTGTGATGCACATACTAGCAAATAAATTCTATGAATTGAGCCTAAAATCTGAATTCTGCTTATCAGAAAACCCCAGTGTAGTTAAGTCAAAGTACTGTCTTCATCTGATTACTCGATATTTCTCTCCATGCAATTAAACGTAACTAGTGTAAAACTGAAAATATTTATTCTTTTTTTTCCCCTCTTAAATTTCACTTTTCATAAAAATGAGAAAATTGAATAAGTAAAATTTAAAAATAATTTAATTCACACAGAAATGGGCATTATCATATTCTAATTTCATAAAGAGAATGTATTTATTGAATTACCAGAAAACATGCTATTTTGTGATATATATTGTTAGCGAGATGAAATGATCTATATAAAAGCTAGATTTTGGCCATATTGCCCTTCCCCATGAAGAAGCTGAAAAGAATGTTGTTAGGCTAAGATGGATCAATACAATCATAAAGCCTTGTATTCATCTCTGAATAGGTTTTCCTCTTAAGAATTAAATACAAATATAACAAATATGAAACAAGAATAACCATTAAGATGAACAGCAAAAAAAGATATATATAGAAAATAAACAAATCAATGAATATGATACGTCTGAAAATGAGTAGGCAGAAGTAAACACTTCTATGATCCAACCCTTTCTATAACTTAAATAATTAACCTAATGTTTAGCACATATACACAATTCAGGAAAAGGAATAGAAAATAACAATACTTTTAGCGTAAATCATAACATTTCTTTGGTCCAAAGACAGATAATTTACCTTAGGAGCTTTTCTCTCCTCCATGCCAACACTGTCAAAACGCTCAATGAGGTAGTTCAGCATCTCTGTCTCTTTGCATGTCTCAATGGTGAAGCGGTCGCTGGCTGAATTGCAGGACATTCCCCCTCCAGATGCACCAAGACTATAAATAAAAAGTAAACAAGGACACAGAAGGGCTCATTAAATAACAGGAAACATCACAGCACAGAGAGATACACCATTAGCATCAAACATAATCATGTACGTCTGGTTAACAAACTCAAGCCCACTCTCAAGGGGTCCTGAAAAAAAACAAATGGAAGCATTAGTGACAGCATTGCAGCGTCTCAGTAATGGGCTCTTGAAAGAGAAAGTGATGATTTTGAACAATAAAAGGCTGTTTGCAGAAAGTCTTTGAAGCTGGTATTAGGATTCAGCTTGCTGCATTTAACTGACAAGAGTTCAAATTGCTGTTAGTGGCCAGCTGTAACTGCAAATCCTGTATGCAAGCTGCTTCAAAGCACAACAAACCTTAGGAGATAATACAAATTAACTTTATTTGTCCATTGAACAAAGGCAAAGCAGGGGTATCACCTCTGCCACGGGTTGTTCTTGAAGCTAAAAGTGAAAGTAACACATTATATTGTCAAATAGCAACGTAACTTTGTTCATCGTTTCTCCTGAATAAAAGATGCGATGCAAGCTGAACCAAACCTACACTGAATTACGTAGCAAATAAAAGTACACTGTAATGTAATCATATTCCTTAACATAAAAATGGAAGTCAACCAACTTAACCCCAAAAATAGGGACCACTTTTCCAGGAAATGTTCCAGGATTTTGAAGGCTCGGAGTTACAAAAACAGGGTTCAGTTATTCTGGCAGACCTAAACCCCAATGAACGTGTACATTATATGGAGTTTCTGCAGCTCTGTAGAAACACAGTTTAATACTTACCACCACTTCATACATCAAAAATTATATAGTTATGGAACTGTATGACCAAAACAGTTACCGCACTCTTTAAAGATGGCTACGTCTACATCCATTTATTTTTCACCACTCTACCCTGGTGTGTTTGTGCGTCGTTAGTGGAAAGCCTTGTGGGCCCACTGGAACATGCAGTGGACTCATATCTGAGTAAGCACACACAAACACACACACACCGTGCAGCGGTGTACCTGGACCCAAACTGAACCCGTGCAAAATCCTCCTCCTCCTCAGAATCTTCATCACTGCTGTCCTGAGACATGTCAGAGAGGGCAAAGAACAGGACCGACAAGGGGCTAACATGACGGGGAAAAGACACAAGGAGAAAGGTTGGAAGAACAGAGGATGTTGTGCAAGCATGAAGAGACAGAGGGGAAGTGAAAAAACATGAAGACAAATGTAGAATGGTAACAAGACCCAAGGAAGAGGGGAGCACTAAGAAAGGGATGCTGGAGGGTTGCATGCTTGCTTGAAGACTGTTTCTTGTGCTGCTTTTTAAATATTCATTAATGCCATTTTGTCTGCGGCTTTTAGACACTGTCAGAACATTTTTTAAACTGACAACTGAACTGACTGTCACGATCACTCACACAACTCGTCTTGAGCAAGCCAATGCAAAAAAAAAAAAAAAAGCATCTTATTTGCGCCAGAATTTCATAGCAAGGTAGGACCTATAAAACATGTTTGTTACACTACATCTAATATTAGTATTTTGCAAATGGGTTAGACCATTGAAATTAATACATGTTAGCAACAAGCAATACTAACTTAAAACTAACAAAATGTCTGAACACCCTGTGCATTAGCATTTTATGTTAAATCTGAAGTAATGCATTTGAAATTATATGGAGATTAAAATGTTTAATTATGAATTGTATTAATTCCCAATTGTGATAGATAGATAGATCATATGTTTTATTTTATTTCTGTTGGAACTTCACTTCTTTTTTTTAAAAATCTAAAATATAAGGTCGTTCAGTGACTTTTAGACTAGCAGTCTAAATATTAGCCAGTTGAGATCCTTGTTTGTTTGTGTCGATGAGAACTGACTGTATGAAACTTAGCATAAGAAGCAATGTATACAACAGATTTTGTGGAATAATGAATGAATTACCTTGTAACGTTGCTTTCGCTGAGCAAGCCTCATTGACCTCAATCCCATTCTCTCTCAAGTCCCGTCTGATGGTTTGTTTTTTTTTGTTTATGCGTACACTCTCCCAAATTGTACAAAGTTACCCAATTTTGAAAAACTGTGGACACCATATATGCTGGTGCGAATGTATACTCTGTAACCTAAGCTACTGTACAAAAAAATAATTTAAAAAAAAGATGTGGCAAAAAAAGAAGCAATGTATATAACAAAAGCCATCTGTTCACACCCAACCTCAAATCTGCTGGTTCACAAAAAAAGTTATGGTTTTAGTAAGTTTGCTCGCTCTACACACTGACATGCAAATGATAGATGAGATACCTAGAAGGTGGGATCCTGGAAGCAAAGGCGGCCTGTCGGGTATTCGATCTGGGAGAAGGGGGCACCACGGAAAGGGGTGTGGAGGAGGGCTGGTTGCGAACCCTGGGTGAGCTCAAGGAGAGGGAATGGGGGCTGGGAGGTGGCACAGGAACTGGGGTGTTAGGAGGAACGGAGGGCCCTGCAGGGCTAGGAGGGGGTCCGATGAAACTAAATCCTCTTTGACCAGGACTAGATGGGGAAGGAGCCCCCCAAGGAGAGGTGACAGAGTAAGGCCGATAGCGTTGCGAGATGGGCATAGGGGCAGATGGAGGGTTGAGTGTGTGTCGTGGAGTAGCAGTAGCGGGTGGGCTCGGGGGCACAATGAATTGTGGGCTAGAGGGTGTAGAGGGTACGGTGGGTGTAGTAGGGGTGGGGAGAGATGGGGAGGTCCTCTTGGCTGCATCCAAAGCCATCGAGTGAGGACTACCACACCCATACAGACTGTGGACAACATTGAAACGATGATTGGCAAAACTTATCTAACAACGATGTCTTAGAAATATAGAAATGATCAAAGCTAAATCAGAACATCGAGAAGAAAAAAAAAAAAAAAAACTGTTTCCAATCACATGATACTAATTAAATATCAATAAAGCACACCTTTGAAGAGGAGTGTAGGTGACCAATCCAGAGCCTTGATACGTCTCTGGGAGTTACACTCAAAGCTCATTATACTGAGTCACGGTACTTGCCTGGACAGAGAGCTGGCTCCAAAGGACCCTGCACTGGGGCCCATGGGGCTGCCACCTTGGCTGGAGGGCTGCACCAGCGTCAGACGGTGGTCCGGGGATTTGGCTGCTGCAATTGGCTGAGAGGTGGCGGTCAAGCTGGCGAAGGGGTTGTGGACACGTGACTGGGTGGACATCATTAAGACTTCCATCAGGATCTGGCCGATCAGGTCTTTGAAGTCAGAGTATACTACAGGAGAGAAAAAAAAAAAAAAAAAGGATAACAGTCATCAAATGCAAAAAGGCAGTTGTTGACAAAATGTTGCCTTTTCTCAGTCAGTCAGCTTATTATGGTGAGATAAAGACATTATTCAACGACATACCATCTTTAGGGTTCTGGTGGAACTCTGCAGCCATCGACGGGAGAAAGATGACATCTCTATCCTGCTCCTTCCACGATACGCGGAGGATCTTACAAATGAGCTGCAGAGCTTGTTCTTCTGAGACATCTGAGTTTGCAGAGGGTTCCTGAGGTGCAGAAATTAGAGAGACAACTGCCATTTAGCGAATAAACGGCAAATGTACTAGCGTTACTCTGATTCCCATGATACTCATTATCTCATGATCACGCGGGTCCATCAAGAGACTGGCATGTATCAATGAACTACAATAACTGAAAATGAAACCAAGAACAGCGTATATGGAAAGTCCCTAGTTACATTCTGTAAATACCCAAACACTCCTTTTATGTCAACTCATTTAAAGACTCACTTGATCTCAAGATGGGCATGATCAAAGTCAAGTAGGCCAAGTAATTAAGGATAAAAGACCCTCTCTTTGCAGTAATGTTCACTGCCGCCGTTTACCTTTTCAGCCAAGTTCCTCTTCTCCCTGCGATCGCTGTCCTCCACCTCCATGTTCTCTATCCCTGAGTCCACATCCACCTGGGACATGCTGGAATAAGAGAGGATTATTATCAAGTCTCTTCATCCCTAAACAGACAATGTCAACACTCAAACCTCAGTGGTCCATATGAAATAGCACATTTATCTCAACTGTTACCTCTTATCTGTATTATAACAGTGGTCATTTTGAGAATAAGTGTTCTGATTTACTTTTTTTGGTGTGAATCATGAAAACTGGACTCTATTGTATCTGCTATAATTGAAGCTGACCACAAACTCTATTCTCCGTGACAGAGAAAATTAAATATTTTTACAGACACCTTTTAAGCCTACAGGAGAGGAGTATTCCATCATCAAAACATAGATATCTGGTGGAGTATTGCTTTAAAACAAATCTATTTTCATGGCTAGTACAATATCCCATTAGAAAAACGCTTACCTCTTTTCACAGGAGGCAGTGTCAATGTCCATGCTCTGCGATCGGGACAGACTCTGGGACTGAGTCTCAAGGCTGTTGGAGGGAGAGCTGGAGAGGGAGCTCACACCCTCACTGCTCTGACTACCATATGCCACCCCTGCAAAAGCAAAACGCCACAACTGAGCACCTTTGAAGGGTTTACATTTGTTTGCGTTTCGGTTTTCTTTAAAAGTCTAGACTGATCGAATCTCTGCAAACGAAGCCCCCACACTTTGGAGCGATCTACCAAAGGAGATACGGTTTGCAAAGACAGTTTCATCTTCTAGGTCTCCCCTAAAAAATCATTATGGCTCATTTATATTTTGTGGTTGCAGCCTGTGCAGCCATTGACTTTAGTCTGTCATGTCTTTTGTTGTTTTTATTTTATAATAATCAAGCAAAGATGGTATCACATTTTTAAATCCACTTTTTTAAGAAGCTTTAAGCAGCCACTTTAAGTTAAATTTGTGTGTCATGACTACTGTTTTATTGAATAACAAATTGTTAGGCCACACTAGGTTAGCAAAGGCTCAGATTGCCATTTTTAAGATCAACATGGTGTGCCATACCTTTAGAAAGCCCTGATTAAAGCAAACAGTTAGAGAGAAAGCTGATTAACACCCCGGATTTTACTGTTGGTGAAGGGCCCGAATTAGCAACTCACTCCTGATTGCACAACAATCATATAATTACCAACAGTTGAGTCAAATAAATACTGTATACAATGGTTGTGTCAAGTACAACAATGAAGAAAATCCCAAATTTCACCAATTATGAAAAGTACCACGGGCCCTACGATCTATAAAAAGGCAGCCCTGTATAGCAACAGCACCACATATATACATACCTACAAACAATGCCGGGAGATTGTCAGTCTACCCATGCATGAGTCACTGGTGTATTTTCTAGAGCAATGCATAAAAGCATAATTTCTCACACTGCAGAGCGAGCCTACACTTTGTGTCGCACAGGGACACTGGGGATCACAACAAACTGCTGCCGTTTGTGGGAGCATGACTGGTTCTTGCTGTTCAAATATCAAGGTCACAAAGACAATGGTCCCTTTCAGTGTTGAGCTCAGACTCCAACAACCAAGGTTGATTTATCTTCCAGGCCTCAGAGACAATCATCAACCCCTGGATGAGTAGGATGATAGGGTTAGATTAAAGATTACAAAATAGGTTGACTCTATGGTGACAACCAGAGAAAGCCAAATGGATCCTGACCTGTTGTTAATATTGATCCTAAATCATAAGAATTTAACCTTAAATATTGCCTGCAATAACAGTCAGGCTGAATATATCTCAAACCTGTAGATCTTACTCAGTTCTTCTTACCGGAGTTGCCCATAGGGGACGTGGCAGGGGTACCACTGTGGACATTGAGCCCCAATGATTGAGAGGAAGCTGGTGGCAGGGGCTGGGGTACGGCACCTGAGGATCCAGGGAGGGGTCCGGGGGGAGTCTCTCTCTGTGGAGATGTCAAGGGTGTGCTGAGAGGGGTGCCAGGCTGTGACGTCTGTCCACCGGCCAATCGTGCCAGTCGCCTTCTGCGGATCTTTAACAACATACCAGAAAATTGACATATTCACTAAAAGTACTATGGATGCTGCATAATATGAATTCATGTAGGACCAGGACTGTTGAAAAGAATATGATTAGGCACATATATATTTTATTTATATACATCTTTGGCTGAAATATTGGCACAATCAGCTTGGCTACAATCCACTCTTTTCATTAGCCATCTTTGATCATTAGTGCCAGACAAGAAAGAGACACATAATTTAAGCAGGTTTTTTTCCCATTCATCGCCTTTTCAAAACACATAACGCTACAACCTTACGAACAAAGTCAGATGCGAGAAGGCTACTAATCGTGCAACTCTGCAGAAGAGCAACAACGACGTTACTATAGTAAATCAACTGCACACTATGGGGACACTGAGGGGACACTATGGGGACACTGAGGGGACAAAGAAGGACCCCTTTCTATGATGCGTGTTTCCCAAGTGGACCAGCTCAGTGGCCACACAGTTGATTGCACAATGGTGGCCCGGTGTGTTTTTTATGCTGAGTCGTCTCGCAGGCTAATTTTTTTTTGTCTGTTAGCAAAACAACGTTAGCAACCGACAGCTAGTTAGCTAGCTTGCCGCAGGGAAACACGCCAAATCCACTGACAGTCATAATATTAAAATAAAAAGGTGTAAGAAAACAAACAAACACGTAGCCGCTGAAAACAAGTCAATGTGTTTGTATTAAACCCAGTCGTGTTGTGTGTGTGTATGTGTGTGTATGTGTGTGTGTGTGTGTGTATGTGTGTGTGTGTGTGAGTGAGTGAGTGACCCGAGGTTTCTGTAGCACGACGTGAGCTAACGGCTAATTTACACCAACGTCTCCGCTGACAGAACCACGTCAGTTGGTTAAAACCAACCGTTACTTCTCAACGACTCTCCTCAACAACCGTCGTCAGTTAGCTAACCGTCGTCCGCGCGCGCATGGAACGTCCTGCTGGTTCTGAACAAGCATTTTTTTTTATATTAATCGAGGATACGTTCGTTTAATGAGGCTAGCCGCCGCCGAGCTAGCGTTTAGAAACAAGTCGAACCCCCCTTTTTGACGTGAGGTCCGGAGGAAAGGGGTATTCACTTAAATACAGACTGTAACGTGAAGCAGAACAAAGCTATCGGCGTTCATTGTGGAGCCTCACCTCGTCTGCGCTCAGCTCCTCCATCGCAGCTAGCTAGGTTAGCCGGCTACTTCACTGAGAACCCGCTTTGATGTGAGCCAGCCAGAGCCAGCCAGCTAGCCTTTAGTAGAACCAAATATGCATCGTCCGACCCGATCAACAAATACGTGTCAGTCTTGATTGTCTTCAAGATAAAACAAATAAAAATAAACTAAGACGCCGGTGTGCGTAGGCCGGTGAGATGTAAGTTCCTCCCGAAAAAAAAAGTCTCCCGTTTGCTAGTTTTTCTGCCAAGAATGAAACAAAAAGAAAAGTAGCTAGCTATTATACGTCAAAATACAAGGGCGGCCATTTTGGTTCTACACGGTGTCACGTGACTTGACGACTGGGGGAGGTGTGAGGTTTCACTGTGTCGCAAAGATAAACGTGATGTTTTCGTCCAGTTATGTGTGTTTATATATATATATTCTAGTGTGTCAATCAAATGGTTTGCAGCATTAATTAATTGGCTGCTAGCTGTTCTAAATTAATCCAAATCAGGCTTGTGTTTCACATTTCCTCCTAAAATACAAACAGCACGTGCATTTATTCATTAACACCCAGTGTACATGAAGACTCAGTGGGGCACAAGATCATTACAAAGAGATGTTAGTGGCCTCTCCAGTGATGTTTGCTCATTAAGCTGTCAGCTGTTTATGAGGCAAGCCCTTGTTATAGGAATCATAGGAGTGTCTGATACCTCCAATACTTGACTATTAGCCTACTTTGAAAAATCTGGTGATTGATGACAGGAAGCAGGACTCTGCGACAGATCAGACAAGTTAATACCCTCGAAACATTTTGATGTCCAAAATTAATTCATATCTCAGCCATGTTGGCCTGAAAAGTTCAGACTAAATGTTCATCCCGGTTAACGTCACTGCTGCAGGGCCGTTTGTGTTCACCTGCTTTGATTTGTTTTGCTGGTGATGAAAACAAACTGTGGTGGTTTCGGGCAGAAGGAGAGACGCAATTGGAGGATAATTGAAACTCATGTAACAAGGTTAGTGTGTGCATGAATTGATTCTTGGGGCCCCTTTGGGACAGCACAAACCAGACTGTATCAACAAAACAAAAGCTCATATTGTATATTGATATATAACAGGAACTGTAAGCGAGACTAGAGTAAATAGAGAAAGGACCAAATGTTTTTGACTAAATAACACAGACATTATGACCCATCACACCACTATGACTCATTGCACTATATGCTTCCGTTAACTCCACCTGCAATATTTGACGGATGGCCTACTGATGCTTATCTGATTGAGGGACTGGGACGTCACAGACGACGTCACCAGTCCCAACTCTAAAGGAAAAGTTGTTGAGCGAGGCTCATGTTCCGTGATGACATGTTTTCAACGGGACTGACCTTCCAGAAGCGAGGTTATAAATAGACCCCTTTGTCTTTGATTTGTGTCGAGGCTGTTGTGAGGAGGGATTGGAGACAGACGGAGAGAAGCAGCAGCAGCTTTCCTTCAGATCCAAGTACAGAGCTACAGGTTCAGTCCAACGCACAGCTGCCATCTCTACGTGCACAAACCATCGCCTATCCTGTTAGTGCAGCACTCAGCTGTCACATGTCAAGATAGATAGATAGACAGATAGATAGATAGATAGACAGATAGATAGACAGATAGATAGATAGACAGACAGATAGACAGATAGATAGATAGATAGACAGATAGATAGATAGACAGATAGATAGATAGACAGATAGATAGACAGATAGACAGATAGATAGATAGACAGATAGATAGATAGACAGATAGATAGACAGATAGATAGATAGATAGACAGATAGATAGATAGATAGATAGATAGATAGATAGATAGACAGATAGATAGATAGATAGATAGATAGATAGATAGACAGACAGACAGACAGACAGATAGATTACTTTATTAATCCCGCAAGGGGAAATTGTTTTGCTACAGCAGCATTTATACATACAAGTAAAGCAATACTAAATATAAAAATGCACGATATATACAAAAAATAGAATCGAATAACATTAAATTAACTAACAAAACAATGGTGCAAAGATGTAACCAAACAAACAAAGTGTAACTTACACTACATTATACTATGACATCCTGGAGCCTTTTCAATATTAATTCTGTCAAGCATGAAATTATGCAAAATTAGAGATACATTGCATATACCTGTTTACAATATGATGACTGAGGTGTATGGTCAATAAAATAAAGGACTTAATAAATGCTACAAACAGTATTGTGTGACAGAATTGTTCAGAATCAGCCTTTATATTAGCCCAGTGTGCCAAATCTGCCTTAAAGTTAAAGTTTTATTTTGAAGGGTACTTTGGTGAAGTCTTCAGAACAAGACAGGAGAAGAAAGAAGAAGAAAACATCTTCACGAAATATATATCTAGATTGTTTCAAGTTGGGTGTAATGCAAGTTCTATTGTGTTATTGCTGACTGTCTACTGGACTGTGAAAGAATGGAGTTCCTTCACCTAGTGTCACGTTTGGCTTTGCAAGCTCAGTTCTTAGAGAAACTCCTGAACTCTAAGGTTGTTGAGAGTAAGTACCAGCTATAGTTGGCCGCTTAGCGACAG
Organism: Ophiodon elongatus; assembly: GCA_016806645.1. Classification (NCBI taxonomy): domain Eukaryota; kingdom Metazoa; phylum Chordata; class Actinopteri; order Perciformes; family Hexagrammidae; genus Ophiodon; species Ophiodon elongatus. The sequence continues at coordinate 2,479,543 of JACSYO010000285.1, read as the reverse complement.
TATAGCGCCCCATTGTAGCTCTATTATACCACAGATTCATTATATTACAGTTGCTGCCTCCATCATCGCCTGTGGGATGAATGATGACACAGGCCAGATCTATGAGTGAGAGAACCGTAATTGCATACAATCCGAAAAATACATTTATTTATTTGACCAAGGACATAATAACAAAAAAGAATGATTGAATAACAAAATATGCCATTTCAGATTTCTATCAAAATACATTTTTAACCTATACAACTATTCACACCATACTATTCCTCATACCCTACACCTCATTTTCTCTTGTATATTTGGGTATACATGTATCTACATGAAAGAGATATTTCATTTTTTACAAATAGCTAACACAGATGAACGGGACAAGCCAGTGCAAACAAAATGTACTTCAAATTGGTCCTATCAAACAATAGCGATATGGAAGAAACCCAAAAGTTTGCACTTAACCGAGGCCAATTACCACTGAGCTACAAACCAGTGTAGACCAGACAGTATCTGATAAAAAATGATGCAGTGACGCCATCTAGTGGTGTAAATCCACACCCTGAAAGGAAATACATTTTCTCCTGAACCCGAACATTGAAGTCACATTACAGAGAAAGTCCCACACATTTAAGTGAATTTAGTGGGGTTTAGTTATTCAGGAATTAGAGTGATGAATCTAACGCATGATGGCCGTCATCACAGAGGGACTTCTCCAGGAAAACTTCTTTCATTTCTCTTCACTCCTTTCCATTCTTCTTAAAAACCTGCCTGCAGACTTCTCCTTCACAGTACAGGTCCTAAAGGAAATATGTCACAGAAATATTTATTTAATATGATGTATGCTAAAAAATCTCATTAAAAAGAGAAATTCAATTAATTAATAAGCAGATGCGTTATGTGGAACAAAGATGATTAAATCTATAATCTAAATTAATGTTCTTACCAGATACAGCTGGTCCTCTTCAATCCAGTGAGTCCAGCCCCGGTCCTTCTTCTCTCCGGTCTGCTCACACACCAGTTTATTCCCCTCCCATGTCACCAGTGACTGTACAGTTGGCAGAGAAGAAGAAAGACACAAAACAGGTTTAGCAGCCCAAATAAAAAGCAAAAATCTGTCACATGCTCGGCAAACCAATTGCAATAATTATGCCCGTAATGACTTTGAACGCAACGTTCTGCAGGTATTTATCTTCACCTTGACGTGCCGGTTGTCCAGTCCCTCGGTGAACTCCTCAAACTCCTGACCCGCTCTGAAGGAGATGGTGTAGTTCCGGAAGGTGCTGACAGTTTTGATGATGTACTTGTCCCCCCGCTGCTCGATCACCTTCTTCGGCTTTAGCTTCAGAGCAATCTTTCGTAAGCAAGGGCTGATACCTGGAAGGGAAGAGGAAGTGTTCTCCTTTAAATCTGCTGGACAAACTCACCCACAGGCTGCAAACACAACACTTCCTTCACAAAGTCCCATGCATACAACCAATAGCACTGCAACAAAGCACATCCTAATGTCCCTAATGTATTGTATGTTGTATAATGTTATATCTGCATGCATTTTACAGTATAATTAAGTCAGGGCTATAACTCAACATTCCTTAAACAGAGATTTAACATCTGAGAACGTTGTCGGATTAAAACATGCTTCAAGGACTTACCCATTGCAATCATGTAGCCCTCCAAGTTCACAGTGCTGACGATGTCCCATGTACCACAGAGGCTGGCTGGCATTTTGATGACTTTTTTTTTTTTTCCTCTTTCTTAGCTGTGTGTGTGTATGTGAATAAAATGTGATCCTCAACCTGCTGTGCTGATGAGGAGTTCGGAAAAGACACTGCGTTGTGAAAGACCTGTTACGTGTCCCTATATCTCATTCGCTGTCACCTAAGGACCTCGTGAGACTGAGGGAGGAGCTCCAATCAGTGCGAGGGTGTCAAAGCAAGGCCAGACGTGTCAGACTGGTCTCACCACTGACTAATACACTTCACAGTTGGCCTGGTGTCGCACATTAATTGAACACACTTACACACAAATATGTTGACCTTCGTATTTGGGGAAAGGTCTAATTATTTGCTTAGTTATTATCCTTCTTTGGTATTTTCATCCGTTACCCCATCACATTACAAGAAACGGTGTTGTTATTGCAACTCAAAAGCTTTCTGTAATAACAATGTATCTATAAAAAAAAACTATCAAAATCTATAAAAATAACTCTCTCTCTCACTCCTACAGCTACAGGATAAGCATAACTCTGAAATACTTAATATTAATTTTCAAATGTAAATGATTTCCTAAATATCTTTTTGTTGCGCAACATGTGTTTAAGGCAGAACCCTATTTTTCAGTTGAGACAAATGTAACTAAAAACCTCCCTGGACCAATCATAAGGCACACCTATCTGTGCAACCGGGAAGGGGTTGACACTCGTAGCCTCGGTGGCATGCAACGTGAAAGGAATCGACACACCTCCAGATTGAAAGAAAATAAAACACATGGTGCTTGTCCAAACTTTGAGGTAGTTTTTTCCTCCTTTCGTAACTTCACATAAGAAGGAAAACAACAGCTCTGATGCATAGAGGAAAAACCTCTTCACGGGGGGTTTCCAAAACCTGTGACTGAACATGTGAGTAAATGATGTCATGGGTACCTGACGCAGAACTGAACTGTTTGATAAGATAAGCATGCTTTAGGGAGGTAATGAGAATCAACCAACTCTGAACCCAGTTAACAGTCACTTTGCTTTTCAGTTTGAATACTAGATTAATGTAATGCAATCTAATAGCATTACTTCAACAGCTTCAACACACTACTATCAGTCTTTAGTTAGCAGGATTTGGTTATTTCAGGATTACCTGAGAGGTAAATTAACCCCCACGGACAGACCGCATTTTAATCAGGCAGAAAAGGGGTCGATTTATCACTTCCTTAACTGAGGGTCTTAGGAGTTTCTCATCTGTGGGACAATAGCATCGGAACAGCAATGAAAAGCTCCTGAGGTGGGAAACAAAGAGGGTTGTTTATTTCAGTTCCAGACGATACAAATCACACCTTCATTTTCAAGACTGCCGCACTACCGTCACGGGTGTAACGCACTGATATGAGACATAAAACACAATTATTGTGTCAAACACTTCACACTCCAAAACTCTAAACACGTTTTCTGCTTAGCACCCAATCTGCAATTCAACATGGCTCTTTATGCAACACACCGCACACAGGTCTCTACATAAGACACAGGAATCTGACATGAAGTCACATGTTTTCCATTTCAAAACACTGCCATTCAAAATGCCAACACCATGGACCAGTCGGCCAATACACTTGTCGCCTGGCCAAGCAACTGATTGCTTGAATGTGGTTTCATCAATCAGCACGATAAAAAAGACCACAGGCGGGCGCCTGTTTACGACAATGGAAGCCAACAGAGCAGTGTGCAAAAATGTGTATCAGCAATTGAAGAAAACTTTACTTAATGCTTTCTTTTTTGTCTCCACACTGCTGTCTGGATTGACTATATTCCTTTTTTTACAAATTATGTTCATCAGTGCAAAGTACTGCTCGTCTTGTGTAGTGTGTTTGATCAATATATATATATATATATATATATATATATATATATATATATATATATATATATGTACTTTACTCTAACATCTCTGAAAACTTCAGTAAAGTTTGAAATCCCGCATTCTGTTGTGTGGACTGTGTGTCGTATTCTGAGTGTTTTGACACAATGAGCCGTGTATTCAAAATAGTGCTGAAGCAAAAGTAAAAAATGATAATAAGTAAACATATCAAAAGCATATCGTCTGCTTTAACATGAAGGAGTGCATGTACAAATCATACTCTAGGTACAAAAACGTGATCGTGAGAAAGAGAGAGAGAGAGAGAGAGAGAGAGAGAGAGAGAGAGAGAGAGAGAGAGAGAGAGAGAGTATACTGAAGCATTTAAGTCAAGAAAGTAAAAGATTAGAATTTATTTGTTCCTAATCATATTTCCTGAAATACCAGACTGACTATTATATATAGGCTCACTATTTCAAACTAAATTGTGAATCCATAGTTCAATAACCACACAACAGATTTCAACAGTAGCAATGACATTTAGATGACCTCCCAGCCAGTTGCTCAATTATTCTGTGTTTTGATATTGTACTTTTCCTCACACACACACACACACACACACACACACACACACACACACACACACACGCAGATATAATTGTTACTAAATCCCTTCACTCAGTCTATGTAGATTTATCTTCTTAAAAACACACACACACACACACACACACACACACACACACACACGACTAGAAACGACCGTTCTGTACAGTAGGCACGGGGTGGAAGCTTGAATTGTGAAACACAGTGTAAAAAACATCTCCGTCTTTGCAGCAGTGAACTTCCTCAGCTCGAGGAGGCACCCGAGTATCTCTGCAGGGGCGCGAGAACCACGTCTGCATTTTTCTGCTCGCTCTCCGCGCTGTACAGCCCGTGCTCTCGCGTGTAATCAACCACGCCGTCTGGCAGCAGGTACCTGACGCTGCAGCCTCGACGCAGGGACTGCCGCACGTGAGTGGCTGAGATCTCGTTGGTCACCCACTCGTGGACCACGTGGATGTTCTTGCGGTACTTCCACAGCATGTCGGACTTGTGGATGAACTTGTTGGGGTCACTGCCACTGCGGGTGATGCAGACCAAACCGTAGCGGCCCACAATCTCAGCGATGTCCTCCTGCTTCCACAGGTTGGGGACTCCGAAGGACTCGAGGACGTCAGCCCCACACAGCAACATCAGCCGAGGGCCATCTGAGCATCAAGGGAGAAGCTTATCTTATTTGTGTATCTTAACAAAGGTACCACGTGATTTAAAGGAAAAAGAAGACAATAAAAGCAAAGGAAAATCATAAGTGAAATCATAAAACTAGCGATGAGATGATCAAACACAGGATATTCAAAATTGAAGCTAAGAAATATATACATACATATTAAATATTTATAAATAATTATTTATCAAGAGACATTACAGGCGGAGTCTGTCTCATATCGTTGTTAACTTTAGTTTAGTTATGATGGATGTCATTGCAATGAAATGACGTTTTAGCTACATTCAAGTGATTTACAGTTTTGTAATCAATCAGTGCTCTACAGACTCTTTTAAATTCACATCTTAATTAATAAAGTATCAATCGTAGTTACGACTTAGAACAGGATGCACTTCTCCTGCTCACGTATATAAACCTGTGCAGTGCAGCCACGTGTGAGAGATTCACACGTTTAAACTTGTCAGTAGTGTGAAGAATATTGTGAAATCAAGTTAAACCTCGAGTCTCACACCTCGCCTGTCTTTACTATCGGTGGTGTGTGATTGGGTGTCACCCACCGTACACCACCGCACCCTGACACCATCGTCTCCTGTCGGGAGTCAAACTGAATACAATTAAATATGAATACAGTGGATGAATACGGGATCAGACTTGTCTGGGATCAGGGATTGGAAAAGAGAGGAGTTGAACATAAGAATACACGATCAAACATGGCCTACCTCGCCTTGTGTGATGAGATGATTCCTCAAAATAATTTTCCTCTACACGTCTCTTTTTTGCATACTTGACCGTGTCGACATCATCGTTGTTGTTCTCTGCTGCAAGCAGTTTCTCATAGTGATGCCTAGGACAATAGTCAAACTTTAGTATGCAGGCAAAGCACTGGAGGCCTCTGGGAAATCAAACAGCAAATAAATGTCCTTTATCTCGAAAGTAAAAAGGTACGACTTTGTGATTATGCTTTGCGATTGATATGTCTCTATTTAAAGCCTTAACTTTTAAATAGATATACAGTACTGTAGTTAGAGCAAGATTACTCCATTGATTACATTAACAACGTTGTGGTCCTGAGTAGAACTGCAAGGGTTTTGTGTGTGTATGAACTGCACACATGGTACAGGAGTTACGACACTATCTGGAGAATTCAGCTAACATCACTCGTACACTACTTACTTCCATCATCCATCACTTGCACTTAACAATTACATCAAATCATGAACTGCTGGAGGGGCTGTCATTACTACCTGCTGTGCTTATGTTAGAGATTTGATGAATGGATGGCCTGAGGTGTAGTCACTGACCAAAAGAGAATTAGAGAAAAACAGCAAGCAAGGAAACTCTGATTGAGGATATGGAAATGTCTGCCAGGCAGCATCTTAGATTCTTAAGCAGATTTCCTCCCACATTTCTAAGAGCACAGGTAGCAATTACAGGCACCGCCACTAACAAGACATAAGGATTGTAAACTTACCGAACGACTTTGGACGTCTCCACCCACTCTGGCTGCAAGCCTTCCCAGGAATCTACTGTGATCCAGTCTGAGTTCTCTGTGGACAATCTGGCCATCTCCAGACGATGGCAGGCCTCAATCAAACCCTTCTTCTTATAGCCATCACCCACCGGAGAGATGATGCCTTTCACCACCCTGTACTGACCTTAGATAGCAAAGCAGAGTGAACAGATGGTTTATAGTAATGGCATAGCAAATACGGTAAACTCTTAACAGCCATGCACGATTAAAAATGTATATGATGAATTAAAAATATATTTTTTAAAGAGTTTCTTCACTCAAATTATGATTTAACAGATTTTCTTGCCCAATGTAATCTAGCAGTAATTTTGAGATACTTGATTATTTCCATTTTCTGCTACTTTTTACTTCTATTTCCAGCTTCTACATTTGTTTGACAGCTATAGTTACTAGTTACTTTACCCGTGCAAAAATAAATAAATTCAAAATCCACATACATTTATGCATCAGTAATAATAATCTGACAATCTATTTATATATATAATATATATATATGTATATATATATATATATACATATATATATATTATATATCGAAAACCATATATATTATATATATATATATGTATTTATATATAGAGAGAAAATATATAATGCATATATCGAAAATATGTATTATATATATATATATAGATCTATATATATATATATATATATATAATGCATTGTCTCTCTCTCTCTCTCTCTCTCTCTCTCTCTCTCTCTCTCTCTCTCTCTCTCTCTCTCTCTCTCTATATATATATATATATATATATATATATATATATATATATATCTGCTGCATAATGAGTAGTATTTTCCCTGTGATACTTTAAGTACAGGCTGCAAATAATGATGTACTGAATACTATAAATGAATGCAGGACGTAATGCAATGGATGTATTGGCGTATTTGTACATTATTGCATTGCTACATTTACTTGAGTAAAGTATCTGAATACTTCCTCCACCACTGATAGCCATGAGTATCAGTCTCTAATATTTCTCAAAGGTTTAATTCTCATTTCACTCAACCTGTGTCCTCCAGGTGATCTCGAGCCAGCTCAAACATCCTCAGGTGCATGTTGGTGATGGGGTTGAAGGACCCGCAGGCCAGCAGCACCACTCTTGTTGTACTCTGACCGTCCATTACCTCCTCCAACAGGAAGTATACAGAAGAAAACAGACACTGAAGCTACTTTAATGGTTTTAGAGGGTGAGGTGTCAAGTCTCCCTCTGCCACTCTGCCCTTTAAAGGGAAGCTCTGTAGAGAGGGACTGACTATGTTACACAAGTTAAGAAAATAAGTTAAGCTAGCTTCATGTGCCATTAAATTAGAAACCGCAGGTAAACGTTAGCTTCGTGTGTAACCAGGCAACGCGAGCTTGGTACGGGATGCTCAAGCAGACGAATCAGAGCCGATCTCAGATCCGAAAACAAAGAAGGGGGTTTCTATCAAAGAGAAGGATAAATAATGTACATATTAAGTGCAATACCAGGAGAAACTGCTGCGGTCTGCGCCGTAATGGGAGCACTTCCGGTATGGACGTGACATGAAGACATCTGATTAGACGGAACCAACCGAGAAGACATCTGATTGGACGGGACCAAACAGGGTAACATCTGATTGGACAGAACCAACCCGGAAGCAGAGAGCCGCACCCACACGCCTGAGCTGCGTTCACAATCATAAACACACGTCCACGAGCGCCTCGACAAACACCATATATGGTGCAACCGGTCCTAAAAGTAGATATTTTTATTTTTTAAAGGAATTGTATGATACGGAATGATTTTACTGGATGTTCGTCAAGCTGGTGCAAATATTTAACTCTTCTTACGACTGGTTTACACTTGTAAACAAAGGGAGTCCCGGTGAGACGTTTTATTTTAGCACGCGAGAGCTAGCTATCAGCTCACTAAATAACTGTATTGTCAGCTGGATAGAAGCGCACACATTCTTATTCGAGCCCAGTTTGATGATATCATGTCGCACTAAATGTTGCACTGCTCCAACACCGCCCTTCTGATAAGGTATGCCAGGATAATGTCTCGTGAGATTCCTATTTGTTGACTGTTTTATTCTGTTTTTTTTTCTCCTTCTCCATAGGTTGGAAACTAGATTTGAACTGAGCATGGCCTCTCGAGGGAAATCAGAAACTGGGAAATTGAGGCAGAACATGGAAGGACAACTCGACAGACTGATGCAGCAGCTTCAGGATCTGGAGGAATGCAGGTGCACACAGGCTCTCTGCTGAATTAACCGAAATTAGACTGTGAAGTGATCTGATCTAAGCCAGAAAATACTTCTACACATGTTTCCTGTTGTCGGGTTGCTCATCCTCTTTTTTTTGTTTTTTTCTAGAGAGGAGCTGGACGAGGAAGAGTATGAGGAGACGAAGAAAGAAACCCTGGAACAGTTGAGTGAATTCAACGACTCCCTGAAGAAGATCATGACGGGCGACATGACACTTGTGGATGAGCTCAGTGGAATGCAGCTGGTAGGAACAGTTACTCGATCATGTGCAGCTCCTGTGTGTTTAGGGGGACTTAAAGAGGGTATAGAACAATTCTCTTAAAAATAATCAAGTTTAACATTTTAAACAAAAACCTATGTTTTAGGCCTCCGCTTGAAAATTGCATACCCATACTAAAAAGAGTATATCTCTGCAAACACAAGGTCTGTGGTTGTTATGATAATATATTAGATATGATTTGTTCAGATGTGTAAATATCAGTATATATGTTACTGGTTACGAGTAAATGAAGATGGCACACAGCAAAAATGAAATATTTCAGGTTTGCCTAAAAAAAAAAAAAAAAGAAGAAGATTATTCCTTTGGAATGATGCTTCTGCAGGTTTAAACAGCGATTTGTGAAATGGTACAATTTTGCCTTTTTATTGTAAATCTCCAAATTCGTATTATTTATTGCACTGTGTTTTTTGTTTTTGTTTATTGTTATGCACCTTTCACCAAGCCAAATTCCTTGTATGTGTAACGTACTTGGCAATAAACGGTTCTGGTTCTGATTCTGATTCATCAGGCAACCCAGGCGGCCATCAGTCAGGCTTTCAAAACGCCGGAGGTGATCCGACTTTTTGCTAAGAAGCAGCCGGGACAGCTGAGAACCCGACTAGCAGAGGTTTGCACACCTCCGCGTCAAGGACGCAATCATATTCGTTTCATGTTGTACTCCTGCTCAGTCACTCCCTCCTCGGCCTTGAACATTGTCCCAACTAGTGTGTGTGTGTGTGTGATATTCTGCGCAGATGGACCGAGACGTTATCGTGGGGAAACTGTCGCGGGACGTGTACACGCAGCAGAAAATGGAAATCCTCACCGCCCTGAGAAAGCTGGGAGAGGAGGTGAGGAACGCTCTTGGCAGGAGATGTCCCGCTGCTCCTCGGAGGTCGTGGGTGATTCAGAGGCTTGTGCTCATGAGTCCACATGACTTATTTTAGTCCGCTGTCATGAGTTCTGACGGACGCTCAGAGAAGAAGCTGTCACGTTTTAAACACACTCGTCTGATCAAAGCTTGAATTGCATTGTTTTTGTTTCTCTTTGTGCACAGCTCACTTCAGAGGATGAGACTTTTCTCACGGAAAATGCCACAGCGACTCTGAGCCAGTTTGAAAAAGTGACTGCAAACTTAGGTGAGAATAAACACGTGATTTCACTGATACAAAGTTTTATATTTCCATTATAATTTAAAACACTTATTATACACACATTTATTTATATATATATATATTCTATATAATAGAACAGTATTTGTATATATTCTTTGTAAATATAATTTCATTTTCTGTTTTATTTCTCTCTTGAGTGCTACTTTTATATAATGTGTTCCATTTAATTTCCCATTTATTGTTTGTATTCAATTCTTATTTAAATATTTTGAATATCTGTTTATATGTTTTCTGTGTGTGGAGCGTGAAGAAAGCTACAACCACACGTCACTGTGTAATCCTGTGTTTAATCCTTGACGATGTTTAGTTCAAGTTATTGGATGAACGTTCCTATTTACCTCTTATTTCCCTCTTTCAGGCTCCGAAGACAAAATTCTGGCTTTAGCTAGCTCTGGTGTGAAAACCAAAGCGTAGCAATTCTACAAAATGTTAATTTTAACTCTGTGTCTTTTTAATATTACCAAGAAATACATGTGCCAATTAATCATTGCTTTTGTAAATAATCGGTGCACTTTTAGGTGCTAACGCTGTTGAACTGTATTTTTTTTATTTTTTTTATAGCTCTCAGCTTTTGCAAATGTATTTTATTTATCCAGTGGCTTGTGAAAGTGTATTAAAAGGTACAAGCATGTGATTTCTGGACTATGAAGACATTTATATGAATGTAATCTTCAAGAGAAATACTGTTATTTGTGCTGTATTTGTTATTGGGTTGCTGTATCGGTCTTAAAACCTGAGAATTCAACATTGTTGTTGTTGTTTTGTTTTTTAAAAAAAACTAAACTACTGTTTACAGGGATTTGTACATAACGAGAACTTTGAAGTAACCATAATACTCTACAAAGACAGGAACACTAGTATGTAAATTAGTTTGCTGCATACACACATATTATGCAGTATGAATAGTACGACTCGACAATATACAGACAGGGCTCAAACACGACACACCTCACCTCTGTGTCTTTTTTAAAAGCAGTCAAATAATATATAAATTCCAAATTCCAACAGGTATGTCGACCCCAAGGGGTTTATAATTGTAGAATGGCTAAAAAATAATTGACAACATATGCAAAATGTGATATTGACGTAGCGCGGCAGTAACAAGTCACAGCTCTTTGACGGGACTAGATGGAAACGTGGCTTCAGATCGAAACAGGTCGGTCGAAACAAGATAGTCTTTGTAAGGCTGCGAGTAAACGCAGTATTGAGACTCACGAGGTGGAATGAGAAACAATCTTAAATCGTTTCAGCGTCCGTCTCGTGAGAGCGATTCGGTTTGATTGATCTGTCTGCGTTGGGCAGCCAATCAGCACGAGGACTTTCCAGGACCGGATGCTGCTGTTCACGGTGTCCTCACTCTGCAGAAGGACAAAGGTCACAGACTAAAGGATAAAAAAAAAAAACACCTTCAACCACGAGACATGACATTTTTATGAAAACATTTAAAAGAAAATACCGGAGGTCTGAATATGATGGAGGTATTGTGATTTTTCAGCTTTAAAGCCACGTTTCTTTGAATGTGAATAAAAAAAAAAAATGTAAAAGAAATCAATGGCGTTTGTTTTATGTAATTCATTTTTATTTGTTTTGACCTTTTTTCGCCTTTTACTTTTGGGCTTTAAATCAAATACTTCTCACCACCAGAGGGCGCTCATGCTCCAGATTTCAAACCCTTTCAGCAGCACTGCACTAGGTGTGTGTAAATCTACTCCAGTGATGCAGTATGGCGATTGAAGAAAAACAAGAGCAGACAGAAGTTATACCCCATCTCATCATCCTTTATTTTGTTTATGAGCAAGCATCAACTTCACTACAATTTGCCTTTTGAATTGGTAGAAAAGTGAGAGCAGCTCCAACAACAAGCACAAAGGAAGCATTCAACCGTTCTGAAAACATCGTCACCTTCGGTTTTGAGCACATTTTTAAAAGAAAAGAAAAAAATATATATCTGGAGTGTCGTGGACGTGTGAAACAGACATTCTGAGAATCAGTAGTGTGTCACGTCTCCTGTCTCACAACACCACATGGAACGTACACAAACTTGTGGTTCATGCAAATTAAATTCCCCTTAAATCTTAGTGTTATTACAGTATGGCTGCATTTCAGTTTGTTAGGCAGTGACATTCAATTCAACCAACTCACACTCAGCTCGGGGGGCTGATCGGAAAGCATTAAGCCCAGAAAACTGGAGGTGGTCGAGTCACCGTGGAGACCCGACTCATGACTCAGTGTGCACGTATCAGTGACCCATGGTATTGTACTTTAAAAACTGCAGATGAAATGTGGACATTAAGTGTTTGACGTCATGAAACGGAGAATTTGGACAGGCTTATTATACTCTGGTTCTTGTGAATTTCATGCTGCCCTCAAAATCATTTCTCAACAACTCAGGCAATAGGACGCTGTTCAAAATTACCTTCCACTATACACAAATAGGTCAGTTAACAGTATACCCACGTATGCTGCCAAAGCAACTTCATAATGTACTGTACATCTTTTTAAAGGTGTATTCCGTCAATGATTTAGTACAATATCTATTGAACATACAATATGGATCTACTTCCTCTACACATCAACATGGACACATGACATCTATGTAAAACGTTTTTTTTTTCACTTTTAATAAAACTAGCAGTGGAGTACTGTTACAACAAACTGAAACAAGATGTAATCCCCAGCTCTGTAAGAAATCTAGCATTAAACAAATACAAATAAAAAACAAACAAACAAAAAAAATTGCCTCAATAAAAGAGCACAGATGAGTGTTTTTGTTAGACCTGCTAATTGCGCTATGATCGGAAAAAGGCACTCCCATCTCAGCCGGCTCAGACCTGGCCCCCTTTTTTTTTTTTAAAAAGTCCAAGTCATCATGGAGGGGAGACTGTTCACTACATTTCCACCACAGACCTCTTTTATAAAGTATAAATTAATTGAACCTCGGAAACACAACTGTGCAACTCAAACCCTCGAAAAGAAGCCTTGAACGTGTATTTGAATTCAATTTTGGCCTCTAAAAATAGACTTGAAAGCTAAATATGAGACTCAAAACACCAACATTTCTAATCCCGATATATATAATGCCACATTCTGTTCACTTTACGCCCCCAAAATCTGATTTGCTTTAATTAACCCAGGTTTGGGGAAATGTTAACATTTGAACTTGGTACCCAAAAACATGAGACAAACACCAAATATTTTAGCGTGGAGGTACATCTGTATCTGGCTTTGTGAAAGATATATACAACAGTGATGGACAACAGTGTCTGAGAGGAGATAGAGGTTGGACACATTTTCCCAATCAATTGTATAAGCTTTATACTGACACCAGAAGGAAAGTAAGTTTACCAAATGTAAACAAATATCTTAGAACAACTCTACAGTACAGTTACATGTACAATAAAATCTAGTGGTCTACGGCAAAAAGAAAATAATTTCATTTTAAGAATAAGAAGATTCATTTTCAAACTGTTTTCTTTTTTTGTAAACCACGCCGTCGTAACCTCAGTTGTAATTCCTTGTAAAGACGGTGCATCAGTCTGCAAATTGGAGCCAGTTTAAAAACGCATCTAATATACGTCTTTGTTATTATTTCAGGTTAAATAGCCGTGCCATGGAAAAAGGAACTCGCAATAAAACGATCCTGAAAAGTACTTTCATTTTCTATCCCTCAAAACAATGCCAGCAAACTGCACTATTCAACCAGGCTCCACTAAAGCTCTGTCTGTCATTCCTCTGCTCTCTCGGTAGTTCGTAGGTTTATTTTTTTCCTCCCTACTTCTGTCCACACAGCGGCTCTGGGAAACACACGGGAGGCTTTTAAAGCTGCTGAGGGGAATCTCTCTGCTCGTCCTCCAAATGCACTGGCAGAAACGTTAGGACACATATTTCAAGATCAACAGCCCCGCAGCACCTCGGCGGCCTCGTGTTTGTACTGTTCCACACGAAATGTAGATTTATTTTCCTTTTTTTTCGTTTTTTTTTTTTCTTCACATTAGCGTTTCTGAGTATGATTAATCTGAACAAAAAGAAAATCCCTTCTGTACAACAGTGAGATCTAATGGGAATGAAATACACCGACGCCTGGAGTAGAGCGTTGCCACCTGTGCAAGCAAAGCAAAGCAAAGCAATGTATGAAGCTGAAACCATCCACCGGTCCTGCCTACGAGAAAGCGAAATCATTTTCCTCTTTGCAAAAAAAAAAAAAAAAAAGAAAAAAGAAAAAAGAAAGAGACAAAATGGACACCACTTTGTCATGGAAACCTCCGCTCAACAGTCCTGGGTTTCTCATCATGAAGCAGACATTTTTTTTTTTTTTTTACAAGCATGATGAACAGCTTTTTGCAGAAATTTAGCGACATGCTACAGCCTGTGTGACACAAATATTCTACATTACGAACTGCGTCGTTTTAGATATTGGACCCCGTTGAGTAGGCCTTCACTAACACATCGACTAATTACATGGTTTCTTTATATTTACAAAATCTTTAAAAAGCAATTTATTTCTCTACACATATGACTTCTCAAATATCCTCATGCACTAAAAGAATAAAAAAAAAAGAAAAGAAAAGAAAGAAAAGAAAATGCGATCTATTTGTTAAAAGCGTCGTTTCACCGTGGACTACGAGTCGAGAAAACTCAAGTCAAAGCTATACGCGAGATTAGCGGCAAACAATTCTAAAAGCGTCACGCAAAGAAATTAGAAAAAAAAAAGAAAAAAAGTCTCCATTTAAAAAGCTTTACGTCTGAGAGAAAGAAAAAAAAAGTGCAGGGTTGGCTTCTTCACTCAGTTCAGAACAAATGTAGGCCAAGTTTTCCTGGAAATTAAAATATAATAAATAAAAAAATTAACAGTAAAAATCAGCAATCCGGTGATGACTACACTACACTGAGTACCACCACTAAGAGAACAACAGGAAAGCCTTGACCATATATACGCTGAAGGAAATTTAGTTTTGCTTTTTTGTATTTTTAGTTTAGTTGTTTTTTTTTTTTACATCATGGCTCCTTGTAGGGGGTGGGAGTGTGTGTGGAGCAGTGAATATGAGGATCTGAGTGAGTGTGAGTTGGTGTGTGTGTGTGTGTGTGTGTGTGTGTGTGTGTGTGTGTGTGCGTGTGTGTGTGTGTGTGTGTGTGTGATGCTTTAGTAAGTGAGGGTGGAGTCGTCCCACTCCAGCTGCTGCTGTCTGCTCGCCCCCTGCTGGTCCTCTGGCTCCGCGCCCTCCTCGTCTTCGCTGCTCTCTGACTCAGCGCTCGTGATGTCATCTTCCTCCTCCCCGTCCTCGCTCTCCTCCTCCTCTTCCTCCTCCTCCTCGCTGCTGTGCTGGTCCTCGTACGTCTGCGTTAGAGACAGAGGGCGGGGTTGTTTGTGAAGAGCCACTAAAATGTATATACTTAGAGCTCTAAACTCCTCCATGCGCACGGCTTCACATGCAATTATAAATAACGTTGTATGAAGTAACACACATATTAACGTCCTGCTTCAAATGTTTCTAAGATAGGTAAATAAGGCAATTCTTTAATTCAAAATAGTTGCGCAATCCAGTTGTGTTTTAAAGTTGTATTGGGAGTAAAATACAACATATAGTTTGAGGAAACCATTGCACAGGTCTGGATGTCATTTCTCAGTGCAGTCGTGTTGTGATGATGTGATTTATGTTCATAAATTGTTGTCAAAGTTAATGAGGACACGGTGACAGTACTGTTGAACTGTTTACCTCGAGAGGGAAGTAAAACGCTGTCCATCAACCCGTAGTCGCTGGATTATTGTGACTCAATATTGCAATACAATACACTGTGCAATAACAGTTATAACAGTTATTCTGTCTGTATATAATTATTTCATTTCAGTTATTGTGGATTCTTTACTGTCTTTTTTACTACTGTTTTTGATGCGTATTTGCTTCTTTATAATACTTGTTTGGATCGTGTTTCTTTTACTATGTATCTTGTTTGCACTTTACCTTATGCTGCTGTGATCCTGTAGATTTCCCCTTGCGGGACTAATAAAGGATATCTTATCTCACGACTAGGGCGAGGCAACATATTAATAATATATCAGTATTGAGAGACGTCTTGGGTTTTGGATGTGGTAACACGGCATAAGAGCCGTCTTCCCTGGTTATAAAGGCTGCATTACAAGTGATCTTACCAGACTGATTTATTATTTGCCTTTAACTACTTAGTTATTATGTCCCCATTACTGATGATTATTTATCAAATATCTCTTTTTGTGAATCATTTGTTAACGCACCAACAGTCAACCCGACAAAGTTTCTCTCAATAACGATATCAAAGTATTTCTGATTTTCTCCGTATCGCCCAGCGCTACTTAGCTATTCGCAAAGAACAAGATATAAATGAATGCCAGCCCACACATGACTCACAAAGGTGTGAGTCCACTGTACAAATATCTATATCCTGAGTACAACCTGACTCATTCATTACAAATCTCCACTTTGGACTTTTGGAGGAGAAAAATATTGGTGCTGCTTTATTGGCCGGGGAAAACAAAAAAAAAGCTCTAAATCTCCACAAGATCGTAATAAATATTGGCATATACAAAAAAAAAGCTCTAAATCTCCACAAGATCGTAATAAATATTGGCATATAAATCTTTTATTTTAATTAGCGAGGTAAGACAAAGCCTCTTCCCCCATCCCCACAGGGCTGTCGATCATGAAAGCTCAGACTGAACTAGGCCACAGTCACAACGTCACCCGGAGAGCTGCAACCCGACCACATCTAGTTGAGAAGTGAAATTATTTTTCAGCGCGTCACAAGAGAGAAAACATTCACTCCAACACGCGGCGCGGCGCTACCTCCATGGGGTTGACGGTGATGGTGAGGGCCGAGTCGTCCCAGTCCATCTCGTTCTCCTTGCCGTTCTCCGTGTCTCCCGCGGTCCGCTGGTGTGCGGCCCGGATGCGGAACACGCCCAGGATGATCATGAACACCAGGAAGCTGACGCACACCACGATGACGATGGTGGCGGCGCTGGGTACGACTGTGATGGAGCGGACACAAACAAAACAAACACAGAAGGATAGGTCGGAGGTAAACGATGGTCAATTTGCAAATGGGGATGCTGTCAGAGCTTTTTGTGGGTGTGGGGAGGGGGGGGGGAGGAGTGTGTGTGTGTGTGTGTGTGGGGGGGGGTCGGGGACACAGCGTCCTCGTCTGCCTGAGGGCTTTTCAAGGGCTTTAGTGTCGGGGTGCGCTGGGGCTGATGTTAACGGATCCTCAGCTTTCTGCGGCTCTAGGTGTGTGTCTTTCTATAAATAGCGTGGCCTGTCTCCCTCCAACCTGCTCCACTTTGCCCCATATTAGCAGCAAAGGGCCTCTCTTTGGCGTGGCAGGCTTAGTGAGCCTGACAGCCCAGAGGATTACTGGAGCCAGGAAATAAAAGGTTGAGTTCAGACCGCCATGTGTACAGATGTCACAGACAGCACTCAAGTGTAATCCCTAAACTTGTGCCACAGAAAGAAAAAACACAGGCAAAGCACCAGTGTTTTCATACGTGCCCTACTTCTGGTTAATAGGTTGTAATCCATCCCTAGCAACGCTTGTCACACCAGAGGCTAAACATTCTTTCCACAGCAACAACAATTAAGCAGATTACTAGTTTAATATAAAATATATATACTATGATGCTTGAAAGTCTGTGCTAAGGCAAGATGTAAACAATCTCTAAATTGTATAAAACCAAACAGAGCCTTGGCTTGTATGATGCAAAGGACAAAGAAAGATGTTTCACGTGCTCAGTACCTGAGGCCTGGTGAGCGTTGACCAGGTTGTGACCGGACAGATCCACAGAGGAGTGATGCACGGGGTTAATGAAGTTGGGCTGCACCAATGCATTGTTGGCATGCTCCACAGGATTGGCCGTGTGGATGACGTTCACCTAGAGAGAATAAAAACCAGAAGACACACACGCATACTGTCACAAAGGTTTAGATGCAGCTCAAGTATTCAGAGCACTGCTCGCTCTCCTCCGGTTTGAAACACGTCACATAACAGTCGCTCGGTCGTACCTCCACTTTGAAGTCGTTGCTGATGTAGCGGCCGTTGAGCTCGGAGCAGACCAGTTTGAATTTCCTGTCAAAGAGAGCCTCGGTGTGCCAGTTCTTGTAATGGATAAGATGCAGGACCTGCTCGTAGTTGGCCATGGTGTTCACACCTGGAACACACAGAGGAGAGACTTTGATCAGCAGTCACCAGAAAAGCTCTTAAAGAGAGTATTGCTGTGGAATAGTATGTTTGGGGGAAAAAAATGGTGGTTTTAAGATGATTTAGAAATGTATCCCGAAAGATTATACCCCGTGAGACAGTAGACTTGGTAACAGCGACTTCAAATAACTACACTTTTTTTTATATGGATAGATTTGTATATTTGCTAATATGTGAGAAGCCAGTATTAAACAGCTTCTGCAAAGCTGTCATTGTATCACAGATATGTCTGGAGCGCTCTGTGTCCGTACCGGTGATGACGAGGCCCAGGTTAGAGGAGCTCATCTCCAGGCCGTGCTGCTGCAGCTGGGACATGTCCACCTCCAGGCCCTCGTGCTCCCCGTCCAGCTCGTCTCCCACCACAGTCACTTCACACGTGTCCAGGTTGTGCATGATCTCTTCTGACACCACTGTCTCTTGCACTGAAAGAGAAGAAAAGATTGGGGCTTAGGTTTGTTCATCGGGCCTGTAATGTAAGTTAGTTGTTATTGTTAAAAGAGTACACTCCGATAATGTCGGACTAATGATGGGCAATTAAAAAAAACACATGGATCAAAATCAATGAGGCAGAAATAGAGATAACGTCTTATTTATTCCATGCATTCTTCTTCCTTATCAAAAACTGCCACCTACATTACCCAGAATGCAATTCAACCACTGACAGTTGGGTCAGAGATTCTGAATTCCCTATGCCAGTAGCAGCTAATGTAGCATTGAGCTCCAGAGGTCTGGTAATACGCTTCTTTCTAACTCAACACCTTCAGACTCGACATGTCAAATTAACACGCTGACATTAGAAAAGTATTCAAGATGTGGCGTAAAAGAGGTGTGAAACATGGAAAACAGCTCAGAAATTCATATCCACATGAAAGGTACTTTAATTAATACTTTTAATTTAACTGTATTTTAATAACCCGGCTAAGGCGGCTTGTGAAAACCAATTAATATTCAATGCAAAAAACATTTTGCACCTTTTGACTCAGTGTAAGCCGCTATGAGGTGATTCTTAATCATCTGCTGTGACATCTCGTTTGCTGCTTGTGGAGGCGGGCGGGGCAGTGCAGGTAATAGCTGCAGCTCTCCGTAAGCCCCTTTGTCCCATATGGCCTGCAGTTCACCACGGGACACTGCATCTCCCGGTATCTGTGTCAGGCCTATTGTCTCTGCATGTCTTAGCTTATACATAAGACAGCTCACACAACAGATGGTTGGCTGGTCACGGCCCCGCCCACAAAGTAGTAAACAACTTATCTCTTTTCTCCCTCCCTCTCGCTGCCTGTGTCCAATCCCTTTGGCCTCCAGGCATAATATCTCCCCGTCACCTGCTACTGTACATCTACAGCGCGATCAACTCCACATTCACATTCAGAGTCTGAGGTAATTCAAACCAAGGCAACGGATAGGGTGTCACTGTGTATCGCACTGCCTTAGATATAGATGTAGTTACTTTATTAATCCCGTAAGGGGACATTTTCTTCGCTACAGCAGCATTTACACATACAAGTAAAGCAATACTAAATATAAAAATGCACAATATATACAAAAAATCGAATCGAATAACATTAAATCAACTAACAAAACAATAGTGCAAAGATGTAACCAAACAAACAAACAGTTTTTATAGTTGAGTGATCGATTTGGCCAGAGATGATTTATTATAAAGTCTATATTATTATATATATATATTAAATTAGAGGTTACAAGACTAACATTACATATGTGGTAGTTTCAAAGTACAAATTCAGTGTATTAAACTGAGAAGATGAACAGATTGTTGAGCCAACAACGCAATCAATCCCCTGAAAATGCATTCCCATCATATACAAATTCCCAATACCGTTATCTGTGGTTATCGTAGGGGACATATCTGCATTTCTCTCACCCGTAGGGTCGTCATCAGCTCCCTCTGCCGCCTCAGACTCAGCGTCGGCCTCCACTTCGCGGGTGATGGTGCTCACGATGCGAAGCTCGGGGAACAGCGTCACGCCTTCCTGGCTCTCGAACTCGGCCGCGCTGCGGGCGAAGTGGTCGATGCCACTCAGGCTGATCTTGGGCTCTTCCGGCTGCAGCACCATCACGTAACCTTCGGCATCCGGCACTGTGACGCAGGACTCCTCGTTGAAGCATCTGGGGGGAAGATTTAAGTTTGAATACCCGGGAACCTGGATGTATTATCGTATTTTGAGCAAGTTGTTGTCTCTCTCTCTCTGCTTCGAAAGACAAAAGGGGCATTTTGAATGTGCCCGACTTCCATAATCTAATATATGTCCAGTTCAGGCAACGTGATGGGGGAAGAGAAAATACTGAGATCGACTATTACAGTTTCAGAACAAACGTGACGAATGAAAGTGAATGAATTCAAGCCACCAGGAGCCAGATGCATAAAACTGTGTCGAGTCACGACTGCTTCTATGCACGAAAGGCAGGAATATGCATACGCATTATTTTCGTCAGATTTATAATTCCACGCTGACACCCGATTCTGCTTCATAAATTGTAGTCATTGTGGTGACGGGTGCACATGCACAAGCCTCATTTCCACACCCACAGTTAGCCATAAATGGTCGTAGAAACATTGATGAGAATTTTTATTATTATTAAAGGTCAGGAGGGCAATCAATGACTCCTTCATAGCGCTCATAGTAAAACAGACTTCTCAAACTGCTTCACAATTCAGGATAAAATTAAACAATTATTTGTGAGATGATGCGAAGTAGCAATTTTTAAAACTCTACTCAGGAGTAATGTCTGTAAGTTGCTGTTTTATGTTGTATGTAATCTGTTTCATGAAGAAATACTGTGATCTTTTCCAGGATGGAAAGAAACATAAAAACACATGAACATATTCTTAGTTTATATTTTGTATATGTAATGGTGTGGAGAAAAAGCTTACAAGGTAAAAATGAGACATTTTTCATTTCACTGTGAATGTAACTTCGTCTAAAAATAGCTTATTACAGTGTGTTCTCTTCATTTATTTAGATAATTTCTCAGTCCACCCAATAAAACTCAGCGTTGGTGCAAATTTGTGAAGAAGAAGCAATATTAAACTGCAACACTAACTTCAAGTAGATCTTCAAGTACAGTCAGCAGAAACTTTAAGTCTGAATACATTCTTTTCATACATCATCTGTAAATGTAATGCTGTTTTGTTATTCACATTTCAGTCTCCGAATACATAATTGTTATCCAAAAATCAACATCAAAGAGAACTGACAAACAAAATGCAGAATCGTACAGCTCCTCATACATTGTATGTCCTACCCTCTTTGTTATGGAAATAAAAAAAAAAAAAAAACTTTGACCTCTATTTTCCCTCAATAAACCATCCTTTCATCCAAGCAGACAGACCAACCCTCTCTGAATGTCTGTGAGGCAGAAAGAACCTGTTTCCTGAAACATATTTTGGGTTTCTGCTACTTACTTGACGGTGGTGGAGATGCGGAGGTGCCTGATGCCGGGGGTCGGGAACTGGCGGGAGTTCAAGTAGGAGATGTGCTGCATGACCTTGTCAAAGGCATCAATGTCGTCGCCCTCCACGGTCAGAGAGGATTGGTTGGGGTTGAACTCGACCTGGGAGAAGAGATCAAGGCAAGATTGTCTAATGCCATGCTTACACACAAAACTGTGAACTGTGTTCACACATTTCTTTCTTTCAGAGCAGGGGTGTCAACCTTTTCGACCTCGTAGTAGGGAGCTTGCTCATTGTTTCAGATTTTTCTCTAGTCTCTAGCTTTTTATTGTAAAATGCTGCTGCAAACTGTTCAGACCACTCTTTGATTGAACTACTTACAATCCACACATAGCTGCAACCTGTGGAAGGAGTTCAGAGTGCACCATTTTGCTTCCCCTACTAGGATCACAAGGCTAAAATGTTTGTGACCACTGAGTTAAATCATTTTCTTGATGCACACATATACTGTGCCGGGCGACTGTGGCTCAGTGGTGAGCAGGGTCGTCCTTCTATCAGAGGATCGGTGGTTTGATTCCCTGACTCCACTAGCCCATGTTGATGTGTTCTTGGGCAAGACACTTAACCCCAAATTGCTCCTGTAGCTGTGCCTGTGTGTGAATGGTCGCTACTACTGATGGACAGGTGGCACCTTAGCCCCTCCCATCAGTGGGTGAATGATGTCACGTTTACTCCGTCGAGCCTGACTGCGGTCGAGTGTGCTTTGGGTCTCTGAAACACCGTTCTCCTCACCTTGACAGCTGAAGCAACCTCCTCAGGCAGCTGCACGTCCAGCCCTTCCTTGCAGGTGTACAAACAGTCTATCACCTTCTTGTTCTCCAGCTTGCCAGAGCGGATCATCAGCCCCGCTAGGTTCCCCCGGAAAAACTGAGCCATTCTAGCATTTCCACCTGGGTACATCAGGATAGCGAAGAGGAGAAGGAAACAGTAACAAACACAGAGCAGTAGTTACTCAAGTGTACATTCCACAGACTTCATTCAAGCATGCTGTCTCAATGTGCAAAGCTGGAGTGAATGGCGTTCATGCAAAGTTAGTATGTGTGCCCTTACAAGGCCTGAGGCCCAGTGAGGGAGACGGGAGAATGATGGATGAGCGTGTACACGCCCTATGCATGCAACATCTGCATTAAGAGGGTGAACCACTGTGGAGAAAAAAAATCAATACAAAAGAAATAATAATATGTGAAATGAGTCCTATTTAGTCACCTTATTTTCACTTAATAATGGAAGGACGGCCAAATGTTAAAATACACAAAAATGACGAGCCTTGAAATTGTTATGTTTCTGAGTATTTCTGTATTTCTGTGAGGTGCATCAACCCTGCCAAATGATACGGGGACACAACTGCTGTGTCTTTCCCCTAAACCATAATAATGAGTCTGCGCCACTGCAGAGCCAGAGAGAAACCTGGACCTCCACGCCTCAAGGTCACACTGTCATCCAGTGACGTGTGTGTGTGCTGCTGAAGCAACTGTTATCTGATATGGAGGAGTATATTTTTCTTGCCCAAAGGTCATGTTCTGAAAGAAGAGCCTGCAGGACCAGAATGCTGCAGCCAGGTCAGATTTTTGTGCTCATTATATGTCTATTTCGGCTCAGGTGTATCAGGTTGTGGTGAAAAACTGTCTGCCGCAGTGAGAAGAGCGTATAAATAGAGAATGAAGGAAAAACCAAACCAAAAAATGATGCAGGCAGCATTAAAATCACACTCATCCATAGTGCATCATGCTCCAAACGCTTATGAAAAAAAAAATCTTTCGGCATCTAAAATGTATAAGAAACGGAATGGTATGACGATGCAGTTAGCTTGGTGGGACATTGTGGACACATGGACATATTTGAGGAGTAAGGGAAAGATTTGAGCAACCTGAGGTGGGCTCAGAGACTGACTCAGTGTCATTGTCATGTCCTGAGTTGTCTGTAAAGGACAGAAACAAGAGAGCAAGGAGAGTCAGGGAGGAAGGTTGAGGATCTGCAGTTGAGATTCAGATGCTAAAATAGGTACGCCATGGTGCATCATTTAAGAATCTAACAAAGAGTTCATAAAATAACATGCATGCTACATTTTTACACAAGCTCTAATCAACAAATATATAGTAATTATCATAACATAATATGAGATTATCAGGTTGCGTTAAAGCATCTTTTATCCACCAGAAATAGCAAAATGTGGAAGAAACCATATGTAAAAGAGATCCACGTCTGTCTTCACAATGAATTTGTGCTTCCGACTTATATTAATATCAGTGTATATTAATGTATTCTGTCACAGCATTCCTCTAAAAATGTATTGAAGAGTTTACCTTGCCAGCAGGCCCCGATGGTGAGCTGCGGTTCGATCTTGGAGGAGTGCAGTGGGTAGTCCTCTGTGACCAGGAAGGGCTCAAACGTAGTGCCGTCCACAAACAGAGACACGCTGGGGAACTCCACATTCAGCACATAGTGATGCCACTCTTTGTCACACGCCTGGGGGGAACACAGCAGAGGGAAGGTAAAAGCTGAAATTGGGCCCGTGAGAGTTACATAATGCGTTGCACCTGACTTTATTCTTGGTTATTTATACAAAGTTTGGTACTAGAAGCAGCTGACCTGGTCCAGTTTCCAGTGGAACTCGGCTGGTTTGTAGTTCTCGGCCTCTGAAGGGTCCTGGCGCAGGAGGAGGATCAGCCTGCAGTTGTGCACGTACAGCGAGTAGTGGTGTCTGTTCATCTCTGCGGTGGCAAATATGAGAGGGGAGGTCAAGATATGAAACCGTAGCTGCAGAATGTTTAAATGTAAATGTGTAACGATGTGAATATTTAGAGAATGGACGGCTCCAACTGCCAAACACAAGACTGAAAAGAAGACATTTACGTGTATTAGTATTTGTTAAACTCAGCAGCTGAATCTCTTATAGAGGCCATGGGAAGCAAAAAAAGCAATTACAACACAATAACCAAAAATATTGTGTTGCCCATGTTATTAGTTTTATATTTACTGATAACTAACACAAAAGAGGCCAATAAATGACTCGTAAACAGCTATCTATGGGCCTAATTTGTTTTTGTCATTATCAGCCCATGACAATTTCATAACATACAAAATGCCTCAATAAGTTTTCACACTGGCAGAAAAGTTCTACAACCAATTCCCATTAACAAATGTACTATCTTCTACACTGGAAGTGCAACCAGAGATAGTTTTCTTGGAGGAAGTCAGCCTTGAACAGATTTAAAGATTTACAATACTTTTCTCAATGTATATATAGGCTTAGTTTATTACAATATTTAACCAACATCTGTCATATGATGTCAAACGGTATAATTAGAGAGCATCAGGTTACACTGCAGGTCTCGGGCAATTTCAATGAAATGAAAAGTTACCATCCATTAGCAGACCTAGAAAGCTGCGTCTTCCTCTCATTTGATTAAGATAATCACATCAACAACAGGCCCCCCTTTCAGGAAGTAACACAGTAACATATCGTGTTTCAGAAATAGGATTCTGGACTCGGGCCCGATTGTAATTTTAAATTACAGCATATTAATATCCATGCTAAGGGGCAGTCATGAGTCTACTCACATCCCTGCCTCGGGTGAAACATAACACATTGCTGAAGCAGATTTAGTGTCCATTATGAGACATTTAATCAATTGCTCAATTTACAGCAAGTCAATTTAATTTCCATTTTGAAAAATGAATTAAATTCTTTAATGTATAAAAAAAAAAAAAAACAACGATTTAATGGACCCAACAGTTGAAATAAAGACGTGTCTGTTTGCTACTGTGGGATATTTAAGTGGCTGGTCGGAATAAGAGACTTACGATGTGCATTTCATTTGATAGTTTTGTGGTAACATTGGAGGTCCAAAATCAAATTTCCGTGCTTTAAAATGCAGTTTTAGTAATAAGAACGCAAAACTAAAATGTAGAAGCACTGAATGTGAGACATTAATGTTTCTGTGAAACAGATGCTGCGCTAAATGGAGGTCATGAATGGTGGTGAGATCACGGGGTAGGCGAGCTTCCTGTCCAGGGCACAGCCGCTCTGATGTAATCCTTCTTATGTAAGCAGTCGAACAGAAGCTGATGAACGGCCTCTCACCGACCGTGGAACAGACTTTAGTCAATGAGATCAGGGAGACCACACGCAAAATGTACAGCTAGTGACAGAAATGGAAAGGCCAGCGCAGTAGATAGCAGCTGTTCTCACGTACGTTTCTGAGATCACTGCGTTCGGTACTAGCTTCACCTATTGGTTCTGCCACGAGCGTCAAACGGTCCAATCAGCAGTTTTTGACTGTAAATAAGTTCAGATTTTGGCTTTCCATTGACAAATAAAAACAATGCCAGTTAGTTAGTTTTTTAACTGTACAGGCCTTTTGTTTACCAGATTTTTACAAATATTACTCAGGTAAACAACCCTTTAACAACACCAGAAACATTCAAATGATCTAAAATAGCTTTGAGTTCATGTGCTCGTCATGCAGCGACAGTCTTTGTATTAGAGGACCTGACCATCAATACAGGAGGGAGTCACGTTCATATCTGTATTATGGTGGGTTATTTATATTTTGATCCCAAATCATACCTTTAATTATGTATGTTATTTTGTCTTTTTACAGTTGACAACCTGCAAACCAATATCAGCTCATAAGACAAATGAACTAATATTCAAACTGGAGCTTCTCGCGGGACATTACCTGTCTTGTCAGAGTTGCAGAGAATGGTCTCCTTGTCGTGGGCCCCGGGGCCGTGTCTCATCCACACAGAGAGGGTGAAGGGCTCCTTCAGGCTGGTGCTCACCAGGCCATCGGGGACCTTGATGGCCTGGGTGCCGTTGAACTCGAACACCTGGTCGCTGTCGTGCCCGTTATCGGTGGGCAGACCTACCGTCCAGTTTGCGGAGCTGCTGGGTGCAGGCAGGAGCTCCACGGTGCCGGAGCTGGCTCCTAGCAGACCATCAAAGAGAGCAAATATTTAGGGCACTTGGGTTTACTAAAAAAATATTGTGATTCCAATGATTCCATACTGACAATAACCATTTCCAGCGGAGCAGCGACTTACCACACAGCTTGTGCAGAGACTTCTCAGAGTAGGTATCACGGTCGCAGCCCTTTCCAATATGGTTGGTTTCCAGGTCAATGTTGGCTCGGATGGACGTGATTGGCTCATCGCAGGTCTCCAAGTGCATGCTGGGGAAAAGAGCTAGGCTACCTGTGCCAGGCTCGTATTCGATCCTCTTATTGAAGCCTGAGAGACAGAGCCAGAGGTAGGGTGTGATGAAAAGATGTCCTTCAGCACCGATAACATCTGAGCAGTCAGTACTGAGGCAATAGTAATCACTCTTGAGGAAGTACTTCAGTTCTTTCATGAACACAATAAAAGCCCTTACAGCTTAAATAACCTTGTTGACAATGGCAGCCTGTGTGGACTCTGCATTGGTGGATCTCTTTTGTCCAACACAGAGACACACCTAAACAGTGCCGGTGGGCGAGCGGAGAGGAGGAGAGCTTTGGTACCTTGCCAGCTGGGTTTGCAGGTGGGCTTGACGCTTATCTTGACCAGGACGTCCTCGGAGGCCCGGTTCTTTCCACAGTCGTGGGCCGTCACAGTCAGCTTGTACATGCGCTCTTTGCCGTAGCTCAGTTTCTCTGTGTTCTTGATGAAGCCTGAGGGAAGCGGGAAAAAAAGGAGAGAGTGCCAGGGACGCTCTTTGTTTAATTTCAAAGCTGCAGCTGTGCTAGGAAATTCATCAAAAACTTTTGAGCTGAACAAAAACACTATTTTCAAATATTTTTTAAAAGCTGCCAAATAAAAATATTTGCTAAAAGGCCCGAAAGTGTTTCACTGTCATGATAAACTAAGAGCACAATATCTGAATTGACATCTCTTTAGGGCCACATCGTATTATTTTGACTTGCATATTTTACCTTAAGCTACTATAGTGAGAGTTCATTACCAAGATAATGTGTAGCCTGATTAGCATGCAAGAGATTAAAGGAATTAGTTTTACTAAGATCAGATCTCATCTCGGGTTCTTTCCCCCCCACCTCAAATACTAATTAGCTGTCACAGTTGAGCACCTTCACCAACATCATGCATCTTCACACTGATTGTTCTCCTCCAATTATCACCCGTCTGTACTTCCTTTTTTATCAAAGCCGGGCTTCACATCAGCTGAGCCTTGGTATCTGACGAAATAACCCTGGAGTCTGAAACGAATGTCCAACTAAGGGTGGCATTTCAAGAAGACCATCGTCGCTTCACGAGGCGACAAGCTGCCTTGAATTTTAAATGACAGTCTTGTGTTTACGCGGATCAATATGAGGCGCGCACTGCTGCTTTCACCCCCGACACGCACTAACACAAGGCTGCTAGTTGTAGGTTCTCACCATCTTTGTCGACGGTGAAGGGCACATCGGGAGTGACGATCTCGTAGTTGCAGATCTGGCTGAACTGAAAAGAGCAGTCAGCATCCACCGCCTCCACCTTCAGGATGCTGTCGTACTTCTTCCCCTCGATAACGGTGGCTTTGTAGGACTTCTCCCTGAACACGGGCGAATACTCATTGATGTCGTTTACCTGGATGTGGACGGTGGCCCTGAAAGGGACAGGCTTGGTCAGCCGGGGGACGTTCAAGACACGCTTACTTAAAATGTAACCGAAGATAAATATTCTATTGTCACACTTCACGATGATGAGTTCTGGTCCATTGATGTTCACACTGACTTATTAACATCAGGAGCAACAGAGGAATGAACATGTCATGTGGACTGACAGGTGACTCATGCATTCAATCAATCTTGGCGACTGTTATCCTGCATCATCGGGGCTTCATGGACACACTGGGTGAAATCCAATTTCGGTGAGTAAAAGCCAGTCAAGCGTTGCTTTGCAGCCTGTTTATTTATCGTCTCTGGTGGTCAGTCCAGACTACGACTACATCTGAGTAGAGCGGAAAAATAATTCACTATTGATTCACTTTGTGATGGGAAACTGTCAAAACACATTAAGTAGGAGACACGCTCGTCAGGGCACATTTCTGCACTCATGTCCTGATGTGCATTCATGTCAGCATATTCCCCAAATGATCTTGGATATTTATATGGATCACTTTGGACATCACCCTCTTGAAAAATCCCGCAATCAGCAGAAGGATTCCATCATAGTTTAGCTTTTAAATTCATGGTAAAATCACATCCAGTGGTTGGTCTCTGTTTTTTTTTTTATTATTATGTGAAAGCAGAGTTCATATGAACTACACCCAATAAATAAATATTATAAATATGAGAGAGCAGGTTTTTTGTAATCATTTTCTTTGTCGAGAATATAGAAACACAAAACCTTTTGTGTGTTTGTTTGTTTACCAGAACTGACTGCACTCTGATTAAACAGAATCTGGTCACGGACACACGGAGGACGACTTGAGGTTTAAAGGTTCGACTCACTTGTGGGATTTCTTCATGTTGGCGCCATCAGGACCCTCTCCACAGTCGTAGGCCTGGATGGTGAAGGTGTGCTCCTTCTGCAGCTCGCAGTCCAGCTTGTCTTTGGCTCGGAGGACCCCCTCGCCGGTGGACTTGTCCAGGACCACCGCCTCGAACGGGACATTCTGCCCGTGGATCCTGAAGCCGCAAATCTCACCTGAACACGTCAAGAGCCAAAAGAGATTTTGCTCACAATAACTGACGTCAGGTGTAGAATATTATTGTTCAAATGAAAAAAAAATTACGTTAATAAAGAAACCATAAATTCACGCAAAAAAAATGAAATAAAATAAAAATAAAAGATCAGCCACAGATTTTGGGTGCCAGGGAGTTGTAGATTGGGATGGGTGGTGTCTGTGGAGGAAGCCCAAAAGCACTGTCATATGGGTGAGTACTTGGGGGGGAGGGAGTTGGAAGAGGGTGTGGGACATTTAGTATCATAGAAGACGGAGTGTCTTTTCCAAGCCACTTGAAAACATTGCATTCAGTCATGCAGGCAGAAACCGAAAAGATATGGACAGGCATTTCACAGGGGTTCTTAAGATATTAGAAATAAAATTCATGAAACCAAGCCCAAAATGTAGTACATAGAAAACAGTATCTGAAGTGACGATCATTTATCTCCGTAATGAATAAAACGATACAGCCTATTGTACGATAGAAACAATAATTAACATAATAAAAATACAAAATCAAGATTTATAAACCAATTCAGTCATCAAAACCCGAAAAGGTCTGTGAAAGAAAAAAGAACTCAGCCAACACCACCGAAAATATCTGTTCTTAACCAAAGAAAGTCTTCCTGTGTAATTTCGCCTCTCGCCCCCAAAACTACTGCAAAAAAAAAAAAATGAATCAAATCAAATGAAATCATAGAAGAACTCAACGGATACTTAAACAGTATTCAAACGAAAAATCACTGGATGAGAACCGGGGTTAGAAATATCAACTTGCTTGACATCCACATCAAATGACAACTGCAGCCATGCTAATGGTGGATTAGTGGCGGAGAATTAACTCAAGAGATCCACTGAGGCAAAGATGCGACAACAGAAACTTTGTAGCAGAGAGAGTTTGCATTAGTTAACAATCTCAGCAGCTTTCAGTTGAAGACTTTAATGTCAGAAAAGTCCACAGGAGTCACTGCGCCTGCATGGATGTGATAGGTCACAGAGAGGCACCACAACAATGGATGGTGCCTTTTTTAAGACATTTTCAGAGCCGTTATCCTCTTTAAATACCAATTTCGGTGTCAATTTCTGTTCCGATGTGCGTTAATAGGTTGCGGAATCATTTGTTTGTCCTTTCAGATTATACTTTATGAATTAAATGTGCCAAAAATTGGCTTTTCCATCCGTATTTTGTTTTATTGAAAGAATTGGACTGGACAAAATGGCAGCAAAGTGACTGAAAACTCCTGTTTTAAAGTAGCTTTCTGTTTCCTGGTGACAGCTGAAAAACTGTTAGGGTCTGCAAACTGCAATGGATGTCTCATGCACAGATATTTCTAAGTAAAGTCAGCCCCACATCACACTTTTCATCCAGCTGTTGGAAGTCCAAAAAATTTGAGGGTGAGAAAAACATAAAATTGAGAAAACCAAATGGGGAGATTACGGAGCATGGCGGGAGTTTCTGTGTCAAAGTGTGGATGCTGTTTTTGCGTTAGTGGGTTAATAGAAACAACTAAGCACAAGGCAGAAGAAAGAGCCCAAGATCACCTTCTTCGGTGAGGGTCACCTCAAAACTCTCTACAAGGAAGGGAGAGAAGATAAACCCAGATCAGTTAAAAGAAAAGTTAGAATCTCAGAGGAAACACAGAGGACAGGAAGGAAGCACACTCTACGCAACAAGCTTACAAAATCACCAACAGAATGTTTATTACGTTTCTCACAAGTAAAACGTCTTCTGCCAGTTGAAAGAAAGAAAAGATTAAAACATTTATGAAAAGCCGGTTGTGTCGAAGTGTTTGCAGTTTTATTAATTGGCTCGGCGATTTCTTTTTTTTAGAAGAAACAACTGGTGAAAAGTGACAGAAATATCAGTTTTTAATACCCGCATGTTTTCGGGGGTTCTAGAGGGGGTTCATCTCGCTTCTAAAAATACCGCAATAAATACTGACACATATTTTCTAGAAAACTAGCGGATGGATTGCGCTAACGCTGCGTTCACACCAAAAAGCGTTGCGAATATTCGCGCTGCGTTACTCGCGTGAGTTTATTCGCCTGACTATTTGTGGTTATTTCACGTCATTTGCTTTTTTGCGCTAGATGCAGAGGGGGCGTGGCTTATCTCCGTGGAAATAGTTAACTTTCGCCATCACGATGGAAGAAATAACCACGATTTCTGCGTGGTGCATGTGGTGGGAGTGGGAGCATCAGACGCCCTCGTGTTTGGGTTCTTTCTTCATCCTATGTCTGTAATCGTAGGAATAAGTATTATATGATCAATGTATCCTCCATAGTTTCAGATTCGACCGCGGCAGGACGTCAGCGATGACGGGCGGAGCTTCTCAACGCTGATTGGCTTTCGCAACTCAGCGTCACTCAAATTTTTCTTCTTCGCGTCTGTGCATTGACTTTGTATGTAATCTACTCGTGCAAAAAATTCTCAACACTTTTGGTGTGAACACAGCATAAGTCACTCTGAAACTCTGAAAATTCATTCTATAAAATAAGAAGAAACTTCATAGTACAATCTTCCAAATGATGAAGTGTATGAAGTTCCTTTTTTCTTTGCTTGGCTGTTTGTTTTAAAGCCCCGTCAGGGCCTCCAGTGAGTTGGTGCTGGTCATTTAATTTTCACCTCGTAAACAATTAGAAATGGATTTCACATTAGGGACTGCTGTTCGGGGCCAGTCATGCAGTGGGAGTTGTGGGCCTCCGTGTTCAGCACCGCTCTAATGACCAGCTCACACCAGGGCTTCAGGAATCCCTCAGCTCCTCCCCGGTCACACCGGCCTCTCGGCTCCGCTCGGGTCGGCCATCACCGTGATTGTTACGCATTGACTTCACAGGCTTGGCCTGCTGTGGTCATTTAACCGCTGGCACTGAATACATAACAGTGAATTATAATATGAGAACGTTAACTGGCCAATAGATCAATATGTTGTATATTCGCTGGCATCCACTGTGTTGCCCATCTGGTGGGAATACGCCCCCTACTTTGTGTTCCCGGCTGGTTTTTGTGCTCATTTTCACGTTACCTGGTAGTAGTCCCACAGTAGAGCCTCATTAATGCTAAATATTCACATATTCACACTAATCTTGACATGCGAGCCTGGGATTAGGCTTCTTTGGCCTGTGAGTTGGCACGGATGGGCCTACTCGAAGGAGCTGCCACGACAAAGCTGGTCACCCCTTCTGACACGTGAAGCCAGATCGTCTCAAGAGAGCCAGTTCACAGGAACACACGGTCCTCTTGCAAAGCCCCGCTTATCCAAAAACACAGAGCCCCGGCTGAGAGAAACGGGAGCACCGAGCTCTGTTATTAACGCTAATTTACTGTGAAAGCAGACGAGCATCATGCAGAGAACGGGCGTACTATTCGACCCCCTGCCCTTCAGAAACAGCTGAAGCCGTCCTCCTTAAAAAAAAACGGCGTGCAGCCTGCCGGGCCGATCGGCTCTTGAGAAGAATCAGATTTCATCCGAAATTCAGAATATTCCACGTGGCATCTCCTCGGTCAGGCAAGTGGACGTGAAAGACTTACTTGCCGAAATCAGTAATCAGATTTTTTTTTTTTAATTGGTCATATCAAGTGGCGTGAGAGCGCCGAGAGTGTGAAGAGACTCGCAGACAAAAGATCACACGGCTCTCACGTGATGTGAAGTGGTGGAAAATCATTTTCCAGTGATTTGAATGTTTGTGTGATTAAAAAACCCCGGAGCGAACGCAGCCTCGGTACATAAAGCTCACTAAACTGTGCTGAGAAGTTTTTTGATCTGAATATCAAAAAAGGGCCAATCTGGAGGATATGGTAGCCAGCTGTATGTCAGTATGACAGGCACGTCATGGGAATGCCATACTCCACTTCCAGGTGTGCATTTAATGATTATTCAACAGTATGCAAAGTTATTCTCTCATTCACCACTGAGTTCATGTTTGATTTGTACAAACATTTAATCTCAAATACAAACTACATCACGGAAAGAATGAAATGAACGCATTATGCTCAGGCTGGATTTGAGGCCGCACTTCTATGATATGAAACTACGCTGGTAAAATAAAAACAATTAAGAAATGTAAAGTGAAGCTGTTTTTTTTTTTACATGTCACATAAACTCAAAGCTTTAACGGTCCAGAGCGATTAGTATGTTTTTTCTTTTTTATTCATTTTATAATGAGTTATTCCAGGTGAAGTGAAGCTGAGGGAGTAAAGGAATAGCAGCAGCAGCAGCAGCAGCGTTAAGCCTCCTCTCTCACCTGCGTAGCGTAGAGGAGCATCCTTGTCCAGAGCAATTAGAGGAGGGTCCAGAAGTACTTTGTCATCGTTTTCCGTTACGATCCCGTGGTATGTCGTCTCGATCCATGGTTTGTGCTTATTGACTGAGAAACAGAGAGAGGAAAAGTCAGTGTCAAGTAAAAAAAAAAAAAAAAAGTCTCAACAAATAACATGGCCCGAGTTGAGATGTCCTGATCTCGGCAAATAGTTTTTTCTCTCACCGTAACTAGTACGCAATTTACATTTTGTTTCCTCAAGTTGCTACTTTAACTTTCACCTTTCCTCCCAATGCAGCTGGAGTACATTTTTAAAATAATATATTTTAGAAGCATCACACACGACGAAGGGACCGCCCACAACAGGAACGGGGCAAGCACGAGCCGAGCCGTGTGACATTTGGTGGAGTGAAAGTCTGCTGCTCTTGACCCTCCATCGCACGTCATTCTCCATCCAATGCGCTCATGTCATATCTTTGGATTTATCAAAACTGTGCACAAATTCCAAGACACAGACAAATACCACAATCCATGTCAGTTATTGACTGTTGACTATAGGCTCTGACCTTCAGGCCAGTTTGTGGAGCAGCAGTGGGGCTTTGTGTGATGGTTGGCCTGGGAAGCGTCCCAGCTGCAGAAAAAGCCGCCGTGAGTGACATGTTTGGGGCCGGTTCAGAAAACAGCGTTGACCCAGGGGAGAGGCAGCTCTCTTACAGCCAATATGTCCTCACAGGAGACCAGGAGGGCGCGGACGGCCTTCCTCTGCTACTGATCTGCAGAGGTGACGCTAACTGTGGCTGACGGCTCGCTGAGGGCGACAGAAACACCGGACCAGGCTCTCTGACTGTATTTAGGAACGACCCTTTTAGTTCAGGCAGAATAACATATTGAGTATATCGATGGCCAAAGTGAAAAACCTCCTATCTGCAAAATGATCCACGAAAAGTGTGAATAACCTCCTATCTGCACTTTGTATATTATTTTTTATTTTTGTAATTTTATTTTGTATTATGTATTGGGTATCCTTAACAAATACCATTCTGCAAGAAAACAACAAGTTTTTTTTTTTTTTTGTATTCTCCATTTTTCAGATAGGAGGTTTTGCTCTTCGGCCATCGGTATGCTAACCAGGTCTGCAGACTGCAACAGTTACATTATTCCTTCATGCAAGACCTGTTTACAAGTAGCGCTCCTTTTTTTATTCTTTGATCACACTAATTGAGTAACATTTTTGAAAAAGTTGAATCTTCATTTGACAATTAAATTTTCTCAAATATTTTTTTTGTTTTTGAAGTTACTAAAGAATGTAGGGAATCTAGAGCTTGGTTAAATAATGAGTTCTCTTCAGATGTGCTGCCTCTTTCATCTCACCTAATCCCCACTGCCCTTCTTCAGAAGGTCATTTTTTTGTGTTTACAATGTGATACATTCAATGTTTATATACGCTAACAATGAACTGCTGTGATAGTGTAAACAATAAACGACAGGGAATCATCAACCACAGAGCACACTGGGTATTTAACCCAAAAGTAATATAGGAAACTGCTCTGTTTCGATTATAATTCATCTGGGATTAACAATGATCGATTTAATAAATGATAAAGCCTTATAATTTGCCAGTGGGTAAACACTAGCTTTCTATTTCCTCCAAATGTATTTAAGTTGTCAGAAGTATGAAAGTGCACATGATGAGGTCTGTGTGGAAAATAAAGCACTAAACGTGGGCTTTTTCTAGAGCGTTCAAGTCTCTGAGATAATGTGCTTAAAAAGCTGCAATAAAGCTGCAACAGCAACTGATGGCCAATGTCCTGATTAATGTTCTGTGTGAATAAGACTGAGACAAATATATGACTTTCAGCATTTAAGTTAAACATCAATTACACGCCTGGCGAGCAGGTTCCTCTCTTAATTATTCCACTGCAGGACACGGTTACACTGCTGAGCTTCTAAAATAAAGAAAAGCCTAATTGTGTTATTATTCAACCAAAAGCACTCATGAGCTAAATCACATTTACATTTATTTATGCCTCAACTGGGCGAAAATTCAATATGATAATTTATATCGCCTCATATCGTTATGAAATCATACATCAAAATATTGTGATACACAATTACATCGTCTTGTAATTAATAATAAGACGCACATACAAACTCAACTATCTCAGAAAATCTGAGTTGATATTATTATTATTATATATGCTGATGGGAATACCTGAGTACAGCTCCACCAAACTATTGTCCTCATCTCATTACTATGCATTTGTCTGCATCAATGTAAACACAGCTGGACATATTTATTTCTCACACCAGATCAACACACTGGCAATATGCATGTGGACCGCGGATTAATTACACAGTTTAATGTCAAGGAGAACCCGGAGGAGAAGGAGGGGAGAACCCAGAGGAGAAGGAGGGGAGAACGTGTAAACTCCACACAGGTCAGGGGTCGAACCCGGGCCCCTCTCGCTGTGAGGTGACAGTGCTCGCCACGACACCGCCGTGCAGCCCACGTATTCGCTCCCTTTTTTCTTTTGTGCTGCTCCGATCCGTGACTCTGATCCACGTTACGATCCGAACCGTGAGTTTTATGATCCGTTGCACCACTATCGTGTACATGTTACATGAGGCAAAGTCATGAATTTCTTATTTTTTACATTTTTAGCTCTTGCTGACACTGATGATAACTCCAAAAACTGGTCGAAGTGTGTGTGAATGGAAATGCTCGATATTACCAGCCTCATTACAAACTGAAGCACATCCCCAGCCCACATTTATCCAATTACTCTCACACAATGATAAACTCTGAGTACAGCATTCATCTCAACAAGCAACATTACTTCAATAGACAGTGGATTCATTACGGGCTGTCGGATGCAAAATGCTCGCACCATTCAAGCGTTTCATAATGCTGGCAAACAAAAATGTTGTTGGCACCTATGCGCTCATAATCCTTCCAGAACTGTACATATGGCCTGTAGTAAATTCATATTTTTAATTCATATATATATCTTTAAAAAATTCATATATTTTAAAGCTATATATGTATTTATATATATATATATATATTAATTATATATATATATTATATATATATATTAATTATATATATATATATATATATAAAAATTAATATATATATATATATATATATATAAAAATTAATATATATATATATATATATATATATATATATATATATATATATATATATATATATATATATATATATATATATATATATATATTAATTAATTATATATATAAATTAATATATATATATATAAATTATATATATATGAATTAAAAATATTAATTTACTACAGGCTATATGCACAGTTCTGGAAGGATTATGTGCGCATAGGTGCCAACAACATTTTTTTGTATTTTCTTTTAACATTTGTTTTGTATTATAAATATTCGAAAGTCACTTTTGGCCAATTTTGACTGCCGTAATGGCCTGCAATTTAGTACATTTTAATGTCTGAAAATGAAAGTGATATACTACTCATCAGCTAACCCATAAAAGCTCCTGAAAATACAAAGTACATCCAACATTAATGGCAGACGTTTTAAGAGTTAAATCCTAATTGAAATATGTTTTGCATAGTCAAATTAAATTTGCAGCCGTGTCGTGTTGCAGAAAGCCTCAACATCAAACATTCATCATCTGACTAACAAATAGGAAGACGCCTTATGTTCAATAACACAATCTGTGCAACAATTATATTATGAGCTTCAAACTGTAACCAGATTAAAAGAATAAAAGAAAATACAAAAGCATAAAGAAATGATGAGGACGTTTTCAGGCGACTTCAAATGTCAATCTACCAAATCCAATTTCAGCGAAGCAAATGACTTGCGTTGTGTGTCTTTACATAATTTAGTGCAATTCTCAGTGATTAGCCCACACAATCAACGGAAATTAATTACACGCTACTTGCACAGGACTAGTGGGATGTGTGCACCACAATGAATTAGTCACGCAAACCAAACAAAGGCATTTCTTTCCAGAGAGAAAGATTTGTCCGAAGAAAACAAGCTAAAAGTAAAAATATGCTCGCATGGCTTAATTAACATTAAATGTGCTGGCAGCCTTAAATAATTGCATGAAGTTACAATTCCTAGTTGTTTTTCAAAAAAAAAAACATGGCTGAAATATATTTGCGTGCCGTAGCCAGAAATAGATAACGTACTGAATGTAGCGAGGACGTGTCTTTGGTTGAATCTCGTCATGAAGCCCAATCGTTGCCGAGGGTCTTGTGACCCGCCGACTACAGTAATCTGCTTCGGCCTCCACAGAGTCACAGTAACTGCTCGCCCGGTTACGTGTGGGCAGGTCACATTGGAGTAGCTCTCAGCCTGGAGCGCTGAGGTGCACTGAACCAGGACGGGCACTGAATGGTACGATATCGAGCCGCATTCTCAAAGCTACAGCCGGTTTATGCAAAACATTTCAGCCTAATCCTGATGAACCAAGTCAGAAGGCTGTCTGCCTGTGCCCGTCCCGTCTGGTGTAGTTAAAAGCAATTTCCCTTCATTTGAAAAGCACCATTTGTATAACATTTATCTCCACTTTGACTGACGAGCAAGGACCTTGAAGGAGAGTTTTACTCTAGAAAGTGCATTTCATCCATTCAACAAGCGCAGGTCAAACTAAATGTTGTATCTTTTGAAGTCAGACACACTCTGTCACAGCTAAACAACTTTAATTTGAGAGAGTGTTGTATGTCGCACAGACTGTAAAGCCCTTTGAGACAAATTGTGGTTTGTGATATTGGCAGAAAACGTGACACAGATAGGTGAAGGTGTGAGGACAGAGGAGGCCTCCGACAAAATTTTAAAAGCAAACTGCACTGGCGTAAAAATCACCGTTAAAATCAAAGCCCCCTTTCTCACCCACACACACACACACACACACACACACACACACACGCACACGCACACGCACACCTTTCATGAAATGAAACCCAAAGCACGATTTTATTTAAAGCGTGAAATTCTCACATGCATTGTGTGAAATTGCCGACACGGCCCTTTTGACTAGACAGCTTCATCATCCCTCTGAAAACCGGCAGTGAACCGGGAGAACATTTGTTCTGCTGTGAACATTTGACACAGAGCAACAAAGATATTACCAACACAAATACAGACACCCTTATTCTTGGAAACTGTGGTGATTTATTACACACTACCAGGAAGATAACATTTCTATGATCATATAAGAGAGACTCTCTGTATTGTTAGGGAGTTACTAGTGTTTTCAGCGAGCGGAGGCTCTCTGAGTTTAGATGGAATGAGATTAGGAAAGAGGCTTTGAAGTGTTTGAGGCCGTCTGAGGAGGAGGCCGCTGCTGCAGCACTGAGGATGTTTAGCGTGGAAGACTGCCATTTTCTTAATTTAACTTAATTAGAAACCCAATTCGTCTAATGCAATGTATACTCACTACCGGCCCAATTATAACGTGCAGACTGAGCCCTTCACTCACATGAAAGCAGATCATTCAAGAGGAATCTCATCAAGATCCTCGACATGCCGCAGAGGATCTTTGAGGAACGTTAAGTGATTGTGTGTCTTATCCACTGTACATCGACAAAATGCCTTGTCTTAATAAATATCTGATACAGATGTCACATATTCTATCCATTCTGTTTGCTTAATATATAAAATGTCACAACATAGTTACAAATATTCATCATAAGCTCCCAGAGCCCAAAGGCGACGTCTTACAAATGACTTGTTACTACTTGTTATTGTTTGTTCAAAAGCCCAAAGCAAATCCTAAAATGTAAGAGAATGGGTGTTCTAAATAAATGATGTCACAACAATGGTCACAACGCTGCGTGTCAGTGTTACGCCAAGAAAAAAGGTCCGTTTGGGCTAAAGCATGCTTCGAAAATAAAGACGAGAAGAGCACAACGATTCAGTGAGAATCTTCCACTGAAGATATAATGTCTGTATATTTAATATAACTGCTGAAAAGAAAAAAAGATAATGCTTTCCAAGATGCCTGCAGGAACACCCAGTAAGGATGGTACATCATTAGTTCCATTTAATGCCTACAGGCCACAAAAGTAAGAAATAAAGAAAATGAGGGCTGGCCCCAAAGATCTTACATCATCGCACCCACATGCACATTGTGGGGTTCATGAGTGGCCTACAGTGACTCGCCATCATAGTTATAGCACAGAGAAGCCATTGGCTTATGTATAAATATTAGATGAGTTAGGATATAAATACATAGATATAATGGGCTGATGTTTGCCTCTTGCTAAATAATAAATATTAACCCGGTAGTGTCATGCCAAGCTGACGATTGAATGAAAAACATTTTTTATCTCACAAATCCAACAGAAAATGAACTCTACTTTATACAGTATCCAGTACAATACAGATTCGATATCAAATAACATAATTTAAGAAGCCTGAGAAATGAATGAGTTATCAGAAGCTGCGTATAATATTAAGCTGTTACAGGTGGCCGGTCACTGGACCCACTTACAGCCCGACGGTCGACAACACCGTTCCCTGTGTGCAATCCTGTTACGCAGCAAATATAGCCAATGGCACTTAATCCTATAATGGGATGCACCTACTTCCACTTCATTCACAGACAAGGTCGAGCAACGAGCAAACAAAAGCGGCCGAGGCTGCCAAATGTTTTATTATCCATGTCTAACGAGAGCGTGACACGAGGCAAGTTTATTTTTTACAATGATATGAGTAACGGTGTCCTCCAGAATCGACTTTTTAAGACGTCCGCGTGATAAACAGAGGGAGAACTCGGGGGAACGAGGATCTGACGCAGGTGGAGGAGGATGAAGGACTCGGTGTGCCAAGCCGTCCACTGATCGGCTCTACGTCTCCGTCACCTGTAACTGTGCACTCTTTTGCACCAAAGTGCAAATTTTAACAGAGCCATTAATGCTTTCAAATAAATTGGTCCTTAAAATGATGCATGCTTTGTCGTGGAGCGACGGGTCATAAAGCTCGCGGGTCATAAAGCTCGCGGGTCATAAATCTCACGGGTCGGATCAAAGAAAAAAAGGGAGAAAATTTAGAGCTTTTAGAGATCACTGGTCACAATCTTTTTTTTTGCCCCCGATACTAATTGTCAATCGTTGATGATCCATATTGTCAGATACAGATCTTTGTGATCTCCGTCCGTCCCAAAGAAACTTTCAACCGCTCTGAAGTCAGAGTAAACCATAAAGAATTGTAAATGTTATCCTTTTACTTTGTTACAGTCATCTATAGTGTTTGCTTTTTCCTTCTTGTATTTTTATGGATTAAAACAAATCTCGGCCATTAGTTATATTACCTCACTAGCTCTTCTCCTGTCAATTTAAACCTGGATTGGTTGTTTACAATGTAACATTATCAAAGATCGGCGACTGGAAAAGCATAAATGCCGATTGTCCTGATTGCATATTACCGAACGATTGTCGGTAAAACTTTATCTCACACTGTGATGGTGAACCTTAAACTGTGTAATTAATCCGCGGCCCACATGCGCGCTGAACCGTGACAGTGGCCCGTTACACCACGAATGCTTAGTCATGTAACAGATTGGTTTCTCTTGTTTTTGTTGTATTGGCACATTGTTCGAACCTGTGAAGAAAAGAGAAAAAAATATACAGTTTGAACTAATATGATCAAAGTAAGCACACCGTGTTGCAAGTTTATTCTGTACACCGTGTTAAAACTGACCCAGTCTACACAACAATGCAACAGCCCTGCAGTACATCCTACGTTCATGGAGGTCATAATGTTTTTATTACCGTTATTCAGCTGCGTGATGTAGTTTGTGGCGCTGTTGAAATGCATTGCATTATACAGAAAGGTGTTGCTGTTATTTAATGATCAATGAACATTTTTTTTTTTTAGCTGCGTTTAGTTTGTATATTGTATCTTAATGGGTGTGGTTTAAATAAAGTATGAAAAAAAAAATACTTGTCAGGATGATTACTGCAGAAATAACATTGCAATGCTAATAGTGAGACAATGTAGCCAGTAGCTAGCCGCACTTCAACCAACCAGACACTCGCCGGAACTTTAAGGCTGTAGACAATGCAAGAAGACTTATTGTACATAAAATAATTTGTTGTCCGTTGTGATACAGCACAGCCACTGATTTCCCCAGAGGACAACGAATGGTCTTAAATTGTAACGGCTCACCTCTCTTTGCATACAAACACTGCTCTTCTGTGGATTTTCCCTTTTATTGGAACTAAATATGTCAACAATCAACCAACAAAAAACTCCAAAGAAAACTTTCAAGGCGGAAAACATTTTCCGCAGAGGCACGTCTTTAACAATGTGATGCCATCTCTGATTTATTTCATGACCCACAAAGAACGGGGTAACACGTTGACATGAACACAAAGACAAAGCCCCTTTACGGCTGCCTCGCTCTTTTATTGAAGCCTAACCTTTACAGTTTGACCTATTAACCGTGATGAAACACTTCCTGCGGGCATGCCCGGGCCACAATAGGCCCTGCTAATCCTGAGATTCAACAGGACGCCCGTACACACTATCTTTCAGTTCACGCCACTGCTGTCATGTCTCTTCATGGAGGGGGAATAAAATCACTCTGCCACCCCGATTCCCGGGGTCCAGCGTCTGTACAACCCTCAGGACTGCCACTGGCTACTGGTCACCCGGGGAGAGCCAGAGAAATACACTCTAGAGTGCAGCAGCATCACTGCAGCAGATGATCAGTCTGTAATTATCAGATGAAGCCTGATGATGCCCGGGAGCCTCTGAGGGCATGTTGTGTAATGATGATGGTGCAGCCAAGTGTCAGGCATGTGACGCGTTGCGGAGCTCTGCTTCATTGATTTAGCTCTATTTAACTTTTGATGTCTGACGGCATGCAAATCTTCATCTTCTTTGATTGCACGCAAATGTCAAGCTCCGCTGCACCCTCTCAGTTACCGGGCAACACTTAGCTCTTAAGTGCAATAATAGTTCACGTATCTATTTGCAACCGTTGTGTTATCTTGTGACTCGCGATTCCAGATTGCATTACGTTACATATTACTAAACTATCATACTGACAGCAAACAGAGGGAAAATGTTGCCGTGTTTACATAAATCACATAGTGAGCAGCTGCTGCAGTATGCATTTAACTTTGATTAAAAATACTGCATAACCAGTCTATGCTCTCATGCAAATGTTTGATTACCCAAAAATTGGGAATAATTCAAGATTGTTAGCGAAAACCTGCCAATTCCCAGCACAGTCTCCAAGCAGAGTGTGCGGTCTGTCTTTTTATTGTTTGAGACTAAATCAAGCCTCTGTGTTGCCAGGATGTTTTTCACATTTGTCCCATTAGCTGCGGCAGTACACTGAGTAAAGGAGAAGGCAGCGTCTGTGCTCAGCTGCTAGACCTTGAGGTGTTTCCAAGGAGACGGCAAAAAAAATAATTTGAAACTGTGACAACAAAAATACAGAAGAATATGCAAAATGCACCACTTACATCCACCGCCTGAGAGTGTTCGAGTAGTGGTTTCTAACTATGCACGATCTCCGTGCATAGTAGCTTTCAACAACAATCACGGGGCCCCTCGAGGACCTATTGATGTTCGACAGAAATATCAAGCAGAGTGAGACAAACAGAAATTGCAAGTCAGAGGTGTGAGGCGCATGCAAATCCAAAGTCAAGCGATGACTTCAATGATGCTGGTGAAGTGGCTCTCTTAACGCCGTGGACCGGGAATAATCAACGGACAATCTGCTCACAGTTTGAAACAGTGG
Organism: Ophiodon elongatus; assembly: GCA_016806645.1. NCBI lineage: Eukaryota > Metazoa > Chordata > Actinopteri > Perciformes > Hexagrammidae > Ophiodon > Ophiodon elongatus. Next base: position 2,436,174 of record JACSYO010000285.1, on the reverse strand, counting down.
GCACACTTCTCTGTTTGTCTTGCCTTAAAAGCTTCTCGGCTTGTTGACGCAAGCCACCTCCATCACAGACAGGGGCCTGTTCCAGGGACCCTAAAAAAGGAAACCCAGACCTCGGAGGGATCGGGGGGGGGGCCCTCACTCACTCACTCACTCCACAAACACCCTGCTCACACAGGAGAGCCTCTCAGTTCGCCTGCCAGGCAACAACATTTGTTTGTCCTCCACACCGCTTCAACCGCCCGACAGAACGAACACACACACACACACACACACACACACACACACACTCTCGACGGCCACGGCCGCGGCCGCTCCTCTGAAGAGGGGGCTGGGAGTCGCAGGGCCTTGAATGCAACTCAATCGCCTCTCTGTGTGAGCGGCACAAAAGGGCCAGTGAGAGTGGAGAGAAGTGAGAGTGGAGAGAAGTGAGAGTGGAGAGAAGTGATAGAAGTGAGAGTGGAGAGAAGTGATGGAGAGAAGTGAGAGAAGTGAGAGAAGTGAGAAGTGAGAGAAGTGCGAGTGGAGAGAAGTGAGACGGCGACGACGCTGCACAGGCGGTCGGGGTGCAGCTGACCCGCGGCAGGTAATGTGCTCTTTGGTTACTCCTTTCCCATGGAGCCTGAATCTGAACGTGGACACGCCCCAGATGTGAGCGGCTCTGCAGCACCAGTTCTTCCTGCTGGAGGCGACGGGGCTGAAGGGAGGAGGAGGTGGTGCAACCAGATAGACTGCAGATGTGGGTCGAATTAAAAACCTGTTTGCGAAACTCATCTACTAATACTAATAACACAATGAGATGGCTGTTACTTCAGCGTTACGGTATTCAATTTCAATTTGGACATTTCAAGGAAGAAAAGGATATCTTTGTTATTGCAATTTTTGTTGATTTGGATGGTTTATTGGAATATCATCTCCACACTGCTTCCGTAAAATCATGTTAGCAGGCTTTTTAATATATCATTACGCAATATGCGAGTAAATGGATTAAAGTCCTGGATATTCTTTCCCATAATGGTGTTTTTTTCTTCTAAATATGACTTTTTGCTTTGCACTTGAAGTTACAACGTATAACATCGGGACCGAGGGCCCACGTGAAATGGAACTCGTTCTCAGTAGCTAACACAACTTCCCAGTCATCTGGCACAACTTAATATTCACAACTGAATGACCCATTCTTGACAGTTCACTGACTCCATTCAGCCGGTGGAGGCACCGATGACAGGAAAGTCACAAGCGACCCAAATTGAGTCCAGTATTCTCATGGGCTGTCTTTCCAACACTAAGTGGCAAATTACCAAATCGAAATGCTTCAACAAGTTAGCACTTTCAGGGGATTATCTCATACACATTCTTGAGGGGCTGTAGTCGCGACCCTTCGAACAGTGACCACATTGTGACGTGCTTAGTCAAGATCCCGACCCCTAAAGTCTGGGCCGAAGAGCCCTTTGTTCCTCTGAGAAATCTCTGAATGAATACTGAAAAATGTAAGCGTCGACTCACAGGAACAGGGCCGACGTGTGGGGCAAGTAAACTGTTATTCAGGGCAAAGCCGGGTGAAATGTTTGGCAATAGTTCTTAAACTACTCCACAGAAGCAGTCATCAATTTTGAATCCCACTTTAGTAACAATGCAAAGTTCCTTCCTAACCTCAGTCCTGCTGTTCAGCAGGAAATCTCTAGAAAAATGTCACAGATTTCCATTAAACTCGGCGTAAAGGCCATGACCCGCAGAGCGAGGGGTGAGGTGTGACTGAAGGTAGTGCCTCCATGGGGCCCCGTTAAAAGGCCCTACTGGGCACATGAATCCTGCCCCAAAAGGTGGAGAGGCTTGTTGTTCCATACCTACGATTGCCTGCATTGTGACGACTCTCAGATAGATGGTCTCTCACATTTCTGCTTGAAATAAATCCACCATTTTAGAACATTCTCTGATAATCATTTTAGCCATTCTTCCATTGTATTTAATCCAACCTTCCTCTGATGTGATACGCATGTTTCTGAGCCGTACAACGTTTATTCATAAAATGTTTCATGTTCCATTTTGTTTTCCAATGATTGCCTGCCAATATTGTGTGGGTGTGGCATGGTAGCACAACAGTTTATTAATAAAAGGCCATAACTCAGTGACAATGATTCCACTCACTGGAGATTTTGCCAAACTCACCCTTAAATAAAGCCCTAACATTCCTGGACAGACATTTAGGATTATTTTTAGGTCCTTTTTAGTTGCACCTGTGTCCAACGACTGATGATGATTAAGCCATGAATCTTGAAGTGACAAGACTCTGAAATATGTAGAACAAAATCACTAAACATCAAATCTAATGGGTCCTATCAATCAAAAGCACCTGGAGGGGCACATCGGTGATGACAGCTGACATTTTCTTTTTTGTTTTACCGGCTGACAAAAGCCCTGACATGTGAAAGTTAAACATCTGAAGCCGAACACATGTTCTGTCATTAGCCGCCCTCCTGTTGATATCTAATGATGTTAGTTCTGAGGACAAACCCGCCTGTAAACCGGCGCTGACTGATGGCCGACAACAAGAGCTGCATGGGAGTCCAACAATGTGGTCATTGTCAGCATCCACATAGTTTCTGTTTCCCATAACATAGCACGATGACTTACGTCACACAGATTGTTTATTTCATGTCATCTTACATTTTGGTTTCTGGAAATTTCTTATCGGCCTTACTGATATACTCTTCTTAATAGACCTATATTTTGGATGAGAGAGTTTCAACCAATATTGTTTTTTTTGAAGGCCGATATCTGTGTGTCTGTGTGTCTGTGTGTGTGTGTGTGTGTGTGTGTGTGTGTGTGTGTGTGTGTGTGTGTGTGTGTGTGTGTGTGTGTGTGTGTGTGTGTGTAAAGCTGCTGTAGCTCGTGAATAAGCATTTAGACAAAAGCTGAATTTATTCGTAAATTTATAAATGAGTTGATGAAATGATCATTGAAATCATTTTCCAGATAAAAACGCACAAAAAGACAGTCCAGAGCCATTTTTGGTACAAATATAGAAAATGTGTAAAATATATTTCCTGCATGACTTACGTATTCATGCATGAGCATAAAATAAATAGAATATTCAACGAGGCTGTGATCAGAGAGGAGCCTCGGAGGTGTTCCAATTTAAAAAGAAACATATTGACCCGATACTCTGCTCCATCCGCAACTGGCATGTCATTTTCATCGGATCAATAGTGGGCTTCTCCAATGAATGCAAGATGAGGGAGACTGGGAGAGAACGCTTGCACCCGACCTGTAACATGTACTTCTTTACTGCAATGTGAGAAGAACGCATATGTTAACTCAGCAGCGCACAAAGCAGGGCGTCCAATTTGTTCAACTAGAATTACTTAATTCGATGATGAATGGGCCAAGAAACTTCCCAGCAGTCAGCTTTTCCTTTGTCTGGCTCTGTGTGTGTGTGTGTGCGCGTGTGTGTGTGTGTGTGTGTGTGTGTGTGTGCGCACAGCGGAAGCTTGTGCGTTTCAGTAGACCGAATGTTTGACTCCGGAGCATGAAGACACCCAGCAGCTGCTCATTAAAAGGAAAAATAAATAATTACATGGGGGCGAGAAAACAAGAAAACAAAAAACCAAGAAAACAAGAAAACAAGAAAACAAGTGTCCAAATCCATGGCGGACAAGACGAGAAACTCCAGAAGGAGAAACATTAACAGCGGCGGGCAACACCGAAAGGTTGAAACTTGCCTAAAATGCTGCGAGGCTTCAACGGGCCTGCCACAGAAGATATGCGTTTGCACCAGTTTCACACACACTGACGTTTCCTTGCTGGCGGAGTTATGAATCACACAGACGAGATAGAATTTTTGATGTGGATCAAAAACTATATATTTTTTTTCCAACAGATCTCCACGTCACCAACATCTCTTGCCCACGCTGGTAAATTCACCCGAATGTGCCGAAGCCCAGTCTGTTCTCTGGTGATGAAATCAAATCAGTTAGACATCCAAACTAAAGTATTCAAGAACGAGAACGACTGAGGGGGGAAACCCCCCCCCCAGGGAGGGCCATGGTTCCTCATCAGCTATAAGGAGGGTGTTAATAAATTAAAAAAAGAACAACAACAAGCCATGAAAACTCAAAGCTGGACTGCTAGGTGACAAGAAGTGAGGGGTGCGAGCGACCTTTGGTTAATAAAAGATAAGACTTCACCAACACGGTGAGCTCACAGCTCTCCTGTGCTGATAAGAACAGGGAAGTAAGCAGGTGTGCTTCACAAGAACAGCTTTGGTACGACGTAAGGAAAAAGCTAAAGTCACACACTACCAGGGCCAAGTGCTGACGGCCTTTTCCTCTTGTTTCATGAAAAATGAAGTTGGTGCCTTTACAAATGGCAGAGCTGTGCACTCTCAGAGGCTTGACACTGTAACAATAACATATGTAGGGTTTTGAAACCTCTTTTGTGGGCATCTATATCCCTAAAGTCCCTGTTGGTAGAGAATAAAACGGGTGTAACGTTAAACGATGACAACCCACGCTGGCCTGCAGCCACAGTGGCTGCCCGGGCACGCTGACACGGCGAGTGACTCACATTCACCTGACTCACGCACACACACACACACACACACACACACACACACACACGCACGCACGCACGCACACACACACACACACCCTGAAACCGGAAGCTCACACCGGGGGAGTCAGTGGATTGGGTTTAACGTGAAAACACAGTCTATAAATGCACGCGGTGAGGAGGGCTCGTGAGGAGGGCTCGTGAGGAGGGCTCGTGAGGAGGGCTCGTGAGGCGGACCGCCCTGCAGCAAATAGAAGCGCGTGTCTCTCCTCTCGGTGTCCATCGGTGTGACGCTGTCCGGGTCTTAGGACCGGCTCTGGCCACGGGCAGGCCCCGGGGCCTACTGAGGGCTCTTTAACTTACGCCTGTGATCACGGCACATGCATTATTAAATCCAACGACGAAACAGGGGCTTTGGAGAGGCTCTGCAATGCGTAGCCAAACAAAGCTCCGTGCGCAACGTAGCCAACCCGAGCATCAGGCATAATAACGGAGGTATGACACAATAAAAACCTGTGCGGTTTATTAACACTGAATCTAAATGGGGGTAAAGATCGTCACTCGCCTGGATTCAGATGCACTCAATATATATATATATATATATATTAAAAAACAGATGAGTCCAGAGAGAATTAGACACAAGTAAAAAAAAAAAAATAAATAAATCTTACAAAGTGGTGAGAACTACGTGAAATTAAATGATAACATGTTTGGAAGCGAGTAGAATAAACCAGTGGCCCCCAAAAATAGACTGAATGCAGAAGACAAGAAGGGAGGGGGGTCGTTTCGTGGCCTTGATATTATCTCCAAAGTAGCCCACTTCGGTTATAACGCTCAAAGATAAAACACATTACACACGCGTAATAATAACGGCGGTTAGGACATCACGTGCGGTTTGCAGTGGTTAGCTAAACGGATGCACCACCACCATCGCCGGGATGCACTTGCTGCTGCCCGGGGCACCTCGCTCCATCCCTCCCCTCCTCTCCCCTCCCCTCCCCTCTCTCTCCCTCCGCTGCGGCTCCGGAGCGGACCATCCCTGATACAGGTCCCTGAACGTCCCTCAGGACCATCGAACGTTCGAAATTTGGAACCCTCGACGTCTGCGAAACCCGTGAACGTTCCACGCCGACGTTCGAGGCACGTGCAGGCGAGAAGCCCCGTCTTAGTTTACCTTTGGCCGCCTCCGCCGCACACAAGAGTCCGAGGACCAGTCCGACGGCGGATGCAAATCGCGTATTCCCTCGGAACCGCATCATCCCGACTTCAGAGTTCAAACCGAAGAAGTAAAAAAAAAAAAAAAAAACCTTCTTCTTCCCTCGTTCAGTCAGGCGGAGTGTTTCTCCGAGAAAGAAAAAAATAAAAAAATAAAATCCAGAGGAGGATGAGTGTCGGTTACCACGGTAGCTCTAAGATGGCCGTCACCGCCGCCGCCGCTCTGCTGTGCTGCTTCTCCGCTTCGACCGCCGCTCCTCTTGCAGTTTTTGCAGTGTGTTGCGTTCAGGGACTGTGGGACGTTTGTGTGGCACGATCCCAACGCACTGAATCGTGCACTATTCTTTCTCGTCATGCATTCTTGCGTTAGACAAATGCATTCAGGACATACACAAATAAACACATATCGATGGCCAAAGTGTAAAACCCTCCCATCTGCACAATGATCCAGGAAAAGTGGGGATAACCTCCTATCTGCACTTTGTATGTTTTTCCTTTTTTTTTATTATTTTCTATTATGTATTGGGTGTCCTTAACAAATAGCATTATGCAAGAAAACAACATTTTTTTTTGTATTCTCAAAAAAAGTGCTTTTTTCAGATAGGAGGTTTTGCTCTTCGGGCCATCGATATACACACAGTGTGTTTACTTAGCTAGTTGACATAATGTATCAGATTAGTTTTTACCTGCTAAACCCTCGAGGAAGAGATTTACCCCATCTTTGATTCTGATTCAGAACTCGAGATTTCTTGTTTTAAAACTAGCATAAAATAAACCTAGATAGAGTTCCTGCATGGGAGCAATGCTGAATTACCAGGTGGAAAAGCAGGCAACTGTCCTAAAACCCAACAATTCCAGGGTCCCCCGAAAGCTCCCAGTTTATTGTGTGCCAACCACAGTGGCAACTTGTTTGTGCCAATCATAGACTGTGTGGTGCCAATCTAATTTAGAATATTTGAGGGGTGCACAACCAAAGCACAAAGTCAACTAACATAATAAAGGATTGTGTGAAAATGAATCATATCTCCAAATTACCACAGCGCAAAGCTAAGTTCCACTCTAGCACAGCGAGACTACAGTACCTATTGCTCAAAGACACGGAGACTTGGGCCCTGTGTTATTCAGGGGCCCTGGGCTATTCAGGGGCCCAAGAGGTCATTTTTGTTTCCTCGCAGGTTTATACAACAATGCATGGGAGGTCAGTTTTGCTTTCTCAAACTCTGGTTCACTGTATGATATGAAGTTAAGCTGGCAAAAAATATTGTAAAACTATTCCTGTTTCGAGATTGTATGATTTTAAATTATAAAATCTAATTAATATACTGATAAAAAAAAAAATGATCGTAGTTGCTTAACCTGTAGAATTAAAATGTTCCTGTGCTTACAAGCACTCAAGCAGAATGTGCGCTCCACTTCCCACCACGGTCTAAATGTGTCTTGGCTACATGACATGTTTGATCTGTTCTTTCTGCAGGTGTGTGCTGCTGAAAGAGCTGAGAAAATTAACATCTGTCTTTTAGTTGTTTGCAGCAATGACACACGCTCACCAGTATCAGCGTTCTAGGTCCTTAACACCCTTTATTATTCTGTCATATACAATTTGCTAATACATTATTTGCAATTTATATTTAGGAAGTCTGACACATATTACACAACAAGGGTGTTTGTTTGCACATACATTGCAAAAGCATTAACAATTGCTAAATAATTCTTATACATAAATCAAAGCCCTTTGTACTATTGGTGGACAGTGGAAACACAAATAAGTCTAGGACTTCATCCTTACATCCCTGACGAAGTCTGATATGTATCATTTAAATATATGAGATCTCTAAAATAAACTACTAGCCCAAAACATCTACTGTTGTAGTTGTAAAGATCTACATCGCAAGTTCTCAGAAATCGAAGCCTAAGAGGAGAACCTGAACGCAGCACGTGTCCAACGATGCCCAGTGACGTCAATACTGTTATTGTGGGAGCGCATGCAGCTAGTTTAGCACAGCCGGCTAAACTAAGACCGACGGTGGGGGCCAAATGCCTCCTGGTGCTACTAAGGGGTCTGTGAGGAAAGAGGCACCCAGTGATTATCACAGTGTAAAGTGCATGACCAAACTAAACGCAACACCTACAGGTGAAGCTCAGGGGCCAACAAGGACCCTTTAAGGTTTCTGATTGCCTGCAGACAAAGACACATTTCATTATGACTTTCTCCTGCCACTAGTCTTAAATAGCTGTAGTCCTGAAGTGAGACGTTTTAGGTATCAGTCCCCTCAGTTATCCTAAAGACTTGGTGATGTTGGTTGTTTATACACACGTGCTGCCTTGAGGCCCTGAATAAATAATCCAGGCAAGGTAAAAAATGGATATTTCAACAACATAACACTAACAGAATATGACAAACGAAAATGCGTGAAAATGCTTATGCATCATAACGATCATGTATGAGTTAACCACTATCCTCACCTTGCAGTACAACCACACAACAACAAGTGCATGGTGATGTGAGAATGGCATTGTAATTGTGGGTGGGGGCTGCTATCTAATCAACACCTTCCGATATGGACAGCACCCCTGAGGAGAGGAGGATGAGATGCAATCAGAGAATTAGCACCTCTGCATCTTTTTTTGCATAATATTGAGCAACCTTGATATGTCTGCTACTCATGCAAATCCAGACACGTAGGACTTTGTGTGTTTTCGTACAAATCAGATGGGCTCTTGTGAAAAGGTCACCAGGCCGAGTTGGAAAGTCGTGTGGTGAATTTGTGGATAGGAAGTAAACATCTTCCCTTGATTACATTGCACAGGCCTTTTTTTGTGTGCCTCTATAATGTCTGATATTCTCTAATTCATTGTCTTACAAATAAAAAAAAGTCCAAACAAACCACCTAAACAGATACAAACTTTGCAAGAATAAAGGCCAACCATTAGACCTCAGAACAATCACAATAGCTGCAATTATCATGGAGAAACCGAAGAGAATGGACATAGTTGTGTGAGGCCACAATTAGGTGATGGGTCCATAAACAGAGACAGTCTATTGACATCAGGGCAGCAGCAACGCTGAAGCACAATGCCCGCTTGTTTCCACTTTGGCAGCACATGAAGTGGCCAAGAGAAAGTGGAAGCGGCCCCCCCCCTTCCTCCCGTACAGATGTCCAGACCTCTGGGGAAGCGATAGAGGGACCATTATCATTCCTCTGGGGGACAATGGCGGGCAGTAGGAGGTCTTGGTGGATAGGTGTGAGACATCTACGAATGGTCAGAAAGGTGTTACTTCCTCCAGACCATCTCACATGCTGCTGGGAGGGACTGCTTCTCTCCAGGGATCTCAGTGACGGGTGATGGTTTGTCGTGGATGCAGGCAATTACTTTGCATAATTTACTTTTCTTCAGAATTTGTAAATTGTACCGAGGTTGTACAGAAGTTAATGATTGTTTTCTCACCGTTCTACGAAGCTGTCATCCTCAACACTTTGCTACTACACGTTGAATGACGCATATTAAAAGGGGTTGTTTACTCCAAATTACAAAGAGTATAATATTGTTCCACTTAACCCCAGCAGTATTTACCCACGGAGTTACTTTCAGTTTTGATATCTGTCTGTGATATTTTTGACCCCATCCTGGTGCTGACAGCAGTGAATGTCAACATTTAAAAAAAACTCCACAGCTATTTGTGTATAAATACATTCACAAACAGATGTATCTCACACTTTTTGAAAGATGTGATGCATAAGAAAAAAATGCCTGTTTATTATTGCCCATATCGAAATCTTTCAATTTATTTGGGGTTAAATGTCCGGCGAAAGGAGACAACATGACAAAAGAATGGGAAGTAGATTGTTAAAGAATGATATATACATAAAATGTCCAGTTACAACCTGCAGACTTCAGCGCTCCAGTCTCATGAAACCAGATTGTTCAGGGGGAAACTCTTAACTCCCTCGAACAAATAATCAACATTAAACTGGTCAAGTGCCCTCTGAAGTGCAGCAGAAGAGGCTTTAGGAGCCAAGCATGTCTATTTGTTGTATCCACAGATTGTTAAATATTAGCAATTAAAATAGGCCTGATATCAATCTCTGTATATGTTGCTTAATATGACGCAGTGCTGCAACTAATAAATCTTCTCATAATCTCTCCATTATTTTTTAGATTCATTAGTTCAGTTTTAGTTTATTTATCTTACTAGATAGATATGAGTTAAGTTATGGTTTACCCACAACAGCACTGTTATGCAGCACTGTTTTCTTCTTCTGCACGGCTGCTCAGCGCAACAGAGAATCTGACTTGCCATCTGCCTCTGTGACTGAGCTCACGTCTCGAGCCCCCAGAAAGGATTTGGGATTGGATACACTGCATTATTAGGGTGGTCGAAGGTCACGAGTCCCTCTCGGCTGCTCCCATTATTCAAAACCCTTCATTGTCAGTTTCCTTCCTTCTGCCTCAGTCCTACTCTCTGCCAGTGTGGACAGAGGCTGGATCCACTGGGGGGTTTGGACACATTCAGTCACCGGCCGTAGGAATCACGTTATCGGTGACATCACTGCGATCATGGTGGGTGATTGGCAGCAGACGGAGCATGAAAAGGACTTTGCTATCATGGCGCTCAAAGTGGCAGTGACCATTAAACGCCTCCGCTTCTCAATATTCTCTTTCCTGTCTCGTGTCTAGACTGCAGCTTGTGTCTTTAACTGCTGTGGCGTTTTCTTTTTCCTTCCCAGTTAACAAGAAGAGCCGGAATTCCACTTCCCGTTCCACTTCTCTGATAATAAGCACAGATTTGCAAATAATTGCTCAGAGGGCGATTGTTTGGAGAGGCCAACCCTTTTCATAATTACTTTGTTACATGTGAGTTCATGTTGATGTTTACAGAGCCAACTATATGTTTACTGGTGTCATTTTCACAAAGGGAGCAGCATACTTCTGAGAAAGTGTCCCAGTGTTCAATAGGCCCAAGGGAAGAGCTCAGGAAAGTTATTTTAGAGGATTGTAGCTCTGTAGACAATTTGCCCTAATTTTTTATTCACTCTCACTTCCTTTATCTGATAATCAAAGATATAGCCCCTGAAAACCTGAATGTGTGTCGCCTCATGAATGTATAAGCCTCAATTTTCCGTTTTGTTGAAAGATTAATTTCATATACGGCGAGACTTCAATCTTTTTTCTGCTTCAGCATGGATGTCTGCTCGACTTTGCTCATGAATACTCTTTTTAAATCCTTGGCTGGGGGAAATTAAATCTCACTTTAGAAGTTCCGGATGTTATCAAGTTCCTTCACAGGATCTTTTTTAAGCCAGTGGCTTTATGTGTAGGAGTCTGGCAACAAATCACACAGGGAACTGAAGCCATGCACCTTTAAGCTGCGTCTGCTCTCTAATTCATACATTAACCACAGGGGACATTTAAAACTTACCCTTTGTGATTGATTCCCTTCCACTCAAGTTGATCTAATTTATCTCACGGCCTAGGCTAGAGCTCACGGTCATTTATTAACCACCAGCTCTTACTCAGTGTGCACACACTTTCACTTTGAATGTCCTGAAAACGCCCTGTCAGTTGTCTGTCCATTTAAAAAAAAGAAAAGAAAAAAGAATCTTGTCCTACCCTCATCAGAAGCCACGTTGCGGTTCCTGTCAGTACTACAGGCAAGTGTTTGCAGTCCACCTCATGAGACAAAAAATCTATTTATTTCCGTGTTTGTTCTTTCATTTCCACAGTGATGCGTCGCAAAATCCTGCTGGTCTATTTTGGTTTGTGAACAAAGAAGCTGCTGGGAGAAATGTTCTCTGATGTAGTCTGATGCCTGTAATCTATATTCCATAACTTCATGCACTTCCTTATCAAGACACTTTTTTTATATCCCTATATGTTATGGCAATGTTTTGCTTTTGAAATTCTCTGGATATTCTATGGCCTTCTTGGTTGTCAGAAGACAGCAGTTTCAGCCCCATTGTTACTGCTATAAGGCCAGGACACTCAAACACATGGGAGGAGTGAGTGGGAATCTGACAGATGGAGGCTTGATAACCTCACAGTATACTACAGACATCTCGATAGGACACAAGGAGCCTTAAGCTCAATAAAAAACACCTCTATTTGCCCCCCATGTGTGGCGGATTCCTCTAGATGGGCATCAGGTTGCTCAGAGGACGGTGGATGCCATGATTTTGAAGTTTGTGTTTTAAGACAATGACCCCTGACCCCCACAGAAGGCCACCTCTGACATGCCATGGGGAGGGTTCCTACTGTGGGTCACGCCGGTGTCAAACGCTCACCTCCTTGGCTTTATTGCCTTGGAGAGTTTCGGGTGGGGGCACTGGCTGGCTGTCACAGCGAGTCCAATCATTCATCTGTTATAGGCAGGCTCTTGTGGCTCCCCAGAGACTCCCATTCTGAACACTGAAAATTAAATCCCCGAGGATGGCAGCTGATGAATATAGACATGGTGGACATTGTAAAGTTGTTGCGTTCAAATGTAAATTGAGTAGTAGCAAAACAAGTGTGTATTCATTCAGTACTGTAGACCAGTGATTTCCAACAAGGGGTACTTGTACTCTTGGGGGATACTAAGATAGAGAGTAGCTCAACCAATTTGACAAAAAAAAACATTAAGATTTGACTAAAAATAGCCGCATACTGAGCTGTAACATCTGAGCACAAAGGTTGTGATAGTGTGTGAAAACTAGCTATAGCAGGCAAGCAGAGGAGTCTAAACTACTAAAAGGAGTGGAAAATGGTTCAGAATAACTCATAAATACTTGAAATAGTTAGCTTAAAGTATCGTATAAGTGGTTGGTTTGCTAAAAAAGTTGAAATAAAAGGAATGGATTAACTTTAAATAGTAGCTAAACGTATTGGAAAAATGGTGAAAAAGCTAAAAGCAGTGGATACCTGGTTGATATAGCTTCAAGTATTACAAATGTTAGTGTTAGCAAAAATATAGCAAAAAGTAATGGATGGTTGAAATTATGTCTAGTCTCTGCAACTATAAGTAGACCTGACCGAACCCATCTAAACATTGACAGTTGTGTAATGTCCACTGTTGTGTACCATCCAATTTAAAAGTTTAAAATTCATATGAACACATGGTACATGATGGGTGGCGTCGACAAAGGAGTACTTTAGTTAATCTGGCAGAGCATTGGTACAGTCAGACCAAAATGATTGAGAACAAAACACTTCACATGCACAAAGAAAGCTTGCGAGCGTGCGCGTGTGTGTGTACACCCACACACAGGATGAAGATATTAACCGAAGCAGCAAGACACATTGCCCACCCATTTTAACAACCCCCGAGTTGAGACAAGTCTGTGATTACGATCGATGTCCCTCTGGTTTTTGTATGAGGAAACCTGCTGTCCACACACGGAAGTGAGCCGTTTCTCCCTCATTACCCTCAAAGGAAGCTCATATGGCGAGTGGGTGATATTAAAGTGGAGGAGGTTCAAATTGGCTTGGAGCCAGTGTGTACTCCATCGTCTCTGACCAAGTGTGCAGCAAAGTTGGGAGCATGCTGAGCTGAAACGTCTCCTGAGAACAAAAATCTGAAGAATTATATAATAACAAATCATAACTAACATCTAATACAGTAAAAAAAAAAAAACTGTTTTAAAAAAAGAGGGTAATCCACTTGAAATATTAGCTCAAGCTCTCCTCATTTTCTTTCAAGTATTTAATACTGCTTCCACCAAATGTAAGACTTAGAAACAGAAGTGTTCCCCTCTTTGTGAGTTCAGTGGGTCTGATGATGAACAGTTGTTCTCTTTCTCCTTAAACCAGAGTCTAATCCCCTTTTGTGATATTAAGCTGGAGGTCAGTGCAAGATGACCTCTGGCCTGGAGGTGCTCTCATAAACACACTTAAATCTGGTGTTGAGACATTAAAGGAGTAAATCACACAGACATATCAGGGTCCGTGCAGTCGGCTTGATTATATTGTGGCTCAGGTCCCATTACAAAGATTCTATCCTGCTCCCTCCCTCGCTGATCGTAATTATGTTGTTAGCTTGCCATTAACCGAGATTAGTGATTATTAACGGAACAGGTCAGCACCGCAGACGTGGAGCAATTGAAATACCCCTGGTCAAACTCAGTTCACGGTCCTCCCGCCGACAAAAGCTCGAGCAACCGGAAGTGACTGAGAGCTTTTGATACAACACACCACATGATCCTCAGGCTTGTCATGTGTGACCATTTTAAGAGGTCTGTTAGCCCCTTTAAGAAAGAGTCTGGTTAAGCTTATCAGAATTAACTCATCAGGGCTGTGTGATGCTCGGGACACTGGAAAGCTGCTCCTAATGCATCCATTAGATTAATTGTGGTAATTCATTATAGATTTTGTTCAGCGCTGCCTTTTCCTTACAAAAGTCAGTAAGAGATGCAGTCACTGATTACACCGGGTGTCTAAATGGGGTGTTTGATTGACTAATTTAATTTATTTGACAATTGAATAATGCATCCACTACAACAAACAACACAAAGAGTAACATTATCACATTAGGATATACACGTTTCAGAGGCAGAGTGGCTAAGCTCTGTTCAGGATATAACTCATTATTAATATTAATAATACTCAGCAATATCACTGGAAACCATCTTTTCAAGGCCAATTTAAAGATTCACTCTGATGTGATCAACTAGACTTGTAGGATGATTATGAAAATGTTCTTTAGCCGAATAAATACATGTGTTTTTACATATCAGACTCTTAAAACAAAACAGTATAACATTTAACAAAAAACAATCCTAACTCAATATTCACTTGATAGCTTTTCTAAAGCTTTAAACTGTATCCATACCACTTTTAGGACTTCTCATCCATATTGGCTTCGAGTAAAGCGTAACATTTCTGCTGATGAAGACTATGCAGAAAAGGAAAAGGTTTCTTGACCTTTTGAAGGTCAAGAAAGAACTTAATATCATACATTTCTTAAATTAGTTTTAATCTTCTTGTGGAATTAAAATGAGTGGCCATAAAGAATGAGTGTGGTGTTGTTTTATATTCTTCTCATTGTCAACAAACCCCCTGAAAATACAAAACCCAAATAAATTCATCCTACTGACAAGTACACACAAACCTGCTTGTGCCCCAAATGTGTATCACTCCACAGCTGAAAATAGTCCCCAGCAAATACACTATTTACTCATGTTTGAGTTGTGTTTGCCAAAACACACTCCACAACCAAATGCACTGCTATTTTAGGAAATTGGTTAGTCTATATTATTTTTTATTTTATGTTTTATTCACCATACGTTTTTGTACCTCTTGCCTTCGACATTGTGGTGTCTGAGGCTATTTCTGGTTTCCTTGTAAACAATTCATTGATCCTTCATGTAACCATAAGATTAAAAAGGAGGATACATTGAAGCTCACATTGTTCAACACATCGCTGTGTGCGTTCACAAAGTAAGACATTTATAGGACTCATAAGACAAATAAAGAATATCTGTTTAATTGTACATGTTTCATCCACGTACACAAGTTGAATCTGACCAATTATCCTTTAATTAGTGAAACGTAGGTCCATAATGCATTGGAATAAATGGTCAGATTCAACTTGTGAACGTAGATGAAACATGTACAATTAAACAAATCATTCTTTAGTCATTTAGTCAGTGAAGTCGAGCTGACTAAGTGTGCGTTTAATATAATGTGTTTGTCAACTGATAGAAGCAAACTACAGTATGTATTATTCAGTAATTACAATTCAAAACTGGCACAACTCAGAACTATTTCAGTGTATATAGTATGTGTGTGTGCACTCATAGAGCAAAATAGAACTATTGCATGAATATATCCCATGGTGCATCACTGCCGGCATCCCCTGTGACCTCATGTGATAAAGAAGCAGGAGATTTTGGCTGCTGCATGCTAATGGAGGATTAAGGTATTATTTTGTTAAAAGACCATCTCTCTCTCTCTCTCTCTCTCTCTCTCTCTCTCTCTCTCTCTCTCTCTCTCTCTCTCTCTCTCTCTCTCTCTCTCTCTCCCCCCCTCTCTCTCTCTCTCTCTCTCCTCCCCCCCCTCTCTCTCTCTCTCTCTCTCTCTCCGTTTCCACATGACCTTTTAATTATTGATTTCCAACTCGCGAGGCTTCATCTCTCTTCTCATCTCTCTTCTCATCTCTCTCCTTCTTCCCCTCCTCTATCTCACTGCCACTCCCCATCTTTAATCTTTCTGGTTCTTTTTCCTCCAACAGAAAATCACTCACAACAGCCACACGCACACACACGCACACACACACACACACACACACACACACACACACACACACACACACACACACACACACACACACACACAGCTTCTGGTGTTTTTTCTACCACTCGCGTATCCTTCCTCTGTTTCCCCCTGACTTGTCTCTATATTAAAATGCATAGCTGCTGGCCGCTTGCTGCAGCGTCAGCAGGAGGGAGGGGTGGGGCGGGCGGGGAGGGGTAGCGAAGGTAATTCATACCTGGCTGTCACCCAGACTAGAGGTGAGTGAGCACACCTCTTCCCCGAGGAGTCGACCAGACATGAGCCCAGCAGAGGAGCTCAGCGGCATCAATAATCCAGCACCTCTCCCTGCACTAACGACAGCCTCGCACAGTCTCATTAAACACCTCACGCGCCACGTGCTTCCATGTTTGTACAGTTGGAGCCCAGATTGAGATGGATGGGAGACTCGAAGTGCGTCTCCCTTCACGCACAAACCCTCGCATTTATAGGTGTGAATGAATAATCTCATTTGGTCAAGGCCGCAGATTTCACTCTGGAGGTAATGCAACAGCCCTGGGATGATGAGAGCTGCTCAGGGTTGTCAGTGTATGAAAAGCCCCCGATGTTTTTACCCCCACGAGAGGTTTGGGTATATTTTCCATAGAGCACCAGCCCAGCCGTGTGAGATGCTCCTGTAAATAGGCTTCCATGGCTCTCATTGGGGCTCTGTAAGGAAACCTAGCAGCACACATGCAAAAATAATACAGTTGCACTCTCAGTGACAAGTGACTCTCTCAAAAACCTCGTCAGGGTCTAAGAAAAATAAACTAGATTTTGGCTCTCTGGCTACATTTTTTTTATTTATTCTTAAAATGGAAATGTTTATATAAACTCAAACTCTCTAATTGGTTTTCAACTCTCAGTGGAGCTTGCAGCTGTTAATAAAAAACACCAAAATTGGAGTTAAAAGGCTTTTACCATTTGAGTGACAACATGCAGACACATCAACGCACAAAAAGAAATTCATGACCACGCACCATCCATATGTCAACGTCTAATCCCTGATTGAAGCCCAACCTGCATTCTAACCTTCACCCTAAAAATGATGCGTTGAGAGTAGAGGTTGAATACAATGCCCTAACTTTGGCAGATGTGAATATAACTAACAAGCATTCATGCCTGCCAGGCCACTGCCAGGATACTAACACAGTTCAAAATAGACATTTACGTACACCCCCCATTCCCCCTCCCCACCCCCCAAAATGACTCCCAGCTCCATTCCTCCTTTCTGCATCGCCCTCAGGATAATTCTGTCCAGGGTATTCCAGGAATCTGTCTCAGGATAAAATAATCCAGGGACAGGTGCTCTCTAATTTTAAGTGTAGGGTCTGAGGATACGGGTGTCATGGAGAAAGCTGAGAGCCAGTCAGTGAAGAAAAGCTGCATGTTGCGTGTGCAGGGCAGAATCTCATTTCACTGGCTTCTCTCACACACTGTTCTCAAGGCTCCCCTGAGGAGGTCAGGACCCGATCGCGGGGCAGAGAGTGAACTGTCAGTGAACTCGTGATTCACTGCGAGAATTTCGTCCATTGTTGCCATGGCAACGGCACCTGCAGACAGATGAAAGCATGCTCAGTGACACCTCAGAACCACCGCCACTGTGACGTGGAAGTATGATTGATGTTTGTGTGAGGGGTGAGGTGGGAAAATGAGCGAGTACACAGTGTGTCAATAAAAGAACACTCTTTGTTTGTCTGTGTATGTGTGTGCTTGTTTATGGATATGCCAATGCTGCAGATCATCAGCTGGTAACATAGTCATCAGTCACTACTATCTGCATCATCAGATGATATCAGGCGCTGCTGGTGAGAGCGGCTGCTGTGTCCGTCATCAATTACACTGTTGCATAAGATCCAGTTGGTTCATTATTGTGCATCGCCATCAGTCTATTGATGTACTGAAATGCTTTGGCAGTGTTGTGTCTCATTCTTTCATGCCAATAAAGCTTTCAGGGATTAGTATTGACATATGCATTTGCAAATTCTAACGTGGAGGTCATACAGTGAGCGGCCCCAGAGGCTGGTGTGCAGGCCTCGTTATCCCTGCGTCAGCAGCCATGTTATACGTCTTTAAACAAGAAACTGGAGGCGGCTTTTTCAAAATTGGCATTTATCATGTAACACACCTACAGGAGGTTTGACACATCACCTGGAAAATGTTATTGATGCCTTGATACAGAGGTCAACAAAATGGAAAGTAGTTTGTGGTATTGTCATGATTGGACTGCATTCATTTGTCAACGTTTTCCTGATATTTCGTCCATCCCCTACATGTGTAGTAGGACAGGGAGGATGCGGTAGCCATAGCTACAGACAGCAGCAGTGATGGGGATAGCAACAACAAAATGCGGCCCTCTTTCCCCCTTTGTTTTTCAGATCAAGTTACTGAAAGTGGAGAGACCCTGATTAATTACTCGCCATCTGGAAAGAAGAGCTTCCTTGTGGTCCTATGAGATACAAAACTCCTGACGTACTGTAGCTAAAGTACAAAAACAGCTCAGTGTGATGCATCTTCAGGTATTAATAGGTTTGTCGGTGGTGCATGCACCATCATATTGTGTAGAGCTTGTGTCATTTCAGACATTATCGTGGTTTAAATCTTTGCTAATTCCACTAATTACTCCACCCTGCCTTCAGATGGGTTTGACTCCCGGGCTGAACAAGGTTAGCAATATTTCCTCAGCAGTCAGCTCTGTGAGCCAATAGTGAGAGCAGGCGTGACGTTCCTATAGGCTACCACCGGGCCGTAGTAGTGGTGTGATGGATGTCCACTCTGCCAACTCCTCCCGAGAACGCTGAGTCATTCTACGCATTCCCAGCATTCAGCGGGATGCTGCACCGGCTTCACTGCTGCAATTATTTATCTGGGGTCAAAGTCTACAAATACTCAGCCGCCAGCTTCATCCTGCTTTTTAATGGTCTGTTGGGTGGTTCATAGTGTGTGAGGCTGTTAAATCAACAGCGCATCCAAACATGTTTGAAATATAGTCATGCAAATATACCAAGATTAATCTGCCTCTAAAAACGTATTGAAAAGTTTATGTTACGGTTTTCAAACTCATCTCATCTCATCTCATCCGCTGAATAGAAAACAGAGACATAAATACAGCTTTGAAATTAAGAGCCTGGAGTCTGTTTAATTAATCAATGCCAGGGCAGCTGCTGACTGTGCAGCTTCTTTTTTTTCTCTCTCCCAAACCTCCTCAGGGAGGAATTTTGTCACATTCCACCTGCTTTGGTTGAAAGGAAGTTTGGAGAATTGTATCGGGTGGCTTTAACACTCACACCAAAATGTCACATTAGACAAAAAATACTGCATTTGTGGATTCCTATGGTGCTTTAATGTTTCAGGCACCATTGCAGTTGGCCTCAGCACTTGTGTTATTGTTGTAGCTGGATCTTCTGTGAGCACTGTTTAAGTATATGCTGCTCCTGCAGCAACAGCAGTCACTCATGCTTATTTCAGTCAACGTGATGCATACTTCAGGCCTGATGGCACAGCCAGAATCTGTTTGTTATGACAGCCAGTTGAAGGCATGTCTTGTTATTTTTAGGCCGGAGCTAAACCTTGTGCATATATTCATAGATAGTTATTGCATTTATAACATTTGGTGTGCTTTGCACACAGAGTTCATTTGTGATGTCCAGAGCACCTGGATTTGCCTTTTCAGCTCCTTTCAAAATTTGCCATCAGAATTTTTACACATAGGAGCTTTAGGATGCAAAACGTTATTATTACAATTTTTACGTCCATTTTCTGTATTAATAAGCATTAGACTATCCTTTCAAATCTCCCTGTACGTTTTAGATTTACTGTAGGTAAGGTAATAGGACTCAAACGATATGTCTTCAACACCAAGAGACCATTTATTTTACTTTTAAACAATGTTCTGCTGTTCACATGTGTCATATGCAAAAACCAGAGATGACATCTCCATACATTTTGCCTACACACAAAGCTAAGTCAAATTATGCTAAATCTAGGGCAGTATCACTGTATCATGTACAGGAAATCTCACTCAGTGAAAGCACTGGAGTGGGAATCCTGGAGGAGGACAGGTATGTTGATCCTGAGAGTATATTGTGGAAATAAGCTTCTGTCAAAGAAATATCACAGCTAGAAAGAGCTTGAGCAGATGGCTGCAGTCGGTACGCCTTCAGGGGAGCAGCGTGCCATAACGCTCAAGAAAGAAACAGACTGGAAGCTGCAAAAGTCTTTGCTGCAACAAGTCTCTCACGGCCAGTAGTCGATGGAATTTAAAACGGGATGTGTTTTTTTTAATCACAAGATGAGATGTAACACAGGTGGTCCACAGGACGGCTAAACCGACATATGGCCCAGGTTCAGGTGCAGCAGGAATCTAGTGCAGAGTTGAAAACGTCCTTCTCATAAGCAAGAGAGTTTCATGTCAATCAGGACCAAAACTTTAGTGGCAAATACAAATAAATGAATAAATGAAATGCTTTCAGAGGTATGCATCAAAGGGAGTTTCAAACCACACGGGATTGCCAAAATATGGAAAGTGTGTTTGAGGCAGATAGAAATATTAGTGGTGAACATTCCTCCGTCTATTGTCACAGTTAATGAATGTTCACCTGCATCCGACCCTCCTAGAAATACATTAAGAAAGCCATTTATTTGTGTTGACCTCTTGAACTCCACTGAGCTGCCAGGGTCAACCATGACAAGCTCACCCTGTGCAGCCAAACATTGTTCACACTCACAAATTCAAGAGGAGATCTCAACGTTTCCAAGGACACCAAATAAACAGATTCAAAGGAAATGTATTTAAAATGACATGTCAAATATTTCAATTTGATGAAATGGTGTGGCCAAAAAATAAATAAAAAAATCGAGACAAAACAAATAACTTGAGCTCACGATTTCCTCCAGGGCTTGAGAAATAGTTTATTATACTCTGTGTTTGCCTTTGAGACACACCATCATGGTGTAACTGAGGCCAACTGCCGAGCTTTGTTTTTAATTAGGGTGTGGTACATTGCTAATGAGCTACGCTGCCATGATGCTAAGTCAAACTATGCAAAATCTAGGGCAGTATCACATCAAAGAGGATGAAAATATGATCTTTGTAATTCCCTTCCCCCGTCCCGGCCCACACCATTGGGACGTGTTTTTTTTTTTTTCTCCTGTATTTTCCTGTATTGTCTTCATAAATATAGACATCATTGTATGTAACTATCACGCTGAGCACAAGCAAAAGACAGATCATGGGTGTGTCAGTGGGATTACGGATCAGAGAGCGGTACAATGAAACGGAAAAGGCGGAGGGAGACGTTTTCCCGCCGTGAAAACATCTTTATGCTGCGGGTTGAAGGAAGTGAGACCCTAAAGGTTCAGGGTGGACCATGTGGATGTGTGGAGCTTAGCGTGGGGCTGTGAGTGATAGTGTGGTGCTGCATTACTCCACAGCATGTGCCCTTTCTGCCTGCGTGCCTCTCCCTCCTCTGCTCTGGATTGCTCCTGTTTTTTTTGTTTAATAATGTTGAGTCATAAGGAGGGAGGGAGAGTCACCTCCCTCCCTCCTGGAGCTCCTCGTTCCTTTTTTTTTTTTTTTTTTTTTTTTGCTTTGAAGATGAAAGGTGGAGCTGATCACATTAATTTGGGCTGTAAAGTTATATCCTTCCTCTCACATTTATGGGGTGGAGTTATTTTAGCGCAGGGTCAGGAGAGTCATGTTGCTTCGTTCTTTCTTCCCAAAATAAAGGCATTTCTTCCAATTATGTTGATTTTAAACCGTCAAGATTTTAGAAATACTAAACTCAGAAGTCCAAGCCCCAATTATCCCGGAGGGAATGTGAGTAGATACCAAAAATAAAGTCTCAACATGTATTATTATCTCAGTTATATTTAAATAACATAGTTATTTTACCTCACGTCAGCAACAGGGTTCCTATCTCGTGAAAAACATGTACCTCCAAGACGTCAGCTTTTCATTGGCTGAGACTATTTTCATCTGTCAGTCAATGAACTTTTCACATAATCCAGTGGGGTTTAAACAGTTAATGTAGTCTGAGAAATAGAGGAATCTTTTATACATACGATATTATAAACTTACATTGTTACTATAACTGTATTTCAACTTATTTTATAAAGCTATTCTCTTCTGAATTGTCAAATATTGTGGATTTGTGTTATGCCATCCAAAATGTCTGATCAGGTTTTGATACTAAAACTCCAATAATTGGATAATTTCCTTCCTTACATGTTAGGCACACCAACGTCCCATAGAGACACTTTTTACAAAAAGAAGGGAAAAAGCTGAATATATGAGTGGAAAAACATATTTTGAATAGTATTTTGTAAATATGGCGCAGGACTGAGTTGGCCGTTCACATAAAAAAACATTTAAATTTGATCCTGGGAGACGAGAAAAATAGTCCTTCAACAGGATAAACTTTAGGCTTGTATCATTTTCTTTTCTTTATGTTGATATTTCATGTACTATCTATTCAAAACTTGCCTCACAAATACTTTATTTTAAATTGTAGGAGTACATATCATGCAGTAACTTATGTCTTCTTTTGTTGTTATGTGTTACCGGAATATGTATGCTATATTCTGACAAGGAAATATCACAATATTCTCCTATTCAGAACAATCTGAATACTCAGCTCTCTGCAGTTTGTCTATATGTGCAGTCCTATTTATACCCAAATATGTAGATAGCGGGTAAATGTGATTATTTTGCTAAAATGACAACTGTTTGATGAATACTGCGCAGGTGAATGGACAGAGAAATAGATTATGCTGCTGTGGTCATTTTTATGGACATTTCGATTGTTACCGGCTCAGGTTTGCCTGTAGCTCCTAGATATGCTGCTTAGGCCCAGACTGCTGGGGGACATCTTAGGGTACACTGAGCTCCTCTCTCCTTTCCTCTCTCTCCTTCTGTATGAATTCATGTCACATCAATGCACATTAATAACTTTACTTCTTCCCCCGGAGTCTTTGTGCTTTCACAGATTTCCATGGATCGTGGTTACATCTGGACCCTGGTCCTGCCTCCTCCCTCCTGCCTCCTGCCTCCTCCCTCCTGCCTCCTGCCTCGGCCCTGCTGACGCCCACCCTTCTCTCTCTCCTTCTGTATGAGTTCATGCACCATTAATGCACATTACTGACTTTGCTCCTTCTCCGGAGTCTTTGTGCTTTCTCGCCTCGCAGGGTTCTCTGGATCGTGGTTCCATCTGGACCCTGGTCCTGCCTCCTGCTGTGGTCCTGCCCGACACCTACTGCTATTATCATTGTTATTGTTAGTTGCATTGCAATTAGTATTGCCAACACCATTACTGCTTTTATTATCATAATTATTCTACTACATCCACTGTTACTTTTGGTAGTTGTAACTTTTTCATCATGACTACTGCTCTCATCATATGAATAATTTCTGTCATATGCATTAAAATGTGTTGTAACTCTGTTATGCTGTTCATTCTGTACACATGACATCTATTGTACTTCTGTCCATCCTGATAGAGGATCCTCCTCTGTTGCTCTCCCGGAGGTTTCTTACCTTTTTCTGTTTTTTTTTGGGCTCTACAAAATAAATTTAATTTAATTTAACTACCCCCCTGAATTCAAGCAGCCCATAGGCACTGTTCTCTGCAAAGGAGCAAGCTGTTCACTGCGGCCTCTCCAGCGTTCAGTGTTTGATGCTAATGTGAAAGACACAAATTGAACGGAGAGCCACTTTAAGTCTCATTCACACGAAGAACATGTCAAACTTAACTTCTCAAACACGAGCTAAAAGTGATCATGTGTCTCCCTGTTCTAAAACTGCTGTCGTCAGTGTATGATGTCCAGACACACACACACACACACACACACAGTTGCATAACGTGATGTGATAGTGGTGGTGGCAGTTATCAGCTGGCTCGTGCTGTCTGCCGAGCTCTGGCTCTGATCCGTCTGCCATCGGATAAACACGTCGTCAGAGGTCACGTGTACAGTGGGAGAGGGAGCTCGTGTGGATGCAAGGAGAGGCGCGCACGTACTCACACCAGGATCCGACACTAAGGGTTAGCGTTTGAATACCAAGCACGCAGCAACTTGTTCTGGTGAGAAAGTTTTAATGTCAGTAAATGACAGCGACAGTGTAAAGTGGTGCATGAATATTAACGAAAAATGCGCCAACAGCTGGCGTGTTATTCCCAGAGCTCGCCTTCAGCTCTAAATCGGAGGGTTTTCAATGCATCTGTGACAAAAGGCATGTGAACGGGGAACAGATGTTCCTCATTAGCGCAGCAGCAACATGGAGCCCCGTGTCCCAACGCGATGACGCAGTCAGCAGTTTAAACATCTGGCCGAACACCTGACGGAGAGCTGGACGAGGCGTGGGGTACGGTCGGTGGTGGGTCATGTGACGAGAGAGTCCTTCAACGTGCAGAGCCACGGCGGGCACTGTGACGCTGAAAGGCCAAGAATGTCTGTCTTGGAATGAAGAAATGTGCATGAGAACTAACATGGAAATGATAATTACGCGGCGAAAAAATGATAAACCTCTTTTTAAAACAAATTCAAAATGCTGACTTACCAACGCCCCCCCCCCTCCCTCCTCCCTCTCGAGGGCCTCTTTCTCGCTTGTTCTGGAGCTTTTGACCAGATCACACTGTCTTCATCTCGGCAAATGAAGTTGGACAGTGAACTGTAAAAGGTTCACACTTTACATAAATCTGCTCATTTGTTTTGGGTCTTATAGAGAAATTCTCAGAATTCATAACAAGTGATATATTTGTAAGCTCAGAACAAGCAAGTAAGTGGACCTTGAATTGGAGAATAAGGGAAAGTTTAAACTTTTAAAGTTTAATGGCTGAGAAAAGGAGAGATATGTTTGAAGGCCCCAGCACAAGCAAGCCAAAGGACCTTGAGTAGAGATTAATTTGTCATCTACGGCTCCCAAGGTCTTAAGATTTCAGATATTATCAAATATGCAGACTTATCTTTTCATAAAAACTGCAACAAGACTGAACAAAAGGATAATTTGCTTCACATACAGACTAACAGGAACAAAGAATAGATGATTGTACCCCTATCAGGACTATGATGAATACTTAAAAGCAGCCATGCTGAGCTGAAAGAATCAGTTTCTCATTTCTTGCACGTTTGACAAAGTTCAATTTAATTACGGAGAAAAGAAGGAAACCTTTCACTGTTTAAAATATCTTTAATGGTTCAGTTGGTATAGGATTTGGAAGCATTAAGTCAAGACATGGTCAGCAGCCATACAAAACAAAACCAACTAATCAATGTCGACTGAGAGGAAAATAAAATACAAAAGCAACGCAAAAAAGAACAATTAGGCAACGTCAGGTCATCACAGTAAAAAGATACATCGATCCTAGTCAAACTCAACAGCATGCTGAAAATCAAAACCGGTTGCAAGTTCAACGATGATCTCACACACACACACAGTCATACACACAGACACACACACAGTCACACACACAGTCACACACACAGTCACACACACAGACGCACCTTGAATGAAGGCTGTAGAACAACCTCGACAGGTAAAATATACAGTAAGACGCCTTTTAGAGAGAGAAAAAAACAAAACAATGCATAGACAAATAAAGAAAGTTTTAAAACAAGAGTAAACATAAAAAGACAAATGTCTTTGTCATAGGCGGACAGCGTGATAGATCTGTTGGCTGATTACATCGCAATGATTACTGAGGACATTCAAACAGAAGTTATTGCCAACAACAAAAAATGGATAACACTTTACCCATACAAAAAGAAAATGTTTTTTTGTTTTTTTTCTGAAACATTTTAAAAGAGCTAGAAGCTTCCACAAACGTCAAGAATGTACAAACGATGGTCAATGTGCCGAGGATTCAAAGACCCTCAGCGCCACTTGGATGAACATTATAAACCACGAGGCAGACATGCTTGGCTTCAAAACATTACGTTACAATTATTTTAAGTTATACAAGTTGACAAACTGTACTTAAAATACATTAAATATTGATCATGTCACTAGAAAAACATGTTGGTTGTTAACAAATATTCATTTAAGCTTTTCCAGTTGAGTCAATTAACACATTGAAGGTACTTTTTTTTTTGTTAAAATCACCGAAGGAATAAAAACATGGTTACAAAGTTTTCTTTTTATCCATTGAACCAAACATAAAATCTCTGCCCTAAATATCAAAATGCATTTTTTGCAAATATCCCATTGATAATAGTGCAAGAGATACAGTACAGTCAGAAATAGCACACAGCTTTCATGTTTGGCTGTTTAGTTACAGGCAGTTACAAATTTAGAGTTTGTGTGTTTTAGTGTGAACAAAGAGCCACTGCTGATGACATTACACTATCTACTGGTTCTCCATCTTTACTGATGTGTTCGAGGAAGTCAATTCAGTAAACAATAAATTACAACTACAGCGTCTCGTCTCTTTATCAATTTTCTTAAATCATTATGTTAATGTTATCTTACAGATTTAAAAAAAAAAAAAAAAAAAAATACAATTGGCACAATCAATTTTTCCAACTATCTGTACAATAAAAAAGGTTTTACATGTCACAATAACCCAAAACCAGTGTTTGTTCGGGGAGAATGTGTACGCCTGTGTTTCATGTGATTATGTCTGCTAGTGTCTTTCATTTTTGTTTTTGCACCTTCCTCAAGAGAAAAGCATTGCTGCGCTCTCAACAGCCTACGGTTTCAAAATAAAGCAGCAGAAGAACAACAACAGGGGCCTCATTTATAAAACCGTGCGAAGAGTCGTCGAGAAGAAAACGCCGCGCTCTCAGAAATACCCTTTCCCGTCACGCAGCTCTCCATTTCCATCACGTCACCAGCCTCGTGATGATGCCGCTGACCTCTATAATTAAACATGAACGATTGATGACCGGCCTGCTGCGCGTGTTAACGCACGCATCAATCAGGAAATCACTCGGAGTATTTGAGTATTTGTACGTGAACAAGAAGTCTGACCGCAAATATAAAAAAATTTTTTTAAAAAATGAGGTCTTTAGTCAGTTAGACTTTACCGTTTTGTGTTTGTTGTTATTATTTCTGGTTGGGCCATTAAGAGACAATAAGCAGCAGCGAGCGCCGCCTGAGCAGAAAAGGCAAATCATTCGAAATGAGAATATTAAGTTTTATACCTAAAAAACATATTGTTGAGGTCAGAGGAGCTCACTGCACTCAAGGAGTGCGTCCGGGTTCTACGACTGACTTTCTGCCGCGAGAAGGTGTAAAGGATATAAAAGTGAAATGAATTGTCCGAGAAGAGTTATGATAACATTAGATTATATTTGACTACTTTGACTACATCTGGGTGGGAGACGGAGAAGCCATCTTTCACGCCTCTTATTTATACACACGAAATGTTTAGAAATGAGGCCCCTCGTGTGACAGAATACAAAAGCCTTTATAACACAACCGCTAAACCAAAAACAATTTCAGCCCCATCAGGGTAAGCAGAAATAATTAAAAATCTCTCCCCTAACACGATCAATCATCACACTCACTGCTTGACCAGAACTATATTTCTCTTTGCTTCGATTAGCTGCTGACTGGTCACTTCCTCCGGTGACCGCAGCAGATATAACATGTAACACTGCCTAAAGTCTCAACAAAGACAAAATAATACAAAACAAAACCAACCCACCAAAAAAAAAACGAAAAAAAACGAAAAAAAAAAAAAAAAAAAACCTACATTTGATATTCATCCACACAATCTGTGAGTGTTTTCACTGACTGCCTTGTTGCTGAAGCACTTGAGTGCATCTCAGGTAATGGTGCGCCAGCTTGTATGAGGAGGAGTCGGGGATGGAAGAGGCTGGGGGGGGAGTGTGGGGGGATGAGGGGGTGTAGGTGTGGGGGGAGGGGGGAGAGCGAGGCAGCCACCTCCTGGTTTCTCTTCCCCTCCTCTTCGGTCCCTCCCGGGTGCCCCTCCTCTCCTGAGCTCATCAGTGTCGTGTTTGTGGAGTTGCTGTGGATCACGTGCGGGGAAGGGGGTGGGGGGATGCAGTGGGGGTGGAAAGGGTGGGGGCCCAGGGTCACTGTCGCCGGTCCTCCGCCTCTGACCGCGAGAACGCCATCACCACGTCCTCCGCACCTGAGAAGCAACAGTAGAGCGGCAGGTTAGTGGCAGTTGTATTGGAATGACACAGACGGAGATATTAACCCGACATGGTCTTCTGCAACAGAAAACAAGGCCACAACAACATCCGAAATCTGATTCATAATATAAAAACACAAAATCCTTTCTTTTAATTTTGTGTGTCAAAGAGGATAAAACAAAACATAATGTCACTTTCATACCACTCGATTCCCTAATTGTGTCTGGGGAGTGTATTAGTTTGAGCTTTTGACAATGTATTCCCTTCCACGTCGAACAGAAGATGTCCCATCTCCGTGCTTTACGTCGATACTAGGCGTAAGAGGCCGTTTCTGTCCGAGTGAAGCAAACACAGGAGCGCTGCATTCAGAGGTTTCCAT
Source organism: Ophiodon elongatus (assembly GCA_016806645.1). Taxonomy (NCBI): domain Eukaryota; kingdom Metazoa; phylum Chordata; class Actinopteri; order Perciformes; family Hexagrammidae; genus Ophiodon; species Ophiodon elongatus. Next base: position 2,407,676 of record JACSYO010000285.1, on the reverse strand, counting down.
AAGGGGATTACATGTGCTGCAAGTAATCAACCGGGATCAGATTCAGCTTTCCTGCTCACATTTCTTTTCACAGAAAACACAAGGGTGTATGGTTTGAGAAGAGGGCCTAACCTTTGGTTCGGACCAGGTTATTTAGAGACATGCTTTTGTATTCATACACCACAGCCTTTCTATCTCAATGTTGTTTGAATCCCAGCGAGTCTTCAACACGTTGTTGAACTGTTAGCTTGCGATCGGGTCATCCAAAAAAACATTTTAGTGCAAAGTGAGAGAGTTTTCTCCAGGTCATTGGATCCTGTAAATACTGTCAGTCGTGCCTTTAAACCTGAGAGAGGATACAACAGCCTCAAAAATGCTTTCGGGTGCAAGCAGGTCATCTCATCTATTGCCAAGGTCACCCGCTATGTGGAAAGCCCCCGCCCACCATCACAGCGCCCTGACAGGCGATACTGTGACACAGCGAGTGACCTGCTGACAGCGGCATCCTGCTCTGCCATGATAACACTTAAATCTTAAAGGCTTCGATGCCAGCTGCAGCTCAGGCTGAGGCACAAGATTGTCTGTGAGTAAACAATACTAGATACCGGCTGATGACATTAACCTCGCTGAGCTCTGGAAAATAAGAATCAATGCGCACACAGAAAAGAGACTAAAATGATCTACAGAACACGGGGTTGGATTTCTTCTTCTTCTTCCTCTTCCTCCTTTTGTGCCTCTTTTACTTTCACCAAAGTTAATGAAGACAAACCGATAATTACAGCCTCCTGTGGGTGGAGTCTACTAATGGGTCCTCCCAGCGACACAATAAGACTTCGTCAGCTGGCTTTTGTTTAACAAAGGAATTACTCTGTTGCCAACTGAGATTCATTGAGTCATTTGGGCCAGCCCACACCTGCTGGGGCACTTTTTCTCTGATAAATAAACATTTTCCAATTCTGTTTGCGTAAGATAAAGATTTCACCTCCTCGTGTATCCAACTGTTCTGTTGTAGAGGCCGGATCTTCTGGCAAGGGCTTGATAAGTTTCAATTTGAGCCATGCAGTCTGTAGACTCTAGAGCTAAGAAACCTTTCTGCCAGATGAAGTGGGAAAACATTAAGTCCCTCTTGCACCGTCATGCTCGGCAGCCTGGTGAAATGCATCTGTTTCTTGGTAATGGAAGGAAATTGATTGAGACCACAAAGTACATACTTTCTTAGGGGTTTGGAGTCTCCACCAAACCCTTAATTAAAAACGCGGCACTTAAAGACGAGCGGGGCAAATGACAACGCGGTGCCATCGCCGACGGTGAGCCCGATCAGGCGTTGAAATAAAAACACTCGACGGGCTACGAGCGCGCACATATCATCAACACCCGGTTCCACACCTTTGCAGACAGTTTTCAAACAGCACCTCGTGCATGTCTGCTATAAAAAAAATAATAAAAAAAAACCCCGCCACACAACAGCCCCTTAACTGCTTGTTAGATCTAATTATTGTGGAGATAGGAAAGTAGGCCAGGGGCTGTGAGCCTCCACGTGTATTTGGCACAAAGGGCGGACCCTTCTCATCAGACCCTCCAAACGCAGACGTTTGTGTTTCCTGTGGCCATCTCTACGGGGAAGATGATTACCATGTTTCTTTTTGGGGGACGGGGGCCTGTTTACGTGAACTCTCCCGTTCCACGGCAAAAAGGAAGCAGGACAAGAAGCTAGAGACGTAAAAGTGACAAAAACTAATGTTGACACAGGCATGCTGTTCGACTTCAGTTAATGACACAAATCTCATCTGCCTTGAGACAGCACGTAGGGACGATGATGCGTGAACGAGAGACAATTATGTAATGCCACACAATGGGAACGCCACGCTGCCGCTGAATAGCACTTCTGTTCGAGATGAGGTTTTTTTGTCGCAAAGGACTTGCAATAACACTCATGTATCACAATAAAGGGACGTCTAGATCATGTTGTGGCGGTGTGAATAAGTTCACCTTTGTGTGACGGGCAGTTCACAGGAAGGGCATGTCAGACACCGTGCAACTCGAGCTCGATGACCAGCAGAAATGCTCTCAAAATACATCCACGCAGCCAAGTGGACGGCTGGGCTATATCTGTTTTACTTTGACGGAAAGTCATGTGCGGACCTCGCCCTGACACACACACACACACACACACACACACACACACACACACACACACACACACACACACACACACACACACACACACACACACACACACACACGTTTAAGCCAACTCGATGGAGACGTCGGGTCCCTCAAAGCTGTTGCCTAGCGACAGATAAAAATCAGACTGCATCAGAGGATGGCAGGCGGCTGCTGCCTATGAGCAAACAGCTCGTTGGTTAGGATGCGGCTCTGTGTCGGTCCGTTGTCGGGCCCCTCCCTCCGCTGTGCGCTGATCCCCTACTCATCCCGCGTGGTGGGGGTGAACAGAGCGGCTCCGGGCGGTGGATTACACAAATAACAGGCATGTCATCCGATTTGTCCTTAATAAATACTTTGAGAGGAAGAAAAGACCCCTCGAATGGACTTTCCAGGCAAAGAACATAGAAGTTAAAGCAAAACTATTTTGATATATAGTCAGTGTTTTTGTTTTCAAATAAAATTAATAAAATTCACATAAGAAAGGCGCTTTGATTATTTTTTTAACAGTCAATACACACACAATGAATCGATTAACTTAACAAATAAGAGAGATTAATGAATGGATGATCATTAGTTGCATCCCGAGCCTCGTCCAAAAGCAGCCAGAACCAGAACGCCATCTATTCACCAGAACTAATTCAAAAGCAAACAAGGTTTTTCTTCACACTTCTATAAATCAATATGTGGTTGAGAGGTGAAGGTAGCCTGAATTTAACTAAAAAAAAAAAAAAACACACAAAATTCCACTGAAACCTCTGTGGAGAAGAAAGCTGTGAAATGAACCCAACGGGAGTTTGTTTGAAGTAAAAAGCACCTTGCTGCGTCACTCAAGACCCTCGTGTCTGAACAGGCAGAGAAGCGGCCACACGGCGACTCCGGTGATGAAGCACCGAGTTATTAGTCTGAGCATCGACACCACGATCTGCACAGGGTCAGCTGAGAGGATGAAGACACGCGATGCTCATTGAAAAGGACTTCAGGCCGGTGGCGGGTTAAGAAGCACGGCACACAACAGGGGAGCGTGTGTGTGGTCCAGCTCAGCATGTTGACGTCAACAAACACAGGGGGTCTACTTTCACACAACACATTTAAGGAATGTCACTTAAATGCACACTACTAGCTAATTATTAAAGTATAAAGTCACTTAACTCGGCAAAAAAAAATCTAATTATATTTTTCCATTACTTTCTGCATATAATCATAATTATAGTATTGTGTCACGTGTTTATCTTAATAAAATAAAATGTATAGAAGTGTTAAAAAAAAGATGTTATTTTAACAGAAAGGGTAAACCTAATAAAATCTCATTGAGTACATAACTTATGCAAATGACTGTTTCCATTGAATGTCAGTCAACAGTTTTTTAATCTTACATTCACAGTGATATTTCAGAGATTTAACAACCTTTGAAATTAAGTCTAAGGCAAAGAGATGAGAGTGTACTTAAGGAGAAGTCTCCGTGTTGCAGTGACTTGAGTCACTTCATGAACCCGAGTCGTTGGCTCTGATTCACGCTGCGGTGGCAAACGAGACAAAGAAAGAGGCGATACCACTCTGCCCCGAGTCGCCAAACAAAGGCGGGTCCTTCCTGTTACGCGGCTTTCTCTCGAAACAGGTGGGTTTAAAGATTGCACGGTGCAGGATTGTGACGTGCGCCGAACGGGGCACGGCTGCAGGAACAGTCGAAACGGGAGACGGGACGAGGCCGACTGCTAGAGGTTGTAACGTCACACTAAGGCTGTGTAATTAGCACTCCAGCTGGCCTCCAGGCCCCCTAATGACACCTGCTCCAGTGTACCGATGCGGCACGTTGCAGCAACACCAAAGCCCACAGGACACCGTAGCTTTTTCCTGGGAGAACTTAGGTTGCTATGGCAACCCCATCCTCGTCCGTCCTCTTTTGTCGAGGCCCTCAGACGTCCTTCTGGGGAGGAGTAAACTTTTCCTTGTCAAATCAGACAAGATAACAAGTCCTGAAATTGCTGGCTGTATGTGCAGCTCTGACTAAGTCTATTGTTTGACGAGACAGCCTTCATATAAGACAGCAGCCTGACTGTAAAGACAAAACTTCTGTCCTCCCCATATTGTGCTCTGAAAACACCACAGACAGTATTCAGTATTACTCCAAAAGGAACCGATGTACACTAAAACAGAGCCCCAACCAAAAAACAGGCCTGACTTAATGAGTTCACACTCCATTTTGAATCACGATAACGGTGTTAAAACATGGCGTGCTGGCCGCCGACCACCCTTTGCTCCTCAGCTACATCAAGGTGTTTCAGCTAAAAAAGCTGAATGAGAAAGAAGCTCCGGAGCCTTTTGGCTGAGAATTGCAATTTTGGCCTAATTAAAATTGCAAAACAAAATTATGTATTTGCATGTATGGTAATCAGCCAATTAAAACATGTAAAAATGCAAATTCCGTGACCCGTAGACATAAAAGAAATATGAGCGGCAGGCCCCGAGTCGATTTTCTCTTGTTTCTTAGAAGGAGGACCCAGAATTACACTTGACAGACTTTGAGGGAACGATTCAGGGATTGAGCAACATTTCAATCAGGCCGACCACATGCGACGGATAGATCAGACGGCAACAACAACTACAAATTTGGTTTCTTATCAGAATACGCCAAAGCTGACCACGGCAATAACGTTCTCCATTTGTTACATTAGCCTTTGTCCGCTCTCACACCGACACTTCCATCTAACATTTCCTGAATGCAGCCCGGCCTTGACTTAGATGAATCAATATCCCGGTGCGTCTCAACAACGGGATAGTGCCCTCGGCGCCCTTTAGGCATGCCGCCACCCGATCGATGAGGCTGTGTCTGACACGTGACACTATGGCTCTTTGCTGAGACCCCCCCCAGGACGCTGGTATCGGAGCAATCTGCATCAGCATGTCCAAGCTGTCCTGTTTCACACCGCCGGGTATTGTGGCTGAAAAGTCTCTTTGGTCTCAGATGGCTCCAATAATAATAATAATAATAATAATAATAATAATAATAATAATAATAGTATCCTGAATGCTTTTCCAATTTAGCAACATTCAAACAACTCATATTGTATGAGGAGGAGCCTATGCAATATTCTATAAACCTTTAAAAAGGTAGCAGACTAAACGGTATTATTTGACAAGCTGAAAGGGGTGAGTCATCCACTCGAAATAATTATTTTTCAAAACAGCAAGCTGAGCAGCAATGATAGTAAACAGTGTGCTTTTTTTTTTTTTATTAGGAGAAGCGATTCGCTTTTGAAAACAGCTTTGTCAAACGGCATCAAAAGCAGCGTGGATTTTATGTCTACAGTTCAAACTAGACATTTTTTCAAAAGAAATTTTAACTCAGAACAAATTGGATGACGTTAATCTTTGAAATTGCCCCCCCCCGCCCCCCCAAATTCGGAAAATATGGCCCGAGCTAACCTGTGAAGAGAAAATAAAAATGACTCGAAGCTACTTTGCCAGACCCGTGTGCGAGCAGACACATCAATGATGCAAAGATCAGACAAAGACAAACAGCCTTTTGCCTGGAAATCTGCTGGCTAGTGTTGTGGCTAGTGTTGTGGCTAGTGTTGTGGCTAGTCACAGACGCGTCTGCTCTCGCTGCCGTGTGATGGTCAACGGGGCGGACAGACTACTGCTGCTGCACACAGAAGGGTGAGGGGAAAGGTCTACCGCCATTAGAATGAAGCCAGGACAGAGTGAACCACAGAGAGTACAACCTGATACTCATGTCCAGTATAATTAACACGTTGGAATTCAATCAATGTTAATGTCTTTCCCCCAAGATGTAGGAATAGAATTCGCAACAATTACCTATATTTTGAACCTCACTTTGGAATAATTCACTCTGGTATTTTTTTGTTTGAAAGCTGTGCTTCTGTAAACTTACATTTTAAGGAGGCACAATGACTGTGCAAGTTGCTAGGCAATAGCATGCTTCCTTTCACCTATTTCCCCCTTTATCACCAAGTCTAAATGAGATCAAATAGTGGACTTTCCTCTTCACGCCACCTCAAAGGATCCTGAATGTGCTGATACCCCCAAACTACTGTCCTTCAGCGCTGAATATTTAAAAGTGATTAACTCTCAGCTATCAACACGCCTAATCACAGTACTTTGGATAAGATGCATGCCACAAATTATTTATTGGCACACTGAGGAGGTGGCAGGCTGCCAAATTACACTAAATGTGTCTATTTTTGTGATGTATAATGCATACGCGGAGCACCTTTCTCCGGTCCTAGTCGTCCATAATTAATGAAGCTCTTCTTAGCAGTATTGATAGGACAGTCATGGAGTCCTGTATCTATGAAAGGGCATGAACACAGAGGCAGAGGGTATGCAGCACAAACGGGCAGCTAGTTTGAAGTTGTTTAAACAGACCTTCAAAGATTAATAACTTAAAATCTGTGCTCATCTCACTTTTTTGGTGTTGCACTTTTCAAGACCTGATAGCATACCGTCCCATCTGATGCAATGCTTAACGTTCTGCTGCTTGATGAAGAAACACACTGTAATAATGCAATCCACGCTGCATGCCCATGACGCAATTATACACATTTAAATTCTAAAGATGCCGCACATATTCCAGAATGAGCCTGAATTTAACTACACAATTTTATTACCCTGTCGGTTAAAACAAATCTAATAAAAAAGAAACACCAGAGAAGGACAAAAAGACAAAGTCACTGCGCCTTTTACTTGCCCCCTTAATAGCCTGTAAAATAAAATCCGTCTCCACAGAAAATCACATATTTATCAATTCAAACCATGCTGATTATTTCCTTGCAGAGAAAGGACACGGACAAGGAGACATAACTCTTTATTGTAGCTAAAGTGTCGCGAGCAATTTTCCTGACTTAAAGCTCCCCTGAGGGACTAATATCAGAAGGGACAAAGCCAGGCCCGGGCCCCAGCAGGTCTACCACAGGAGCACAGCGGGGCTCCGATCTGACAGCTGTGTCGGGACTGAGCCTGGAAAGCAGATGATAAGTCGACTTCAGGAAAATATAATTTGTTCTAAAACAATTTGCTGCTGCTGCTTTTCCAGGTAACTGCAGTGTCACTCTCCGCACACACACGCCATTATATTTCATCTAGCACCCTCTTGTGGTTTGAAAAATGTAAAAACTGTGGAGCTTAAGAAAGCTCAACAGCATCCCCTGATGGCCTGAAAAAGCACGACCATCATATGTAAGGTCAATCTTACAAAACCTTATAACAACCATTATGAACAGTGATTTGCTTTATCACACACGTCAATAACTGAACTCTGCCTCAGCCATTTGTGAAAGCAGCAGCTCTCATGCAGAGGGTGAGTCACTCGGCTCCAGCCAGCCACACTGTTTGCTGTGTGAGTAATCTCACAGTGCTGGTGGGCCGCTGAGTCAGCGCCAGTGCACAGCCAGGGAACCCGTTAAGCCTGCTGGGGTTAAGGACTCAAGAGGAGCGGTGTGTGTATGGGTGTGGGTGTGTGTGTGTGTGTGTGTGTGTGTGGGGGGGGGATTTTCCCTTGTTTTCTGTCTGGGAAAAGTAGCACTTCTGTGACATGTGATGGTGTGAGCTGATGTATATGGATATGTATGTACCTTCAATAGCACGTTTAATGTGTGTGTTTGTGTGTCTGTGTCTGTGTGTGTGTGTGTGTGTGTGTGTGTGTGTGTGTGTGTGTGTGTGTGTGTGTGTGTGTGTGTGTGTGTGTGTGTGTGTCACAGCCTTACCCTGGTCTATGTTGTGCTGTGGTAGCTGGCTCATCTGACTGTGGACCACACCTGCGTAATTCCGGAGAAAAGCCTCTTCACTGGGCGTGAGCTGAAGAGGAGTGGGAAACAAAAGTGACAATTCAAGAAGAGAACAAACTAAGTTTCTATCCTGAGGGAGAACACACGTTTGCTCTTCTCAAAATAATATCAATCAAAATGATTCTCCCACAGGTAGGCCCATGGTATTTTTGGATCCAAAATGTTTTTGAGTTAGAATTAGTTATGAGAAATAATTGATGTATTTTTTCCCCCTAAACTCCATTTGTGTTAAACATCTGTCGAGGGTCGTAGAGATATTTGACCGTTCTGCTCATTTAGAAAGAGAAAGAGGTGTTTTTAAGGTTGGTCGGAGAAACTGTTGTTCTGCTGCAGCGCTAACAATCACAAAGTCTTTCAGTCACTGAAAGTAGAGCATCTTATAACGTCGTCTCCTGGTAACAAGTCTTTCAACTCTGTGGTTCTAGCTTCGGGAAGCACTTGTTTGTTGCCTGGAAACCAACACCTACTTTTAGCAACAAACCTACGTAAATACTTCTGTAAGAAATGGATTCACATTTGACCTAGACAGACAGTAGTGACTGGGTTATTACACCAGCTTCTAGCTGTATCAGAAGTTATCTCAGTAAAGACATTATTGACTATAAATCACACAACACTTATCTACAGTATCCAAAGAACTGCACACTCTTGAGCTTATGTCCTCACATACTTAGCACTTACAGCATCATGGCAAGAAATATGAACAGCTGATCGGGCGGGTAAGGCCACGATGCAATTAAACATTATTTATGAAAACTGTCTGTTGTCTGCGTGCTGGAAGCAGATTGTGGACTGAGTCTCTCTCTGCCGTTCAAAAAGACTAACAGAGGGATGTGAGAGAACAAGAGGGGAGTTGTCTCTCTGACTTTTTGGTTTCTTTTCCACACAGGTTTAAATACCCGATACATTTTTTTTTTCCCTTTCATTTTTTAAATCTGCTTATCTTTTAAAAAGAAAGGTTTGAAGGATGACAGGTTTACATAACACACTTGCTTCTGTAAGCTTTAGATTTCTCTGCTTCTTTGATCTTCAGAGGCTCCAAATTAGTTCATCTCTGCTCAATTCCTCCACAATGTCATTCAATACCTGAATTATTGTCACTACCTGAGCTGAACAGATAACACAGACCTGGAGCTGCCATTTGCTCTGTGTTTGTATTTCCTCCAGGAATGACACAACTTTGGTTTCCATGCTGCTATACAGCGAACAACAGGGGACTTCGATTGATTGAGATGGCCACCAGTAAAATGAAGAATACAGTAAATAGGCCTCAGTCTGCCCACTGGACAGTCTGGAGGTCTTTATATATTGTGAATCTGTTTTCATATGAAATAGTTTGCTCTAAGAGCCAATCTTTGTGTGTTTCTTTTCAAAGTTGATCTAAAAGGTTATTCTACTTCCATCCCACCAATGACACAAACATTGTGACACAATGATGAAATGGTAATGATGTTTTCTTTTGGTCTTGATGGACAAAAATCTGCACTAATTTTTGCTGCTATATAAATCTGTAAAATGTGAATACCCAAATATTAAATGTCACATGGAGTTTGCGTTCGTCGAGACACTGCACTCACATTTGATCCCATTTTCTTTAGCATGAGCAGGACCCGCACTTTCTGTTGGACGTACATGTCTTCAGGAGACTTCCCCGGGGCCTCCTCGCGGTTCATCCCCCCTGCTCCTGTGGCTCTGGACACACAAACAAATCCATGTTAAACAAGAACTGCAAAAAAAATAAAAATAAAAGCAACGCAAACACTCACAGTGTTATTAAAAGTTAAAAACACTTAAAGACTGTGGGTGTTTTGGCCACACTATCTGCCAGACCGATTGACAACAATCAGCGATAGCTAAGTAGTGACCGTTTCTGTTCCTTGTTTCTGTTCCTTGTGTGTGCGTGTGTGCGTGTGTGCGTGTGTGTTCTTATCAGGTGGCAATCTGCGGTTCTGAAAGATGAGGCCATTGCAGAAGTGCCTTACACTGGCGTTTGTTTTGTGATGGCCAGCGGGGGACGACTCCTCTTGTTGCAAAGACTCTGGTTATATAGAACTCGATGAGAAAATGACCCGACTTCTCACTTGATTTATTACCTCAGTAAACAATGTGAACATGAACTTGTTTCAAGCCTTCTTCAATACACCATTATGTTCATTTAGTAAATGATGGTTCCATTTAGAGTTCATTCAAAGCGTGTTGTCAGTTCATGAAAGTTAATTGTAACATTTTAGTTGTACTTAGCTCCGCCCTCTCCTCCCAAGATGGCGACGGCCAAAATGCCGAACTTGAGGCTTCATAACGGCCGCCCACCAACCAACGGGTGATGTCACCGTGACTACATCCACTTCTTATATGGTCTATGATTCTGACTGCATTTCACTTATATGTTTTCCCTGACCTGACTTTTCAGACGTACATCAACTAGAGGCCTCACTTTTAGGGTAAACGATACAGACTGTTGTTATATTATATAAATGAAGTGCTTATCACACGGTCTAAAAACAGTGTCGATATTATAAGTCAGAGGCCTCGTGTCAGTGCAGTCACAGTGCAGGTTTGGCACTTCACAGCGTGAATGGCTGTCATTAATATTGCATGGCAGTTTTCACACAGATCTCGCCCCTGCCTGCGCCTTCCATCTCATATTCTCCGTCTAACTAATGACCTATTTTCTCTGTCAGTCTGCAGAGATGCAAAATATAGGCAAGGGGGAAGGAAAAGGGGGAGGGAGAAGAAGGCGATAAAAGGAGCTGCCAAAGCTAATGCGGATGACAGAAAAGGGATCGGTTCCGCTGTGATAGCGCACACACACATCAAGGTCAGCTGTTGTCGCATTAGATCTCCGTTACGACACACCAACGGGGTGAGGCATACAGCGCGGCTTGACATCCAGCCTAAATGTACTAATTGATATAGCTAAAAGAAGAAATTTCTTTTAGGAGAAGAAAAATATCTTTTAAAAAAAAGGATAAATCCGGTCGAAAAAAACAAAAAAACAACAAGATTTCATGGAGAGAATATCAGTATGCAAGTCAGGATTTGTTCTCCCCTAAGAATCTTTCATAAAAAGCCAGAGGGAGCCGCACTGACTATGATAGTTCTGGCAATTTATTTTGGCCTCTTATCTATACAAAGGACCACTAATGCATGTTGACAGGCCGTTTGATGTGGGGTTATATTTAATTGAGGAGCTGGCTCGTCGTCCCCACTTCCCAGAGCCCGGAGGGGGGGTGGGAGGGGGGAGAAGGATGAATGGGGCACCTTTGGCCATTGGCTGGCGTTTGGGTGCCACTGTGAGCGTTTGGATTCATCCAGATCAGAGCAGCTGGAGCCCGAGCTTCTGGCTATAGTCCTTAGAATTTTAGCAACCTTTGGTGGCTGTTTAGTGCAAGCAAAGAACACTTGACTTTGTCTTCATGTCTGTTTCCAGCCTCAAAGAGTGGCCACAGGACACCGAATGAGGGGAGGATGAGTGCATTAGTTATTCACTTCCACCTGAGCGTCAGGCATCGTTTAATTGGAGAGCCGCTGAAGTCTCAAAGCAACATGAAAAGATCTCGCTGGTGTCAGTTGCTCAGCACACCTTCAGGGAGGATATCGGTGGCGAGGGTGAAGGGGCTGGCAGTGTCTTCATATCAGCAGCAGTGACACGTTTGATCAAGTTTCAAAGCTCCTTTCGCCAGACAAATGGAAGAGCTAAGACTCGAGGCAGAGAGAGACCTACCAGTGAGACGACACACAGAACGAAGCTCGATGTAAACTCAGGAGCACCAGTCGACGTGCATCAGAAGCTCACTGGGAATAAAACGGTCACTGCGTAAGACTGGATAGAGTGATACTGTTCTCGTCACTCACTCTCTAACGCTCAGGTGTCATCTTGTCTTGAGGTTTCTAAAAGACAACGATGATGTACCAAACATCTATTGATATGCAGGCATATTTTGAGACGTGACAATTTAACCATTTTCACGTCTGCTGCTGCAACAAAAGGCTGATATATATTCCACATTCATCATCTGTATAAATAGGCCTACGGCTTTCATGACTGAGGCATTTCTGATCCTCTGATGTTTGCGTTTGAAGTATAAAAACTGGCCATATTTAGTACCATCTCTGCCCAGGCTGCTGTTTTTGAGGGTTGCAATTTGTATTTTCACCAGCCTGAAAAACACATTTTTTTTATCTCATCCCACTTTCACAGCAATATATGTGCTATAAGAAGAACAAAAGTAGTGTGCAAAATCCCATAGGGAGAATCTCTCTAGGAGGTAGAAACATCATGGAAATGGAAATGAGGTTGATCAGTGATCTTCCATTGTCGTGACATGTTTGAGAGTCACTTTAAAGAAAGAGGAAAGGGGTCATTGTCTTGTGGATTGAACCTATTCTTTCTCAGGCTGGAAGGGGCAGAAACACTCATTTGTCAATGACTATTTTGGGCAGCAGATTAGCTGCAGAACCGTAATAATTACATACTCAGCGAAGTGGACGACAACATGTATACAACAGCGATTAACATTGTGCATAATTATGTAACGGGTAGTTTCATCCGTCCAATCCTGTTGAACAAACTAGCTTTCCAACCATGTTTATAATTCCAACAATGCGCCAGATGGTAATCTGCTGCCTGGCATACAATGCCTCGCTGCCACAGACATAACCTCTAAATAATGGCATCCTGGGTATCACTGGATTACAGCATGTTAAAACACACCGGGTCAAAATAAAGTCCAGTTCCAACATGGTTTTAAAGCCAAAAATCACATACTGTATGTTGTCATAGGCAGGTGTATTATGAGTGGCCTGTATCTTGAAATATGCTATTTGATAACTATTTTTGTTATCACAATTAATGTTCATTATTTTCTTAAATTATTATTCGCTTCATTGTTCTATAAAGTAAACAATAGTGAAGAATGACATTATAAGGATTTCAGGTTTGAGGTTCAAATTGCTTGCCTTTTTTGGTAGAACTAGCTTTCCAAACATCCAACTTTTTATTACACAAAATACTGACTGACCAATACGATTGTAAGAGACTGACATGATTTTTCTATTATGTTTTTTCCCAAGCTGTGTTCTGATTAAACGTTTCTATTTGCAGAAGACAATGTCTGAACTTGTCAAACAACCGGGTACCGGGATCTAGACCACCCCTTGACAGACAGCTAGACCTCAGCTGCTTTGTGTATTAAATCTGTATGATCTGACACATCCACTGAATTATTTCTAATAAGGCTGCTTCGAAATATGAAAAAAATATATTGTACAAATAGATTTGATCAGGACTCCGTGACAAAGTGGAAACCTCCGCTAAAAATCTAAACATAAACCTTCCTATGTTTAGCCTACTTGGGTCTTTCCAGCATTATTCTGATGTACACGCTCTTCTGTGTAACATGTCTGAAATCATTTCAAGGACCACAATAGGGGTTCTGTCAGAGTCCTTTGTGTGCGCCTGATGTTAGGTTCTCGAGGTGGGCTGGCTCAACACTAATCCCTCGAGGGATGCTCAGCCAGCCTCAGACGTATGCGGCTAATATTCCAGACGTAATCAAAGGCTTTCTTTAAGGCTGATCTGGGCCTAATCCCCCCTCGCTGCCCGTGTTGGGCTCTTGTCAGTGTTGTCATGTTGGGTGGAGACATTGAGCCCCCCGAGCAGCCCAGCCACCAAAGCATCGCTGATACTGAACTGAGAAATCTGAAGGAAAAAAGCAACACGAGGGCCATCGAATCTGAACACGTGGTGGTGGTGGGACACATTATTGGTACGGAAATTATTAAACTGTTGTGTGATGCTGAGGCATAGCTTAATCTTTGTCCCGATGTTAACAGTTAATGCTTTCTAACAGTTCAGCCGTGTGTCAGTTTATGCCGTTTTAACAATTAAATGATGGCATCCAAGTATATGAGTGGCATTGCAGTGTTTGAAAAACTTTAAAATGTGTACCAACAGATGCACTTTGATAAATATTCCGTTATATTTAAGTATATTGAAGTCTTAAAAAACGTATGATTGATTTCTTAAAAAAAAGTATGCACCATCATCAGATGGTCGTCTTGCAATCAACTGTATGTGAATGACCTGTATTCCAATACCATTGACACACTATGGTATCACAAGGTACCATCTGATTCGCTGCCCTCAGAGCACACGGCAGGAGACTACATATCTGCCATTACTGTAGTAGGTTGGTATTAATATCACAACATTAGTACACGTATTTTATAAGGTACCTTCAAAATGTTAAGATAAAAGTACGCAAAGAGAAAAAAGATCATTAAGCTTAAAACATTGAAGAGCTGCTGCTATGCTATTTCTACCAGTGAAACAAGTTTAACTTAAATAAAGAGACAGATTTCTCTTTTGGGGAACTGATGAATAAAATTTAAGCATCAGAATATGCCCTGTTTAAAAAGAGCCACAGTTAAAATCTGATTGTGACTGAGAAATCACCGTTAACTTCAGCGTTTACTACAAGTACTGCAAAAGGTTCATACCGCTACTGCACATGACTGCCAATTACACACCAAGTAATGGCGCTTAAAAAAAATTAGAGAGATGCTTATCCACTGCATGGCCTCTGCATTCCAGATTTCTTATGTACACTTGTGTATCGGTGTCCATTAGTGTCTCTGAGAAACCAAAACATGGAGAGGACCACTTCAAAACTGTGGCCGGGCCACACAGTGGAGTGGGGATCTGCTGCGAGAGATTGCAGTGTGCAATGTGATAGGCCCTCACATTCGCTGAGGGTCATGAAGGGCAGAGGCTGCCAAAGTGCACCGGCCCAGTCCACTTGGCAGGTTTCTTATTGGCTCTGGAATCAGCGGTGCACATAATGCACAATGTCTGATTGCTTAAGAAATCAAATCCCCCCCCGCGAACAAAAAACCAACAAGAAACCAACCTCTAAGTTGAATGACAAACCAAGTTTAGCTTTACACAAATGCCGCTAAAAGCCTGAACTCAGTAAGACCCTGAGGGGTCAATAGCCTCCAGCCAAAACCGAGAAGGAAAAATAACTAAGAATTCCAATCATGAGCTGCGCCAACATCCCAAACAAATGTGTGAGAAACTTCAGTAAGCTAGAAGTCTGCCAGCTGAGCTGCCAACAACCTGGCTTGGTTCTGCACAGCAGCTGTGTCACTGCAGGTACACACACACACACACACACACACACACACACACACACACACACACACACGCACGCACACACAGTGGTCAAACTGAAATTAGGACAGAGCAATATTCTTATTCAACTCTGTAGTTCAGATAAATAAACAAATTAGCTTATTTATCTTGTGACTTTAAGAAATCTGGGCACGACGCCATATAACAGTATCGAAAAAAAATTGGGGTTCAAGTAGTGATTATTTTGATTGTAAATGCATCTGTCACATATCTACGCAATCAATCAATTATTTAGTTTTCAAGCAAACAGTCCAAAATCTAACGATACCAACTTTACATTGATGTAAAAAAGATGAAGGCAGTAAACACTCACATTGTAGATGTTAAAACCACTAAATGGCCATTTTGCTTGATAGATGATTTCTGAAGGTCGATAAGACTCAAAATTGTTGACAATTTATTTCTGTCAGTCGACTAAATGTCCCAGCACAAGAAAAATTCAATCCTACGACAATTTTGATAGTGATGCAAGTCGTGTCACCCGGTCTCCACCCAGCCAAACCTGGAGGACACATAATGACACCATTTGACCGGATGGACCACCGGCAGATTGCCTCCCTCTGGGGTCCGAGGCAGCTCGGGGTCTGGAAACCGCGTGAGCCAGACGGGTGGACATAGCAGACCAGAAGCAGCTCTGGCTTGGACTTGTTGGATATCTGCATGCTGTCTTTGTGTGAAGCCATCTCCTCACATGTACAGTGCACACAACAATGGCTACAGTATTTGGGGACAATGGTGATGAACTGGATTGTGAAAACATGATTGATAAGTAGGTCATGTCTTGTTGCCACCACGTGAGGCATGAACTCAAACAATCCTGCTTAACTGTACAGGCTTAGTTCATAGCTGGGTTTCTGGGTGTGCTTAACTGTCCTTTGACTATTTCTGTGCCACATTATGTAGATACGAGGCCCTGTTACAGTAGGCAGGACATGACATGTGACAAATTTATACCGTAAACCACTAGGTAAACTTTTCCCCACGCGGTAAAATAAATTGTGCCCATTATTTAGCTTCTACTGGGCTACAAATAATAACCAGTATACGTGTAACGTTACCGTTCAATTAAGAACATGTATGACATTTTGTGAGAAAAAAAGGATTTAATTCAGGCAACCTGATCTTGCAAATGTTTCCACAATACAACAGAGTTTTTCACCGCCCGTGGATGCTATATACCATAATTAAATCTGGTCTATGATCTCATAACATCTCAGCTCACTCTTAAGGGTCCCTCAAAGGAATTGAAACAGAAGCTGCTGCCTTAAGCTGGTCCCTCGGGGGGGGGGGGTGCTGCTGCAAGATTTCAAAAGCGCCAACGCCAAGGCAGGGAATTCAATTCTTAAAGTTATAGGATTTATGTGATGTGCAGGATACCGTGCACAAAAAGACAAAAGAACAGTGAACAGAAAAGATGGCTGTGCACTCAAGTTGGCTTCTTTAAAAGAAAGACTCGGTGGTCATCTGGAGGCCTCTGTCATTTGGACTGGGTGCGTAAGCCACCAACGGATCCAAGCAGCTCTGGTATCGTCATGTCAGGCCACAACAGGCCGCGATGCGGGCTGAGTAAATGCTGACAGACTGACAAGCGTGTGTGTGTGTGTGTGTGTGTGCCAAACGCAGAGCGAGAGGTTTGCGGGATGAACCGGCCCTCTCCCTCCCCAAACTGAACTCCGCTCTCGGGGCAGCTGATGAGGTCCCCTCGGGACTCGAGCAGGCGCCCCGAAGAGCACCTGCTCCGACTGCGAGGAGGCGAGAGGGACGCAGGGCCAGGGGTCCTAATCTCTCTCCAAAACCCACCCGGCGAGGGGAATGTGCAAACTAAGGCGGGCTTGACATACTGTGGTCCGTGACCAACTCTCGCCGGTTGCCAGGAGGGTTCAGAAACGTTCGCCTGTGGCCAAACCCTGAAACCCACTGACTGCAGCACCCATCAATGCCCCGCTGCCGGCAGGGTGCCAGCTCCACCACTCAAAGGGCTGTCAGCTATCTGACATGCGGGGAGAGCAGACACTGTAAAAGGCAGAGCGTGGCACAATGCAATCCACGGGTGAGCCAAAAATAGAAAACCCAATGAAGGAGGTTATGTGGAAAGAAAACTTGGACATGAAAACCAAATTTAAAGGAGAGTGACCACACAGTACAGAGGCTCCTGTGTCTGGGCAGCATTGGCTGTGCTCCCTAATCATTACCCTGGTAGGTGTTTGGTGAGAGGGACGAATGGCTCTGCAGTTTGTATTTAACGCTACATGAAGGCTACATCTGTTGTGATGTCGTCATTTAGGAAGCGGACAATGTTGCAAGTAGAACAAACTAACACGGTAACGTTTGTCTGCACAACGTTAGCTGAGATTTTCCGAGTTTTTTTGGGGGGGTGGGGGGGTGGGGGGAGGAGTGGGTTTCTTCAAAGTCTTCTTTCTTTTAACAAATTAAATAAACACCTTAAACAAACATGTGCGGACGCCCCGATGGAAACCAGACCCCCGGTGGGTTCCTCGGACCCGCATCCCGGACTGAACGGGTCCCGGGTCGCGTTGCGGGACGCAGACTGTCCAAACTGTAGCAGCAGCTCGTGCTAGCGAGCAGCCTGCAGCGCCTTTTCGACGTGAAATCCTAATCGATATCCAATATGTGGAAACATATGCACGGTTCACTCAATGGCCTTAAAAGTCAGGCTCATTTTTGCCTACATGAGACTTCGTTTAGTCTCCACCGAAACCCCCTAACATTTGTGCAAAGCAGCCGATGCTAACCAGCCGAGCTAGCTCGCCTAGCACGCCCGAGACAAAAGCCTGAATGAAGTTCCTATGGGTGCAAACACCATCCAGGTGCCGCTGCGCTCCTCCAGGAGTGGAGACGCCGGGAATCAAACACACGGACCGTCTCAACCCCCCCTAAAGACAGCGTGCACCTCGTCTAGAAAAGGGCACATGTAACGCTTACCCCTCCTGGTCCAGCTTTTCTTTCTTCTCTGCTCTGTTTGAATGGTGTGTTGTTGTAGGAGGGCGTCCTGTTCCGGGGTCACATCCCTCCAGTCGGCGGAGCTTCGGAGAACTACGGACTCGACGCAGCGAGAGTCCTGCTGGAGGTGCAGTACCGCTACCGGCCACAGGGGCCGCCACAGGGGGTACATGAGATTTAATATATATATATATATATATATATATATATATATATATATATATATATATATATATATTAAATTAGTATCCATTCAAAAATAGTTGTTTAATAAATATTCAATAAAATATAAGTGTAAATTATATTTTATTTGTGTGTATGTATGTATGTTTCCTCGTCTTAATTTCTACTATTTTATTTAAATTTGTTTTTAAGTTATTATTGTTGTTATCGTGGTTGTTGTTTTGGGGATCTTTTGTCTGTGTCTGATTGAATCTTTGTACCATACCACCCCAGAGTGATGTGTTTGTTTGTTTGTTGCATTTGTAATTTCTGTATTCAGTGACGGTAAAAAAAAACCTTGCTGGTACTTTCTTTATTGAACCGACTCATTTGATTGGTACACTCTGCTGTCTCAGGGAAATGTCACTTATGTTTTGTTTTTTTGTTGTTAATGAAGATTCTTTATTTTCTAGGCAATTTACCCTGCAAGGAAAGTATTTCCCACAAAAATTGAAATGTTCCAATATTAAACCATGTTTACCTGCTTTGTAAGTTATAAAAATGTGTAGCCAACAGTGATTATATTTACATTTCTCATGTGCATAATAGGAAAGCAATCACAACATTTAAGTTGTGTGTTATAGATAAGGTCTTGGTCCACTTGAGATCATCAGTACCTCTCACCACTACAGCCTTTTTTTGAAGCTGCATTAAATTAAGTTTACATGGCTGTGCTGTTGCACACTGTTTATTGGGTGTATGTTTCACTAACAACAGCAAGTGAAGCAAATGTACAAACAGGATGCAGATAAAGGACAGGTCTCCATCGGGCATAATCTTGAAAGGATGATTTATCAGCTTTAGCTGCACACATGTAAACAATACCTGAATGTTAAAATAATTGTACCATTTGACAGAATTCCTGAATTCAACAGAATTGGTGGGATATTTTTACAATTTGCAAAAGTAGCTCACACACTCAATAGACTTCGGGCTTAAAGCAGCAGTGTTTAGTTGAGCCCATACTGAGGGACATTGATGACCCATATTTAAAACTCCTTCCACGGTGACTAATTCAGTAGCTTGAGGGAATTAAAACATCTTGCTGTGTAATCTACAGCCACACTTGCTCTTCTATAAAAGTCGTCACTGTAGATCATTTGAACTGTTATGTAAAATAAAAAAAAAAAAAGGCGCCGAGAAGCACGTCATCTTCTTTGCATGACTGACAGCGAGATATACGGCATGTAAAGTATACTGAAAGCACCATAAAATGAGATCAGACTGCACACCAGCGTGGAGGTGTTTGACAGTACAAGCATGAAATCTCTTTCAAGGCACCTGGCACATCAGTTCAAAAATGCAATGAAAAAAAATCCCAGTGCATAACTTAAATATCAGAAAATAACACAGGCACACACACACACACACACACACACACACACACACACACACACACACACACACACACACATACACACATTGCATCATCTGAGAGAGATCACATAGTCAAGATTTACATTTGTTTTAAAAGGGAACATTCTGAGAAACGCAACCACAAGTCTATGGCTAAAACAAGATTCTTATTTGGATCGTAATGCCTCATGTTTTCAATATTATTATTCTGAGCCTCGACCAAACAATGATTTACTTGCCTAGCACCTGAGATCATTATTTTGTTTCCCCCAGATACTCATGGTAATTGTAATTAAAGGAATAATTCAACATTTTGGGACATTTACCTATTGGCTTTCCTGCTGAGAGTTAGATGAGAAAGGCGATGCCATTCTAATATCTGTCTTGTTAAATATGAAGCTGGAAACCAAGAGACCGTTATCTTAGTTTAGCATAAAGCTATGATAAGCTAAAGGCTACTTGCTCCAGCTTCTTATCATCTTATCATCTTATCTAAATCCATGCTCGAAAGCCTATTTGTCAAAATGTCAGACTTTTCCTTTAATGTGTAGGAGCTGTTTGGTTCGTGTCACACAGCCTGGTACACAGGGACGTTATCAAAATAAAGGTCCCGTTATTTATTTTCTCATCTTACAATGAATTGTAAATGTTACAATGCTTTGTGTCTACTGGCACTCCAGAGGCAACATACTGCACTTCAAGGCAATATCACACATCAAAACAGCAATAAAACACAACATCTTCTTAAAATATCCTTCATGACTTTGTACAAGTGCTTCAGAGCTAACAAATTAAATAAAATACAATAAAATAAAAATAAAAATAAGACACAATCGCAAAGAGGCAGTAGAAATGAGAGGAAATGACACAACCATCATTGGTCGTAACCGTGGAAAAGACTTGAGATTAAACTGCCGCCGTGTTATTGGACGGTGTGGTCTGAAGTCGCCATAAAGTCTGTTTGCAGTTTGCTCCCTGCTAAGCGAAGCAGTCGGGGGGGAGGGGGAGGGGGGGGGTAAACTTCCAGTCTCTGATTCTGTTTCAGCGATCCATGACACTTATGCACGTGCAGGTGTTTTTTTAAGTAGCGACTCTAACACATCTATAAAGCTTGTTTATCATTTTGGTTGATATGTCCTTGAGTCAAAGGCGTTGCCATGTCTGATGGGAGAAATGTGAGTGCGATGGATTGTGTGTGTTGAGATTATGCCCCGTGGTTGTATCATCTTTGGATGCCTCCACTCAGGCCAGGCCGATGTAAACATATGCTGAGCGTTTTTGAATGCGATCAATAAAGTAAAATAATTGATTGTGTTTTTCCTTTCCCTTTATCTCCATACATCAAAATCCATATTTTTTTGGTCTGTCGTCAGGTTCCCTTGGTGCAGTGTTCTTCACGGTCTATTATCTTTGGCCAGGGAATGCATCATCCAGTTGACTTTCGTCTTCCAGCTTTCCCGCAGAGCTTCGTTGAACTTCACCTTGAAATTCTTCAGTGCCTCTTCCTCTGATTTGCCCAAAGCTAAAGAGTCCTTTAAAAAAAAAAAAAAAAAAACACACCCAAAAACCACAAATTATTGTCAATAATCCTCATCATGATCAGCAGCAGTATCATCATTGTTGCATACCTTTAGATACTGGATGTCTTTGCAGGAGGTGAGCTCTGGCAGTCCTGCAGCCTTCATCATAGCAAAGAGGTTGACGAACAGCGTCCCGTTGCGACACAGGATCTTATAGGCCCGCTCGCAGTACTCCCTGAACCTGACGACACGATGCAGTCATCAGTCTCAGGTTATGAAACACGCAAACACAATCCCAGATTGGTAAAACAGGCTGACGCAAAAATATCGTACCTCTCAAACTTCTCACTGTTGTTCGTCCTTCCTTGTTGGATCACATGGACAAAGTCATAAGTCAAGATAAAAGGCACACGCTCCCTGTTGATCCCCAGCTTCCGCTTGAAGTTGCCCAAGAAATGCCCAAAGTCGATGTGGAACAGCTGAGGAGCAAAGGTGGAAGTCACTTCTGGGTTCTGAATCACTGACCAAAGTCAAATGTGTTAAAGACTCACTAACTGGTGATGATTGACCTGAAGGATTTCACTCCAAAGTGACCAAATCGGACACTCAGTTAAATTAAAAAGATAAATTAAAAGTCACCCTGTCTTGGAAGAATAATTTGTGTTTGGCTGTGTCCTGCTACATAACATATTATGAAGTAGATCCCACTTATTTCCCACTTTGTGTTTAATCGCCCCCTTATGGTAGATTTCAGTATTGTAACGTGATGAATAATATCACAGTGGTAAACTCCACCTGTCCAGTTTCCCTGATCATGATATTGTCGTTGTGACGATCTCCGATGCCCAGCACGTAAGTAGCTACACAGTAGCCAGCACAGGACAGGGTGAACTCTTCTATCGCGGGATCCAGTTTGTCCCTGGTGACAAAAAAAAAAAGAAAAATAGAGAAATAAGGAAAGCAAAGCATGAGTGGGTTTTGTTCTGACAGTACATTTACACTTCTTCATCATATAACACACACACACACACACACACACACACACACACACACACACACACACACACACACACACACACACACAGAGTAATGGTAATTAGTCATTTCTTCACTGCTACATAAAATATTGACAGCAGGGGTTCCTGTGGCCGATCAATGATTGACATGTCCTTTCACGGTCTAGACATGCACTGAGGTTCACTGTGTTAAGCTTTTACTCATTTTCTCTGCTCCATTGCGGGGCACTGCAGCATTTCAAGCTAATTACCTTTCTGGTCCGTCGTGCAGTCAGCTGAGCCTGTCTCGTCAACGTGACGTACAAAGGCTTATTCATTACACTGAATGGTTCTCTCTTAGCGAGGAGCTTTTAGAATAGACAAGACCTTCAGACTGTCTGCCACTGAAGAACAAATCTAAACCTGTGCACTTTGTGTCGGTCTGTCACGATTTTTAAAAGGCTGCGCACAATAAATACTTTGAGGTAAACTCTTCTAACCACATACGGAGACATCCAGAGGGCATTTCTGAAAACATAAGACTTAAATGAAAAGAAAAAGGATTTTTCTTCATACTGTCAAGAAAAAACACCTTTATACATAGATTGTTTAAAAATATTTCAGTTAATAATACAATGTTTATATTAAGTGAAATAATAAAAACCTATTTCTGCATTGAATAACAGAGAAAAAAAAATCTGTAAAAGTACAATGGGATCTTGATTCGAATTTTAATCTAGTCCCATAATGTTTTAATTAGCATATCATTACACTCCCCTCCTCTCCCCTTTAGTATTTTTAATAACAATGTAATAAATAGCTTAAAACACTCTATAATGTTTTTTCAGCAGATGTTAGAACTTTTTAAATGTTAACTAATGTCCAGTATTTCTCAGTTAATTATAACCTCAATAATTATAACCTCTTCTATGAAGACATACAGTATACAAGTTATAGTTGATGAAAAATACATTAATCAACAATTAAAATTTCCTTGCGTCTGTTTACACCAGCAATATAGTGTGTTAGAAACTTGCTTTATAATGTTTATAAATCATAAAAAAAAATGGGAGGGGTGTGACTGACACAACTAAAAATGTCTGTACAAAAACAAAGCCAGCGGAGGTGACACATTTCACACTTCACTGTATCTCTCTTCCCTATACTATAAAAATGACTTTCGGTAGTATTGTTAGCGCACATTTAGGGTATTTCCTTCACACATATTGCGATGCACTTCAACGCACTCGGTGATGTAGTTGTTGACAAGAAAATCCAAATGCTTCACCATTTTTTAAATAACTAGAAATAATACAAGTTGTGCATCAAGAGACGTCAACGACAAGGCAACTTCATAGTGTTAATGCCAATAAAAGAAACTTCACAAACGGGAAGTAGAAAATGTGTCTGTGTTGTGTACACTACATGAAACCGAAACATGATTAGAACTAGTTTATGTATTTTGGGACACAGTTTATGCCAGAGCTGGCCTGGCAGCAGTTTTGGGGAATCCCCACGAGGAAAGTTACTGGATATAAATTTGCCATTTGGGTGGTTTTGCTGATCATGAGAAACAATTTGAAAGTGGATGGAAGGTTATAACTCCGTGGCTCTAAACAGCGTTTGGTGTTGTTTTCACGGGGGTTAAACAGGGTCATCACTCCTGGAGTATCTAGATCATAGAAGACGACAAGGCTTGTCACCATTATTATTAAAATTGTTCCTCATACTCACTCAGGATTCTTAGATTTGAGCCAGTTGAGCAGGGCATCCTTGTTGAAGGCGGCGGTGGCGGCACTGTTACTGCTGTTACGCTGGATGTTGGCGATGGTGTCGGAGTTCTTCACGACCTCAATGAGCCCCATCTTGTTCCCAGTGGACAAGCAGCCGTACGGGATCATCCTGTGAGTGCGTAACAGTATTAGGTGGGTCTATCGGCGTTCACTGTTAAAAAAGCATCGACAGCTGCTCCCACTGTACCTGAGATCGAGGCCCTCTGTCTTCCATAAATTCTCCATGAGCTGGATCATCTGGAGGGTCAACATGTCTTGTCGAAGATCTTAAGGTGATGAGTGAAAAAAGGTCACAAAGATGTATCACATTTAAATTTCATGGTAGGCGTTACCCTGGTACTGTTTGACTTTTAAACGTCCTCTTTTTTTATTTAAAGGACATCTTTTTTTCAAACCTGCTGGGTATGTTTTTCCTCCAGTGCATTTTAATATAAGACCCTCCCTGCATTTTAACGCTTCAGTGTATTTGAGCTAAACTAAAGTGAACTACAGCTTAAGTCTTGGCACTATCGGCTACTGTATGATGTGTACTGAATGTGTGCTGCCATGGCTTCCTATTTTCTTGTATCTCACCATCTCCCTTCTTGAAGATGATGCCCACCATGTCTCCTTGAGCCCTGGGGTTATACATCAACCAGAGCGGCTTCATCTTGGAGTCCATAAACCTGCACTTGTCTGCACTGCAACAGAAAACACAGTCAGTACGAACACATAATCATGATAACCGTGCAAGGTTCATAGATTGAGGGCCGAGGAAAATGCCTGTTTTACAAAATACATTTTCATTTTTAGGTTTTCACCCTGTTGATATTTTACTTATTGAGTTGTTAAATGTTTATGTCCCTTGTGGGCCACCGTCAGCAATGTGAAAAGTCTGTCCAAGGCAAAAACAATCCTCAACAGTTCGGGGGGACAAGAAAAAAAAAAAAAAAAAGCACCATCATCATCTGTAAGACTTTTGGTGGTGAGAAAAAAATATATAAGATGGCATATAGTATAATTCTATAGGTCTATTGGTGATGTAAGGACTAAGGGTTAATTTGTAAGTATGCTACGTAAAAGTATTATTTTGTAATTCAGTAAACCTAGAGAGGGACCAAAACTGCCCGAGAATCCAATTAGGGACTCAAAAAATGTAATTTGCTGTGTGTGTGTGTGTGTGTGTGTGTGTGTGTGTGTGTCTGGCACTAACCAGATCTCAGCGAGGACGATGCTGGGGTTGAGTGGTGACAGCAGGTCAGACAGGGCCTCCAGGTAGGACTCCTGTCTGATGCACAGCTTCAGGTCATCTGCTGTCGTCTTCTGGGAGCCTGACTTGACAAAGTCACTCAGGGCCTTCATTTTGCCCAGAGCCTCATTCTGTGTGGGAGAGGTAAGGCCCCAGATTCAGTACATCATTTCAGAGCTTGACGTCAGTGTGTGTCAGCGTGACGAGATTACCTGTTTGGTTAAAAGCTTGATGTGGTGGATGTTCCCCCGGCAGTAGGCCTCCAGAATCAGGCCAAAACGCAAACTCACAGATGCCACGTGAATCTCTGACCTACAATAAACACAAATTCTCCTGTCAAGAGAAACAGGCTGCAGATGCACACGTCCTAATATTGTGCTTTCTGCTGGACTGCGTCTCACCTGAGATGCCAAAACAGAAAGTGTCCTATCCTCCAGTTGGACAAAGCCCTTTCGAGCAGGAAAGTGGTGAGGTCACAGTCGAGGTAGGACTCGTACTTCAGGACCTGGACCAGCTGGATTAAGTACTGTAGCAGTTCATCGTCACTGTGCGCAGAGAAAATGTTCCATCAACGATGACTCTGATAAATGTGCAATGTTACATGGATGCGAGTAAAAACCTTGAACACGTGTGTACCTGAGCTTCCTGAGGCATTTGATTGTGAAAGAACGGACCGCTGGGTCGGGAAAACTGTAGTCCAAGAGCTCCAAGGCGTGGATGCCTGGGAGGTTCCGCCAGTTCTTCAGTAAACTAACCATCTGAGGAGAATCAGATTAACATTTTCTACCATGATGAGAAAAGATGAAACTCTCATGTGTTCGATGACAAATATCTCTGCATTTTGGGCTGATGGTTGGACAAAATGACTCTGGTGATTCCCTGACTTTACCTTTATGACAAAATACGTGCAAAAGTAACGACATCAGCCTCAGCTGTAGTTGTGTTCAGTTCTAATCTAACAAATGTTAGCATACTGACACACTAAACTTAGATGGTGAACATAATACACATTATAGAGTATCTGCAGCATGTTAGCATTGTCATTGGGAACATGGTAGCATGCTGAAGTTAGTATTTCTAAATCAATCAGCTAAATAACTGTCAAACTAATTGCTACAATGAAAGAATATCATCAGCTACAGCCCTGCTGGTTGGATAGTTCACCATGACAAACTTTATAGTGGTTATTCAGTAAAAGATAAAGCTTTTAGAAAGATTAGAATCAACACAGCAAATATAATGTGTGAACTTTGTGAGATTACTGATAAACAAGCAGCTCATTTAGCAGGGTTAACACACATCATATTTTTGTATATAGTGAGGATTAAAATCTATTTTGGACTTTTTTAGAACTTTTTTATGTTTTATGTGAAACTCTAAATTCTCTTAAAAATTAAGAAAAAAGAAAAAGAAAATGTAAGACTATTAAAAAGTAAATTATCTTCCAAAACTCTCCA
The DNA here is from genome assembly GCA_016806645.1 of Ophiodon elongatus. Taxonomy (NCBI): domain Eukaryota; kingdom Metazoa; phylum Chordata; class Actinopteri; order Perciformes; family Hexagrammidae; genus Ophiodon; species Ophiodon elongatus. The sequence goes on along the minus strand of JACSYO010000285.1, from coordinate 2,381,000 downwards.
TTTATACCTGAACCACGTCCTCGTGCCGATTCCACTTGGTGATGAGGAGCACCTTGGACAGACTTTCATGATAATGGTCACGGACTTCTGTGCGGAGCTTCCACAGGAGCTCCTTCTCGTCCTCGAAAAACTCAGTGGAGTTTTTGTTGTCCATGATTTCTTTTAGTTTCATGTACTGCAGAGCAGAGAGCAAAAGACCCCAAAACATATTCATAAAAATGATGTGGTCAGCAAGTAACAGCAACTGTTTTTATTTTTTACCTTTAACTGTGTGAAAATTGGAAAATGTGAAATTTAGAGTCTTACCTCCTCTTTTGTGGCAATAGTTGCATTACCGTTCTTCTCCATGTCACAACGTACCTGATGACAGATGAGGATATTTTCACTGACTGTGATACAAATGAAAATTTCACTATGTACTCAAATATAGCCTTTTTTGAGAATAGGTACCTTGTCCAGTGGTGGGTAGTAGAGAGGATGTGGCCGGATATTAGGGAAGCGAATGAGAAGCCCGGCGGCACTGTCCACATTGGGGTTCTTCTCAACGGTTCCCATTGGGTTCAAGAGGTCGCTTTTGTCTGCGATGAAACAAATCATACATGAAATCTGCCATTTGGTAGATGCTTTACTCTGCTTAGTAAGAATATTTTCATATTCAAATAACTCCCACATATATCTAAAAGCGACAGTGCGTGTTATACTTACGGCTCTTCCAAACCGCAGAGAAAGATAACATCAATTTAGTGAATAAAAATGGCGCCATGATTGACATGTTTTTGACAACAAACTGTGGTTTCCAAATATTAAAAAGGATATCGTGTGCATCAGAAAACGCATTAAGTGTAAATATGTGGGGTTTTGATGGCGCCACGTGTCATTTTCACTGTGGTGCTGCCAGGCGCTGTGGAGGAGGCTGTTAACATGTGAGGTGTTTTTGAAGAGGAGGGAATGTAAGAATAGAGAAGGCCTGAAAGTACCAGGGACAGATGGCCACGTGGACAACAGGAACTCCCCAGTCTTCAGCTGGTCCTTGTAGTCGAACACCATGGTGTTCACCCAGGCGATCGGACAGTCCTGAAGAGAGGGACAGGGAGGATTACATTTCTTGATTGGCCATCTTGAAGACCATCTGCAGGCAGGAAATCATGTGACGAGGCAGCAGAGGAGCAACACAGGGAGTACTCTAGTGTTCAATCAAAGCTACATTAAGATTTGATCATTGGATCAAGAAAATTAGATTTTTTTTTTTTTAAATCAAAATACATATATTAGTTTGTAGTAATTTGTCTTTTAAATTTGCAAAAAAGTAAAAAAAAAAAACACATCTTTGCATCATGCAAAAGATATATTTAAGATTCTTTAAAAAATAAAGGATTTTCATCAATAAATCTAAAAGTTATTGAATTATTAAACCTCTGTTGTTGTATCACATTTGCTTTATTTTAGACGTTCATTTGAATTCAAATTAAATAGCATACAAAAAAAAACAACTAAATGTTTTATTGACGTAAAAAAGTTTAAAGGGTGTTTGTGGCAACTTTTACTTCATAATTTATCCTGTTAAATAAGAAAGCGAAGAAAAGGGTAGAAAATGTACATGACAGTGTTGTTACATTTACAAGGTCTGAAGTTGGAATATAAAGCAGCAAAAAGGGAAATAAGATCCAGACCAAAAAAAAAAAAAAAAAAAACAACTTCACCATTCGATGTGTTAAAAACAAACACATTCCCGCTGAACGCCGAGCCAGCTAAAAAAAAGAGTTGATACACATGTACAAGAGTGGCTAAAATAGCTCAACTTCTGTCTGTCTGCAGAACTTCTCTTCCAGGCAAAAGAAGGGAGAAGTGGCTCAGAAAGCAGAAGTGGTCTTAAAGCCCGTAAACACACCTGGAGACCATGTTCGAGCGAACCTCCAAAAACATGTTGCCCACAGTTTCTGCAATGCTCTAACACAAGAGAGGCTGAGAGCCCAGCTGCAGAATAAAGGGGACGTTGTTGTTCACTGTACTTGTTAGTGTACAATGAGTTGGTGTGTGGAGTCGTTCTCCCATTGTAGCACTACTGCTGTTGTAGTTTTGTAGATTTAAATAAAACAAGTAAATGGCAAGAGGATGGTAGAACCTTAAACTCAGTGTGCCTCCATTGGCATATTATTCATGTTACTAATAGTGGCATGATGTAGCAAATTCCTTTTTAAATGTATGAATGTAATTAGGGCTGCAACTAACAGTAAACTCGTATTAATGATTACCCCCTCCAATTATTTTCACTGAAATGTCAAACAGTTGTGATATTTATCCGAGAGCCCGACATATAAAACCGAGATAAGCAGCAAATGTTTTGCATTTTTGCTAAAAAACAAATGACGATTAATTCATGTTTAAAATAGTTACACAGTTGTCAGGCATGTACTCTAACCTGTCCCCGCTACAGGCCTGAAAGATGAGACGCACATTTAAAAGTAAAATGCTCAACGAGTGGGGGAGTTGTAACTACGGATGGTGACTGTGAATGCGACTTTAGAATTCCTTGAAAATGTCCCTTCCTTCCTTGGAGTGATGTATAGATAAAAGCGTTGAAGCGGATGAAACGTTAACCGCAGCATTGCCACTGAACACACTTGCACAACCCCGACGCAGCAGCAAAACACACCCACACAGCACACACTGAGTACACACACTACACAACAGAGAGGAAACGGATCTGTTTGTGACTGCCAACAAATTCTCACCCTAAACGGCCTGAGTTTCTGACAAACTCACCGCTTTCTTATTCTTCTTTTTGGTGCCACGGGGTTTCTTGGCCTTCTCGATGACCGCGTAGAGCGCGAAGCACAGGCGGCTCATGCGAGGCAGGTCGGCCACGTTTATGTCAAACTCCAGCTTTTGATCCCACAGTGGCTCACAGCACACCGTCACCTCCGAGGTCGTCACCACCTTACAGAGGAGTTCGCTGCCATGGAACAGACCGACCTGCACAATGAGCTGAGGGAGGGGGGGAGGTGGGGGGGAAACACACACCATAGTGATTAGAAGAGTTTGTGAGGTGGATTGTTTGTGGAAGATTTACAGACTTCAAGAGATGATTCAGAGTTTCCTGCTTCGCTCAGGCTATGAGTCAAAGGGGTCTACACATTCATAACGTAAGCAGGTCGCGACACCTTTCAACGCAATGCAGAGTCTGTCCAAAATGATAAACAACCACCGGAGGCAAAATTCAATATTGTACGGCTGTTAAGCTCCTGCCTTTTGCCAAATCAAGATAGTCTGAATCTATATTCACAAAATATATGAGTGGCTATTCTCCCCAAGGGTGTTTTCAAACCTCTGCCTGCCAGCTGCAGACATGACTGATAATGACAAATTTGCCATGAGTCATGATGCGCTCTAAGGCAGCCGCCGGAAGTGCACTTACACTTAATAACCCATCTGAGGAACATAGTTAGTTATGAAACTGAATCCCAAACACAGACACACATTTACAGACTACCCTGCTTCACATTGGTTGAGGAAAAAAAAAAGAAAAACTGACTATGAATATGGAGTTTTAGTGGATATTTCTACATGCTTTTGTCAGTCATTTACAGTGAAACATCCCGTAACAAACATTCTAACAAACATCTATCTGCGATAGTAACTATATGCATGCACTGCCTTCAAAAAAAGAGTTGCACAGAAAGCGAGAAAGGGAAAGACAGCATGCAGTCTGTCAGTTTTCTTAGAATCTAGGCCTCAGAATGAGATGTCAAAAGCAGATAGGCCCTCCCCACTTCCTGTTTTGAAGTTTCAACCAACCGCCTTGATGAGTTATGGGAAACGTGTGGTCTGGACCATGTGACCCCCTGTAATTTTCAAGTCAACCCTGCTGTTCCTACAACTGAAATTGAGATATTGGTAAACAAGTGAATGCCACATTTCATTGAGCATCAAACCCACACAAAACCACACCAACCTTCATTCCTTCGCCAGCATTGACTCGGCTGCCCTGCAGCAGGTGAATGTAGAAAGGCTCGTTGATGGACCACAGAGAGGAGGTGTTCTGCTGTGAGGAGTCAGAAGAGAGAGCATTTTATTTATTTTTTTCCCCCCATTTCTTTTCATTCAAAATATGCATTCACAACATTCACCAAAGTCTAAAGTCATGAAACTGTTGCTACAATTTCCTGTTTCCAACAAAAAGTGAAAAAGGGGAACAAACTGACAAACAGTCCTGAAGGTACTTTGATTAAGTCTGAAAATGTTATTGTTCTTTACCGCTAATATTTCTAGATTTCATAGATTCATTTCATTTCATTTCAAAGTAGATAATATGCGCTCTATGTTAATCTACAGTAAATGCAAGCGAAGGTGTGAGGCGTAAATTATCAACATTGTGTTGCACAGCGTGTTTCAAGTGTTCCAAAGTCTGCAGTCTGGTTGAGGAACAACCGTGATGAGCAGAGAGAAAGAAAGACGTGCTGCTCTGTTAATGAGAGACGACGGCCGTCCGCTGAACTCTCACCTTCTTCAGGGGCAGTGGAGGAGGTCTGGACAAGGAGCGACTCTTATACACCTGGCTGCACATGCTGCCCTGCTCCTCCTGATATTTGTGGATGGTGGAGTGGTGCACCATGGTTAGGTAAGGGTTTTGTCCATTTCTCAAACAGGAGAATATGTACTGTAAAAAGAGGACAGAGATAGACAACAGGAGGGGGACAGAGTGTTTTCTTTTTGTACAGCCATCAGTCAGCTCACCCACAGATATTTCCCAGTGGTCTGATAGCACTGGTTAACTCCTGGAGGCTGTTCATTTGCTGTAGGTTAATGCAACCGAAATCTCATTATGTGTGGATGGATGCAGTTCCTTTCTGCAGGGCTGCTAGACAGATATGAGTCACTGCTGCAGGTAGCTGGAGCTTTAAAGTCAACAGTGGAGTCTCCTGCCACCAAAACCTTGACTCACCCCACTTTTGATCTGACAATCATTTTAGCTAACATGGACCACACGCACAGGCAGGATGTAGACAAACAACTGGGAAAATGATTAGTAATGAAGACCAAGGGAGATTTTAAACACACCAACAGTATGGCTATTTATAATAAAAAAAACTAACCAGGGGGAAGGAAGAACATTGCCAACACACTGAATTTTCCAAAGTTGACCAATTGCTTAGCGAGTCACGGCTTTACGGCAAAAAGAAAGCAGTTGTGTGCAAAAGCGGAGGAGGATTTTTTTTTAAGGTCTGATAAGAGTAGAATTTAGCTTTTTGCTCATCATACTAATTGCAGTCTGGGAAATACAAAACACCACACAACAGCAAAAACACACCATGACAACTTAGAAGCATCATGTTGTGTGTGGATGCTTCTCTACAACAGGTCCAGAAGGTTTGTGAGGGTGGAGCGTGAAAAGAATGCGGCAAAATAAAAAACTATCATGTAGGAAAACGTGCATCGGCCTGAATGAGAACCGGTAAAAGAATCAAATATGAACAAAATGATAAAATATGGAAAAGGCAGCTGCACACTCACTTTAAACTGGCTCAAGGGATGCTTCCCGTAGATGAACTCCCACCTCTCGTTGACCTGCAAAGTGTAGTCTTCGGGCTCCTGGCGCAATGAGCGAAAGACTGTGGCCTTCTTCTTCAGAGCGCTCTTCATCAAAGCCAATGGGAGGTCTTGAGGGTCCTGCTGCAGCACGAAGCTTTCCTGTAAGAGACACATTATTAACAATAAAGGCACCAGCTTTACAGAACATCACACAAAAATGTAGCTTTCGCGTCAGTGGATGTTGTTCCTGAGAGATGTTTTGAGGGTGGTGTTTGTGATGTGGGAGCGGGATTTCCAAAGGTTCACACATTGACTTAAAATCATCCTTTGATTTGTCTAAACCTTTACAAATGTGACTCATAGAAACTACGACAGCAGATCAACTCACATCACAAGCCTCAAACTTGATATTGATGAAAATCTTCTTGTTGTTTTTTGACTTCACACTCCCACAGCCCGTCGGAAAGCAGCATGGCTCCAGGTCACACGGGAAGCTGTACTCCATCCACTGCTGCCATGGCAACATCTGCCTCTCCTGGGCCTTCTCTTCACAAAACATACGCATCTTTGTCCGAAACTCATTCACCTCGTGGTTCTTCTGGGCCTCGAACTCATGCAGACCTGGAAAATCATGATGAAAGCGTAAACAAATATGAGTCTTGCAGAGTGAGAGGAACGCTTTGCTCTATTGATCGACCTGAGAGCCGACCATGCTTTTATGAGAGTTGAGACTCAAAGAAGCCTCAACCTGCAGCTTTACTGACTGCCTGCACTGAAGCCTAGTGAATAAGGCAAAAGACTATTATGTCTATTATGACGTCAAAAATGTTACTGTAACTGGAAAATAGAATTAGCATTAGTTAGCCTAGCTGTGCTGCATTTTCAAGTTAGCTCCATTAGCTCATAGCTAGCGAGTAACTTCTCGACCTTCCAAGATGTTGAACATCATGAATAAAAGTGTTGTGAATGTTGTGTGCATGGATAAAAGCAGATTGGGTTACTTTGCATTATGTACTTATATTTTATTTTGCTAACATTCCATATTCTCACAACTAACAGCCATATTTAGCACGAAAATGTGTTAGCTAGGACGTTCGCGTACGTTAGTTGTCAGATATCCTGATTTGTCTGTTTTGAAAAATGACCTTTGAGTGTCAGAATTTTTCGGAAGATATGCGACTTGTGCAAAATGGGTCCAATATTTAATTTGGTGATTATGGAGCCGAAGAATCGGTCATAACTTGTGTTCATGTTCACTTCTCAATAATGTCAGACTGAATAATGTAGTAAAATGGCAATTTGGTCCAAAGTTGCCATATTGTTTCACTTCATTATTGTATTCAATATATTTTATATTGTAACATTATAAGTTCATGAATGATTTATAATATACTCATTCAGAAGACTGGAAGAAGGCTAGAAAAAACTCCCCTCTTCTTTTTGATGCTTCTGATCTTATACGTAACAACCATACAACAATACCACAAACCACACAAAACCTCCATATAGCACCTGCTCAGCTCCACCAGAGAAGGATGCTGTTACCTTTGCCAATTAACAGGCTGATTTGGGTGTTGGTGATTTTCTCCACTCGGTCGCCCTCCCTCGCCACCAGCCTCAGAACGCACATGAAGGGCCGCACGTCGCTTATGCGCCTCGATTCTTCTTCCAGTTCCTCCCTTTCTGCCGTCTGGTTAATGCAGGTGAAGACGTACGCGTCGGGCTCCCCCAGTGCACCGAACAGGGCCTCGCTACTGGCATTCTTCCAAACCATCTGAAACAACAAGACACCAGCAATCCATGAGGTTGAGAGCGCAGCGTTGGTGTCCTGAAGTGTGCAGCGTGTTCTCTGGGGGCCTGTGAAATTTATGCTTGCGGGGTATGTTGCAGGTCATGTAAAACAATTATTATCAAAACAGTGATTCAAAACACATCGACCAGTGTCATTTTCAGAAGTGCTGTGGGAGAATAACACTCTGATTTCTCTCATTTTTAAGATGATGATATCCAAGTGTGCAAGCAATGACCCCGACATTTTGTTGAAAAAAAAAGAAATTGGAAACATAATTTAATCTCTTAATCGTTTTAAATGCTTCCAAGAGTGTCATTACTTAACACAGCTAAATCAAACAGCCTGAAGAGGCCGAGCTGTTGGCATAGAAACTGGCACATTCACGTTTAATAACAGCAGCTCTGCTCCAGCAGAGAGCTGGCCGTGTATACCAAGGAGGAACGCTGTGGCTCCTTCTCTAATAGTTGCATCAAAACTTCAAGATGCGTCAGAGGCACAAGCGAGGATTGTTCAGATTGTGTCGTGTTTTAATTAGCTTAATGTCTTTAAGGCGACCAATTTGCTTTAAAGCATATTGAGTATATATTGTAACAATAGCGTTTTGCAAATGTGGTCACCAGAACTGCAGTCAATCAAATGCATTCTATCAGAAACACAGATCAAATGCAAAGCATGAGTGCATTACACATTATGTGTCAGTGGCGAAAAATATTCTATGAAGGTTTTTTTCTGAACTTCAAAAGCAGCTACTGATAATTAACTAAAGGGGGATGTGAAGGGACTTACTTTTTTGATGCTTTTGATAGTGTCGTTTCGAGATACAGGGAATTTGAGGAAGATCCCGGTAGGCAGCAGGAAGTCCATCGCTATCTCCTGGTCCCCCTCCTTCTCCCATTCCTCCTGCATCCCATACTTCCCCGGGGGCATGGTGACGGCCTCTCATTTACCGTCAGCTCCTCGCTGCTCACCGGAACACAAGCCAGCCGTCCGCACGGAGGAAACACAGCCGGGGTTAATATGTCTACTATTAACACGTGTTACTGTGCAGTGTGTTTGTTCCTCAAACCCTGAATGATCTATCTTTACGAGGTTGTTTATGGGGATCAGAAAGCACATGCAGAGTGTGTATGACATGAATGAATGATAAACAGTAGCTTGTTTCCACCAGATACCTTCATCCACCTCCTCAATGTTTAATGCATATGTAAGACTTTCAATATATATACAATGGTGTATATATATATATATATATATATATATATATATATATATGAACTATGGCGATGGTATTGAGATTTTTTTTTGTGCTTTGGGAGTGCTATCATTTATGATCTGCAGCCTAATACATTTAGTACTTCATTCATACATCTCCACCTTAGCGGACTGAATGTTCTGTCAGAAAAAAAAGTGCTCAGAGGTCAAATAAGGTGAAGACACACTACAAAGAAAATTCAACCCACTGAATCATACACACTACAAAAGATTACTTGGATTATATGTCCTGCTTCCTGTAAATCTATTCAGCTGACTGTGCAGACAGAAAACATTGTACTTTTTGTGTAATTTCCAATAGTTTGCCATAAAGTAATTCTACACTATTGATTGTGGTAAGAGGAAACTTGCCCTGTATGAGCTGAATTGGCCGTATCCTAAAGACAGATGTAGGCTGATTTACGCCTTTACATAACATATATTTGAATGTGTATACCCACAGTGTATATATATATATATATATATATATATATATATATATACATATATATATATATATATATGTATATATATATATACATATATATATGTATATATATATATATATATATATATATAGTCTATATATATAGTCTATATATATATAGTATCTCTCTATATATATATATGTTGTCTGTGCACCTGTTGTTTTCTTTCCCATTGCTGATTTGAAAAATGTTTCTTAAATATAAATATAAAATGAAAAAGAAAATATATAAAAAAAAATAATAATTTTATATTTATATTTAAGAAAAAAAAAATCAAATCAGCGATGGGAAAGAAAACAACAGGTGCACAGACACAAAGTCGGATGACATATAAAAACGTTTTTATGTGTTTAGCGTTACGACATTTTGCTCATTGACTAAAACTTGTCTCGGACTAAACATCCGAGCCGTGCCAACCTGTGAGCGCGCGCACACTTGCCTGTCAGCTCCACGCGCCGGTTGTCTCCTCACGGCTTAATTCCAGCGAAGATGGAGGCTGTAAACATCAACGTGACATAGTCGCGCTCCGGCGGCCGCGGATGTATCCGCGAAGTTCAGGCGAGGTGACGAGGTGTTGCGAGTCCAGCTCCGAAGGGGGACGACGCGCTCGTGCGCGGCTCGGGTGAAAGCGGCCAAGTGTTACCCTGCGTCGGTCAAGTGCGCCGTCATCCATGCAGCGATGATGGTGTTGCACTGACCCGCACTGAGCGGCTGCGCTCTGCCTCTCCAGCTCTCCAGCTTCCCCCGCGGGCCAAGGGACCGTCCGACAAAACTTTAGTTCTCACAAAGTGAAAGTAAACGTGTGTGTGTGCGTGTGCGTGTGCGTGTGTGTGTGCGTGTGTGTGTGTGTGTGTGTCTCTCTCTCGCTCTCTCGCGCGCGCGCTCTCTCTCTCTCTCTCTCTCCACCTAACTCCCGCCCCCCGCCACTATTTGTTCTGCCAGGTCTAGCTTGTTCTGCTATTCTATTAATCTATTATTTTAATTGTTTTATTTGTATTCATCTTTTCCCTCACAAAGTTCAACAAAGAAAGCAAACAGCTCTTCATATGATAGCTGACTGAATATATTTTGGTAGTGGAGGAATAGTTTAGATCCTCATGAGTAAAAAACATACTCTCTCTACATGACAAGTAAAAGTTCTGTTTTGAACAGGTCACCAAAGTAAAAGGACTCAAGGCAGAAAAAATGTCCCCTGTGATGTTATTTTATTATGTAATAATACATTTTTGCATTATTATTACTGATACTTTCATGTAATTGAATTGAATTACGCAACCTCGTGAATTTAAAAATATGCAACCAATCATAAAAGAGAGAGAGAGAGAAGAGAAGAGAAGAGAGAGAGAGAGAAGAGAGAGAGAGAGAGAGAGAGCGAGAGAGAGAGAGAGAGAGACAAGATTTTAGAAAAGAAAAAAATGTACATTTGATTCATTATTGTGTCTTTCAAATGTTACATGCAGGTTATAAAATGAAGTTATAAAATCCAAACAGTAAATTTGCTGAATATATAAGATTAAAATGTACAATAACAAAATGCTTTGTGAGTCACCCCCTAACGTTCATAGTGAACCTCAGTGAACCTTCATTTATCTGGACTTTTCCAGGAGTGGACGTCTGCAATGAAACTAAAACTCTCTGATGGGAAACCTGCCTTCCTTTTTCATATCTCCATGTGGTAACTATAAGACCAGGGACAATTTTATTTTTGCAGCAAAATCGTGAGCGATGCCACCACCGTCATGGAAGTGGAACACAAACCACAGAAGTACTACCGTAGAAAAGGAGGAAATGCGGGGACCAACATCAACAGCATGACATTACAACTATCTGCTCTCAGCTGTCTGATGCACAAAGTACATCGTTCAGACAGAGCGAGACACATCCCAGTCAATAAAAACATGCGCAGTACTTGTCGAGTTCGGTTCGCAGGTGTTGATCCTTCATGTGAACACTAGACTCTTGGTGGTCTAGTAGCTCTGGTAAAAACAGGAAGTGAGCGTAGAGAAGAGAAACTTTTGACTCGAGCTGCAGACTGAAAGTATGAACCAGCTGCTTCCCACCCTTCAGTCAGTGAACTTTTTATCAACAATAAACAGTAAACAAGTTTAGTCAGTGAAGCTTGTCAACTCTTCCTGCTTTGATAGAAACTCTGGAACCACCACACTGCACTTATATGGGTCACAGACTTCAGCTCGCTGGTGTAGATGAGGTATAACGCAATAAACACAGGTTCACTGGAAACAAGCGGTTATTGTAACACACAGCAACACATCCATCACCAGAGTAACTGACCTTTTCAGTTCAGGGAAACTCCAGATATTTAAAACGATATATATATGTATATATATATATATATATATGTATATATATATATATATATATTTACCCTGACAATAAGTGAACACATTAATAGGTTGGTCATGTGATATTTAGCTGTGCGACCTATTTAGTCTTTGGGCTTACTGCACTGGTGTGTGTGTGTGTGTGTGGGGAGGTGGGGGGGGGTTCCTGGATGAGCAGTGGTCTGGCCCTAAAGGCCACACAGAAAAACAGTCAGGTTTCAGGAAGGACAATATCAGTCTGTCGGCCCATCGCTTTAGGAATATCTTTAGTTATGACAACTAAAGGAAGATTTTTGTACATACATTTGTGTTCCACAGAGAGTGACACCTGATGACCTTTGTTGATCCATCATCAGGTCAATATCAATATTTCAATTAGTCCAAACAAAAGGACCAAATGTTTGAAAGCGGATGACAGTCCCACTGGCCTCAGCTGTACGTGGTGTTGAGTGCTAACAAGCTAAACTAAGACGGTGACAATGGTTGTACCTACTAATCACCATTGTATACATGTGAGCATGTAGCATTGAGCTCAAAGCACCACCGAGCTGCTAGCATGGCTGTAAAATGCTCGTCAAACTTATTTATATGGCCCAATGCCACAAATATGCAATCGTTCAGCTAATGTTGAGTCTTAGGTTGTCTGAGAAGGACCACAAGGTTAAGAGCGGTTAAGCTGGAATTTCCCAGCGCAAAGTTACAAAACAAACTGAACTGAGTTGAGTTTGGAAACTTCAGTCAGAGACGTGACGGAGAGCATTAGTGGCTGCAGATCTGTGGCAGACCGTGTGAGTGCACCTCGACAGTTTGTTTTTAAACGTTATAATCGTGTCACGTATCGAACAGAAGCCGTTGGTTTGACCTCGATGCACTTACAGTTGCGCTCTCGTCAACCGTGTGAAATTCAGTCCACTATCGCTATGGAAACAGGTTTAGATGTCCGACTTCCCTAAGGGCTTCAATGTAAGCTCAATGATGCAAACTTTTCAGATTACCAAACCAGCCATCCGACTTGAAATGTTAGACGAGGACACTCATCGTCACACGGAGCACAAATGTAAAGGAAAAGATGCTGATGTCGACAGAAAGACGAGGACATCTAGTGATACTAGATTTATGTACCTGGATGAATAGTAAACACTTTATTAAAAACATATGGGTCCAGATGAAACGAGCCAATGCTGTTCCTTACATTCACACAGACAGAACGGCTGCTGCAGACAAACATCAGTGAGAGAACATAAATATAGATACTTCTTGTTCAAGAGTCTGAAATAGACAACCTTTTGATTTGACATGAAAGTGATGTGAAGTCCGCAGAAAAAAAACATCACAATATACTTTCATTGCACTTTACATACAAATTCGAAAATAAATCAATTTTAACTTTAACAGGGAAAAAAAAGTTTTGTCTCGCTCAGGAAAGTCAATTTTGTTGAATGAACATTTACATTTCAACATACACATGATCGTTCAATGAATGAACCTTCTTCAGAGAGGATATATATATATATACACATACATATATATATATATATATATATATATACATATACACATACATATATATATATATATATATATATACATATATATATACATATACATATATATATATATATATATATACATACATATACATATATACACATATATATATATATATATACATACATATACATATATACACATATATATATATATACATACATACATATATATATATACACATATACATATATATACATATATATATATATATACACATATACATATATATACATATATATATATATATACACATATACATATATATATATATATATATATATATCTAAGCCAGGTTACACATTAAGTGGAAATGCATAAGTCTGTATACAGAATGTCAAATGGTTACAATACCTTTAAATACAAATCTTATTCATTGTAAGGCTGTCGAGAGACAGTTTTCTTAACTTAACTTAACTCCCAGTCATTTAGGGGTCTTTCAGTAGCACGTCTTGTTTTCTCAGAAGCTTAACATTTACATTAGTTTGATTAATTATTGTCCAGAAATAGCCCGAGCAATGTGACACATGTTCAAAAACAATATTTCCATGTCTTTCTCCCAGATAGTCAGATGATTTGGCATTCCACAATAGAACAATTTATTAATAAGTTATTTATTTTTATTTTTTTACTATTTTAGACTTTGTTAAAAAGAACAAAAACCCCTCAGCACACGGTCTGCTTCACTTGCAGTCAGATATATTTAGTAACCTTCATCAGGTTACTTTACAAAACAATACGAGAGCATTTCTTAAATATGTTGGTAGACCCACGTAGACCAATCAGCTCACACTACAAAATGACATCACTCAGTCAACCAGGAATCATAATTATCACATCATGGCACCAAAGACCTACAATACAAGCATGAAAACACATCATTTCATATGGAAAGTGTGTCTTGAAAATAGATCAAAAAGCAAATACACATAATGAAGGAAAACTGCCTCCTCCGCACCTGTGAACCTACTAACGTGCTAAAGTTAACTTTTAAAAATACACACTTCCCTAAACTACATGCCCTCCTCAAAGTCCCACTAACTGGTAGGAGGACTGTGTTCATTAAGGCCCTACTGAGCAAAGCTCTACAACGCAGGTTTACGATGTCTCACCCTCTTTGGAGCGTCTCAAATGAAAATGGGAGGAAGATCCCGGATGAAATCTGGATATCGTCTAATGTAATGATCCAAAAAACCTCCATGTGTGTCAGACACAGTTTGAGTGTATATATATATATATATATGAGACTTTGAAAGTCTCCGACGAGGCCGTGGACCCAAGTGGGTTTATGGCTTTGCTTTCAGAGAGCTGAGTCCCTCTAACTCCCAGACTGCTGCTTTCCATTAGCTTTAAGTAAGACATCTCATACTACAAGAATTATAACTTTATGCCTGCAACTTATAACCATCACCTCACAGAATTTCTATTTTTTTTTCTATTTCTATCTTTATTTAATTTTACCATGAGCTTTCTTTTCTTCATTAATGTATAGTCTGTCATTTTGTTTCAAGTATTTCATTAAATTTATTTTTTATTTGCTACTATTATTAATATTTTTGGGTGTGTTGGACAAACTCCCAGGGGGAGGGGAGGGGGTGTTGGCATACTGTATATTGTGTTAATGTTTGAACAAAAACTAAAATCATTTGAGTAAAGTTTAATTATTACTTTGGCTCAAGAACTTCAAATACACACTTTGAATGACCAGAAATTCAAATTAGACATCGTCTGAGAAAACCCACATAACTTAGTAATTCAGCAAAGTGGTCAAAATTATTCCCGTCTAAAATCAAGTGCATGGTCATTCAACAATACAATATTTAACAAGTAAAAATAAAGACTCGAAAGCCAGACACTTTTACACAAGAAGCAAGACAAGCTAACTAACGTGTTTAGAAACATCTTACATTACGTCTAAAATGTACAACTTTCTTGTAACTCATGTTCCAACACACACACACACACACACACACACACACACACACACACACACACACACACACACACACACACACACACACACACACACACACACACACACACACACACACAGCTGTGCTCTTCAAACCTAAAACAACAATTTCAAATCACATATTTCAAAACACAACCAACCACAAAAAGTGGACATTGAATTCAGAAACAAACAAGTGCAAATGCATTCAAATAGAGTATGTGTTTGATTACAAAGTTAGAAGTTGTCTGAAAATGTCTCTATAAATTAGTTCACAGCTCAGTTAGGAGTAAAACTTTAACCTAAACCTCTGCGCCATTTTTATGCAAACATTGTGTAAATGTGAAAGTGATTTTCTTTTTTTAAATATATATTGCACTTGACCTTCAGAGTTTTGCCCCTTACAACCTGGGAACAAGATCACTAGAAGAGATAACTGCAAAATAAATGGTTTGGTGAAGGAGAACCACTTACTGTACGTAGTGAATGATTGGGACATGCGTCACCTTGGAATGAGATATAAAAGACCATAAAAGAATTGACTGTAAACTGTATTAAAAAAAAAAAAAACATAATAGTTTGACATGCCAGTCTTTGACAATGGCAAACATCAGTACTGTGAAATGATAATGTTACAAAGTAAAAATTTGTATACAAATTTCCAAAATGCAAAACTAACCACAAACACAACATGCTTTTTTTTTTTAAATGTTGAGTTTTGGCTATTGTAGAGAAGCAAAAATGTTATTCAGTTTGGAGAAGTAACGCACTCATCACAATCCGCATCAGTAGGTAAGACATGAACCTCCGCAGCATCCACTGAACAGCACATGTTTATTGCACATTTTTTTTTTTTTTAGCATCAGTGCAAGAATTAAGCCTTTTAAAATCAATTACACATGTGACTGTGTTCATGTAAGAGGAGCAGTGACAAGCCAAAAGACAAAAAAAAAGGTCAGATCCCCAAAAAAAATAAAAATATAAGCAGTCTTTAATCACATTAAATCAAAAGGCGTAATATTTGATTTCACCACAGTTTTCTCGTAACTCCAAGCAAATGGGAGGTACGCTGTTGAAAATCTGTCAGCTGACATCTGTATTTCTCTCAGCACCAGCAAGCAAGTAGCGGGCAGAAATGTGATGTTTTCTGACATTGCTTAATGACCTCCAGGTCCACAGACGCGTCATGGTTGTCAAAAGGCCAGAGGTCAACTCACTCTGTGCAGGTCGCGTGGGAACAGCAGAGACCCGTCCACAGTTCATCTCCAGTTGTCGTACACGTAGAGGCCGGCGAAAAACAGGTTGGACGTCAAGCTGACCAACAAAAGGCCCGGCCAGACGAGACGTTTTATTAAACCTGGAGAAGTGAAAGCAAATTAATTTGATGACAATCGTCATCGTTGCACATCATTAATGTGGAAAGAATGCTAATTAATTTACCTTTAGACTGATACAAGTCTCAGCTAGTTTAAATTTAGGGGCATGTGTACAAGAGCATGACAATGTAATCTGAGACCAGTTCTATGACAGTCATTTGTTTTAGCACCTCCTGGTGGCCGTTTCTGGTACTTGGCTTATGTGACCATGTCATGACACTTTGGTCAGGAAGTTGATGTTCTGCCTCAGGGGGAGTAATGGGGGGTTCGGCATTGAGATTTATGTTCAATAATCAGGAGACAGCACCCTTTCCTCACACATATTTAAAAAATATATATATTCTTTTCTTTTTTAATATAACCCCTCCCCCCCAAAAAAATAAAATAATATATATATTATTATTTAAAAAAAATGTTGGGGGTTTAAAAAAAAAGAAAAAAATAATAAATAAAAAAAATAAATATATATATATATAAATATATATATATATATAAATACTTTTTTTTTTATATAATTTTTTTTTTTTAATTAAAAAAATAATTATAATACATAATACAATATATAATACATTTTTTTGGGGGGGTTTTATATTAAAAAAGAAAAGAATATACATATATATATATATATATTTTTATTTTCATTTTTTTAATTGCTTTAAATTGCTTTAAGAGACAATCTCTTTGTGACCAGTAGAGACAGAAGGAACAATTGCAGTGATCACTAATGCTTTAAATGTTTATATGAGCATTGCCTTAAAAGATATTTGACAAAAAGTTAACGCATCCTTCTCCCCGCCATGTTAGAATGGGACAGACTGCTTACCTTTAGGAGGAGGGGTGTTCTCAGGTCCCTGGGTAGTAGTGCCAACTAGGCATGCGGAAGACTCCGAGGAGCTGCCTCGCCTCTCTTCCTCTTCGATCACACTACCGTCCCTCAAAAAAGAACTCAAATCTGCAGAGCCAAAACATAAAGCCATGACACTGAGGTAGACCGCTGTGCTAATAAAACCCCCAGTACAATGAACATTTCACTTCCATCAGCTTACCCTCAGCTGTACTTACCATTTTGGCTTTGGAAGGGCGATGTGTCGGGTGAAAAGCAGCCACTGTAAATGGAAGAAGCCGACTTTGCATGGAAATGTGACGAAGACACCGATGGGGACATGAGTGTCGGTTCTGGCTCCGTCGAGAAAAGCCGGAGTTTCCGACCACTGATGTTGAGGCGCGCGGGGCTGATGAGGGGCCGCCGCTGCCTGGCAGAACCTGAACTGGATGTCACTGACCCGGCCACTGAAGGGGTTGGAGAGGGGCCGGGGGATGACGGGCGGCTCCCAGACATCAGTGAAAAGTAATCTGTGCCAAAGTGCAGCAAGAAATGTCAACCAAGTGTTCTGAAATTGTATAAAATAAAAGAGTTATGTGGAGATTACAAAATCAAAAGGGAGTTTTAATACCTGAGGGCGGGGAGTCTTTGTATTGGGAGGCTCGTCTGCTTCCGCTAAACAGGTAACCAGAATCTGAAAATAAAGAAAGAAACAACCCACCATGAACCACGGCTTTCCTTAAACATGCAGAAACATAACTCCAAATAAAAGCTAATGTTGTTTTGTGTCTGATGAACCTAAAAGTAGGTAACTTTTTTTTATCAAATTAGGCCATGACAATTTTAAAAGTTAGTGAGATGTGGTGCTTGGTCTATCTGTAAAAAAAAAAATAAATAAATAAAAATCTATAAAAAGCCCCCTAGTGGAAGAATATTATAAATGCAGCTCGAGCTGCAACTATCCATTTTCATTACTGAGTAATCTGGCAATGATATTCTCAATAAATCACTCATTTATAGAATTTAATGAAAAATTGATCAGTCAATATCAGCTTATTCCAGATAAATCTGTATCTGCATGCATGTTGGCCAATAAGTAAAGAAATTGCAGTAGGGGGACCATTAAAAAAATGTCTCCATTACATAGTTTGTCCTCCAGAGGGCATTGACAAGATATATTTAAACTATAAAATGTTGTGCTTTTAAAAAAAATGCCCCGTGGCATAAACCATATAGTCCATCTTTGACACGAAAGCGCTCCTCCTTCACACATATATTTTGAGTCTTTCCCGTGTTTGGAAAGAGTGACATGACCCAATTGTATGCCGAGCAGCAAAAATTGAACGCAAATCTACTGAATCTTATCAATTATAAATCTCATCTGTATGCAAGACAGCACACTGCTGGAGCAACTCAAAATCAAACTTGTGTGCGAGCAGCTCTGCAACAAGAGCTGTAGACAGAAGTGGGCTGAACACTCCCACCTACCCTCTGCTGACGGTAGTGACCAGCTACTAGAAAAGGACTTTGGACTACTGAATCAATTATCTTGAGTGATTTTGTTTTGTTTGTTTGTAAAAGACTAAATCTAATCACAAGATTATACCAAAAAGGCATAGAAAGATCTGCCAGTATCAGATGAGCACTTGCTGGTTTGTCAACTGGAACCAAGTGAACTCATGTTGCGGTTACCTGTCCGGGTGAGGGACGGCATGGTGCCGAGGCAGAGGGCTCTGCTGAGGCGCCCGGGCAGAGAGGAGGGGGAAGCCTTGCGCTCGTGAGGACTCTGTTGGCCGTGAATGAGCTTGAAGAGGTTGGGGGGCGGAGTCAGGACGAAGGAGTCCGCCAAGTCGGGAGAGAGCAAAGGAGGCTGGCTGCTGAAGGGGGGGACAGCAGCGCTGCCTGAAAGGTATCTGCAAACACAAGAGCAACATAACTGTCTACTAACTGAAATCAAAATATTAAAAACACAACTGTCAAACGGTTTTAATGCTACAGATAAAGCATACCCAGATTGGACCGTTTCCATAGATGACTCCATCATGTGCTTTACAAATAGAGCTTTAAAGGACACTGAATAATTATGAATTTGTGATTTCTTGTGTAAAGAAAGTAGCCTTCAAATGTGATTTCATCTGTTCCACACCAATGTCACAACACTATGTTTGACACTCAAATATAAACTCTAAATGACGTAACAGGTGCCTGTCTGAAATCAAAACGTTGAACCATACAGCTCCGATACCCGTTTAATGAGAGCACTTTATTAATGGCGTCTGTCTCTGAAACGCTGCTGCAGCTGTCGGTCAACGTGCAGCAGCTGAACGCTCCTGAAGAACAAAAGCTCGGAGAAACGCTGCCCGGCAACACAGCTCAACGCTCACATTTCCACGACAGACAGACAGAGGCCCATACATGTTATGTGTCAAAGTGGTTTGTGTTCAGCAAGTGAGACTGTTGATTAATGAAGTTTGTCTTTCTAAAAAAATAAATAAATCACAGAAGTCCTGGCCAACAATAAGATGCTATTTTCCCTCGACTCCAATGTAAGTGTAATGAGGCTTTTTCTTAAAAACTGGAGAGAAACGTACAGAAATGAACAATATGGTGTTTGCGTTGAAAACAAACAGAGGCAAATCCTTTCAACAGCTGTTTATTACATTCATGTACAGCAAGCATTCCTACAAAGTCTTCAAATTGGAGCCTTACATTAAAAGAAAGACACCCAGTTTCAGCACAAGAGCACCCAAGACGTGGAACGTTTCATTGGGTGCAGCATGCATGTTGCAGGAAACGGTTCAGAATGGACGGAGGCCAATACACAATATATAAAACACGTAGTCATCAAACCGAGATCTAGTTAATTAGCTTATTTAGGCTATAATTATTGCTTTAATTGTTTTTTTAATTATCAAGATTTGGCATTATAACCTTTCATTTTTTTTAATTACCAGTTATTTTAGTGTTTCTGCAAAACACACACACACACACAAACACACACACACAACCAAAACATTCAGGTATGACACAATCTTCTTAACTACATATGCATAGTGAAACAGTGCAGTAAAAACATGTACATTCACAACTCTATTAGTAAAAAAAGGTAATTCTACAGCCATCACTGTTAAAACACCACAAAATATGTTTTTGGCAATGCTATAACGCTACAGTTGCATTTCCAGTTATTATTAACGTAAATGTTTGAATGTAGTGACGCTAGACTTGGACACATGGAAAGGTTAACAGTCATACATTATACTTATCTGGTAGATACAATTCTCTAAAAAAAACAAAAAAAAAACACAAATATATATAAATACTCAGGCTGGATATTATGCATATATCATAAAAAACTGTTTATAGCAAACACAAACTTTCTTGACAAAGATAATACAATCTACCTTGCATGTAAAAAAAGGTAAAATTACTGAAATACTATGCTTCACACACACACACACACACACACACACACACACACACACACACACACACACACACACACACACACACACACACACACACACACACACACACACACACACACACACACACACACACACACACACACTTATATTTTGATGAAGCATAGATGCAATAAAGCATGGCGTACTGGAGAAGAGTTGAGTGATACTTTTTAAATGTTAATGTATATTATCTTTCTCAAGGCAGTTCGTCACATGATGCATTTATGAAAAGGTAAAAAAAAAAAAAATGTAATTACTGATAGATGCTATGGCATTATAAATTGATAGTCATCACATTTAAAACTCCAAAAGAAGCACCATGCTAAAGCAGTATAAGATTGCAATATATGTCAGTTTTTTTCAAACACAAAAAAGTTAAATCACAGCTTTTGTAAATTACCATGTAGGTTATGAGGAGAGTGTGTGTAGTGTCTTACATTTGGCAGCACTTTTGTAACTGTTGCAATTTTTTTTTAAAACAATCTAAAGCTTTGAGACGACACCAAAAGGCGCTAGTTTGAGAACATAACTCCAACTACAGAACGACATGCAATTTAAACTCCAGTTACAGTACTCTCTCCACCAAACACAACCTATAAACAAACTCTACAGCTATTAGTTTATAAAGCCTTTTCACATTACTGTCAAATAAATATCCCTCTTCACTCAAATACATTCCAATAAAATCAAATTAAAACGGGTTAACGGAAATATAATTGCTCGAGAGGGGAAACGTTAGCGCATGCAACTAGTACGTCCATCAGTGTTGTTAATCCTTCGACACGTTAGAACGTTGGCAAAGGAAAGTTCAGTATTACTGAAGCGATCGAGAGATGCAAGTAGCAAGTGCTGAAGAAA
Organism: Ophiodon elongatus; assembly: GCA_016806645.1. NCBI lineage: Eukaryota > Metazoa > Chordata > Actinopteri > Perciformes > Hexagrammidae > Ophiodon > Ophiodon elongatus. The sequence continues at coordinate 2,359,575 of JACSYO010000285.1, read as the reverse complement.
TCTAAGATTTCCAGCGAACACGGAAAAGCTGATCATCATCTCACTTGAAGCTATTAAAATCGTATAAAGTTAATTCACATATCAAGCTATATCAAGTCTCATAACTTTGATTCACTTGCCTGATGCAGTTTCACGTGAGACTAAACTATTTCCTTCCAATGGCCATGTTCAGTGTCAGAGTTGAGCCCCTCATAACGTCAGCGTGTTCAGGCGTCATCAGAAACTCTGAGACGTGATCACCTCGAGCAAATACCAACACGAGCCAAGAACCCGACAGGTAGGCTCCGTTCTTAAGCATCAGCTTTTGGCACAGCGGAGCGGGACAAACAAAAAAAAACAAAAAAAAGGAAATTCAATAAATGTATATAAAAGCAAAAATATGATAAAAATGGAAATCACAGCACAAGATGTCAACAAATGGGACGGGAGCAGAGCGGCACGCAGCTGGGCCTTCGCACCGATGACAGATTTTCGGGGAAAAAACATTAATGAACGGACTGTTTTTCCCACGTAGCAACGTGTTTAAATGTTTAAATATCAATATGAACATGAAACTCACATCGTTTAAAAAAAAAAAAAAGAAAAAAAAAAAGGAGGAAAAACGGGCAACTGTTAAAAATATTAAATCAAGACTTACAGAATGTGTACTGTCCAGATGGAAATGCAATAGTCACCCCATCACTATAAAGATATTCAGCCCCGATGTCGTATTCCCAAGAGATTCCTTACGTACGCCAGTTACAAATGAACTTCAAACGAATCGCGGTGGAACACTTCCAAGTTAATTCTTTGTTCAGAAATTGTATACGAGGTGGTGCAATACAGGAGGGATGTGATTATTAAAAAAACACAACTTCAGTATGGCCTGCAGCGTCTCCACAAATTAGTACTTCATGCAGTGAGCTGTAGTAAGAAAGTTATATTCAACCCACAGCTAAACCAGTGTTAAGAAATAAATGAGTATATTGAAAATGCTTTAAAATGCATTGTTTAGTGAAGTAGTAGCCTTGTACTAATTAATGTGGAAATCTCGCTATATATTGGCTTGAAAACAGTCAGTCATCACACATTTGTTATAGAATAGAATTACAATGTAATCAGTCATAGATTAATGTTTTTGATTTGAGAGAATGTGGCACTATTTCCCACAAAACACAATCTGTAAAGTGTTCTTGAGAGTTAGTAACTAAAATGATCATATTAGTGTTGGTTTCTTAACAATTCTTAATTAATGTTTTATTCCTGAAAGACTCTCTAGTTAGTTTCTTTCATTGAAACGGTCCCAAAATAAGAATATATCACTGAATTAAACCAGAGGGATTAAGAATTGTTAGCTGATTGGATCCTACTATTTTATTTATTATGCGTTTTAATACCATTTACTACTTAAATCAATGTTAACCTCTGAAATTGTAGACATAAACTGTAGACTATGTGCATATGTGCTTGAAGGTGAGGCTTTGATGAGATTTAGTAAGTTGTTCTAGTGTTTTGTTCCCATCATGGGTCACACACACAACCCTGTGCTTCAAATTTGCCATTCACATCATAACCTCACAGGCATTCGCACACAGCAGTAAAAGGGGGCGGGGGGTTATGAGTAAAAAAAATGGACAGTGAATAAAAACAGCTTGTTCCTTATTCTATTACGGAACACAAATAGATAATAGATTGTGTTTTAAACTGGCTCTAATTAACACAAAGAGGAGTCTTTACAAAATCCCGTATTTCAAACACAACTTGAACATCACTGCTCAGATTCTGACCTTCGATATCTTGCTCTTCTTGGACCCAGCGTTTTGCGGGTTGCCACGGCAGCGGCAAAGCTGACTAGGCAACATAGGGAGACGGTGCCGAGCTTGGCCGTGTCCATCCATGCGTCCGAGGCGTCGGGGAAGTAGCTCTCAGCCAGGTGGAGGCACAGGAGGAGGAACCACAGGACGGAGGCTACGGCATCAATTCTCCTCAACCTGAAAGAATAGAGCAACACGAGCTTGCAGAGTTTGTTTTGTTTGAACTAAACTTCCAGAAGGCAAACAGAAAGACGAGGCAGTGGCTACATACCTAACAGCTCCTGCTAAGAAGATAGCAGTTAGACAAGTCAGCAGGCCAACGGAGACGACAGCCAGCTGGTTGTCCTTTCCATGGTGCCAAACCAACTTTGCATTTTCCGTGACCTCGTCGGGGAGCAGCTCCAGCAGCTCCTGCCATGCAGGCACGTCTCCACTGCTTTGGTTGTTTGGGCTGGACTCGTTGTGAGGTTTAGGCTTCGGAGGAATGACCCCACCACTTAATGTCTGTGGGCCACTAAGCGACGTAGGCTGGTATGGAAAGTCATACAAGGCTGTAGCAACTAGGAAAGTACATATCAGGAAGGCAAGGGTCCGTAACAGGACGACCCCGGTGGGAGAAGACGCAGAATAGGAGCTCTGTGGGAGAAAGAAGGTGTTTTTTGATGGGAATCCTGGCATCTTCACAACATACGCAAATCAATAAGCTATGCAAAGACTAATGTTGACATAATATAATAAGAACAAACAACAATACACAATGGAGCGTGACTCCGAGTCACGTTTTCACTTTGAGTGAGAAAGACAATTAAATGAAACCAACTCTTTTTGCACCAAAACACAGAAACAGTACTCGGGGCCTCAATTGTCAAAATGTGTAAAAAAAAAAACAGTAGTACTTAGGAGTGTAATTACTACTGCCGTGGCGGAAGAAAACCAAAACCCTATGCACTCATATGTGATATACTTATTTAATAAAAAAGTATGCAACATCAAAATTAACAAACCTAACCTTGAGAAAGAAAAAAAAAAAGGAAAAGGAATTTCAGCCCAATTTATATACCTATCGTTTATTGGTGTGCAGTGATTGTGTGACAAACTGTTCCTACATCATTTGATTAAGTCCTTGGCTGTAATGTAAACCCTCTGCACGGTCCACCACAGCATATGGTTAACCGTGAAGCCGTACTGCGTTTTTTTGGAAATTAATTTCCATCACACACTTTGCTAGTTAGGCGTCTGCAGATTTGGGCCTTTGTATTGCACTGACCTTTATGAAGCCCTTGTCCGATTCTCCGCTGCGTCGAAGAGGGTTGTTCAGGAGCACGGTTCGAAGTTGACGGTTTTGATATTTGATGTAATATTCTACCACCGTCTGACACGGCCTACATAACTTATAGGTCTGCTCCAGGTGGTGCTTGTATGCCTCGATTTCCTCATCGTAGTTCTCCTACAAAGAAGATAAAAAAAATAATTAAAAAAAGTATAAATCTAGTGTTTACAGTCAGTTATGGTGACAATAAAGACAGAAAATAGAAAAGAACAGAGTACGTACGTCATCCCGTGGGAGAAATGAGGCCAGCTGCTTCACGACGACAGTCTGGTTCTTATTGCACTTTCTGCACAAGAGCATCTGACTGTTCACCGCCTGCTGTGTCTTTGTGGCCGAGGGAAGGCTACCAGATACTCCGTGGTTAAGATGCTCCATGTGCTGAGCTGGGATGGGTTTGTTGTAATCCCCATTCTGAAAACAAGACAGATCAACAAAAAGAATAGTATTAAAAAAAAAAAAAAACAACACACACACACATCTTGCAGCACTGGCAAAAAGAAATAAAAAAAATATTTAATTGCAATTTATTGACATGCTAAAAAAAACACTTCACAGGTGTCATGTACTTTTGAAACTAACCTCCTGGAAGCCATTGTATTGATCACAATTGGGACAGTCCCAGCAGTTCCTGTTCCCAAAGGGCACCACAGAATTCTCATTACAAAACCAGCAGTTCACGTCAGCGTGGGATGGCTTCTTTCTGTAAAGAAAACATGGACTTCTTACACGATGCAACACGATACCGGTAATCAAACCAGCTAATGTATCTTTGAGGTACACGTATCACTACTATATGAATGCGGCACTACTTTACTTATATACACCAAGTAAGTGCATTCAATTGTTGAATATTATGTCAATCTGTTTGCAGGTTTTGATGTGCAGAAGTTTGGAAATGTATATACTCAAAACAATCATGTTAGTTCAAATGTGTTTATTAGGATTAAAACCCTTGAGATGTACCATCTCGTTTTCAAAAGGGGGGTCCCAACATATATATCAATGAATGCATGACAACAGGGGTGTAATAAATTAAATACAAAATATAAATCTTAAGTACAGACAGATAAAAAAACCCACATATACATTAATTGATGGAAACATTATAACACCAAAGTGACCAATACAAGAAACCGTATGGTGTTCATGGATCACCAAATAAAATCAGGTACAAGATCAGAAGTCAACATGATGTTTAAACAGTGACAGTAACATTACTTTGAGATGGTAAGTCCACCAGAGCAGACCTAAAAGGTACTGATATGATAATTAACCTGACTCAGCATTTTATTAAAAGGTATGCACACAGTTTTCAAACACCCCAAACTATTTTTTTAAAATGTGCATTTAAAACAGTGAAAAACAATATTAATCTTGACGTCAGTGTCGCATAACTATCTTAAGTTATTAGCAGCACGGCTAGCAAAGTTAGCCCCTCGGTCCGGTGTAACGTGAGGGAACAGGCGACTCTTGGGGGGTGGGGGTGGGGAGGGGGTACACCACATTATTCCTTGAATGTCACAATTTTGAAACACCAATGCAAATGCTGAACGGTGTTAGCCAACTTGCACTAACGTCAAAGTGAATCTAGCTTAAAAAAAACACACGCAAAAGCCCTGAAGTTTACCTGGTGGCAATTTTGTATATCAGCGCCCCGACGGCGACCGACGCCGTAGCTCCGACCCCGCCGTAGGTTGCCGCGGGATACTCCGACAGCAGCCGGTTCAGCGCCTCCATTTCGGACGAAACGTGCAACAAAAGCTGCAAAAAACACGAGATAAATGTTCGGTATCGCGAAAAAACACGGCGCGGGAGCGCACGCGGCAAAGCAGATCCCTTTTGTTCACGCCCCTGGAACGGAAACGGAAAACGCGTCACCGCCCGGACGCGTTCCAATATGGGTTGTTCGTTCTTTCTCGTGGACTGTACCGTCCTTTAAAGATGATCACGGTTAAATTATTACGCGAATCTAAATGTTTTCACGACATTGTGAGGGTCTGAAGTGGAAGTGTTTTCAAAAAATTTAAATCAACCACACTTTTGTTTGATTCTAAGAAAGCGTAGTGGAGTATGATAGTGTTGGAACGTGAGAGGAGACAACGCTCTGTCCTATTTTCTCTCTCATCATGGTTTTAAACCTCAAAATACTACTGTGCATTACGATTCTTAAAAAGTACATTGATTAGTCTTTCGACTTGTATCCTGTCAAATAATAATTGCATTCTGAAACGTGCAGCTGTCTCCTTGTCACCTAACGTTACCCTGCCAAGTATCAAATGTCAGGGCTAGAGGTGAAGGTCAATTACGGGTCAATGTTTCTGCTGCTTTATAATTATACTCCACTACAATTCAGAGTACATTTCACTGCACTACATTTGTTTTATAACGTTAGTTACTAGTTTATTTATTAGTTTATATAATAATAATAAACAAGCAAATGTATGATCATGAGGTAAATAAAGATTAAAAAAACGTAATTAAATTGAGACCCACCTTTACCAGCTGCTACATCAACTTGATGTAATGTATCAATAATTATAGTTCAATAATATAATGTGCATTATTCTGAATTTAACTTTTGGTTGTATTATTGATGTTAATACTTTTGTATTTTTTTGAATGGATGACTTTTAACGGTGTATTAGTAGAGGATCTGTAAGCTACTTCTTTCACCACTGAAAATAATGGTTTTCAGGACAAGTTATTTAAATAATTTAAACAAAGTTTATATCTTGAGAGATAAACAGTCCTTTGCATCAGTTAACAGATAATCATAATTGAAACTTAAAAATAGACCTAAAACTGTGAAAGCTGAACGCTCTAATAACTTTTGTATATATGTAACTAGCGTTACAATGAATGAACAGATGAATAGCATGTACAGTAGAGGAGTAAGTCAATCAATGAGAGCATTTGTTGCAAAAATAACATTTTATTTGAACAAACATGATGTATTTTACATCAAGTGACCATAACTCATCAGTGCTTTGATGTCCCCAACGGTTGCATAGCAGCACGGAGAATTTGATAAAACCAGCGAAAAGAAATAAATAACATAATTACAAATACGTGTATTCAAAAGTAAGAACATTTAAAAACAAAAAATGTTTAAAAAAAAAAACAACAACACACGTTTATTTGGTTCCAAAAGAGGCACAAACTAAGCCTCAGACTCAAATCAACTGTCTTCCTGAAGTTTACACTTGATCGGTGAATTATTTCTAAAACAAAATGCGATGTAACGTTGACGTCACTGACAAAAATCCCTTTGGCATTTGGAACTGTGGCCTCTCGATGAACTTAACCAACAACTTATTAAACAGTCAATTCTCACATATTTCTGTAACAGAAAAAGACCATTGACAGCGAAACTGGCTGTCAAAGGTCAAAGAGCTCAAACCCCTTACTGGTCATATGAATACGCGCGCGGCGCCTCCGCTTGTCGCGCGTAGGTGAGCTGCTGGTAGTTGCACGCCACCGACACGGTGCCTCCGCTGGGGCTCATGGGCTGGGTCACCGCGCCGTAGGGACACCCGTTGTGCGGCACCAGCACCGGCGGGTGGCGGTGGTACGCGCCGTAGGGGGAGGGATGGTGGAAGTGGGAGGGCGAGCAGTACGAACTCACCGGGCCGCTCGGGGACACGCTGCGCGCGTGCCCGGGGATCCCCTGCGGTGTTGGGTACGCGCTCGGCTGGGACAGGCTCCAGGAGCCGCTCACGTAAGGCTGCAGGTAGAGCGGCTCGGGGTAGTCCGCGGAGTTCCCGGGCAGGCAGGGCACGCTGGGGGGTTTGTAGGGTCTCCTCACCCTCCTCCGCCGCCGGTAGTTCCCCATGTCAAACATATCCTCAAATGCGGGGTCCAGCATCCAGTAGTTGCCTTTCCGGTCCCCTCCGTAATCCCTGGGCATCTTGACGAAGCACTCGTTGAGAGACAAATTGTGCCTTATACTGTTTTGCCAGCCTTTTTTGTTCTTCTCGTAGAAGGGGAACTTGGAGACGATGTGGTCGTATATCCCGCTGAGCGTCTGCCTCCTGTCGGGGCTGTCCTTGATGGCCATGGCGATGAGAGCCACGTAGGAGTACGGTGGCTTCCCCGGCCGGCCGCTCTCCTCCTCGCCTTTGGGTACACACGGGGGCGAGTTGGAGCTGATGTCCAGGAGCTGCACTCCCGGGTCCTCGGCGGGTTTCTGCTCCGCATCCATGGCTCAGGTGTCCGGTTTGTGCGTAAAAGCTGCAGTCTGTATACCGACTGGTGGCAGCGCCGTGTGCGTGTGTCCGCAGGTGCAAACACTCCTCCCACAGGTAGAGAGGGCAGCAGTTATCGCCGCCTTTCATGTCGCCGAGTTTCCCACACTGTTTATGCCACTGTATGCGACCGGTGCGCAATCTGTTTAGGTTGAAACAGGGGTCACGGGACCGAGTTTTAACGGTAATCGACGTGTACACTTTGGAGCGAGGCGATCAAAGACCAAGTAGAGTTACATTGAGTTTAGGATTCAGTGTGGGAAAAGTCATTCCCACCAGATGGACGCACTTACATGTTTATTAACGTGTGAAGCTCAGTTTACAGTGCATTATTGCATTTAAGAGATTATTTCACTTCAAACATTTGATTCGCTACCGACAAAACAAGAAGAATCACAAATAATATATATTTATAGGGGAAAACAATTATATATATTTAAATAAAACCACCAATTTTTCTTTCCTCCCAAATGTATTTATTCAGTTTACCATATTCAACGTATTACTGTTTACAGTTAAAAGAAAAGGAAAAAGTACTATAAATAGAATAAAATATATAAATGGCATTCACAATAAAAAAGACTTACAAGACAATAATAACCCAGGGTTGATAAAATAGACAACACTAAAAGAAACAACACTAAAAGAAGTTACGTTTACAAAGTCACATTTAGACTGATTTTGACAGAAGAACCAAGTGTGTGATGTTTGCATGAAGACTGATAATAATTTTAATTAGTTTCTATACTACTGGGTAGCTTGTTCATTTGTAACACCTCATCTTATCCTACCTTATAATAATAAATCATAATTCATTTTTTATTTTTTATTTGTGCTATTAATCTTAATCCGCAGAATAACTAAAATGATCAAATACTAGTGCAGTAAAAAGTGCAATATTTGGCTCTTGATTGTAGTAGAGTAGCAGAAAATAAAAAAAAGTAGGGTACAAGTACCTCAAATTTGTACAGCACTCGAGTAAATGTACTTAGTTACCTTTTATTTTTCTTATCAGCTCCACACACTGTATCAACTCAGAGGCACGTGATATTTGGGTATTTCCAGCTTACTATGTTCCAGAGAAGTATTGAGTCTTACGGGTAGCAGTGCAGCATACCACCCACATACAGGCATGAAGGCCTGGTAGATAATGATCACCTGCTCTCAGCAGACAGTCTGTCTGGCCTCAACTGATTGGAAAACAGATCTCAAAGAGTCATGGAGTATTCTGGGTTGGCCATAGTAATTACTGTAAGGGTATTAATTGTATTTACACGGAATAACTACCTTCAATACAAATAGAATCTTTGATTGTTTTTAATAATTCAGTAATACAGAAATAATACTTTGTCAAATATATATATATATATATTTGACAAAGTCATGGTCCCCTTATTTCTGTATTGAACTGAACTTTATTCAAAAAACAATCAAAACATGATCTTTGATTCTGATTAATTGCCAATACTTGTATTGTTTAAGAAAGGTCCATCATTTTTTACAAAAGGTTTATGGAGAATCATCACTCAGACCCTGAGAAATGAAAAATCTGTTATCCCATGTTTTCCTAAGACATCATAAATATCATGCTAACATTAAAAATAAATGCATATAAAATGATACACGAGACATCTGGAAGTTTTCAGTTAACTTTAATGGTGCAGTCATAAAATAATGTCAATTAAATTAACACTATTAGTCAATGTAAGAACTCTATGCAAGGGAAGTTTCAGGCCTCCCTGGACTGTTACTAAATTATTTGACAATGAAAAGCTTGTCTCATGCATGTAGGTAGAAATTATGAAAAAGGTGCAGTCATGAGTTACTCATGAGTTACTTTCCCTGACACACTGCAGGAATGAGTCCTGACTCAAATGTCTCATCTGCTCCTCTGTACTTCCCTCTCTGATTTCTCAGTTTCTTTTACCAATGAAAATGACAAATGGAAACTGGACAGCCTTCTGTCCTATTTCTCACAGAGAAAGCTAGATTTACCTCCCGATGTCACATGAGCGAAGCGAGGCGCCAGGCTAAACACAATCAGTGTAGTTTAAGCCACATGAGACTAAAGAAGAATGCAGCAAAACTGCCAAAAGAAAAAATCACGAATGCATGAGTTTAGACAATGGAAGAAATGAGGAGGAGATGCAGTCCTCAAACATCCTCAAACATCCCCCAACATCCTAAAAACATCCTCAAACATCCTAAAAACATCCTCCAACATCCTAAAAACATCCTCCAACAGCCCGAAAGTCTGACGCGGAACAGAAAAAAAAACCGGTTTCATGGCTGTAACTATAACCATGTTTAGTTATACACAACATTCACATATGGAGTGATAAAATGAATATGAAATGTATTACTTTATCCTGATCATTACACAATGAATTACAGATTGTTACTACCGGTACATTTTAATTCTAAATATAATTGTACACAGTAACACATTTATTTATGATAATATATTACGTGGGTAACTAAGTACATTTACATAATTACTGTTTTTAAATACGGTTGAATATTTGCATATTGTGACAGTACACCTGCAAACCATACGTTATGACGAGTTTACAAATGTTGTTTATTTAAAGTAGCTAACGATACCACCTGAGCAAACATTGCCCCTCAAACCTCAATGCAGCTTTCTTTTTGATGTACACTTTTAATTTATTCTCGAGGTACATTTGTTGCTTATACATGTAAAAATAAAAAAAAAAAAAGTAAATATATTCTCTGTGCTTTTTGCTTGTAATGGTGTATTTTTACAATCAAGTATCGCTTTAGCATACCAGCAGTCAGGATGAGCACTTAAAAGGAAAGCCACTGACTCTGGACCTGTAACAATCAGGAATTCTCCTTCACTCATGCCACGAATACCTTTCATGCACAGATGGTGTCCACACAGCCGCACTAGTCCAGAACTCCTCTCAACAGATCAGGTGGCTCAACAACACCTTTGCTTCTCTTCTTCCTGCGATGCTGTCAAGGGAAGAAAAGTCGAGGGTCGAGGCAACAGGATACCTTGCAGTTTGTAAGTGCCGAGTGACGTCCAGCTGCAGACGTCGTCTCAGCTCCGGCCTTTGAATCGTTTGCTCCTCGGGCCTCTTAAGAATCTCACATTCCTGATCCTGTCGGTTAATCGTGTCACTCTTTTACAAATCGACGTGGGGTCATTGCAACGAAGTAGTGCCGTCTCTTGAGAGAGATAGTTTGCTTTTGGCTAATTATTTCACAGTAATCCCTTTTCACGGCCGATATTCTGATATTCTGATATTCTGATATTCTGATATTCAGTAGGACGTGCTGAGGTGTTACTAACAACATGGACTATGGCTCCCTTGCATTCAGGTGTCCCAGTGAGCCATGACAGTTTGACAGTGAGCCAGAAAGCACAATACTGAGGCCTTTTTATGTACACAAAATGTCTTCTGGCTTATTACCCATCATCCTCTCAAGAAAGACAAAGAACACACATTAAATAGTGTAATTGCTGCTCTGCAAAGTTGGCAGGTAATTAATGATTAGTGTTTTAATTGTGAATATACTATAATTGATTGTGAGGAAATCAAACGTTATGAGTTAATGCTCATCAATGACTGTAATATTAAATATATATATATTTGAATAGCGATACGTTACTATAGCATTGCTGTAAGATACTACAGAACTAAACACTAATTTTCAATAATGGATAATACTTTATTATATTTTTTTTACAATCGGACAAATGTTAGACATTTTATTTAATTTATTTTGTTCCACTGGCTTTGAAGATCATGAACTGATCACTGAACTAAAGGAAGAAGCAGAAAAAGGTGTAGTTGGACTGCAGTGGGGCGTAGCTATGAGATCTGACACACCAGGGCACCTGTAAAGCTGCGATCGTGATAAAAGGAAATGGCAGTATGTGTGGTGGCTCCTGTCTAAACACAAGTGCATGTGGCAAACCACAGCCGACTCCTTGACTTACAGTAGTCATTTCAGGCACCACTCCCAAACCTCCCTAATCCATGAATTACAGGAGACTGGACTTCCCTCTGTTAATGACAGAACAAACAACACACTTGATCTCATGAAATGGGAATCAGACAGATACAAAAAAAAAGAAAAGTCAACATCAGAGTCAAAACAAGAAAGATTGAGTTTGAGTTTTTCGGGGCATAAATGTTGTTTACCACATCTCACATTCCCGCACCATCCTGAGCACGATACTCATCTTAGAAAGTTGGTGCATGTGTGGTTATTTCACATGCCATAAATGTGATCCTTTCATTCCCTCCTCTGGCTCTGCTCGTTGGCTAGATTCCCGTGCTAGGTGCGGCTCTCTCTCTCTCTCAGGTGATGAGACGCTCTAGTTGCCTGTTCAGTTCTCGACACCAATGACCCATGCTTCCTCACACAATGCATCGCTTTGTGAGGTTCTACATGACGGCCCGTCAGCCACAGCCCCGGGCCAATCCGGCCCTGCAGCCCACATCTCCAGTGAACTGCTCCCAACACCAACCTCCTCCTCTCTACTGTTTGCATAGGCTGCCTAAACACTAACAGAGACTCCAAAACTCATAGAAAATGACACAGGTTAGTGTTTGCCACTTTGTCAGATCTTTGTTGTTTGACAGACATCCTAAAATTTAGTCTTTTTTATTTTTTTTATGAATGATGACGAATGAAGATTTTCTCTGAAAAGGTATCTCATAACAGCCGTTATCAATCTTGGACTGATACTTGCCATCATGGTGGAGACACAGTGTCTCGCTCTCAGGTTTAAAAAAAATAACATTGTTACTCTCTGAATCTGTCAATTGCCAGAATATAAGCTCTGCCAAGATAAAGTCAACAAGGATTCCTCAGGGACAAAATGCATGGCAGCGTCTTTATTACTTGAATGCTAAAAACCTCAGTGTATCATTTAATAGTCTCATAGCATAGTGCTTTTTCTTTGCTGATATTCTCATCATAAAGAGACTTATTCTGAAAAGAGAATTACTGGACCGAATCAAACTGACGATCCTCCTGTTTGACTTGTTTCCTCCACTTCGACCTGTTGCCACTTGTGTGTTTCCTTGAAACTATTATGCAGAGTTTGTTTAAAGTACGCTTCTGCCTCTTTCAACAGAACAACTGGTAGTTCTGATGTCAGATAGCAGCGAGGCTTGTGACATCTCACTGACAAATGGTTTCTGTATGGGTAACTCACCGCAGCCTCTCCCAGTCAGCACGATGAGTTCAGATCACATTTATCTGATAAAGACACTGCCAAATACCAACCTAGCCTGAATAAACACGGTGCACTATGTTCTCACATGAGCGTATTTCTCTTTTACATTTTTTTCAGCTCCCTCATGCTTTGTTACTGTTTGTGCAGTTATTAAAAACACACACCTTTTGTTAGGATATAAGACTTTGGATATGATGTACCCTACTTGGTTTAACCTTTACCTTTACTACTCAAAGGAAAATGAGAGGTTGTCTGTGCACTGACATTTTCCAAGTTTCCAAGATTAGAATTGATGCAACGTTTTCACCTACAAAGTCTTTGTCATGCAAATACTCATGTGAACAAAAGCAGGTTAAACGGTATAAGCTCAGACAAAAAAAAATGGCTTCATCTACAATTAGGTGATCACATGATACCAGGTAACACCTGTAATCCCACCAAAAAATATACTAAAGAAAGATCTGTGACCCATGCTGGTCATGTGATGCACCATTTATATTTACATGTATCTTTTGCTATATTCATTTTTTCAGGAGGAGAAATATTTTCCACAGTCCTTTCTGTAACTATGGTCGCTATTCACCTTCTGTGCTTTGGAAAACTCAACGTATGAATTCAGTAATAGTGGCCTCGAGTCTCTCCTGTGCCATCTTCTGGAGGCGAATGGAAAACACAAGTATCATTCAGTTGAGGAAGGCTAGAGTTTGAACACCCCTCAAGCACCGTCGCAATGTTACTACATTTGATGAGTGATTAATGAAATAACGATCGTGGGATACAATAAATCATCATAAAAAAGACATTTCAAGTTTGCCAATGAGATAAGGATGAAGTCAAGATACGGCTTTAATTAATGATCCCTAGAGGGGAAATGTGGGTGTTGCAGCAGCACAAATACAGATAAGTATGTACAGATTAATAGGGAAAAAGTATGAAATAAATAAATATGAACTATGATAAAATAATATTATAAGCTGAACATAGAATTAAAAGTAATAACTTTACAAGAGCAAAACAAGTCAATATTACAAGGCATGTAAATACAAACTCAGTACTCACGACCAGTGTTGCACCTTAAACTCATAGAGTAGTACTGTCTCTAATCAAAGTGAAATTGTGTACCCGAAGCAGCAAAGTATAGTATACTGGACACCATAATGTGTACTAGTCTAGTATGATGGGGATGGATGAGAGGAGCACACATGACATATTATATTACATCTATTATACATCTTGATGTCAAAAATACATGACAAGTCATGTATCACTGCAAAAAGCACATGCCAAGATATAGTAACTCAATGGAATTAAATAAAAAGAATAATTTAAATAGTTATGCGTTGACGTTCTACTTCTGTTGTATTTCTAGATTCTGGCAGCAGAGGGCAGCAGACTGACACTCTTCAAGGCTGCAGAAGGAACGCATGAATCTTCTCTTTGTAGAACCTGTTGATGTTGAATGTGAGGATGAGTTGACACTACCATGTGTTTAATATATATGTATATATATATAATATATTTGAAATAAAGTGTAAAATGTCTGTTGTAGTGTAATGCATGAAGTCTTTTCTCAACCACAGTGCGCAATCTCTCCCAAAAATCAAGGAAATCATAAACAGCTAATTAAAACATTCAGAAGCCTAAAAATCACAATTTTGTTATTACTATTATTGTAGTTTTGGTTCATCTTGTGGCATCACACCAGTAAATAGTGCACCACAGATGTACTATACATAAAGGCAGACTTTTTTTCTTTTTTTTTAATCTATGTTTATGTATAAAATTAGCAGGTTTATGCCCTCTCAACCCCATACCATGACCACAGACATCACAAACAAGGACTTAGTAGGCTGGATGATACTTTACATGTTGATACATTGTGGGGTGTAACCCATGAATATAAAGCCCATCAAAACAAAGGGGCCTTCTTTTAACCCGGGCAAAAGCAGGAGGAATGTTTTGCCCATTACACGATCGCAGACCTAAAAAAAGGTCAATGCTTGAGAAATGTTTTGTTAAGCCCCGTGGTGCCTCCATAGTTTTAATGTTGCTTGACTTGGTGAGATGGTTGGTAAACAACATCCAGTGCTGGACCTGGTGACCCCTCAGTTTCGTCATTCCGACACGTCCCGTTCCAGATAACTTTGAAGTCAAAGACAAAAAGAGGAAAATGTATCCCCAGGGTCTTTGGAATTCCTGTGAGGAACCACAAAAACAACACTTCATCAGGGGCACCATTCAGAATGGTGATCAGCAATATATGGGGAAATTCAAATGAGAAGCTTTGTGCGAGGGAAAAGCCAAAGAGATTTGTCTCGTCCGTGGCCCCTTCCTCCTTTTTACCGTCCTCTCATGAGTGACTTTGATGTGGACAAGATGATTGAAAAACAAAGCGGCGTAGCTCGATTTAATTCCAGTGGAGAATAGGTTAGTGGGATGAGTGGGTGGGACTGGGAAACGAGGGGGAGAGTGCAATTTCATAAGAGAGACACAAGAAAATCACATTTCAGTCAGTGTATCGGTCTGCCATGTAAAGGAGGGGAGCGTAGAGGAGAGAGGGAGGGAGCGGAGGAGATACAGAGCAGGGTAAAGTGAGCGGGGTGTGAGAAAAGGAGCTCCAGTTGATCGCTCTTTAGAAAAGGCCCCCTACTCTCCTGCTGGGTGCTGCTCAGCTCTTGTCCTCCTGGTACAATGCTGGTGGAGGGGCTGCCCCCCATTACCACCCGAGAACCCCCACCCCATGTGCCCCCCAACTGCCCTCCATGTGCTGGAGCAACGCTGACAGCCTGGACCACAGACCCCAGCATATGGAGGCCAGACCAAGAGGCCTGCTCTCCAATGTGCTCCACAGCTGGGGTCCTGCTGGAGTGGGCAGTGGAGCTCCATGCAACCACATGCTGTCTTCACTCACCGGGTTAAACTTCCTGATTGGAGACGACAAGGCTGAAAATTGTCAGACTTATAAAGTCACTTCTCTCAAATTGTGGAAAAAGACTTACTTCTTGTTACTGCTGGTTTTTGAGATTTCTACCATCTCCCAAATACAAAATGTATTCTTTTTACAGCAGAGGTTTCAACTTGTCATAGAAGATCACTGGATAGATTACACTCCTGGGAGCTCATTGCTTTTGGTTACTTTAATATTACTTATAATTTGAGTAAACGTTACAACAGGCCCTTTTCACAGCATTTTGACTTGTCATAGACAGAAAAGCACAGGTTTTGCTAATAACATTAACGATGGCTCTGTTCTATTCATGTGTCTCAGTGGGCCATGACAGTCAACCAACAAGGAAGCAGCTGTGTCAAACTTCTGTGAGCAAGGCCTATGGAGCTGAGTGGAATTTTGTTGATGGTGCTCAAAACATTGTAAAAATAAATATCCTGTTACTGTCCAGAACACTGTCAATGAACATAGAACATATTTGTTTGATTGAAAGTGTATCTCCATTATAGAGTGAACTGTGGTTATTGTTCAGTAGCATGGATGTATATTGTTGACAGCACAGTATTGTTTGAGCCTCTTCAACCCCACTGACCCAGCACATACAACTTGTATGAACAAGAAGTGGTCAAATCTATTAAAGCTTATTTAAAATTCCGGTCCCAAAATCCAAAGGTTTCCAAAGCTTTGAATTATGTAATGCTCCACTACAGGGAAGTGTAGCCTATCAGAGCGGTTTTTAGATCCAAGGCTAAGTCTTCACGAGCCAATTCATAATTAATATCAGCTAAATTAGACACGTACAGGGAATGTAACCCCAGTAAACATGGTAACTTAAACATGGTGCAGAGGAATCATTTATTGGGCAATACAGATACAGCCATACAGCAAAACAAAGACTACAAGCTAAACAAATATAAGTAAACTTAAATATGTAGCACACGATATAAGCTAGACAACTATACACCGTGTGCACAGGGCTGTGGAACAGGTGGTGCCAGTACATGACAGTGTAAAGATTCCTGGAGAAAAGAGCAGCGCTTTGCGCAAGTCAACGAAGAGGTTTCCAGGTCTCTGCCGACCTTTCAAACCATTTTTCTGCTCAAAGCTGTATCCAAGCATGGGCCTCCTGATTTAGTGTGTGACCTGTGTTGCTATGCACTACCTGCCTGCCACCGTTTTATTTCATTAGGACTTAAGACTGAATTGAGTCCAAGTCTCAAGTCTCAAGTCTCAAGTGCACAGCTGCAGTTGGTCAACAGGGCTTTCACATTGCTCAAATTTCACATTGATGTTTTAGTGCAGCCAAAAAAATCTCAGCTTTCATTTTGATATCTTTTTTTCACCTCAATATCACATTATTATGGTCTCAAATAGGCACAAAGAGATGCAGAAGAATGCAGTACATTATGTGAATGGTTGCCCTGCGGTAAACTGGCGACCTGTCGGGGGTGAACCCTGCCTTCGCCCAACGTCAGCTGGGATCGGCTCCAGCGACCCTGAATAGGATGAGAGGTTCAGATCATGGAATGGAATGTGAACTGTGAAAAGTTGTCCCGCTGAATCATTGTCAGTGAAACTTAAAGGGAAATATCAATAATATTTGTGTGAAATAACAATATACATACAGGTCCATATTCACTGAAAATGGAAATGACTTTCATGTAACTATGACTGATAAAACCCCTGAGAGGCCACAGGACCAACCCGTAAACTGAGCTCTTTTTCTTTTACACTTTACACATTTACAAATCATCTAAACCCCATGAATCAAACTATGATCCAAGTACAAACTATATGAACTAAGTACACTTGCCGGTTGCGGCGACGGCTTTAATTTTTGGCCCGTCCTCGACCCCTCAATTCTGACATGAACTAATGTTGACTCATGGTAGGAATATGTGGCCATTCTGATGCTAATGGCAGCTTTAACCACCTACTTAACCACATAGCCTCACACCCTATACAACTCCACTCAACCTGATCCCTGTGTGTGTGTGTGTGTGAGAGAGAGAGAGAGAGAGAGAGAGAGAGAGAGAGAGAGACAGAGAGACAGAGAGAGAGAGAGTGAAATAGAGGAGAGAGCCAATGAAATGCCACTCTGAGAGGCAATAGTTACAGGAATTAGATCCTCCATTCTTTTTTAACGGAATAAATATTAAAAGAGCGTCTATATACTAATAAACATAGAAGGAATAATTCCAGCAAAAGGAAAATTACTCCAAGGGATCATTTCTTTTGTGGGTACAACATGGCTTCTCCAATAAAAATGTGTTATCCTCAACAAATTGAAATAACTATAAAATTGTACATAATATGTATCACCCCAAATGTTATGTCACAAGATTTGTGTTTCTTGATAACAAATCTAATATATGAAATAATATACTATGAAAAGTAAAAAAAAGAAAATTCCGTAGACTGTCAATTTATTAATCCTGTATACTGGGAAGATTTCACATCCATAAAGCCAAGTTCTTGAGATGTCACCCATCTTTTGAATCCTTCAAGATTAAAGTCTATAAGGTACTATAAGTCTATCCAAATTATAGAAAATAAGAATTGTGTTCATACACTTGATTTGCTATGAATTTTCAAAGAAAGAATTAGCAGGCGAGGTATTGCCTACCTTGAGAAAGAGAGAGAGAGAGAGAGAGAGAGAGAGAGAGAGAGAGAGAGAGAGAGAGAGAGCGGAGATTAAAAGGGAGAAGTAAGGTTTTGTGAGAGGAAGCACTTGTTAACTTTGACTTCAGAATAAATATATAATGTGTATTAGGCAAGCAGAAGCCACTTTTGTTCATTGTTCTGCATCTTTGTTTCCGTCGCACAAAGGATTGTGGTGATTGTGCTCGTTACCTGTCTGGGTGGCTTTGACTGTCAGGCCTGTGTTGGTGGAGACAAGGGTCACCAGTTAGCAATATGACCCTTTAATACCACGCGGATGCTTGCTGCTTGGCCTGGCATGGCACAATACAGTGCTGGAGCAAGGACAGGTGGTCATTAAAACTGCTGTAATCCCCTCACGGGCAAGAAGACAGAGAGCAAGCGAAGGAGGGAGAGATAGGGAGAGAAAGACAAAGAGAAAGAGACAGACAGAGCACCAGGGAGAGGGAGAGGTGAGGGTGGGGTGCGTTTGATGCCTGGACCGTGGGGCTCTTTAGCACAGTCTGCGGGCCGTGCTTCAGAGCGGATGTGTTAACAGTTTCAGGCTCAATGGAGGGAGAAATCCCCACAAAGGGAGGTGTACAAATATTGTGGGAAATCCGTCCGCTCTTTAATATTTCATGAAGGCCCACAATCTATTCATGGGACTCCATTCCTTTGGAGGGGCCCGCATTCAGGCTCACTCCGCAGGCTCAATGGGCAGCCCTTAATTGAGTGCCCGCTCATTCTTCATCTCCCTGGCAGATTGTTCCCCATGAAAGCCCCTGCCTCTTCATCCTCCTCTTCTTCTCCCTGAGAGTGGCCAAAGAAAAGGGGGCATGCCTTGCTGGTGGTGCATGTGGGAGGGTGAAATGAGTAAGGGTGTGTGTGTGTGTGTGGGGGGTGGGGGGGGTAGTTGTGGATCAAATATGATAATAGGGCAAGAGGGGATGGTAGTGCGTAGAGAGGTGGGGGTAGGGGGCTAATTCTTGGGGAGGGTGATAGGCAGAGGGAGAGAGGAGGGGGTGTCATTCCCCTGGATGGCAGAAGAGCGTGTGTGTGTGTGTGTGTGTGTGTGTGTGGCGGGCAGGGCCTGGTTGAAGCTGTTTGACACAGAAAGAGCAAGTTGGTGTCAATTTTCTTATCTTTTTTTCCTCTATTAGATTTAAAAAATTTGCAAAGGTTTGTAAGAGAAAAAGAACGACATGTCAGGGCTGGCTCACAACTCACAATCTCCTCCAGATCAACAAAGTTTCTTTGGAGGGGCAATCAGTCAAGATCAATGGTGAACATACACATGAACACACATTTTCATCTTTTATTAATTAACAGCAAACGCCCTCTTAGACAAATGGGTGTTTGGGGTTTTGCTTCCTTTGTGTGTTTAAAAGGGCACTCCATTGATTTTATACTTGGTGATAAGTTTACTTGTTAGGAGGAGGCAGCAACTTTCGGGTCTGAAAAGTGAAGTCAATATTGAAGTGTCTTAATCTTGCATTCTTTCTAATGATCAGCCAGGACGAGTCCTCGGGTTGCAAAAATAATTCTAATTGTAAGTAAATGAGTAACTTGATTTATTACCTCAGTAAACAGTGTAAACGTGAGTTTGTGGTCTCAATCACTAGTTTAAAGTCTTCTACAATACAGCATGATGTTTAATTAGTAAATCATGATCCCATTTAGAGTAAAATAGATGATAAAGCAGGGTATGTTTTAGGGCGTGGCTAACTTGGGATTGATAGGATGCTACGTCTATGAGTTGTCTCCCAGACTCCCAGACTGTCCATATGTCTGGAAAATATCTTGTCCCCAAATTGTGGAGATTTCAGCACATCACATCAAACCGTCTTGGCGCCACCTTCAGTCATGGTAACAATGAAAGCAAGTTCACCCAAAAGTTATACATCTAATCATAGCCATAGCCTTTGTTTTTTTTCTCTCGTTCAGATTTTTGAGACTCAGATCTCTGGCAGATCAGAACTTGTATCCGTGGACTGTGTGGATAAAGATCTTGCAGATTAATGTTAAGACTCCATCATAAATGTACACCTCATGCCTGCACTGAGCGCTTCATCCGGCCTAAGGCTGCCTCAGTGTCCTGGCTCAAGGTTGCGGCCAGCTGGGAGTGTGACCTGGGGGCTCCGGCATAATCAGGGTTCCTTTGGGCCTCCAGCTGCAGCCTGGGCTCCTGATCCCTGATTAAAGGTCATCCTGCTCCTTCTAAAGGCCTGTAAGACCCTGGGAGCCTGGCTCGCTCCCAGTGACTCCCCTCCACCCCTCCGATGTGTGTCCAACAGGCTTATGCTAGCTCATGAAGGACGGAGAGGACCTGCAGAGAGGAGTCCAAGAGAGAGGAAAATCCCCTACATCCACAGCACAGACTTACATTCAGACACACACAAAACACAAGCAAAGATATACACACACACAAACATGCAGAATTTATCGCAGTGGTACCACGCCTGGTATCCAGCCCAAGACACCCCCCTGATGGAGTGTGGCAAAACCATGCTAAATGGATTGGGCAGAGGAAGAGATTTAAAGCTTTCATCGCGCTCAGTGAGTTCCAGGCGGCCGCATCTCAGGGCTTTGATGGATTGTTCTCAGGTTCATTTCTGGATTTTCTGAGAGATTTTGTAGTGGGGACCTGGCTGTGATTCAATGCTGCCTGGGTTTACTGGGATTTGTATGAACACAGGATTCAATTTTGTTTTAAGTGAATGTCCTGTATGTAATCTTTAAAGGGTCCAGCCACACAATGTTTGGACTCTTTAAGGTTGCTTTCTTTTCTCCATGCACCTTCTTGCAGGAGGAGTAAGGGGGAAGGGGAAGTTGTGCCAGAAATCCCCGCTCTAATGTTCTTTATTGTTTTTTATCAAAAGAAATGGCAGAATTAATGCAAAGCAGCTGATCTTGCCTGTAAAGGATACACCTAGCTTAATTATGATTGAGAAGTTCAGCTGAAATTTGAGTCTTTTGCAAGCCACCCTCAAAAATACTGGATGAAAAATATTGTTTTCAGATGAACAATATCGAAACAGACGGGAAACAAAACGTGTAACATTGTGAGCTAAGGTCTAGGTCTGAGTTTGCTGCTGTGCAAGTGCCTGGAAAAAGAAAGGACTTTGTCTGAAACTTGTAATATGATTGTACTTTGCTTGTTAACCTAACAAGTGCAGATGATTAAATTCTCTGACATAATCCCTGGCGGCCCATGGGCTCAGGAGGAAGTGGTTCAGGAACAGTCTAATCCAGCCATCTCCGGATATGGGACACCCTCGCCATGCCGCTCCACTGGGCCTTTGTATCAGCAGGTATTAACGCCACAAGTGCCGCCCGAGACTGAGATGGGCACATGATTAATAGAACTACTGACCGGCTTTGCTGAAAGCTCCAAGAAGGGGGTGTTGGCGGTGTCTTTCATTCATCAACGCATAACTTTGCACAACTTCAATTTTCCATGACTGCGTCTGAGAATACATTAGAACTCACCAAAGCAACGCTTGTTACTCCTTATTTCTCTGTATATCCTTTTCTGATTTTATTAATTTTGCCTCTGAACAACAACATGAATACTCAACCTTTTCATTAATTGCTCAAAGTGTTAAGAAGCTTGACCTACCGCACCCCTGGACTATAAATTAATTCTGCTAAGTGGCAGCACGAAAGCCCCCAAATTATTTATACTTTTACTATTGGTCAGGGTGTCACTTAGATAAACACAGCGGAGGTTCATCTCATCTGAGCCACAAAAAGCCAGAGTGTGCCGCTACCAATGGCTCGGCTGAACTTTGACCCCGATGGGTCACAGAGAGCATTTGTCCCTCGGTAATTGGACAGAAGGGCCCTTTCGCTCTTCATTTAACCTTTGGGGTCCAAATCTTTCTTCCCCGACTATAATAAAGCCCCTGGTCCTGACCCAGTGTTTTCAGGCCTATCTTTCCACCCCCATCACAGGCCTTTGAAAGCCGGAGAAAAGCTGGAGTGTGCTTGCCCTGTCAGAGACAATGGCAGAGTTAGTGACCCCTGACCCCACAGGCTGAGGCCTTTCTTCCTGGATCAGGCACTGCCTTTCGCTACGGTAGGTTATTGCTCCACAGCTTGGCAACAGAAAGAGGGTAAACACTTGTTAAGATTCTTCTTCTCGAGGCTCACCCCCAACTTCTTTTCTCTCTTGGATGCCTGGCTTATATTTTTTTCTCTTTTGGGGGGGGAGGTTGTGGGTCTGTTTAAGGATGGACGAGAGTTAAGGCAGGTCCCTTGTTTGAAATTCAGGCAGCAGCTTCATAATCCATCATTCTGACAGGTCTTTGTCACTCGTCCAAAGGAGACTGGAGTCACAGTTGCTCTGTTACTAGCTAAAGTAATGTAAATGGTTTAGACATGCATCTGCTTGTGTTTAGAAGCATTTTGACATTTCTTGATAAAAAAGCTCTTGGACAAAAGCTCTTGTAAAATCACCAAAGTTAAACCTCTTAGAGGATCAATTTATCTGATATTTCTAATTATTTTATGTAATGCTGACATTAACTATACTTGTGTTTGTGGTAAACTGTGGAATTCTGTTTAAAAACTGTGCAAATGTATAATTGCATAAAAATATAACTCTGGAATGGCATACTGGTTAGATAGTTAGGAACTTTATTAAGTAAATATCACAGTGTTAACTTGTGTCATTTCACATGACATTCAAAAGGCTTTTTTTCAGCACAATCGAAGCATACTTTCTACAAAGGGTTTAATCGATGCATTGGTGAGCTTTTTTGAATAACCCAAGCTCGTTGTGCACATGGGGTTAATTCCGGTCCCAGTTTTTCATTCCTGGTGGGACTCTAAATCCAACAAAATTGGGATTTCACTCCATCGAGAAGTACTTCCTTTCCTTAATCTCTTGAGTGCTGCCCCGAATCCTTGCGTATCGCTGCAGTGTTACCAGGGAGACCCTGTTGCCCTCCCTAATGCTGCAGTGTTCCCGGTGGAGAGACGGTGGACCTCGTGTGTCCAGATGCTGAGCATGCGGCCGCAGCGAGAGGAGCATCCTGTGAGGCGGCCACAACCATATGGGATGAAAAGAAGGACTCCTCTGGAGCTGCTGGCCTTCTCCTCGGGGACAGAAGCCTATTGTCCCAGCCCTGCCCTCCATGCCACTTAATGGTGCAGAACAGCGCTGTACAGTATTGTAAGCTGCTCTCTGCTCCTTTTGCCCTGTCGGACCCTCAATAGCAGGGCCCTCTCCCTCTTTCCCTCTCACTCAGTGGGTGTTTTAGTGCCCTCTTCTTTCATCCCTTTCTTCAGCTGCCTCTTCCTTTTGCTACTTTTGCTGGGTCGCTCACTGTTCGCTTGAGTGATGGTCTAATTGTCAAGGAACAATTAAGCCATCTGATTTCTCCCCTCTCCTCTTGTCATGAGCGCTTTGTTTTAGAATGGTGCCGCCTGAGTACAGGAAAGGGCTCGAGGTCACATCAATATCAGTCTGGGCTCCCTCCATGTGGTCCTCAATTACACAAAACTTCCCAGAAAGAGGTCCATCAAAAAAATATGAGACATAACCCATTAATATCTTCTTGATATGACAATTTGCTCATGAATGACCTGCTCTAATGATGAGCTTACAATTCGTATTCATATCTGTTCTGCCCCATCAACAAGCTAGTGGAGAGTCAAACCTCCCAAAACAACAAGACAAGTGATTTATTGTCCCTTGTCTAATATTCAATCCACTTTAAGGTCAGCCACTTGTAGGCCCAATAAAGCTGTCTCTCCTTCTGCAGCCAGCAAGAAATATGTTCCCTTTTAATAGACAGGTGAACCAAACAGCTGGGAGACAGCTTTTCCCAAAATGGGATGTCTACACGCTTTTACCCCTGCCACTTCTATTGTCAGTGTAATGTCACATCTGTGACCCTGTCTGCTCCCTTCTTCCGTTTTCTCTTTCAGCCTCTTCTCTGCTCATACCTTCCGCTCCATTTCATACTGTCTGGGTTCCTCCCTACGCGTGGAGACAAGGCTCTGCACCATAGTACTGCAGCAAGACAACAAGACCCTCATGTTAAATTCCATTTTAATTTGATCCTCCTCCACAGACTTGCAGCCCACACTAAATAAAACAGGGCATGTAAACCCACATTTCAGACATTATGTATGCGACTGCACATGTGCGGTCAGGGTAATATTTTCTTACCATCTTTTGATCCTGCAGCTTCAGTTACACACACTCAAAGCTGTAAATTAGGCAGTCACAGTGTTAGGTAGGATTAACTAGTAGATTTGTCACCTTGAGGTGCATCACTGAACTAGAGGCGACAACACTTTCTGTAAAACTTTGCCATTTGACTAACAGGGCTGCAATTTTGTCTTATATCTTCAGAGCAGCACTAACAATAGGGAAGGAGAAACTGAGAAGGGATATAATGTGAATGCAGATGCTTCCATACAGGGCATGAGGGGTTACATGGTTTGATGGGTAAAACAACAGACAGCGTTCACTACCAAGGAGCACTTATTTTAATCACCCATCTATAAATACATTAAATGCTGTCTGTTGGATTTGGAGTTTGGAGTCCTTGTTGTTCTTGAAAGAAATATTGGATTTTAGGTTTTACGTTCTGCAATTGCATATTTCAGCTCTGAACTTTTGTTTTGGACTCTTGTAGAAAATCAGGGATTCTTTCCAGATCTAATGTACGCTTAACTTAAAGTTAATGAAAACATTCTTCAAAATGCTTCTGAAGATGTCCGACATAAGATGTAGTCTGCACTGCTGAAAGTCAACACATGGAAAGATTTCCTTGGATACGCCGATGGGATTGTGTTTACTTTATTTACTTAAATTTAAGAGATAATGCATGATATTGTTATTCATCTTTGATTTGGTTTGGTTTGATTAATTTGTGAGATGTTGAATGTTAGATTAGGACAGGATGGGTTAGCTGGGTATAAACAGTTTTACGTTTTGTCTAAAAATAAACCGGGTAGGAAGGGAAGTTTTTATCGAGAAAAAAAAAAATAAGTTGTGGAAACATTTATCTTTGTATTGCTCTTTCGCAATAGTATTGTAGAATACTCCTACAGATGCAGAACTGCTGATCTTTGGATAGTTCATGAGTCTGGACCTGCTTAAACTTTAAATATTCTCTGGGTCAGAGTTCCCATCAGTTGCCTAAAAGCAGGGTTGTTCTTTTCAGAATTGTATTGTCTTACACAGATAAATATCCAGTGATTACAGCAGCACCCTAAATCAACTTCAGTGGTGTATTATGGGAATACAATTTCACTGTTTGCAGAATGACTATAATAATTACCAACAAAATATAATGCGCATCGAGACAAAACTCTAGATTACAGTATTGTGAACACTATAAAGTGTTGTAGAAAGAGATGTTTACTGTCCTTGTAGTGAAAATGAGCCTTTTTGTGAATCTCTGGGGAATCAGTGCCTTGCTCAGGGGCAAATGGCAGTTATAACAACACATTCTCATTCCGACTCAGACCCCTTGGTCGATGTAATATTCCTTTTTACAATCCACAGTTGGTTATGTTTAAGATGAAGCTATTCCAACATAACGGCGCTTCTATTATCTGTATTTATCTTCTATATGCAGCATTTCAGACCACAGCCTGTTCAAAGTAAAAGTAAGTACAGTAAGCAAGCTTGATAGCTGAGAATATTCTTTTTTTTATTTAATTGTCAGAGTGTTTTTCACATCCCAGCTAGTGGTTAATGATCAGCCTGTGAGGGCTCGCTGTGTGACAGCAGTGCAGGGCACTGTGGTGCTAATGAGAGAAGAGGACGGCCAGGCCTCCCCTACCACACATATAGCCCTTTGTCTCTCCCTCTGCCCCCCATCATTAGCTTAATGTGGCCCTCTCGCTCAAATAAAAAGGCCACTGCCAGTTTGGCAATGGGTTCACAGATGCAAATCTCTGCCCAGTGCTTAATGGAAGTAAATGAAAATTAATTGATTCTCATTCAAAGAGCTTTTCAGTTGCCTGTTCTCCCTCCGTGTTTACTTAATATGTAGACCTTGCCTCTTCAACAATAGACGCTCGCCCCACCACCTCCACAATTCAAACATATTGCAATATGCTTTCCATTGCTATGCAGAGTGGACGACACAAAAGCGAGCCAGGGAGCATATCGTCCTGACACCTAGGTATGTATGAGATGTGTACCTTTGCCCTTTGAACCAGACCAAAGCCGGGTGTGGCCGACTTCTTAAATAGTTAAAAGACAGGGTTGTTTCTTTTCTGCTCACCTGCAGAGGGACAGCGAAGAACTCACATGAATTATTTTGCATGCAATCGCCACCAATTTCAGAGTTATTTCTTCATACTGTACTGAATGTTGCTTTTTGCACATTATTAGGATAAAGTTTGTAATCCATCCAAGAGTTTGATTTAAAAAAAAAAAGCTTTGACAATTCATTTTCTCCAACACAGGCAGCTGTTGATTTATCCATCAAAAACTATTTTTACATTTGGCAATGCAAATGCTAATTATAGACACTTTCATCATGCAGTAGCTATGAATACCAGACATATGACTGAAATGTTGCAGCAGACTCTCGGACTCAGTCTAACAGGTTAAACAGGGCTTCACATTAGAGCCTGTCGTGGTTCACAGATAACACATAAAACACCTGCTATCATGTGACCATAGTCTAGAAATAAGTTGCTGGATCCTTGGGCAAGACATTAAAGGAACACACTAATTGTATGCATGAAGCTGACCATGACTACTATTTAGCTTTCCAAAGTTTAATAAAACAACACTGAAGATGTCATCAAAGTTATCTTGGGCTCAAAAGACTTAACATTTTAACAGAAAGCCTGCATTTCAAACAAGAGGTGTGCAGTTTGAAAGTAGTGACCATTTAGGCAAAGATGGTCAAATTAAAGATGTTATCCAGTTGCATTATAGGATCTGGTGTTTTGGAGTCTGATCCAAATTAGAGACCAAAGGTCAGGATAAATTGGCTTCTTCTTCTCTATTCTATTCTATTTTTTTGTAATCTGTCTATAGTGAGTCCCCAAACCAAAAACTTCCTCCTTGTTTTTTAACATCTCGAGATTTGATGGCAGGCAGGTAATCAGCCCCCATCAACACCTCTTGATACGGCTGTGATAATGAGGTTTGATGGATGGAGATGTCACATGTGGAAGATAAGGAAGCTCGGCTCATGGGTCCCTTCTGCTCTGCCTATCCAGCCTGTTTGTTTACCAATCAATCGATCACCTTCTGTTTTCCTTTTGTGATTAACCAAGCCTCCTTTTCCTTCTCCCCCTCTCTTGCAGTCCGAGGAGCAAAAAACAGAGGACTAGTGAAACATTAACCAGACGGAGTAGGAGGGACAAGGATGAAATGAGCCTGGAGGGATGATGCTGTTGTTATCTACCAATGGGATGATTGTTCCTGAGCCTGTAAAGTGCTGCCCGGGGTCAGCTGAGAGGTCGCAGTAGACCTTCAGCCGGCTTTATCTTCCGGATGAGACAGGGGCTCATTATGCTGATATACATGACCATATTAGACAAGTATATGACTTTCAAACTAAGTGGCCAAAAGTAAAAGCAGAGGATTTTATGCCTTTTCCGAACGAACAGGATGTCACATATGCGACGGTGACGAAGTTTTAGGAAGCCTTCGAGCATCTGAGTTGACAAGAAAGGATGCATAGCCGTTATAACTGCGTGAACGATTCATTGCTGTGTATCAGGTTGAATTTATGGAAAGCTGTGAAAATTGCCCACATGGTGTTTATCTCACCGAGTGAAAAACATCACGACCTCCCAGGAAGTGCTATTCATATAAAACTGAATCACATTCACTGGCTTTGGCCAATGACAGATAGCTTTACATCATTCCACAGACCATACCGTGAGACCACAGCGCCCATCAATTTAACAAGCAAAAATGTACAAAAATAGTCCCCCCCCTCTAAACACCACACACACACACAAACACCAACACATACACACACACACACACACACACACACACACACACACACACACACACACACACACACACACCTACACACACTCCCTCGCCCACCTCCAAAGTGCACACATAGAAAATCACACAAAAACCAACACGTTTCAGAATCTCAAACCAATCAAACCCAATAAAACTAACAAAGCTGGGCAAGTTTTTTGAGTAGGGTATGAAAGAAAACGAGAGATGGCCCTACAATGAAAGCTAGTGAAAGGAGGGCCATTTGCTAAGCTATCATTCATGAGGTATGGGTCCCATGCCTGTACAAGCTTGCTCCCAGCTCTACACACTTGTTGCCATTGTGACACACTGGCAGAGAGAAGCCTCTGTAGTCCCGGGGATCAATTCAAACCCTGACAACACCACACTAAACCAGGGTGCCATTTGTTCAGAGGAACCCCCCGAAACCCCTCGCCCCATCTGTCAGGGGGCCTCCAAGGCACTTTGTGTCCATGTGTATGTGTGAATGTGAGTGGGTGGGAAAGGGGGAGTGGGAGAGGAGGTTAATCAAGATTTGGATGCGGACGGGAGTGGGAGGAGGGCCCGCACGGAGATGGAGTGTGTGTATGTGTGCGTGAGAGAGTGAATGTGTGGTAGGGGAGCACGGTCTTTATGCTGATTTTCCTTTTTCTTTCAAGACGTTAGAAGAATACTTTCTTTTACATCCCCTTTTCCTTCAGCCAGGCGGTCCTCTGCCACCTATGCTGCCCACTTTTATGCTCCCGCAAGGGTGGTCACAGGGACAGAAATCTGGGAATCAGGTCAATTATGGATGGTAGCTTGCTGATAAGAGAGAAAGAAATTGAGCAAGAGAATGAGG
Source organism: Ophiodon elongatus (assembly GCA_016806645.1). NCBI lineage: Eukaryota > Metazoa > Chordata > Actinopteri > Perciformes > Hexagrammidae > Ophiodon > Ophiodon elongatus. Next base: position 2,330,592 of record JACSYO010000285.1, on the reverse strand, counting down.
GAGAAACGGGGAGAGGGAGCAAGACTGCTGTTTTTTTTAACGTTCTGTTGAATACTGCGCGGTCACAGCAGCAAGTCTGGCCTGACCTATAGTCGCCTGTTTTGTCAGATCTGTTGTGACGCTCCTAACTAGATCTGTTCTCACACAGACCTCCCCCTTGAGTGCCACATACACTTTTCGCATGGTAGTACTCCCTCCGGTAGTTTCACACGCATCCATGCACACCTGCAAATTCTCAAACCACAGCTTTGTTTTCTATTTATGTCCATGCCATTGATGATGCAGAAAAGACGCAACAAAGCAGGACAACTATTTGTTCTGTACGTAATTAAGTAACCGTAAGGGTCCCTTTCAAACGCTTCCGTGCGGCAAGCTGCCTCAAAGCACAGCTCCTGTTTAGTTCACACATCCGTGGCCCTAAAAACCAACCGGGCACTGTTTCCCGCTGACCGCAGTGTTCGATTGGGGTTCATGTTGGTTCTTGCTCACAATGGGACAAGTGCTGACCTCTGGCCTTGGTACTGACCCCCTCTCTTCCAGAGGTTAGGTGCTGAGACAGATGTGGGTAAACTTCCCCGTGTGAACAAAAGAGTGGGGCCCACTTGTTAAAGGACTCTGTTTTCTTCCTCGTCTTGGAGAAAGTAAACCTCAGAGTGGAAGGTGGGTCTAATTGGGAAAGGTCTGGATATGAGGGTTCAAATAGCAGTGGACCAGCTGAAGAGTACAATGGATATCAGTGAGGAAATGGGAGACTCCTGAAAAGGTTTTGGTACGTCCATGCTCCTAATTGGCAGAATGAATGTGTAATGAGCATCAAAAGAGTCTTCTACTAATAAAGTGCAACTAATTACACACCTTTTTACTGAACAAAAAAAAGGAGCATTCAGAACTGAAAATCTCAATTAATAGAATTATATAGTGTACATACAAATATATTTAATCAACATTACAAACAAATGCGTATTGTAAAATTGCATATCTTTCCCAGAAGCTAAAGGATGAAACTAAACCCAAAATAAACCTGGTTTCTTATATCTGATAGCTTAAAATGTAGTTTAAACTTTTCCCTGCATGCTTTTCTGACGAGCAACCAGTAGGTGGCACTCCAGGTCTGAAGGCTATTAGGTCACATGAGTGGGTTAGTCCAGAGCTGCAGGCTGAACGATGCCACATAAACTATAATCAAACAATGAAACAGTATCCACTAGCATTTACAAACAAAAGATTATAAAAATGATGTTAAAAGTTGTCACTAGCTTGTGTTGTAAATATTGTTTATTTCACGTGTCAGTCTTTTGCATAGTTGATGCATGATTCTCAGTATATTTACATCACAATTCACTTCACTCAACTGTAAACTGAGTCATGTTAATCAGTTCCAACACAAAGATAAATGTTTTCAACCCTCGGAAACATGTGAGGAATTAAAGATGGGCCAAAGAAGCCCCAAATGGACTGAGAGGAGGTCAACCCATCTGTTCTTCTATTTAATTCACACAGCTATACATTTTGTTACGACAGTTTTGGCAGAATATGATTTTGCATGAGAAACATTCTGTAATCTATAGTGTATCTAACACTATAGATAATTTATATAAATGTTGCATACATATTACAACATACAATAGACCTAACCGTTTAGTCTTGATCTACACTTACATTCTAACAATTAAATGCAATACTTTAACCTTTCACATGATTATATGTTTGGGTAAATAACTTGAATACCTTTAACCCTATTGTTCAGTGCTTAATGCCCCTAAAATTATTTAGCATCATATTTCTGAGTTTCACTCTGATCTCTAGCTCTGTCACTTATTCAAATACAATTTTTGTTGTTGTTGTAAAATATAATTAATGCATAGCAGGGCGAAAACACAGACTATCCCTCTTATTATATCTGTCCTCTCAACTTACAAGATTTAAGTGAGCGACTTTCTCACTTTGGTTGCCTAGGTTATCACTAGTTATTTTAACATGCCAGTGAAATACCAACCCCAGATTCTGCTGGCTCCTGTCTAATGAGTGCTGGTGAAACTAATAATTAAATGCATCATACCAGCAGAGAGACAATGGCTGAGAAAGGTAATAACAGGCCATTTAAATCACCCCAAATGGGACAGCCTGGTTGGATTCAGGGGAGACCTTTTCTTCAGCCTTTCAGACACAGCCCAAAAAATGTGAGGGGTGTCTGCACAGAGCGGCATCTCTCCCAGTGTGTCAGTGGGAGTACGAGGGCCGTGAGTGTCCTGAGTGTGAACCTTTAATTTTTCCCGTTGCCGAAGAGTCATAAATGTCTTGTTCCTATTGTGTGGGAACTCATCTTGGACATTGTCCCTGTGGCTCTGCCCACCAGTAGCCAATAAGTAGAACATGGTCTCCTATCGAGCAGCAGTCTAGCATTCCTGGCATTTCCAGCCGGCTGTCTGGCATAAGGTCGGAAGAGACACCGTCAAGCCGAGAAACCTTGTTTTGGTGCCTTTTCCTGGTGAGGAGGTTTTGGTTGTCTCCTGAGTGGAATGTCATTGTCTTCAGCATGGTTTCAGTGCAGAACCAAAACATACTCATTTTGACCTGATGCAGGGACAGAACCCATGACATATCCAGCTTCTGACCTACTAGAACAACTATCAATATAATCAAAGATAAGCCTGGCATAACCCTCTGCTTACATTGTTGGGACTTTATATTGTCATTTTTAACATTCAGTGTACCCACAGATGCCTGCTGGTTGGATCACATTAAGAGGGTGATAGTTTCTCTCAAAACCAGTAACAAAAATAAAATGCTTGAATATTTTGGTGTGTTCAAAAGGAAATAATATAATAGAAAATGACTTTGCAAATCCAATCTGGTCTCACAGAATACATGAGATGACCATGACCTGTTAACAGCGCATTACATGGTGTTGGCACGTTAAACATACACAGGACTTTAAAACACGAGCCCGGTGATTAAGACCGGTGTTTGTTTCCTCAAGCGTTTTTCAGTTATTGTGACGTAATATTCGTGATGTTTTTCCTCAACTATACAAAGTGGTTTTGTTGCCTAAATGTCACATTTGTTTTGTTGCGCTGGATTAAACAAAGTTAAATTGTTTCCATGGTGCAGAAATGTCATTTTAACAAAATACGTGCCACCAACACGTAATGCACTGTTAACCGGTCATGCTCATTTCATGGATTTCTGTGGGACCAGCTTGTGCAAATCGCACAACTGCAGCCGTGATCATTTCCCATATTGTATTGCATAAATACACAAGTTATCAAAGTGAGATTTTGACTAGATAACAAAGTGGTCCAAAAATATGTTTCTCAACACCTCTAAAACTCAGAAGGTATATCTGGTTAGTTCAGAGATGCTGGTAAGCGAGTGTTTTTCCTTTGAGCCAAGCTAACTGCTTCTCCCTGCTGCCAGTCCTTATGCTAAATTGAGCTAAGCTTATATATTTTTTTATTACTTTATTTGTATAAAAAACTGAGTAGATAGAAGTTACTCAAATGGAACACACTGCAAAGTGAGAGTTACTTTTGGTTGAACTCCTCAGGATATTACATGTTGGTTATACATGGAGCTTGCTTGGTCTGAAGAGAACAAAATGTTTGGTGGCTAGTGCTCTAAGTCAAAATATGAGTTCACTACCGATGAAGCAGCTCCAGAATGACCTTGATGATCACAAGAGGCTTTTGACTGATTTCTACCGAAGGGGAATTCTGTATTCAGGGTGGATTTCCTCTTCAAGGCCGCCACTCACGGTCTGATATCTTCCATCGCTGGGGTTCCTTCCTGGCTCAGCTACTTCAGCTCCAAATGAAATGAGTAAAGGAGAGAGGCTGCAGCATCGCGGGCTGTGTCGAGGTCGGCCATGCATTGCAGTCAATGAATCAATTGGGTCCCTGGAGGGCAGGAGACGAGCCTGACGTTCAGCCCTGTAGCCCAGTGGAGGCATCTGCCTAATCAACACTCCAGTGGGAGTCCTTGCTTCATCATGAACTCAACAGTAATTCCCAAGAGAGGTAACCAGGGGCTTTCTTGTCCTTGAGTCAATATGAATTGGGGATTGATAACTTTCACAATGGTAACATTTTGCATTGCCGTTTTTAATGGGAAGTACTCACAGAGACAAGATGTTGTTTTTGCCCTTTACAGCACCGTTTGTTATGACATAGAAATACAAAAAACACAAGCTACATATAAGCTTGCATAAACATTTTTATTTTTTTTTGGAGCTTATTGTTTTCATCAGTTTACGGCCTATCATATTGCATTTTGTTCTTTCTTCTTTTTCTGGATCCCGTAATAAGGAGTTTGCTTGCTCAGGCAGGGACGGTGATAAAAGAAAACAGTATTGAACACAAGCAGCTTTTATTATTGTGGAAGGGGAACTGAAAATGCTAATTTAAGTTTTGTGTTATCTTGTTAATGCTCTGCAGTCTGTTATAGTGAGAGCATGTGATGCTATCATCTGTGTTTGGTGACACATGCTTGCAAGCAGTTCAATCCAGAAAACCTCTCTGTCAAAGTTGATGAGGAACATTCCTTTCTTACTTGCAGTCATAAACATCGCAAAGACACCCTTGAAAGTAGTCCTCTCTGTGTAAAGTAAAAAAAATATTTTAAAATTAAAAAAAATTTGCCTAACTAACTACAATTGGGTCTTATATTTGTATATTTGAGGCCATTCTTTCTATTGTTCAAACAAAACTCAAAGTCTCCAGCCATGCTAGTCTGTGAGGCTGCGCTAAGGCACAGCGTGCTTTGAGTTAAGTGATAACATCAGCATGCTAACATCCTCACAGTGACAATGCTAAGCTAAACTTTGGTATTTTCATATGTTTTTGTGTCTAAGTGACGAATGGGGACAAACATGTTTTTAATTGGTCCTGTATATATCAAGAGGGCTGCAATACAATTGCTCGGGGCAACTTCTCACCGACAATTTACGTCCACAAAGTGTTTTTATTTAGCCACATTATGGAAATGACCCTACTGAGAAATAAGAGCTTTTCTTTACCTTTTGCTTGATGCGGTCTGTTTTAGCAATAGTTGTGCCTACATACAGTTTTCCTGTGCAACAAGGGATTATTACCTCAGTCAGTTTTATCTCCAACTACAGTGGTTATGTGATCTCGCTAAACTGTTGGCTGTTTACAACCAAAGATCGCAGTCTTGGTTAGTTTGGTTACCAGATCTCAGAGAGCACAATCTCATCAGTACCATTAGAAATAATAGCTCAAACTACTAAAGTCGGACTCGAGTTGGAATAAACTGGAATGGCACTTCAATCTCACAAACTCATAAATGTAGACTTTATTTATGCTGTATTCAGTGGTTTGGTCCTCTAACATGCCACACAGATTCAAGTCACCACATTTGGGGAATCTCTATCAACAAATCTTCCTCTTTGCTCGTACGTGAGGGGAAAGTTGATGAGGAGCATTAACTCTTACTTGTAGTCATAAAATAAAGTGTTAAAGGGAAAACAGCATGCACTGTGTGTAAGCGAACCCCGAGGCACAGTTACCGCTCTGGATTTAAAGTCTCGTTACTGGGAGATTATTAGACTTAATCTAGTAAAGAGGAGCGTGAAGTTCCGATCACCCTGAAGGCCTCTGAGAGTCTTTTGAAACAGTAGGGGAATTCATCCAGCCAGCCATATGTTGCCTCCCTCGTGCCTTCTCTCTGAGGGGGGAGAGGTGTGGCTAATTCTCAAGCGAAGCCCATTCAAACATCACCTGAGGCTGTTAGCCGGCAGGTAGCATCTCAGCTAGCAGTCAGAGCCGTTCTATGTTTTGTGAAGGGGGTGAGATGTTGATGATGGAGCACTGGGTCACCCGCGGTGTGGAGGAGGATGAGCTTTGCCTCAGGCCAGGTGGTGGCTGCATGGCAGTGGAGCGGTGAGGTGCAGAGGGTGACCGTCATGGGAGCCCTTTGAACTGCAGGCTGCAGGTGGAATGTGCTTAGTCAGCAGGTCACTTTTTTCATCCTGCTTAAGGGGTGAGCCTGGAGAGTCAAGCTAATGCTAATTGTCCTTGATGTGGTGGCCTGTGACTGAGATTTACCAGTCATCACGACGAATCCATTGTCCATATTCCACTGTTGCTCTTTGATCTGATAAACCAAATGCTCATTATAACTCAGCGCTACTTCAGAAGGTTTGCATTCAACAGAAAACTAATTGCAGAAAGATTAAATAAACAGATCTAAAACCATATTCTGACTCTGCAACCAGGATGTCCTGAATCTGCATATACCTATATATATATATATATTTATATATATATTAATTTTAATGTAGGCTATAGGTCCTTGATGACCCTCAGGGGTTTCTTTCACCTGGCACGATTCATGCCCAGGACCACAGATCTGAAATAGGAGTGAGCCTAAGGGCCACAGCTGCTGTTTTTACTAGCTGAATAAAACCATGATGTCCTCCCTACTGTTTCATTCAACATAAATGTCAGGGCATGTAATGCTCAATAGAAACTAATTTTGCAAGGCAAATGAATGATAAATGAGTGGACAAAACCACCTTGCTTTCAGGCATATTTGCAAAACCATATATTATACAGTATAATTAGAATGACTATAAAGGTTATTGTTCCTAGTAATTGAGGGAAGTATTCTGAAGTTATTCTCAAACAATGCAGTGTTAATGTGTTTTCTGTGATCTGGGCATCATCGAGGACACATTGTACTGTGTCTGCTATATTTTGGAAAGAATCTTTAGAAAGAGCATGGCAGCTATGAAAGAGTGCCCACTATCCTTGATGATATGACATTTTTGTCATGTCAATTGAATCCTCTGAAATCAATTTGTGGAATCATGAACTATTTTCAAGTCTATGTTGGTGGTTGTTCAGTATTTTTGTAAGCTCATACAAACTGGACAAAAGCTGAGAACTGATAATTTATCAATCAATAACAATGGCTTGATGTAGAGAAAAATACCTTCACAAATACAAACGTGTGACCCTGATTATAGATCAGAATGAAGACTGAAAGTTCCTTCCTTATGGATATTATGTAAACATCAATAAAATAAAAGCATGTCACATGCTTCGGTAGGGTGGGTTTTAGAGGTTACTACTTACATTTGTGCAACTGTTTTTTTTTAATTGGCAGTGTCAATTATATTGTTTAAAAGGAGCACATGTATTCAGCAAATCCGGTCAGGTGTTCCTGCAGAATTCCAGCAGAATTTTATTTCCCAACAACATTATGTGAAAGTATTTGAAAAATTCCCTACGTTGCTGCAAATTTAAATTCCATCGGAGAGGATGTCGTTCAGATACTGTGATGTCAACCAGCGAATGCAGTCGGCTTGACTGGAGCCACATGAGTCAGGAGACCTGCTATTCCTTCATGGGAATCCCTTTGTGTCTCCGCAGACCCAGGACATCTGACCTCAGGGGCTCAAGACCATTGGAGTATTGCACGCAGACACACCAACATGCCTCAGCATCACCCCACATGAATAAATACCGATTCACAGCAAACACTCCCAACGAGGGTGTGATTTGTTAGTCGAAATGAAGATGAGGTATTAAATTTGCATAAGATGGCTAGACTTCAAAGCAATCGTACACCAAAGATACTCGTTTCCATAATTGTTTTACAGTCTGTTTCTATTGTGGCGATGCCGTCAACACAAACACTTATAAACTTTCTGTCTGACTTTTATGAGAAGGGGTCTGTGAAAGGGTTCTCCTGGTGGGTTAACAGAGAGAGGTGTGCCTTTGCTAAGGGAACAATTAAACAGATTAAGCTTGATCAACTCAGGGCTGTTGGAGCATATACTGTATATCTGATGGTGCTCTGTGCTGTCCACTATGCTGCAGCAGCCCTGTCCCCGCTGTGTGTCACACTGCTGCTCACAGCCAACACATCAAGGACTCAGCCCCCGTGGTCCCCTGTTAGCCCCCAGCCAGCCTCCAGGTGGGCTCTGCTAATGAGCCCCAGTCGTAGCTCCAGCGCGGGCCTCTTCTTCCCAGGGTTGGAGGGGCCACGGTGGGGGCAGAGGGGGTCTGCTGGCTGGGTCAGCACCAGGCAGGGGGCTAGGGGATGGGACAAGGAAGAGAAACACAAGAGGGAGAGCTGAAAATCACACGTTTCAGACCTTATTAATGGTGAGTTTGTATATGAGTGTGGGAAGATTGAGTGTAAGGGCCTTGTACGGCAAAAGGTTGTGCCACATGGTGCATTACGAAACAGAAGTCCATTTTGTGCTCTTTGATCTGTGTTTATTGTAATTGACTACACAGTGGTCCACTTGTTTCTGTGCTTGTTGAATGGGCCAGGCGGTAGGTTCTCTTTGCCTTTACAGTGTGAGATACCCTAGTAAACAACCCCTCCTTCGTCTGCGATGTGATACACGTGAAAGAGACTGCAGTGACTAATGGGAGTGTTTGTCTGATGCTGCCAGCCTCCGCTTTTGTTTCCTGGGCTTTTGAAGTGATTGATACATGATGTTTTCAGAGACACAAATCGTCTCCTCTGCAATGTTTGGCCCTAAATAAAAGTTAAAGGGAGGGTACGCGCTGTGAAGTGTGTGAATCTCCACATCAGAGGGAATAGGAAGGGCGGCGGTGTTTTGAGTTTAGAGGGGACTTTGATGAAGGGATGATGTTCGAGGTGACCACAAACATGGAAACCCCGGCAACCCTTGGCCCTTCAACCATTGTGTATGATGGTCATTGCTACATTCAGGTTAATCTAGTAATGACCAACGGACTTCATAGTTTTCTTTGCCATTTCACTCTGGACGAAGTCCCAGCAACTTGTCCTGCTAGTCTGTGTCCTTTGTTTTACCTCTGGAATGTGCTGAGCTCAGCCTCAGCAAGAAAACCGTGACATAAAGGATCGAGTCAGGGATTGTCACTCCGCCAGCGTCTTGCAAAGTCAGCATCTCATGCGCTGAAAGGGGTGGAAAGGGATTTCACTGTCGTTAATCAGAGCGCTGCCTTTTTCGTGGTGAAATCTGTTCTTATGTTAATAAGGAAAACTAACTTTGAACTGCTTGGTAAAACTGGGTAATAAGACTAGATTTTAATCAACCTGAGGCTAAGCGCCAGAGATAAGGAGCTATATATAGTTAAGTTAAAGTCTGGAGCTATTACAGGCCTCTGAGGACAGAAGTCTTTATTTGTCAAACACACACCAATCACTGCTGACAACGAAAGGCTTTGGCTCCAAGCTCTCTCAACAGGGCAAAGGTTTTAAAAAATTACATCTAAGCAAGTTATTACAAAAAAAACAAGTGTTGTGGTCAGTAGTTCTGCACGGGCAGAACCTGGGCCTTACATTAGCCACAAAGCAACGCAACCGCCTCCAGCTCAGTTGGAGATTCAGGTGTGTTATGCTGGTAATAATGTGTCTTCGAGCTGCTAGCCTCAAACAAAGATGAGGCGTGGGCTACATATGTCTGGTAAGATCACTTCTTTCTGGCTCCACATCAACAGATTTTTTTATTTTCATACATCTATCAAATTCCACGCTGCTACCTCTGCAGTCACAAAAGGCTTCATTCTTCAACTTTTTCCATATGCAGTACAACTCACTCCTCCCTCAGCGGAGTTCCCCTTTAAGACACTTTAGCCATACATTTCGATAATCCAGGCACAAAATGTTAAATGGAAAATGTCACCACTTTTTGAAACATTCCTTCAGCTGATATTAAAAGTTGATAATAAATCAGTGTGTGACTGACGTACTTGCCACACAGCCTGCAGCCTGTCACCTCGTCCCTCAGCGTTTTTTCGGTTCTCTAAAGTCCATTATGGGTGTAAAAAGAGTTTGTTTTATTGGGGCACCATTTTTGCACATGTTGGATGTCCTGTGGTGCTGGTCAGTCAGAGTGGAATCGCCTCGCGTCATGGGTTCACACCAACGCCATAAAGGAGTCTTTGTCACCGATGAGCGGGGTCATCTCTCTCTTCCACTGGCCAATAAACGTTCACATTCTCCACTTTTCTTATGATTTTGTTGAGCTCACGGCCGCCAAACAAAAGTGCAAAGACTTGAATTATTCACAGAGAAATGAATAAAGGATTAATTTGCATTGATTTTGCTCCTCCACAAAGGGAGTAATTTTTTTGTCCAGAAAAACTAGAGAGCAAAGCATTTCTTCAACCAACAAATTGAACAAAAAGATCAATGGTATCTTTTAATATGGCTATCAAGAAGAGACATCTCAAAATTGGTGCTTTGTGTGGTATTAGCTTGAGAGATTTTCCACTTGGTCTGCATGCATAGACTGTGACTTTTGTGTGGAATTTACGCTTGGGTAACAAATTGAAAAAACATCCGTCTTAGGCCTGTGAAGGTTCGGAAAGAGTCTTTATAAATCAAACCTGATTGAGGAGTTGGTATGTTAATGCGGCGACAAATGTGCCTTTTTCTGCTCTGTGTTCGTCTGTTTGACTTATTCAGCAGCATTCACCACAGCCTGTGAAAAGTCTTGTTCTCCTTTTACATGTGTTTGGTTTGGCTGGAATGGATTAGACACAAATTCAGTTTCAACCAAAGGAGAAAAAAGCTGATTTTCTGCCTGATTTTCAGTGTGTATATTGGTTATTTGCCACCACAGTGACACTTGGTATGAAGTGGAAAAGCTTCAACAATCAGCCTATTTATTCAATAGGCTGCAAAAACATGGAAAGATGGATTCAGCTCAATAAAAACCAAACGCTAGGAGATGGACACAGCATTGGCATTAATTAAGTTAAATCATGAAAAACACTCAGAGTATGTACCCTGCATATCAGTTAGCTTGCATTTGCCTTTATTAAAACTATTTTCTTGGCTCCATGATATCATTCACGAAACATAAACATGTTCATCTTATAAAGCAAGCTGTAAAATCTGTTGTATGTCATGTGTAAATCGAGCCAGGAATGAAAATGAACGGGACAAATTAAGGTTAACAGGAACATATGCATATTGTTGCACTCGAACATCACTTCTTTGACACTAAGTCGATTTTTAGATTTTCATTGCCCTCCACGTTTGATCCTTTGTCTTCGCAGTGCCCTCCCTCTGTTTTAAACCCAAGAACTTGTATGAAGAGGGATGAGGGGGTTGCCAGTCCCATGGAGCGCAACCTTGTTCAAGAGTGCCCAAGAGGGCCATATCTGTCATAGCACATTCCACTGTGGAGCTATGATATGAATGAAGTGCTGTGGTGTGCCCAAGCTGCAAGTGTGGAGCTCAAAGGGCTGCTGAAATGCTGTAATGTAATTATGTGGACAGTCTCTCAGATCCATTAGCTTGAAATGGTTCTACAGCTCCCATTCAGTCAGTGGGCTGCCATGTCTTTTCTCAAGGGGGGCTCTGAAGTCATCTGAAAAGACCTCCTCTGTACTCATTGTGCTCATTGTCTTTGTAAGCCTGTTATTAGTGGGGGAATCAAGTTACGGCACACCACTGATGAGAACTTCAGAGATTTTACAGTTACAGGTGGGGGGTTTATTCTTAACTGGGCATCTGTGCGTATTAATCAAATCAAATTTAAAGAAAAAGAATTGATTTCACCATGGGGTCAAGAACTCCACAAACTTTTTCTACCTTTAATGACTTCCTCCAATTATTAAATCTGTTTGTAAGTGAATTCATTTGAGTTATTTTTTGAAGAAGTACGCCGTAATTAAATGTAGTTATGATTTTGTGTCACAAAGTTGTTTTTGATCATCTGAATGATGTGACTTTTTTCAGCGTGTGGGAATAGTTCAGGACATGAATTGTTAAAAACAACAAAATCAACTCAAAGAAAAAAAAAGTATTCACATCTTGTCAAATTTTACAGACAAAAGATATTTAAATTTTAATGCCACAATTTCTGGATATTCTTTCCAAAACATAGCTTGTTGCGAATGGAAAATATGGTCACGACAACAAGCAATCTTATCATTTGACAGTCGAGATTTTTAGGATTTTTTCAAGAAGAACAAAAAAATGGATCTGATGATTTAACTTGGTATTTACTGTTTTTTTAGGCCACTGTGTGTAACACTCACATCTTGTTAAATCTCAGCAATAAAAATGTATTTATTCCACTTAAAAACTATTTAACAAGTTGGCCGTGAAAACTCTACTCTCATCCAAGTTTCTAGATAAAAGTGTAGATTGCATTAGCGTTGTAGTTTACAAAACTTTCCTAAAACATTTATTTAGGAATCAAATTAAAGGTTCCAGCAATTTCCAAAAATTGATTTAGTGCTTTGTGTTTACCTAATCTCTTGCATTCACACAGACACCAGTGGAAATGTCCAAATGCGTCACTGCACAACTTTAAAGGCCTTTTCCCATGCATAGCAGTCTAGTGACCCATTCTAAATAACCTATATCATTGGGGAACTGTGGTTTATAAAGGAGTCCATTGGGACCTCTGCTGAAAGGGTTTTTTTGGGTGGAAGCCTGGATGAAAAGTGCAAAGAGGAGGATAAAGAAAAAGTATAGGAGATGTCAGGACGCCTTTGGAAGGAAAACAAACTGCAGAGACCAATGTGAGTTGACTTAATCTGATTAGACTAACCTCATCAACAGCCCACTTAAAAGGGAGAAGAAAGCCCTGAATTGGGGCGAGAAGCAAGAGAAAAGGGTCCCTCTCTGTTCAGAAAGCCAAAGAGGCTCGGTGAATACACCACATTGTACTGGACATGCTGGTCTGCAGATGGCAAAATGACAACAAGCCGCTTGAAAAGTGAGGCAAATATAATTGATCTCAGGGTTTTTTTCTGCAGGTATGAAAACAGCCGAGGGAGTAATGAGATTAAGGAAGAATAAAGTGAAAGTGCATGAAAAATACCACTTTCCCTCACGTTTGTGGTGCAAACATGCAGCTTTGAAGCCTTTGACTGAACACACCCACCCGTGTAATGCCATGAGAAATATTTCCAAATTCATATTAATTTATTTAAATTCTGACCTCTTTTAAAGCACCCTGCAGTCCTGGTAATACATCAAACACAGAAAAGTTGAACAGGAAAATAGCTGTTTTAATACCAGCACAATTGATGGGTGTAAAAAAAAAACTTTTTAATACATCTGGCCACTCCCAAATTTAAGAAATCCCTAGCAACAATGCACATGAAATATCTGGTCCTGGCAGGGGAAAATCCCCTCAGATCGTTTGCCAATGTCTGTGAGTAAAAGAGTACACATCTTTACGCAAATATTTGTTAATATTTAGTTTAATTAGTTTCCATAATGAACCATCAACCCTGCGTTTGTGGTATTCTGCAAATCCCTCTACTTAAAGTGGGAGGTGAATGCAGCAGCCACAGGTGTCCTTTCACTCGGAAGCTTAGATCTGCTGGTGTTGGGTTTCTGGCCTTACTTGTTTCAGAAACCTCGCAGCACTAACTGGTACTAACAGGACCTTTGAAGTCCTGCTGTCATCCCTGATGTGGAAACAGAACATCACGTGGTTGTGTCCTGATCGCCATCATGTATCTGGGTTCTACTTTGTGTCACCAGTGGTGGAGGAAGTATTCAGATCCTTTGCTGAAGGAAGAGTTGTAATATCTATACTCCATTATGAGCACATGTCATGCAGTGAAAACGTTTCTTAAGTAAAAGTACATTTGAGGGCACTGAGGTTATATTCTATATTCTCTGAGATACCATTGTACAATTAGAAACTTAGACAAAATAGGTATTTGTTCCGTATTTAAAGTTGACTAGTTTTAGATCAGTGAGTAAATAAATACATAATTCAGCATTGCTCCACCTGAATTTTTAGCTTTGAAATGGCATTTAGACCTTAATGTTGAGTAAGAAAAGTAAATCGAACCAAACAGATAAAATACAAAACGAATCCAATATATTATAGTATTGGAATATGATTAAGGATGCGTCAATATGTAAGCTGCACTGTACAGTTGTAGTTGATAGAGGTGGAGGTAACTTAACTATTTTGTGTCCACAAAGTAACGAGTAACTAAAGCTCTCAAATAAATAACAACTTCAATATTTCTCCCTTAAATTAAGTGGAGAAAAAGAATAAAGTAGCATGAAATGGAATTGCATTGCACTGCATTTGTTACCCACATTTGACAGTTTTTTACTAAGATTTATGCACCAAAGTTATTATAAGTTAAGTTGTTAAAATTCAGCAGAATTCAGATTGGTCACTTTTCTGCTTCGCTTCTTTGAAATAGCCACAGTATCTGAAACAAAGCGAAAGCCACCCAAACAGGCATTGTGACTGCTCGGTGTCTGGGATTCATCGAGGTAAACACATCTACTAGCACTTGATTGGGGAGTGTGTATAAAGGGATTGTCCAGCCGACACCAGCTAATACAGATATAATTGACTCTCCTTCTGCATTCTGCACATGGATTTGGAGAAGTGCACAGGCTCATTGTACAACAACAAATTAAGAAGGCGGCATTCAAAAGGAGCTGCTGAGCATTCACCGGATCTGGACAACGGAGTACTGAACTCTGCAAACACAGCTTCTCCCTCCTTTCGGGCCCTTTCATCTCCTCCCGCAGACCTCCACCTCATAAAGCTAAGTCAAAAAGCAAGTACTTTTGGCTCTTGTGGTGAATGTTGATTGTCTCTCATAACACAGCAGTGATTTTACATTCCCAGCGATGTCGGCATCAGCTTTAATGGTGCTCTAATGACGGAGTCTCTCAAAAAGCTTCTTTCAGTTGAAGGGGAATTCCTGCTCTCTTTGTTGTCTGAGCCCGAGATCTTTGAAACGCAGGAATGAGAGAGAGAGGGGAATTATTGATGGATAATACCGAGAGTTGTCAGACTTGTTCTGACTTCAGATCAGGTTCAACAGGTGCCCGCTTCACCTATACAGAATTATTAAACCAAAATCGCATTAACTCCACTGCTGCAGGGAGCAGTTGTGTAATCTGTGCGGAGCTCTGTAGAATTAGATCTGCATCATTTGGGCCGATCCGAAAGCAAATAAAGGCGATGTGAGCCCAAGCACACACAGCTGGCTCTTGAGACTCAGGATCCTGGGTAAACAAGGGTCCAGCATGCCTCAGCACAGCTCACCCATGTGGGGTGAGGGGGGGGCGGGAGGGGGGGGAGCCACTGAACAATGACTGATACTCTACTAGAGACTGGACTGAAGCAGGGCTTAGCAAAATTTTATTACATTTGGCCTGTTTCAATAGACTGCTGACCAAAAGAGGATCACAGACTTTGTCATCAGTTTTAAGATTACTATGACATCTACGCCTCCTTAGACTTTGTAATGCTCCTATTGTTGCAGTACACCTCCTGATTTAACATGGAAATCTGTTGCACTCTCACATAAAGGTTTCATCTTTGTTCCGGTTGCAAATTTATGAAAGGTCACCGGAAACTGTCACATTGGTTTTTTTTTAAGAAGAACACCTGGTATCAGCCACTTTATGTGTTACTTTATCTTCTTTTTATTTAAAAACTATATCAGAGTTTTTGCATTACTGGGACTGGTTTTGGTTTTGGTTTCTGTTTTACAAAAAGCAAAAAAAAAAAAAAAAAAAGGTAAAGCTGGCTTACTTTAGTTAATATTTCACAATAAACATCATGTCTCCTTTCATGTTTGTAACATAATCAGTGTTTGCTGCATTACAAATTATACTTATAAAGTACATACATACATTATAAACTTTATTTTATATAAAGTTGTTAAAAAATGGCATGCAAGTATTGGCATGTATGTCTGTAAAATAGTTGATGATGTAGTTTTATGTGTGTATTTGTACGTTCACATAGATTTCACATGCAGACATATGCAGAGCCTACTGTTTGAGTACAGGGTGTATGTGTATATATGCATGTTTGCACACATATGCAATACATGCATAATAGACATGAATATAATGTATATATACACGGCATTTGTTGTTTGCAAAACCTTGATTTTCGGGGCATTATAGTTTATATAAAACATCTACAGCACATATTATTTTTTGTAATATAAGTGATATACTGTTTATACGACTATTTCTCTTGCCACTTCATTTCTTACTTTCACCTGTTCACCTTTATTTTGAGTGCCTTTTCTTTTCTTATATATTAACTTTAACTGTTGGATAAAATACGAAATTTGACCGATCTTTGACTTAATAACCATTAGTCAGATATAAGAAGAACTATACGTTCACCAGATTATAATAACATTAGGTGCAACATATACTGTTACTATATAAAATAGCTTTTGCATTTTGCTAAATTTTTTGTTTATTACTAATTTTCCACATTCATTTGGAGACAGATGTGCCACCTTGTGGTCATCTCAATACAATGCTCATGAAAGATTTTTGTTCCTTTAAAAATAAAGTTTTTCTCTATTCTTCCTAGTTTATATGCCACAGCAAACAAGCAAAAAATACAAAACAGAAATCACAAGCTGTTTTAGAAATTGTAAGGACATTAACTGCTGTGAATAGGAAAACTATTTGCAGAGCACAGAGCAGATAATCATAACATCCCATGTAAAACATTCATAAACAGCTATTCCATTAGGCTACAGTTGATGTAGGCTTCATTCAAAATTACTTTTTTTTAATGCTTCGACCTTGAATGACTGTATTTATGTACTTTGGTAAATGAGATTCATCACGTTAAGTTGAATCACTTTGTACAAACCCGTCGCTAGATGGCGCTCTTCTCCCGCAAACATTGTCACTCACGACGTGTTTCAAACACTCGCACATAACTCTCATGAAAATTACCTTAAATGTTCGGGGAAATATGTGTTTTGAGAATTACACATGCATCATCTACTTTCTTTTCTTAAATATGCATCACAGGGAACGCACTGTCACAAAAGCCTTACATCTGATATTGACATTGTTGGGTTTTTAATATTTTGTTGGAGTTTACTTTTATATGCAGACATTTTCCGGTAATTTTCCTTTCCATGAATGTTATTATGAAAGAGGGTTACGGAACAACTGCCTCCTCTTCATATGAAACTGAGATCCTGCGGCCCAAATATATTTATAATGCAGCCTAAATGTGATCCAGGGTTGTGATTCACATGTTCATATTCTACTGTATTCAAGTCTACCATTACTATCACTGAATTATACTTAAATATAATGTTTCCAGATCCGCAGCTTCGACATTATATGCTCCTTGGTCTCCAGGATGTAATCTGCAAGTTTTGGCACGTGCTCCGCGTAGACCGGAGAAGACTTTACGGGAACGGCACGCGGACAGATGTGCCCCCTCCTCCTCCTCCTCCCCCTCCCCCTCCTCCTCCTCCCCCTCTTCCCCTTTGAGCGGCTTCCGCGCCGGGATGATTGACATGGAGCTGTTCACGAGCCAATCAGAGTGCGCTCTGCTTTATTTGCATAGCGATGCCGCATGCCATTGGTTTGGTGCGTGCTACTGCAAACCGCCTCGCGTGCCATTACCGATGTCTTCTCAGTGGAGGCGCACGAGGAGTCTTAAAAATAGATAATGCGTATTTGTTTTCATGCAGGGACAAGAAAAATGTTTATGCTCGACCGAGTCTATTTATTGACTTTGTTGCTATTAGTCGCAGCAGATATTTCAAACTAGGAAAAGAGAACAGACAAGTTTGTAAGAAATAAATATGAATATGTTGTTGATTTACTCTGGGTATTGGCACTTGCAACACACACGCACGCACGCACACACGCACACACACGCAAACACACGCACACCTAAATATTCACTTTCCTCATTCTTTTGTCAGAAGCATCAATCAATTTGCAGCCATAAAACAGTGAAATAATTCATCTTTATGAACTCAAGTATGCTACTGGCTGCACTGTGACTTAGTCAATACAGACTCTACATTCTTCCCGTATACGCACACACGCGCACGCACACACGCACACACACACACGCACACACACACACACACACACACACACACACACACACACACACACACACACACACCGAGCTGCAGCCTATAACATTTGTGACGCGCACGGAGCAAAGTTGGAAGCAAACATCCAGCGCATTCCCTCCCTTATCACTTCACAGCCCGGCCGCTGCTGCTCGCTCCGCTTTGTTGTTTGTCCCTGCAGGGCTGATTGAGCAGCGCGTGACTGACGGCCCGCGGGGGTGTTGTCCAATCAGCGGTCTGCCCCGCGCCCAATGGGTGAGTCCTCTCTGCTATTGGCTGAGGCGAGTGTGGGAAAGAATGCAGAGAGGGTTTCACACGAACTGGGAGCACGCGAGCCGTCTATAAGTACCGCCGCGGCGTGTGTCGGGCGGCAGAAGCGGAGACTCGCCCCGTACGGTGCAACGCACGCTCCTGATACCCGGATGACAGCGCAGTGATAACAAGCGACGTAACGCAAACTAATCGGCGGGACCGTCAGCCATCTCCTACATGTCCTGCAGCTGCACAACGCACACCTTCAACGTTCTCATCTTTTTCTCCTGGAGCTTCCAAAGAGGATTTACTTCTTTACGCTTTTACCTGGTTTGGTGCACGATGCCAGCTGACACTATGGAGAAGCAGACGGCATCCCCTATTGCCGGTGCCCCTGCGAACGGAACACACACACCGGACAAACCGAAAAATGCCAGCGAGCATAGAAAAGTAAGTTTTGTTTTTCATTATTATTCTCAAGTGAGAACTTTGCGCTGGTTATTGTTCGGACGCGTTTGTTATAACATGGCGTGCGCAGTGTGCAAGTTGATATGTGTCAATGGAGATCAAGAGATTAATGTAGAATTGTTTATTCTTTGCAGTCATCCAAACCCATCATGGAAAAACGACGGAGAGCAAGAATAAACGAAAGCCTGGGGCAGCTCAAGACTCTCATCCTGGACGCACTTAAAAAAGATGTAAGTTGAGATCATTGTGATGCCTTCAACTCCCATTCTGTCTTCATAGGTCATTTCGTTTTCAATTTGAATACACACTCAACTGTTCGTGGTTTGTCCTATGCAGAGCTCCAGACACTCCAAGTTGGAGAAAGCCGATATCCTGGAAATGACAGTGAAGCACTTGAGGAACCTGCAGCGCGTTCAGATGAGCGGTAAGTTCAATTAAATAAGTGGATTTAAAAAAACAACTTATGAAAGCATGAAGAAGATGTTGGAAGAGTCACAACTGCGTCTCTAATATCCTCTCTCTCTCTCTCTCTCTCTCTCTTTCTCTCTCTCTCTTCCCCCCAGCAGCTCTCTCAGCCGATGCCACCGTCCTGAGCAAATACAGAGCCGGATTCAACGAGTGCATGAACGAGGTCACCCGCTTCCTGTCCACCTCAGAGGGGGTGAACACGGAGGTGAGGTCGAGGCTCCTCAACCACCTGTCCAGCTGCATGGGCCAGATGATGTCCATAAACTACCCGCAGCAGGCCGCGTCCCAGCAGGCGCACCTGGCTCAACCGCTCCACGTGCAGCTCCCATCCACTCTCCCCCTCAACGCTGCTGCCATGGGCTCCAAACTCGGTCCCGGCGAGGCCATCTCCCCCAAGCTCTTTGGTGGGTTTCAGCTCGTGCCCGCATCCGATGGACAGTTTGCGTTTTTGATCCCGAACCCGGCCTTCGCCTCCGCCACAGCCCCCGTCATCCCCCTTTACGCAAACGCAGGAGTGCCTATTACGGTCAACGCCAGTCCGGTGCACGGAGGCTCGGCATCGACCGCAGCCTCTCCAGTCCACGGCATGACGTCCTTCTCCGGGGGGTCCCAGGCGGTCAGTCCGGTCGGAGTCAGCGCCGGCTCGGAGGGCAACGAGCCCGTGTGGAGGCCGTGGTAGCGCGAGGGACAAGAGACTCATGTCAAACCAGTTTGCATTACTTTTCCAGTTTAGACATTTAACTGACTGCACAGACGACTGTTGCGGGGTTGAACCTGTGACTTTTTCTCTACGGGACGGTAACTCTAACCACTTAATGCCGCCCCCCCTCCCACCCCCCAAGTAGTTCTCATTGTTTCGTTTTATGGAACAAGGGTTGCCTTACGTGGCACACGATTTTTAAAAAAAAAATAATTTGTTATCTGATTCCAATATTTGGATTTCGGTGATAAATATGCTGTACTTGTGGAAGATTTATAGGATTTTTTTGTTATGAAGTACTTTTTATGAAAAGGTTTTAGTTTTGTACAGATTTGTTATTGATTGTTATACCAAAGCTGTGTTTTATATTCTTTGTTGTTTTGTGTTGAAAAGAAAAACTGAAGTTGGGTGATGGCCCATTGTTGAAATAAATTACTTTTCACAAATGAATGTATTGTCTACAGCCTGTTTCTATCATCTCCATATTGCTTCATTATACTATTTAAGAGTATTATGGGTCATTCAGAATAGTTTTTGAAGCCATGCGTAAAAGGCACATTTCATGTGTAAAATACACATTTCATGCGTAAAAGGCACATTTCATGTGTAAAATACACATTTCATGCGTAAAAGGCACATTTCATGCGTAAAAGGCACAGGTGAAGTTCGGGAATATAACATTTAAACAGACTCACGGCGGTTATGGTGAAGGCCAAATCGAAGCTGCAATCTATCGATTATGTTCCCAATATGAACTCCTATCGATTAATCTATACCAAGTTTTAAGTTGCCACCTTGTCACCAGTTTGGCGGGAGCTCCTTACATCTGGCCCGCTGGAGAATGGTCCAGCGGACAATGGGGGTGTATTTTTCTATTGCTATAAAGGTAATTAAAAGTTTGAAAGGGGTCTCATCCTGTATGCAGCGGGAGCTTTAAGAAGTCTTAAACCCTATTCATGAGCCTGGGAAATGTGCTCAGGGGTTAATGTCACTAACAGATTGCCTCAGTGAAAGGAGAATATGGAAGGATCCTCGCTTCCTTTTGTGTATCAATTGTTCAATTCCACTCCCAGTGGGCCTACACCTCAATAAAGGAGAAAACGAGGGAACTTGGTTCGACTTTGTGTTGATGGCGGGGAAACTTGAGGAGGTCGGGGAAGATAAAGAAACGTATTGGCAGGTTGAAGAATATTTTCAGCGATTATGACTTCCTCTCATAATCCCTCGCTTTCTCTCTCTCACGCAAACTCACTGACAAGAATCATTTGAATTGGCCTTTTATTTATACACAGTCCGTGTGGCCACATATGGCCAGGTGCTTTTTCCTCTCAGCTTCAAGCACTGTTTCCAGTGTATTAAAGGTCTCCCTTTCAACCCGCCCCCTCTCCCCTGTCTCTGTTTATCCCTGGGTGTAAACTTATCTTTCTCCGGTGAGTGGGGTCCGGAACTGAGTGCCGTGTCTCTGGGCCGGGCGGCGTGGCGCTAGCCGTGTGTCAGCCACATGCAGTCAGCGGGCCCCTTTACTTGGGATTAGGTTACAGCCTGTTGACCGCCGCTCAAAACCCCCTCCACATTTAATACTCCACCGGCGCGCCGTGGGTGCGCATTGCATGGCACAGGCCAAGATGAAGTCGGTTTAAAAGTGTTTCTTAGAGCCTAACCACCAGCAAACACGAGACACGCATTCTCAGTGCCTCCCTCTATTCAAAATATGTAGGGTGAACATTTTAAGTTATGCAGAAACTATTGTCAATATGCCCCGCCAGAAAACATGCATTTGGTATAACGATCACATGATTTAAAAAAAATAAATAAAAGAGTTTGGAACACGTTTATTGTGGAAATACGTACATAAATAATGAAAACAAGCCGAGGTGTTGGCACCCTCCTCAAAAATGTAAGGCGTTGACAAAATAAAAGTGAATACGCTACTGTGTCCTACGTACGCGACTTGTAATTGTCGTCTTGGCACTGCCCAACTCCTGATATTCATCTTCCTTTTAACAGTTGGACTGTCTTGTTATTAGTTGCATTCTCACTTCCCCGCTGAGTGCCAGTGCCCTGCAGATGACACCGTCTGTAAATGGCACACTGAAACCTACCGCCGGTGATGCTCGAGCATGCTTCCTCCTGCGAGGAGGCATACTGAAACACCAGTTGGCAGCGTGTGTGGGTTCTGCGGTCGCTTCTACTGCCTTCGTGTCTGAGTTAATAGTTCAGAGATGCCTTTGTGGAGCTGAGGTCGTGAGAACCGAGCGAACTAGTCTGCCTGCGGCCGGGCACAGCGCCAGTCAGTAAATCCCCGCTGGCAGGCCGGGTCGTGCAGCCGCTCCGCGGAGGTGAGGAGGCGAACACACACACACGCGTGTGGCCGCCAAGAAGCGAGCCTGGTCCGGTGTAAACACGAGGGACCGCTGGAAGTCTCCTCGAGTCCGTCCTATTTTTATATGGCAACATGTTGCATGCTGTAAGCGAGCCAGACTCAAGCTGCGGTCTCTGCTCTGGTGTTGTGAAATAAAAAAGGAAGATGAATAAATCACATATTCATACTGTTTTTCGCTGTTTTTAGGTAACCAAGCAACAACAGTATAAGACAAGACATTTAACAAAAGTTATAAAGAAACAAGGAAGAGAGAGAGAGAGAGAGCGAGAGAGAGAGAGAGAGAGAGAGAGAGAGAGAGTCATTCTAAGATAAATGTAACAACACAAAGCATTGGGAATAATTACGATAATAACAATAATAATTACACATAATTACACAGCAGAACATGCATTTAGGCTGATGACAATATGCAGATGTCAGCTGCTAGTAGTGTAATTTAAGCCTATATCCAGATGTGGGCTGGTTGGATCCTCAATTCTGCATTGTTGGTCTTCTCCACATATAGGTGCCGGGCCAACAATATATAGGAAATTCGCATTATCAACCATATATAAAAAGAAACAGGCGGGAATCCGTCTTGGCTGATGAAAAGGATTCCTATAGAGGACTGAATGTCCCTCGGGGATCTGCGCCATTACGTCCCCTGGGAGAAGCTGCTATTGAAGGGGGTAGGGGTCGTCGGAGGAGCCACAAATTATCATTCTCATTAGCGACTGAATGGAGGAACGCGCGCACAACGTTGCCGCCAAACCTTTACCAGCAGTTCTCCCTCCAAATTCCCAATTGCTATTGTTGCATCAGGCCTTGTTTAGCCCGCACTTAATGCGTTTTACCAGTTACAGTGAGTGTTGCATCTGTCATGCAGGACTGCAGCACTCCAAGCCATAAGGGGAGGCACATGTCTCTCGCCTCCTTACTCTAATTAAGCACCAGCTGGCAGGACATCGATAAGTTCATCAGATTAATAAATGTGAACAGATAAATACCTATATATTGACAGACCTTTATCGATTTTAACTGAATTAAAAAAAGGAAGTCGTGCAAGAGTTTAGTTTTGTCTTATTTTAAGGATTATTGCCTCTCTTTCTAATTTTGCCTGACAGATCTATGACAATTACTATAATATTCTTTTAGAAAAGTATTGGATTTTTAAAAAGTATTCCTCTCAGTTCATTAATAAAATAGAAACTTAGAAGTTGTAAGTTGTAATTGTTAATAGAGATGTGTTTTCTGGATTAGCCTTATCTGTCCTTAAGGAAGCCTATCTTGGTAAGCTTTAAACCTGTGTTAGGCAGCCATTGCAACCAAAGATATGATCATGTGATTTTCACAGCTAATTCCTTCTCACTAACTTAAAAAATCTCCATTTTGCAGATTACATTTGTCAGTAGACACTACATGCTACATTCATTTTATAATTATTCTCAATATCTCTCAAGCAGCTTATCACCTCACGCACAAAGAGCCTTTTTTTGCTGCGAACAGTTGTCCTCTATGTACTCTGAACATGAATATAGGAAATACGCTACCCTGTTGCCCCTGGATTGTTTGAGAGCTCCACAGCTCTCACTTTCACACAGATGTCCGGCTATATTTGCTCCTCAATGTGAAGACGCTGCAGCTATAGAGGACATAAGGAAATGTTCTGCATGCTTTGGCCACAGGTTTTGCTAAGGGGAAAGGCGGGGCTGGAGCATGCATCAAGCATTAAGTGTTTTTATGTGTCAGCCTGTGTGTGTGTATGGACACTCCTCTTTGCACCTGTTTTTTTTTGAGAATCAGAGGGAGTGATAGGGAGAGGCAGGAGACAGACAGACCGATTGAGAGGAGTGAGGCTTGATTAAAAGGTGTTGAAACTATAGTCAAAATGGTCCCCTGAAGGGTGTGATTCAACAGTGACATCTGTGCAGGTATTTGTTTTGAAGGGCGTTGGAAACTGGAGATTAAGTCAGCAGATTTTCACTGTCACTTCCCATTTGACTCCTTGACACGTTATTATCAGGTGTTCCCTTTTTTTTTTTTATGTTTTAGCCACACAAGCTTTCCTCCTCCCACCACTCGCTCTTTTTTGGCTCCCTCCAAGCTTCAGTCCCGTCTCGGTATTTATAGCCAGGGACCACTTATCCCCGGGACTGGGTGTGAGGTGTTGGGTGTGTGCAGACGGAGGAGGTGAGGCTCAGATGCAATGGGACGCGTCAAGCCGGATCAAATATCACAGGGTGCCGCGTGGGCTCCGTTGATCCTCTCTGCTTGTCCACAGAACGTATTTCTGAGGCCAGGTTTGGCTTTTCAGCCGCTTCTCCTGTTTCAAGGCATGAGGCTTGTGGCTGACAGCCTTTGCAACTGGTGCAGATTCCACAAGCGAAAGTAAAGGGTCCTCTTGACAGGGCCAGAGGTCATGCTGCAGACTCCTCGGGGGCCTTGAAGGAGCTGTGTCTTTGAATGCGGACACATTTTATTTATGTATTTATCTAGTGAGGGGGTCATCCCTGTCTTTCCCCTGCATCTGTTGCTCTATTTTAGCTCTGGGCCAGAGTTCAGCAGCACGAGTCTCAGAGGTAAATACTTCAATAATGAGGTCCTAATGTTGGGGATGTAAAAATTAAACAGCGAGGAGATGTAATAATATTGTGGACCTTGAGTAAAGAGACTATTAAGACAGTTTTCCATTTTTCCCACGAATATCAGAGATAACACTGTACTAATGGTAAGAACACTTACTTTGTGATTTGTGATTGTGGGATGTATAAATATAATAGACTTGTCATACCTAGATTTGTTGTTATGATAAATAAAATATTGTTCTTACTGTTAGAGGTGATTCATTAGGCTGTCACTACTTTACACTTATAAATGTTAATGTTTTAAGCTATACAGGATATTACATAAACAAATTAATGTAAAACAAAGTACATGTTATATCATGAACATATAGGATGCAGTGTTGAAGTCCACATTGTGACACAAGCAAAGGTATTTGAAACAATCAAAATCTCACATGACGAATAACGGAGTATCATGTTCATTGTCGTGGCTAATATGATTATTGATCGGTGATCAGTGTGTCAATTTCCTTTAATGTTTAAATTGATGAAAATAGATAACTCAATATCACCACCTAGTGAAAGCCCCCAGGACTGCATTGAAGTGTGTGAGCGTGCTTTCGTGAGTGTGTGTGCGTGTGTGCGTGTGACTCACCCTGTGTCTCACCACATGTCCAGACTTGTCCCCAATTTGACACTTGAAAACATCATGTGCAGTGATCTGACTCAATGGTGTCTTTTCAAGATGCCACCGCCTGTTGTTTTAGCGTGAGTGTATTTCATCCTCTTCCTCTTCCGCTGCTTCTCTCTCTGTGTGAGTAAAGTATTCCATTTGTAATACTCCACTGAAAACCTCAGTTTTCCCCTCTCAAACACTCAACTCTGTGGGCTTGGAAAGCAGAAGCTGTATTCACCTTGGATTCAAAACAATTACAATGGAACTCAGGCTTTTGACATCTTATACACAAAACCTTCATTTCATTACACACATTCTGGTTGTTGATTATACAGTTAGCCTTTTACATTTGTCACTCACAACAATCTATGTTCATGACCAACATGAGCAACTTTCAAATGCAGGCAACCGAGATACAAAACCTGTATGAAAGCATGCCAGCAACAAAAATAAACTGTACTTTAGCTGTATTTTGGCAGTATTGTATTTTTTACAAGTATGTCTGGCTAAAACTTACCATCTCTGTCTACCAGGTTTTGTTCCAGGACTGGATTTGTAATCATTTGCAATATAACAATGTGTTTTCTTTAACTCCTTGAACCCACTTTGTCTCTCTATTCCTGTGAGTCACTCTCTCTTTATGTTACAAAAGATTGCAAAGTAAGCATTCTACACAATTTCCTATACGTTTATTACCGGAAGATCTCACAGAAACTCTGAGTCCCTGTCTTATTCAGCAAATGAAACACAAGCGTATGTGACAGAAGGATATTCTACTTTGGGAGGTGTTGAAACGTTGTATTTCCTGACCAGCTCTACCACGGTGCTGAGACCTGCGATCCTCTCTGGACCCTGGCTAAGCTAGGTGGTGACAGAAGCCCTGTTGCTGGAGCATTATCACTTTAGCACAGTAGAGACGGGGGCCATTGTCCCCTAAACAGGATGTCCTGGTGTCTGGTCCCATCTCATATGGGCTATCCTTTGTTTGTCTGTGGACATTGGGGCAAATCCTTAAAGCAGATGTGACCAGGATTGGAAAAGATGCCATCACCATTATAAAACGGAGGGATCTTCCTTCCTTTACCATGTCAGTAGATCAGCTTGTTTTTTTTCCTTTCTTTGTCATGAAGTCTTCCACACTTGGCTTTTGACGCAAAATGCCGAGCAGGCACTGAAAATGTAGCGTAGGCGATGAGTGCATGTGTGTGTCATCGTGTGTTTGCACTGCGTGTGGTAGGGAGTCGGAGTTATGAGATGAGCCCTTGTCTTTTTTATTTTCTTTTTCTTTCTTCTTCCCTCTCCGCCTCTTTTCATGCCCTGGGAAGGTAAACACTCATCCTCTTTGCTCGTGTTTTTCTTATGGTAACTGTTGAACAGTGTGTGCTCCACTCGTGGTTTTATTGCCTTGATTGTCATGCAAGAGGCAACGGAGACAAGTGTCAATAAGTGGATGGCCTCACTCCAAACAAATGCGCCCGGAGAATGGGCAAAGAGAGCTGAGAATGCAGCTGGGTACACACATGCACACCCGCGCCCGCACGCGCACACGCACACACACACGCACACACACACACACACACACACACACACACACAAAGCAAATGGTTTTCTAATGACCAACTCCCTGAAGACATTATTCAAACGTCATTCAAACAAGATATATTCGGCCTAACACTGATCAAGTGGCTATCATTTTCATTTATTTTAAATCCCTATGGGACATAACACTTTAGTAAAATGTCTAGATGAGGCTTTCACATCTATTGAAAACTAACACAGATTAAGGATTCAGGTTTTGAAAACCTGTTTAAGCTGCACAGACACCTCATAGCCTTTCTTTACATATTTATTATAAACCAGACTTGTAGAGGAGAAACAAAACACTCTGGAACACAACAACCCACAGCCCTCGCTATAAACAATACACATCTTCATTTGATTTAATGTATTGTAACACAGTAAGTGTTAAGGTGTGAGCATACCTTTAGCTACGGCTGGATTTATATTGGGCAACTTTAGGTACGCTTTGACCAATTTTATCACAATTGGTGATGTCATGGCTATTTGGTCTTAATTTGTGATCTTTGTGCCTGTTATAATTGTCCTAGCAGCAATTTGATGTTCGCAGAAGACAGATCTGGTTCAGCTATTGTTAAGATGATGATTATGTACTATCATGTTCCAAATGAAAGAAAAATACCGTTGAGAAATCACGTGTTAGTTTGAATATTCCAACTGACATAACAGGAAATGTTAAAACACATAATTTATCACCACTTTCAAACTAACCCTGCAGACATCAGTCACGCCACTGTCATACTCTTATCTATATAACAAACAGCTTTTTAGTGGTGCTTAGCATTGGGCTGACGGAAGGTAAACAGAGCCTCTGCAGCCGCCGCGTGTGTCTCCCTGTCTGCTGGGATGGATCGCCCGTCCTGCACTCATCTCTGTGTTCTGCTCTGCTGAAGGAACCGGGCCTCATGATGAATACATGGAGCCTTGATAAGATTAGCACAGGCCAAACACACACACACACACACACACACACACACACACACACACACACACACGGGGCACTGTCTGGCATGTTATTCTCGGTCGCAGCCCCCCATTCATGAGGGAATCCCTCCCTCTGTGAGGGTCTGGCCGTGTGTCTCTCTCTCTTCACGTCTCTTGCGTTATTCGGGATGTTCAGCAGGGATGCTGCGTTTGTTTTTCTAGTTCCAAGGTGTCTGACTCGTCAAAGAAAGGTTGTACACGAGAACTACTTTCTACTCAATAAAGTATCAATACTTCACACATAAAGTCTCGTTTTGAGAATCAGCACTAATGTCAATAGAACAGATCAAATTAATTAAAGATAAAAAATTTAAACCGATGTTCTGGGCAAATAAACACTCTTGATGCATGCACTCTTTGCTTCTCTACAGCTATGCTTTGCATGTACGCAGCTACCATCTTCTTTATTTTTACATTTAAAATCCATCTCCAGCTTTACTGTAAATACACATGTGATGTGTAGAGCATATTTGAAAAGAAATGCTTACTGTTTCGCAAATCATTCAGTGATAAAAATGGATTTATAAGTAATCTATTATATATCTTAATGTGGGAAAAATGTAATTGTTTCTGCCTATTATAATTGACCTACCAGAAATTTCATTAAACATAACGTGTCTCACCCCTAATTCTTGTAATAATAAGAAGTGTCAGTCATCAGTATTGTTATTGAGTATTTCTGATTCTGGTATCACTTGGTACCACATTCTGTTGTATTGACACCAATGAAATAGTCCCTGATATCTATTCACTGCATGTTCTGTTCATTCACAGCAGCAGAGACATTGATTCTGATGTGATATGATAAGCACCACAAGCATAAGTCCTTTCACCTCGACTGCAGCAAATGTTTTAGAGACAAAGGTCTCAGAACCTGAGCAAGTAAATTAAACTCTCTGCATGGATCCGGGGACAAAATATGAGTTTCTTTCTTTCTTTATACTTCTTAAAGAGACTGAATCAACCACCTAGTTGTTCATAAGAAATTATTAATAATTTTTCAATCGTGTGATAGAAAGAACACACGTTGGTGTCTGTTTCTGAGAACTCTACCTCTAACTCACTGTTGAAAGGTCTGAGAAGAGGCTGATCAACCTGATGTGAGCATTAATGTCTCTGTGTGTGTGTGTGTGTGTGTGTGTGTGTGTGTGTGTGTGTGTGTGTTTCTGTGTTTCTGTGTGAGATGACCGGCCACCCCCTGCAGTGTTGCCCTGCGTTGACTGACAGCACCAGTGCGGCTGTACAATAGCTGATCTTTGCTCTGTGTCTGACTGTATAAACACAGAGTGGGATGGCTCCCTCATGCAGAACTCCAGTATTGATCACTTCAGCGAGATCCCACAGCCGCACTCATTGTCCTCGTCCCTTTTCTCTCCTGCCAATCAATAGCTCTTTGTGTTGATTTTTACCCATTGACAAATCACTCTGCCCCACTGCCTTTGTCGAGCTGTCAATCAAGCAGAAGGTATCGCCTTATTTGATTCACATTGCGTCCATAGTTCCATACTCCAAGTGGGAAGAGTACAATCAGTATTAAATAGCAGGACTTGTCTGACCAGTGAAGATAGAATATCTTGTGTGGACGTTTTTATCTTGTGGCAAAAGAATCAGAGTAACATGTTAGTTAATCATTCCAAAAGAGTAACAACTTTATACATATGCATAAGCTGTAAACTGTATACCATTTACATTATGTGTCTAAAGTTATATGAACTTCATGCACTTGAAGAATCAGTCATCCGTTTTCACGATCAAAAAGCTCACATCCTGCATGTACCAGCCTGCAAGAACCAAAATTTCCTTAACAAAGCAAACTGCAAATTAATTGCTGGTATCATTAGCTTCATCTTTTCTGTCTGACAATGCCAGCGCCCATCAACCTGTCAGCAAATAAAAGTCTTGTGAGTCATTAAACCCCATTGTTTAAATGAGTGATCTCTGATTGGTGAGAATGTGACCCGAGCCCTGATGAAGTCGGCCACAAAGTGAGAGCTGATCTGCAGCTTTCACCCTCCGACATAAGCACACTCCTAAGCCTCAGAGATTCACCAGGCACAGATGAGTCAGCCTGATGAACCTGTTCGTGTGATTCTATTGTTTGGTAACTTTGTAAGAAGCCACTGAAGTGTCAGTCATTCAAACTGATGTTAGTTAACTGTAGTTTGAGGTTTTTTTCCAGCTGAAGCCAACTTTCGTTTGGATGACACAAAACACATTCTGCAAAGATATTAGTTGTAAAGTCCGTCTCTTAAAAACTTCAAAAATGTTGGACAAAATGCAAACTACGATATTGTTTTTGCATTTTGCAGTATTGCCTTACAATCTACTAATTTGTTTTACCAATTATATTTTGCGCGGAAGAGTAATCGCTAACTGAGTTATGTTCACTGGCAACACATATCAGAGTACTTACCATGGCACTGTAAATTGTTTAGTTCCTTCAATATTGGCCAGGTCATTATGTATGAATGCATATATGTTCATCAAAATGGTAGTTCAGCTTTTATAAACCATATTTACTACAAACTGAAATGTTGGTTAACGTGTATGACATCCACAAAGAAGTAATGCCATTCCATCTGAACAAAGCTTTAATAAATGTGGATGTCATCAGTGTTTTTTTTTTACATTATATTTATTGTTTTTTAACATCGAAAGAACCAACATATATTTACATTTGTGAACACAAATGTAAATATATTTATATAATTAAATCAATACATATTAACAAGAGGTATAGTAATTGTTTATAGGTTTTCGTCTGTTTATTTATCAATTTCACTTATTAATTCGCACCTGATCCCTTCCCAGGAATTGCATAAAAGTGTCCCAAACTTCGCTGGATTTATTTGATTTGATTTCCCTCTGACCACATGGGATTATTTCTTGTCAACATAGCATTTAAATTAACACTGCTTCGTGACATTATAGTCAGATTTGTGGTGTGCTTAAGACCGTGGCCATTGTTTTGATGGAACAAAATGAACACTCATGACTTAACCTGCTGAATATCTGCCTCCTCTGTCATGGGTTGGTTTCTGTTTATTAAACTAAAGCTTGATAACAGGTGTGACCTGTAGCCACAGGAAACCCCTCATTGCCTCTGATTTGCATGCTTTTAACATCTTTTGCCAGTCTGTAGATAAGTTTGTCCCATTGTGGACGCAGGTTGGCTCCCACATATGTGTTTATGTCATTGTGCAGCCCATTCTTTCACATATGGCCAGTTGCCATTAGTCAGCGGTGGTGGTCAGAGGTTTCCACTCCTAGACACAACAGTCTATCCGGGAAAAACAACTCTCTGATGCCTCAGTCTTCCTATATTGTCTGGGACGATTCCGAGTCGGGAGAGGCTTATTGTTTGGACGTCTTTGTAGTGTAGGTCTATTGCTGCGGAATGTGGGGATTTCCTCCCTCGCGGGTATTTTTAGATCTCTGTGTGAATTCAAGGGAGCTCTGCATAATGCTGTGCAGTGTGGGGTCTAAGGGTGGGGTTTGTACACCCGTGCACATGTGCGGCAATCTGTGTCTGCTCATAAGATCACAGAGGGAATATGTGTGTGTGTGTGTGTGTGTGTGTGTGTGTGTGTGTGTGTGTTGGGAGCCGTGCAGGATATTTTTGTGCAAAATCATATCCATGCCATACAAAACTAGGATCAGGCTCATCAAGGCAAATGCTCTACAGACAGAAGCATCATATGGCTCGTTGATTGAGACGGATGCTCCGCCTGTGTTTCATTTGAAATTTCACGGTGTATTTACCCTGTTTCTGGTTTGACAGCTCCAGATTGGCCTGCCGAGTGTCAGTTGAAAACAGGTCTGGACTGGACACTGCTTGTTTGCTGAAGTGTTTCGAGGGGGCTTCACCGGGTCACCTGGGGGTCTTTGACCTCCCAGGGTAATGTTCTCCTGTGTGACAGCGGTCAATGGAGGCGTCCATGCAGGGGACAGCCAGGCGGATGGCTGGGGTGAAATCAGGGAATAGACAGGTCACATCCAGAAGGACCTGTCACCTCCGGCTCAAACCAAGTGAGATCTCCTTCCGGGTCTCACTCACAACTCGTCACCTTAGCTGACATCAAGTGACAATTTGGCTTGACCTATCTTGTATATGTGTGTGTGTATGTGTGTATGGTTGGACATTTCAAGTATTCAAGGACCATTTATTGTCTTTACGCAACACAGGGATGCACCCTTTAACCTTTTTTTTTTACTTTTTTAAACAGCATCAACAAAAACAATTCTCTGGCCAGATAATATGGCCGGCATCTTAACAATCAACATTTGGCATCAGAAAAAACATTGTCCATCAACTTTGACTATGTGTGAGCACCAAGCATTATTGATGTAAACACAGAGTCCACCTCCTCTCGTCCCACCGGAGTCCTGCGCTCTGTCCTGCATTTCAAGTGCAGCTTGATCCAGGATGCCACGATGGAGCCAGGTCTCAGTAACGATATGGGCGCCACAGTCAGCGACCTCCTGTTGCTGGGTTAGCAGGAACCCTCGCTAGCAGCTCTGTGAGGCTGTACTGCTTTGAGCTGAATGCTAATGTCAGCATGCTAACATGCTCACAACAACAATGCTAAGATGCACGTGTTTAGCAGGTTTACCCTGTTCACCAGCTTAGTTTAGCATGTTAGCGTGCTAACATCTGCTAATTAGCACTGGAGATGTATTGGACAGGTGGTGCAGTGTCACCTCACAGCACGAAGGGGCAGGGTTCAATCCCCGATTCTGGGCGGTCCTTCTGTGTGGAGTTTCTATGTTCTCCGCGTGGCAGCGTGGGCTTCCTCCCACAGTCCAAAGACATGCAGCTCGGGTTAATTGGAACCTTTAAAATTGCCTGTAGGTGTGAATGGTTCTGTCTCTATATGTGCCCTGCGATAAACTGGTGACCTGTCCAGGGTGAACCCTGCTGGGATCGGCTCTAGCGCCCCCACGACCCTAAAGAGGATAAGTGGTTTGGAGAATAGAATATATTGGACAAATAAAAATTTTGATCAAAGAGAATTAATAACATTTTACATTGTAGACATCGGAATTTAGATTAATTAATTTAATTAATGAGTAGGCCTAATCTATAAAATGTGGTGTCCTCAAATTGTTTATTTTGTTTGACCAGCAGTCCAAAACCAAATAATAAATTTACTACAATGTCAGAGA
Organism: Ophiodon elongatus; assembly: GCA_016806645.1. Taxonomy (NCBI): domain Eukaryota; kingdom Metazoa; phylum Chordata; class Actinopteri; order Perciformes; family Hexagrammidae; genus Ophiodon; species Ophiodon elongatus. The sequence continues at coordinate 2,297,534 of JACSYO010000285.1, read as the reverse complement.
AAAGCAGAAACTTTGGGAAGCTATAGCCAAAGAGTTATTGATAGTATTGCTTTATGAATTACTTAAATATAATCTATGAAATATTGCTAATCTAATCACGTAATCAATGAATAATTTCCGCGTTAATACTGATAATATTGAGCTGATATGAGCTGATTGAGAATGATAAGTGAGTCTCATACTTTTATACAAAATTATATCACCTGAATGCCGCAAATTTGAGGAATTGCTTCCATGTTTCTACAGAGCCACTTAGAAGAAGAGCATGTAGGATTTGAGAATGTGACCCGAGGCCCCCTCTCTCCCCCATACAAGGCCTATAATGACATCATCACATATTTCAGTGGTGAGTAATGAAACAGGTCAACTCTTAAATGTCTTGTTCACACACTGCTTATCTTTCCTAATGGAATCAGGCCTCTTCTACCCACACGCCTGTTCTCTGAGGGTTTCCCCCCGAGAACATGTTGGCAGGTCTGCGTTGATGTCCCAGTGCTGATTACCTTTATCTTTTATCTTACAACCAGCAGATCTTTATTAGATCATAACTGACATCTCACTACTTTGGCAAGAAACCCATAAACTTAGATAAACATAAATGATCTCAGTTGTAAAATGATTTACTTTTGTAAATTAACTTAGAAAATACAACTTGTACTCATTTTGTATCCATTTGTATGATTTGAATACGACATGTATACAATACCATGATTTTGATTTATTTAAACTGAATGTTTATTAACAGTATTGATTGCATTATGTTATGTTTATGCTTGGTCTCTCTTTTCTTTCAGTAGATTTGATCAAGGTTGCATCCACACTACTCCACATATCTGGAACAAGGTCCCTGAAAGCTGCAGGTGCAATATCAATACTGTATTTTATTTCTTAAACTGCACTGCAACTTTTATTCTATTTTGTTTTAGCTTTTTAATGTTTTACTGACTGTTTTTAATGTTTAAATGAATGTTCCTAATTGTTTTTAAATCTTCTTTTCTTTTGCATTATATTTTGATGCTTTAAATGGTTTTATGTGAAGCACTTTTAATTGCCTTGTTGTTGAAATGTGCTATGCAAATAAACTTGCCTTGCCTTGCCTTGCCTTGCCTTGCCTCGCCTTGCCTCGCCTCGCCTCGCCTTGAAGTTGAAGGAGTTGGCTGTTTCAGCTATTTATCCATTACCTTTAGCTATTTCAACTTTTTTGCTTGCTTGCCAACTAGTTTTCTCACATTCTGAATCCCAGCACACAATGTTAAGGTGCCACAACTGACTCAGGCTGAAGACAAGCATGCAAAGAATATACCATTTAAAGCATATAGTACGCGATTATCTTTAAATTGTTTCCATATTGAATAACAAGATTCTAATAAATTGTTATTTTCAAGGTGGACAGTTTACCAACTTTTGCACTTCTGGTTGAAACAGGAACATGTAGAAGAACAACTTGTTTATAGTTTCAATTGTTTAAAATTCTGTATCGGCAATTACAATACAAGTATTTCATAAAGTAGCCAAAAAAAAATAACATTCTTCAGCAGAAATAAGTTCCTTACAATGGGAGTAGTACGTAAAAGTCTTGGGCCAGTAGATGTTGAAAGTACTGACATATGCTTCATTCTATTATGTCTTTAAGTTAATGCTTTTCCCCCTTAAACAAAAAGAGGGGCCTTTAACGTCCGTATTAATGTAGAAGCAGGTGGTAAAGAAGCCTTTGTTAATCACTTAATGATGAATTCCCCCCACTTTACATGGTGGCTTTTTCACCAGCCGTTTACTTCTTGTGCTGTGGAAACTTTATAAAAAGTTTATCTTACCATGAAATGAGTAGGCACGGATAAATGGCTACTGTGGGGTTTTGTCCTTCAATGCAGTCCGCCTATTGGGGGTCCACCGACTGGGCAGGTTTGGACCATATGTCATCATTCCGGCCCTTTGTGTGGGCGTGTCTCTGTGGCAACCGCATCAGCTGTGGCCATTGTATGCCGGGATTCAATGGCCCATATATTCATTGCAGGGCTAGTGTGGGCCCCGCAACAGAAACAAATTGATACATACAAGCCCCAGCCCCATTTGGCTCGCATGACACATTTCAAATAGACAAAAAAAGGACATTTTAGTCTGTTGAAAATCTTGAGAAAAGCTTGGTCGCCATAGTGACGGTGCAGTAAAAGCGGCCATGGGCCATTAAACTCCAATCAGATGTAAATTTGGCCTGCCCCCAGGCCCACGGACGGAAAGCCCCCTTCACACAGCATACACAAATTAAACAGTTTGTTTGCCAATTCACATGTCATCTTAATGGGTTTTTATTCGTTTGCCCTTTGTTTAAATGAAGAGAATTACAAACCGTCATTGATTTATAATACAGGACCACTTCAGCTGTCTGAACATCTATTCATTACTGACTCTGAGTCAGATGGTTAAAGAAGATAAAGAACACTTTAAAAACTTGGGAAATGTTGAGCCAATATATGAACATGATATTTATGACAGGCCACTTGTATTTTGTATTTATTCAGTAGTGATGAACAAGTAATAAATTATGTTTGCTTTTTACCAATCTGTCAATATGCCTGGACCACAGATGACCTGTTTCCCAAATTTCCAATAATTATATTTCCTGTCCAAGTTACAGCAATGTTCTCTGCTCTGTCAGCTGTTTTAAATACTATAAACATAGCATGAGTGAGTGCCTCATGTGAGAATGGATTATTTTTTTCTCTATAAAAGTGCCCGGTAACACAGGAAACATGATTGATGGAAAACAAGGAACCATTGGGTGACACTGTCTCCAGGACAGGAAGCAACGTGCCCTTGCGATTGGGCAGAGAAAATATTTTGCTTGACTTGATGGCTGGAGATTTGTCCGAGCCTGCCATGCCACTGGATTCGGTTTGAGGTCTCGTGCGGCGTTTGATGTTATTGTAATAATCAGGATTATTATGTTTCACAATGCCTGGCATCTGTGAAAGTACAGGCCAACAAAGGGGTAAACTGTATGCAGGATAAGTGTTCAGAATGAACTCTGCTACTGATTGCTGCACAGCTTGTCAACACACACATTCAGGCTACTTCACTTACTTGTTATTATCTTTATTAACAATCATTAGGAGGGGTGGATTCCTCTATGTTGTAATCGCTATTAAATACATAGCCGCAAGACATATGGCAAGAACAACAGACCAGATTCATATCTATAGACAACAGTAATTATGGGCAATAATGCCCATAATTACTAGCAATGATTCTTGCAATCAGTGTTTAAAAACAAGTGAGGGAGTTGCAGTGTTACAGAGAAATAAATGCCACAGGGTTACTTTGATTAACTGGTATTATAGATCTTATTACAATTCATTTGATGATTGACTGAGAAATTCATACACAACTGAAACAAACAAGTAACGTGTAAGCTTACTTCTTCAGTATTTTAAGCTGCATTACACGCTTCCTGTTGCTACACTTCATAGGTTTATGTCAGAAAAAATTAAAGGGAATAAAAAAAAAAGAACAAGACCACCACTGCTGTTGACGTTAATGAGAAACGAGTGTGTGGTCCTGTTGTTCTGTCTGTCTTCAAGAGGCTGCAACCTTGTCTTCCCTCTGGCCTCATACAGTAAAACTGCTCTGTTATGACAACACGGGACAGGCAGAGCGCAGCGTGAGCTTCCACTGGCTCTGGACCAAGCTGACCTGGGACCTGACATTACCAGTATAGCTGCAGCCTCCCCATTGCTAGCTCTTTGTTGCGCAGTGCGGCTAACGATGCGCTGTCTATCTGCTGTGGTGTCTTCCATGCGGGCAGGGGGAATGCTAATTTGACAGAGGGATGATTAACTACAGCAGCCACAGTAGCAAACTGTCTCATTTCATGTGTAATTGTTTCCAGTGTGCCACCTCCCAGAGAGATTTGACTGCTCTATTAACGAGTTATCTTGCGTCTCGGGGGGATATTATTGTGGCACAGCAGCTCAGCAGCTCAACTTCTTGTATGCCAGACAGGACCACATTATGTGTAAATGCTTCTTTCTTTTAATGTACACCTTTTTAATTGAAGACAAATTCCTTGATATTTGTCTTGAAATGTATTCCTTTCAAAATAAAAGCCTTCAAATAAAGGAAGTACGGTCAAATCACATGAAAATCTTCTTAGGAACTACTCAAAATACTGTTCCTCATTCTTTGTCAGAATGATAGAGGCCACGAGGCCATGAGAGAGGCAAAGAGAAAGACTGAAAAGGAGGCTGGATGGTGTACTGTCTGGCTGTCTGGTGTCCACACAGAGCTGCGTCTTGTCCACTGGTGGCTGTGGAGGATTCATTAAGCTCCACATTCACTCCCCCTGCACATGAGTGACAGGCCCCTACAGCCAGTGTCATCCCTCTCTAAAGCACCACAGATCATCCCACTCCTCTCTCGCCCATCTGGCTGCCTGGATCTAACAAGGGGTGTCCTCCAGTTATAAGAGGGTATAGAGAGAGGGAGAAAAAGTTAAAGACTCGAAGATCCCATCAGATTCTCCGTGGTCTGTGGGCTCCAATTATTCAGAGCTTATCTTTTCAGCTTGGCTGATCTCCAAATGAATAACGTGCGGGCCGTATTACTGCCGGCAGGGTGGACCTCTAAAGAGGCTGAAGGAGGATCAGGGCCGTGGGTTATGGTGTCAATCTGGCCCTGACCCCTGGGGTTAGGGAGGTGACGTTATGTAGTGACAGCGCTTAGGCTTCCCCTTGTAGCACCTCCATTTGGACCCCGTCTGGATAAATGGAAAAGGCCAATCACATTAGAAGAGGTTTCTTTCCATTTTGAAGAAAAGAAAAAAAAAAAAGAAAGAGAGAAAAAAAAAAACTCTAGTCACAAAGTGACTGACTCTTGACTTTAAAGTCAGCGCCAGCCCGAACGCCTAAAGTCAGAGGGTTAAGCCGGCCGGCACAGTGAATGCTGTTGCTGGTGTCGAGAGCTGCATGGAATGGTTTAAGAAGACGCCTACAAGCACCACAACAGATGGCTGACATGGACTATTTTAACATAAAAACACAGTGCAAATGCTACGTTTTAGTGACCTGAAAATGTTAAAAATGCTATAAATGCTTTTTTTTGCAAACATGAATATTGAGCACAAATCAATAAAACTAAACATTTTGCATCCACAAATCCCATGATTTCTTTCCCCTTTAATTTCCCCTAATTTGTTTTTGTGAAGCAGGCCTTTATGCATAGGATTTTTCACTGTTCCAAAGTGAACCGTACCCTGAGGCTGGGCCGAAGCAACATCAACAACCCGCTGATCCTGAGTGAGACCAAACTGGATCTTCAAATTCTTCCAGTTTTAACAGAGAGAAAAGATAAATCTAAAGTTTACAGATACCATTTGGAGGCCATAATTAAATATAAACATCGGTGCAGCATCTCAGGATGAATATTATCCCTAAACTATGTATTGCCCAGTGTCAAATAGATTCCAGTTAGGTTCCTGTTACTGAATGGTATATCACCAGTAACTATTCTAGGAGGGTTTTTGAGTTTGCTAGAAGCTGGGATTTTGTAACACCTCAGGGTCAAATGAAGTGACACCCCTGGACGAATCCAACTCTGCACTTGGCACAGAGCCGGGGCACAATGGGAGACTGGTGGTCCTTCATTTTGCGGCAGCCCTCCCATCCCTGAGAATCTTCAACTCTCAGATCTTGCCGATGAAGTGTTGCCGATGCCTCTCTTTTCTTCTGCCTTCATGGAGATGGCCGGGAGATTCTCATGCCACCACACAATGCCTAAACAAGCGGGTATGTCTAATTCAATTAAGTCTACAAAGCTGTGCCAAGTGGGCCCTGGTCCCGTGTGACAGGGATAATGAGCGGGTGGGCAGAGAGGGGGAGGAGGGTGGGTTGTCGGGGGCTGAAGAGGGAGACCTGCACTCATTCAAATGTTCATACTTCTTTCTTTTTATTTCCCACTCAGGACTTTAATGTGTCCAGGATGACCCAGCTCATTTAGTGGCAACTGGAATATTTTGCATTCCAACGTTACTGTTCAAATGGGCTTGATGAGGGACATTGAGAGTTAAGGAATTATAAGTAGCGTGACCTCAGAATTCCTACAATTCAGTACTTAGAAATGTTTCCAAATCTGGATTATTTCCCACTGCCGAGGATGCACTGTGTCACACAAAAGGTGTGTGGGAGAAGGAACTCTTACTCGACGAGTGACCCAACAAACAAACAACTAACCCGGGATCTATACAACCCTTTGTTGCCTCAAAGTTCAGCTAAAACTCCGATGTGTATCCATACAATTTGTTCTTAATGTTGTGAACTTAATTAAGTGCTTTAAAATCAAGCACATAGAGTTGATTAATCTTCAACTTTGGCAATGTTTTGCTATAAGACTTTCCTCAAAGAACAATGACAGCATCTTTCTTTTCAGCAAAACCTTGAATATGACAAATGTTTTAAGTTCACGTGACAAAGCCTTCTAGCGAGTGTTATGACTCTTATTCTTATCCTCCGCGACCAAAGACAGAAGTCAGGTGACATTCTATAGACGTCAACAACAAAATGTTTGACTTCAAGACGGAAGACTGCTGTTCATTTCCTATTTCTTTCCCACATTCACCATAAATCACCAACCTTAACCGAGTGCTTGTTATTTTAACCACGTCGATCACGGCCTCCTAACCTTAACTAAGTAGTCATTTTAACCCGAACTACAATCTTTTCCGAACCCTAACAAACTATTTTGCACCTAACCCTAACCAAACCTTAACCATAGCGGTGTAAGATCAGAAAACAGTGATTTGTAATGCTTACAAAGGCACAGACAACTGATCAGAAAACACATATATGTTTCCTTCTGGAGGGAAATGACAAACAAAGTATTTTGTTCTTTCATTTGCTAGTTATATTTTCCTGTACGGCAAGGATATCCTTCTCATGTTTTATGGAATCATTTAAAAAAAAAAAAGAAAATAATTTGTATTTGTGTCTGGGTAGATATGATTGGAAGGCTTCGTGACATCCACTTATCCAGTGTCCAAGAAGAAAGTTGCTAAATAGCGAAGCAGTCATGGTTGACAGGGAGTTAGACATTGTTTAAGAAAACCTGCTTTTCTGCATTTTCAACACTTTTGACTTCAGCTGGGAAGTATCTCAGACCTGAGAGGCCTTTAGTTTCACTGAAGTTTCCAAAGGACTCCTGCTGCTCTTCTGGGACCCTTGTTCCCGACCGGCACAAAAAAGCCCCTTAAACGTTTGACTTTCTCACAGAAACAGCTTGCTAAATGGTATTTCTGTAATGGACTCCTGCTAGGGTTCATATGCGTTGTATAGCCACGTTGCACAAAGTTGAGTCAACATAATTACCATGAGAATGCTCCCTAAGAAAGGTCCAAAAAAGTGTTTTTTGAATAAAAATCTTAAACTATAGAATTCTTTGTTTTCCCAGGAAAAAAAAGATGAAAATCAAAGACATCGATGGTCATTTTTTTCTATTGGAAAAGTGCTGCCGAATGAATGTCTTATTTACATGCCAAAGGAAAACGGCCGTGGTTTTAAAAGGATGGGAAAGCAGGGCCTCTATTATGGTGGTGCTGGTCGCAGAGGCCGTGGCTACTCTGGCAGCCTCCCTGCCAGGCAGCGGTTAACAAGGCCTCGCCTGAATTAAAGAATGGCAATGAGTTTTTAATTGGTGACACATTATATTTATCAAGCTGACAGCGGAGTGACTGCGCTGCAGCCTTCTTGTTTTGTCCTTGTGCGTGCATTACTTCCCCCTTTGTGCCCCTGCATGATACCCCCTATCTGCCGGGGTCCCTCACGTGTGAAGAGAGAAGAAAAACATAATAATCGAGCATCAAGTTGAATGATAACACTGAATTATTCATTAGGGTCCCTTAAAGTGTTGGATAAATCAACCCCTCTCTCTTCTTTTTTTTTAACAAAAGCTTCTCTTTGTCACTCTGTCCAACCACGCCAGTTTAAGGCTTAGCATAAAGACAAGTCCCTTTCAGCCCTTTTGATCCATCCTGACAGAAGTTCTGCTGCAGGGCCGGAAAAGTTATTAACAAGTGTTTAATATTTGGATGGGAGTGTTTGGTCACTTCTTCTATACATGGCATTTATGTGTGGCCCTCCTATACACCGAGCAGCTTGTGACTTTAACACTTAATAATGACTCTCAATGTTGCTAATGTGACCATATGTCATGAATATATTTGAATTTCAATAAAGTTGCCTTATTATCAGGTTCAATGTACTCAAACACTCTTTAAAAGGTTCATTCACTTCACTGTCAACTATCTGCTGCTGTTAACCTGATTTAACATTTGAACTTGCGCATATAAAGTCATATTTTTGGGGATTGACTCCATCATCCATTATTTTATTCATATATATATATATATATTCTGTATTTGTGGCAGTAAAATATATATTTAATGACCTCTCATCACTATAACATTTATAAGCAATAGCCCATAAGAATAAATTGTCAACTAACATTCATTGATGTAATTCAATTTGGAAGCAGCACCCAAATCATTATGTTTGGGTAAATTCAAGTTTAAAGTTGTCAAAGTTTATTACAGTTGAGATGAAAAAAGCGTGTCTTCAGGGACAATATAAAAAACTGACAAAATGCCACACAAACCATAAAAGTATCTGGACAAAAATGTAAAATATGAATCAATAAAAGATCGTAATATGTTCAAATGAAGAACTGCCTTAAAAAGAGTAAAAAGAGAAGACAACATATACATAAACATACACATGCACACATATACAAATAATAAAAAAAATGATAAGACTATAAATGGTGTGTTTATGTTACATTGAGTGTTGTTGAATGCTGCGAGGCTGTAAAGTCTTTGTAAAGAAGAAATTCAGAAAGTCCCTTACTTTTTTAGATTCAGTTAGATTTCTATCACAATTAGAAAGTGTGTATATATATAATTGGATTTATAAACAGGAAGAAAATGATGCATGATTTTTCTAAATATATAACAATGACATTAACAATGATTGTTTTTGAGTAACAGCAGGTTCCAAAAACAGTTTTGGAAGAAACCCTTTGTCGTCTTCAGGGCGGTGCCAAAGTGAAGGGGGGTAAAAGAGTAGAGGTCCTGGGGATGCTCTTCAAAATGGTAGTGAAAGAAAGGGAGCGGGACGAAGGAGGCCTAATGAAATATTTAAGATTTAGCCTATAAAGGAACTCTGAAAAAGTTCGCAACAAAGGGGTCTGCCGAGGGCCTCCATTATCCCGGGCCCTGGCGGAAGCAGGGGCCAAGTTGCTACAGATATGAGGAGGGCCCATATTGAGCAGGGATGTGTAGGCTCTGCTCACAGCTGTGTCGCCGCACTCCCGCCCCAGCCACCAGCCCCCTGCCTTTGTGAGCCTTTGTGTGGGCCACAGAGCGGCGATTTTACACCAAGCTGATTGCACAGCAACGGCTTTGTGTCGCCAACAAGAAGGCCTCGCCCATTCCTGACCATTGGCGCTCACTCCCTCTGCATCGTGGACACACACACACAAACACACACACACACACACACATACACATTCATCCCAATCCCATCAGCCGACACTGACGTTCAGCCTCATAGGTTTTTATCATTTAAAGATGACATGGTGATGAATCTTCTTTCAGTGGGCTGATATGAACTGTGGTGGCTGGTTGGTTGGGCGAGGGGGGAGGACCACTCGTCCTGGCTCCGGCAGGATCTGCCTATTTAGTACCTAACTGCTTTTGATTAATGGAGAGCCCATTCTTTGTAACATATGCCATTTTCAGGATCCAAAAGAGGACCACAATCTCTGATGTTTCTGAGTAATGATGTCACAAGGTCACCGTGAGCCGATTAGACACTGAATGAGTGAAATGAAGGAAGAAATTTAGCCTTTTCATTTGTAAAGGAGCAGTCAATCCAACATCTGGTGGGAAGTAAATGTGTTTAAGTCACTGGTTATGTGTTTTAGGTGAGAAGATGAGAATGAGTTTAAATAGGACATTTTAATGAGTAAACAAGTTGCATCTTGTTCAGACCAGTTTCATCTTCTCTGGCAAAAACATAAATAAAATAAAGACAACCCTTCACTTTCCAAAGGTTTTAGTCTTGGATCTGAGTGTTATGCATCTGGTCTTTTACTTATTTTATTGCCTGAGACTTTTATTGTATCTCATCTGCTACATATGCTTTGCCTCAGAGATGACTTGACCCCTCTAATAAGAGTGAAACCCTCCTGAATGCTGGCCCATTCCCTCTAAATCCTCTGGTGTCACTCAGAGCTCCGAGGCGAGTTCAGGCCTGAGCACAACAAGGGCGCAGCTGCTTAACACCAACCTTAACACATGGCTCACTCCATCCAAGCTCATAAAGTCTTCTTAATGTGGCTAATGTGATGGACAATATAGCCATGCCCTAGAGAGCGACAGGGTCAGGGACCTGGAATAAAACAACTCACCTCTAATATAACTAAGGAATATCTTTTCAAAATATTTCCAAGACTTTAACTGTAACTGCAGACTGAATGTAATTCAAGTATGGCAACATATTACAGAGGCCATTACTGTGTATGAACCCATGGAAGTATGATGTATATAGAAAATATTCTTATTGTGTAAGTATGTTATGGAAAACATACATATAACACTGTAAATCACATGTATTCAAAACTGTCCCCAAAACTCAACATTTGTTATTAAATACTTTTCCATTAGTTAATAAGCAGGTTAAAGGATCAGTTTAACTTACGTACCACTGATGGTATTCAGCCATGCAGATATGTTTTACTTTAAGAGAATAAGAGTAACCAGGACATTTCCATTTAAAGACACATTTCTATTGATTTTTATCTTTTTCTTTTAATTTTCAGTAATTCCACCAAAAATGAAATTTTATTCACTTCGATTATTTTTGGAGTGGTAACAGATATCTCAGGGACAGGTATCTCAAATCCTGGTCAAATTTAACCAAAACGTTCTTTACGGCTATTTATTTGTTTTCTTCTTGTAGTTCAGGTGAGGTCATTGGAATATTTCAATGTTGCTGAAGGTGTTTTCCCCCAAATGAGTATGTTGCACTGACAACACGAGAATGCGTAGTACTGCCGCAATGACATCACTGAAGCTGGAAAATCTTACCTCTAATGATCCTGCTGTATTATGTCTGTTTGGATCTGCCCTGCCAGAGTTATGGCTAGCAGTATAGACTCACTCCACTGGGATGCTTAATAGCCCCTAATAGATCCGAGGCTGTTGAAGCAAGTCATGCAGCACAGAGAGCTTGATACAAACCAGACACAAGACTAGCCAACCTGTTAGCCTCCCCTTTACTGAAGCAGCAGTTTGCTAGCTGTACCTTCCTGGGAGTTTGTCTCTCTGTTCTTCACAAAGACCTGTCACGTTTAATGGCCTGTTGGCTGAGTGGGCTGCTGTAGCCCCATAGAAGAAAGCCCCATGAAGAAACGCTCATGGTCAGCTAATGCAGCTTAATATTCTTTAAAAAGGTTTGGGGGACAATTAAGAGTGTTTCCCATGGTTCTCCCCCCAGCGGTGCTCGGCTGCCTGTGCAGCAGCTCGTCTGTTTGATGGACTCTGAAAGCATCTTATTGATGGGGGTCAGAGATTAGAAGCAGCCGTGCGAGGGGAAGAGAGTGAAAGGAGGGTCCCACACGGTGGCCTCAATGTGGCTCAGACACACACACACACACACACACACACACACACACACACACACACAGAACCACTAACAGCTCTTCCACTTGTCTGTCTGTGAATGGTATTCATCTAAGCTGAATGAGTGATTGAGTGTTGCATGTCCTCTCATAGAGATTCACAGAAAACTCTTCTATTTTTCTTTTGCTTTCATCCAGCTCCCTCATGATCATGAAAACTGTCACGATGTATTTATTATTAGCCACCAGTCTCCCCTTAGAAGTCCCCAAAAGTCGTCCACCCGACACGTGGACACCATGCTGTTTCATAGCCCGTGTCTGTCTGCACATGTCCTGTCGGTCGTCTTGCTGGCGGAGCGGCGCTCTGGCATGTGTAGGGATGCCACATGTGTGTGTGCGTGTGTGTGTGCTGGGTCATGACCCCACGACAGCAGACGCATGAAGCAAACGCCAAACCAAAAAAGTCCAGAGAAACCGCACATTTCTGACTGCAAGCTGAGAGAGAAACTGGAGGACAGACGAGGACGGGGCCGTGACTCACTGTACCTTTTGTAGGCTGGGATTCATGTGAGTTATTTCAACATGAGAATTACATTTAATGTGTTGCTCTGGAATTCACAGAGCACGGTCGGTCCAAAATAGTAAATGCAAGAAATACCTGCCCATCAGGAAAGTGGTCGGACTCGCATGGAAGCACACCAACCACCTTCCTGTCATCTGACTCTTTTTGCACATACTAAGTTGCGTCTGCGTGACACTTATGTAGATACAATGTTGCAGCAAATGCTTCAGGTAAAAAAGCCTGTAATACTAAAGTATAGAAATAATTACATTCTTCCCCCTGATGTGTCATTGTATGTTTATCTTATAGTGCTGTGTGGAGATTTTGGTTCCTCTACTAAAGGATATTCCACCTACAGCTGTAGCTGACCATGCAGTGGCAATTAGGGGAGTGTTTTGGGTCAAGGAGAGAGCAAGGGTTTTGTTTGCCTCCATCTCATGATTGAATGACCATGTATAGGACCATGAAAGAAAAGAAGCCAATTAAGTGCGGGGCGGTTTGATTTTTTTGTCCCGTGTTGTAATTAGGCCCAGGCTCCAAAAAATGTCCTCAAGTACCTTTTGGGTTGTTTTGTTGTCAGGCCATATCATTAGGGCCAAAATGATCCGCCCAGGTGCTCACTGCCTGAATATGTTGAGAGACTATGTAAAGAAAAACTGCCGTCCGCAAGCTTTTGGGCCCTGTAACACACTCCCTGGCTCATACACAGCCACATGAGTGGAGTCCTTAAATTCTGCCAATCAAGCCAGTTCAAACAACTACGAACATTATTCACATGCGGGTGATCAGAGAAAATAAATGGACTTCTAACATCTGTGATGTACTTTCAGCCTGAGACTCCATACTGAGTGCATTCTCAGAAAGATGGCCTAAAAAAATGAGAGTAATTATTTCTGTTCCTTGGACATTTCAAAGGCACTTCAGAGCCGTCGTTACATTTGATGGTGCAGAGCCAGGAAGTGAATCACAGTGGCTCTAAATGTCTTTTTTCATTCACAACCACATCCAGTCAGTCAAATGTTTTTTCCTACTTCACGACAAGTTTGTGCTTTTCACATTTTTCCACCGTGTGTCCTTACAGCCATTTTAATAAAAACACTTTTTTGGGGGTTATATTTCTCTTATATGACAATAAATGTAATCTACTGATTGATTGATTGACTTTTTGCTGACAAACTGTGCCCTAGATTGTTCCTGATAATGTCTCCAGAGCTTTGCTATTACACAAAGTCCCAACTGTGTTGAGCGATTAGACAAATCAGCCTAAACCGCGACAAAACAGGAACCGTTGGAATGCATATCGGACCAATTAATCAGATACCACGACCCCATAAAGTCCCCACCCCTCGACACACTCACCCACACACACATGCTTACACACTCCCTGCTTCCTGACTCTGGGAAACCGAGAGTCCGGCAGCTGCTGTCAGAGCGGGTGGTTATGGGGAGGGGGAGCTGGGGGGCATGGGAAAGATTTGAGTGTGCCATGTTAATAACTCACAAGTGGCCCGGGCCAGTGGTCACTCTTGTTATTAATGTGCCACCACACTCCTGGCATCTGACCCAAGGATACATTCCTGGTGTAACGGGCAGCAGCTGGGCCGAGGTTTCCGGGAGGACAGCTGAGAACAAGCGTGGGCGATCGTGGGGAACACCCAACATTATCCCCCCCCGTCCCCCCCACCTCCTCCCCCCCGAGACCCAAACCTGCTCCCTCCCTGTCCACTGGTCCCTCCCGACCAGGAAATCATTTCAGATTGCCTGTTTATGGAGGAAAAGGAGACAGAAAAGTGATTATTTGGAGTAACATATCTTACACTCAGTACACAGTGGGTACACTTGAAGAAATCTTAGCTTCCTGTGGTTTGATTTTACTGGCTTCATTGAGTGTTCTGCCAATTCCACCAAGTATACGGTGTCCACATTAAAGTCAGCTGTCATGGCCAATACGGTATTAAGCCAGGATTAGACATTAAAAACTCAGCTCCATCTAGGCCATCTCATTTGGTTTACATTCAGCACAAGATGGACGTTACTCTACTCCACACATTAGGCTAAAAAAATAGCTTATACATAATTACATTGCAACATAGAATTATGTTTTATATAAAGTCTCTCTTATTACTTCCTGCAAGTTTTACGAGTTATTCTTGTCAACCCTTCCCTTCTGTATATGATAAAAAAAACAGTTTTAACACTTAACACACATCATTTAAGAAGACGATAACAGAAAATTATAGAAAGAACATAACACTGACAAGTAAAATATTTTAACATGAGAGTCAAAAGCAAAGAATCACAGCAGGCTGCAAACTTCAACAAGTTTAAAGCTGACAGAAGCTGAAATGTCAAAGATAAAAACATTGTCATTGTCAGTTAAATGAACCACCTCAGTGTGCTGTAATATGGAGACCCCTCCTCTCCCTGAAACTACTGAGCTACAGTTTTGAAAAATGACCCAGTGGGGAAAAAAAGCCCACTGCGGTTAAACTCAATTGCCAGGAATATTTTTTCAAAAGCACCTTCCTTCACTGTCCATGTGTACACAAGAAGTGGGGGCTGACACACAGACCTCAGTCTTGGCCAACGACCAGCGGCCCGAGCAGCGTAGGCAGCGAGACCGTGAGAAACAGGGGGGCGACACCCAAATGTCATCACAGCTGCAAAACTGCTGAGCATAAAAGCCAAATTACAGAAATATGTACCCCGAGGCCTCCCGACAATGAAAACAGAGCCGCGTTTGAGTGGCTGCTGCCCGCGGAGTGCAGTGTAAGTTGCCCTGCGTTATGTTTCGTGGGATTTACTATGAGCAAGAAACTCGGGATTCCACAGCTGCTGGCAGACATCAGGGTGCACGTGTTTGTGGTTGAGTGGGAATTCATCAGCCTCGCTATTATCGTGCTACGTTATTGCTCATCAAGCCTGATACCCAATGAATGTGCTGTTCACATGCTGTACGAGGGAGGGCCTGGCTGACAAACGGCTACATTATGCAGACATTTCTCCGAATGACATGGATGTTTTCGATTCACAGTAGCTTGAATGTCTTAATCACCAATATATATTATGAGGACTTTTAGGGAGAAGCATTCTTTTTTGTATTACAAAGTGTATTTTTGTTTTATGATTATGTTAATTAAACCAAGCTTCAGAGCTGTCATCGTGTTCACAGCCCATCTTTGGCAGGAAGTTTTTGTGTGGTTTAGAGGCCATGTAAACACTGTGTGCGCGCGTGTTCAGGGGTTGTTGGGGGTGGATGTGTGAACCAAAACATGCTGCATGCTGCTTTTCAAACTGTTCTCCCTTATCAGATCAAGCCGTTCAAAGTCTTGCTAATAATCATATCATACTACATTTAAGTGCTCTTTTACCCCAGCATAGCCTTTGACCTATAAGGGAGCATGAATATTACAATAAATATTTATATTCTTGAACATTCCCCAATATTTTTTTAGATTGTTTTGCAGAATACAACAATACAACTGATTGTTGTTCCTCGTGAGAATTATTTCCATGAACACTTTTTCACTCTGCACGGGTTTGGTGAAAAACATTTTCCAGGTTTTATGTGGCTTGTAGAGCACAATTGTACCTTTTGAAAACTTATTGGAAAACTTATCATATACAATCACATATCAATGGCCAAAGGGAAAAAAACTCCTATCTGCAAAATTATCCAGGAAAAGTGGGGAATAACCATATCTGCACTTTGTATATATATATATTTTTTTATTATTTGTATTTTGTTGTTATGTATTGGGTATCCTTAACAAATAGCATTCTGCAAGAAAACAACAAAACAAAAGTTATTTTTAAGTATTCTCAAAAAAGTAAATTTTTCAGATAGGAGGTTTTGCTCTTCGGCCATCAATATGGTACAAATTGTTGTACCCATGTCCAACCTTCAAAAGTACAGGAAATTTTGAGGAGGGGCCAGTGCAATCTTTTCTGCCTGTTTTGAATGGCTGTTTTGAATGGCTGTTTTGATTGGCCAATAATGATTCCTAGGAAATTGGGCTGAATCCTTCACTGCCTTCCCACCATGCACAGTGCCAGTTGTGTCCAGTCAGGCTAGAAGCTGCTTCCTGAGACTGATCCTGATTGTTCTATCATTTCAAAGATATGAAGCTCTCATGTAAGTTCAGTCAGAAAGAGTATACTGTATGCTTAGGCTTGTAGTTTGTTTATCATACAGTACATCTGCCATTCACTCATGCATGCGCCCTCATAATTTCCTTGCCGTCATTGTTTGGGGCTGTTTATCATGACATCAGCTGTTTAGATCAGCAGTCTCTTCTAACCAAGAGCACAACAAAACAATTACGTCGTTAGCCTATCCACTTACTGCTGTCTCTTTTTAAATATCATCTATTTAATACATAAATAACTATCTAAATGATCTTGCTGCTGCTCAGGGCAGACGCCCCTCGATTACAAAGTCCAAGCGCCAAAGACTCTGTCAAGACTTTATCATTACATATCATCTGTTAATTATAAACAATTATCTTTTTTTCATCTGACTAAGTAATCGCATGAATATTTTCAACACTGGAATAAACCAGGAACTACTTTACACGTTTATACTGGCTCAAAATTCATCTGAGGTCCATTTTATGCATATTATGAGGTACCCGTGGAAAAAAATGTAGTTTTCATTACAAAAATGTACTTCCCCTATAGCTCTGTGTTTGTGTGTGTAAAGATAATCCTGAACAGTTAAAACTAAATATTAAGCATGTGTGTATTTACACATACACAGGTGTGTGTCAGCGTGTTTATATACGCAATTGTACAATAGTAACACAGTACAGGTTGGTGTTTATTTTTGCATGAGAGTGAAGCTGGGAAAGTTTTAATTGTAGCAGTAGCAGGGCGGGTGGCTGCGAAGGAGGTAGATTTGTGATTTGGTTGGGTTGAGGGTGTTAGAGATGTGAGCTTAAGGAGGCGGATGAAGAGAAGGGGTGTGCAGAGAGGGAGAGAGGGCCTATGCTTGTGCCTTTCAAGGTGTGTTATTTGTTCAAGGCTGTCCAAACATTTACAGAGCGCTGGCAGCCCTGGAATGCAGAGGCAGGGCCTAGGCGGAGAGCAGCAGCCGTGGGAAACCGCTGCTCTCCTCAACCTCTGCAGACTCGTTCCCCTTCGGGCAGAGTGTCAACACAGACAGTGCCAGAGATGTGTGCGGCTGATAGTGACAGGTCCCGTCAGCAGCCTCACACACACACACATACACACTCAGACACACATGCCCGCACACACACACACACACACACACACACACACTCAGACACACATGCCTGCACACACACACACACACACACTCAGACACACATGCCTGCACACACACGCGCAGTTCCAGCAGGCACACAGCCGGGCTCATTGCCTCGCTTGCAGACTGACACACATTAACAGACAGAGGCAAAAGCCATAGGCAGAAGCCAGAGGCACCCGCCCTCCTACACACACACACACACACACACACACACATATACATACACACACACACACACACACACACACACACACACACACACACACACACACACATACACACACACACACACTCTTGATTATTTAAGTCCAGTGAAAAACAAACAGTGGAGTTCAATATTTCACCACAGTATTGGTCGCTTTAGTATTCAGAAAATATATTTTACACCTCCACACACTCATTTGGGCTTGAGTTTTGCTCTTTTTATGCCATATTACAGGTGCCATGAATAAACTTCTTGTGTAAACTCACCCACCTCAAACCCTTTAGCTTGTAAACACTGACCCAAGGGAGTCTGAGGGATCAGTTGTCTAGATTAAACACAAGGAGAAAAATATGTCAAGGAGAACAACTTTGTTTAGCCATAATTACACACTATATTTACTGATCATGGATAGTAAACAGCACCAGAACAAATGTTCTGGGCTGCGTCTGTCCCAATCCTTTTCAGATGCTTACCAACACTTTAACCTCTTGAAGTAGACAATTTTGCAAAAACATTTAATTTAAAAATTATTTAATTTATGAATTGAGTTGTTGGGTGGATAGGATACATTTGAGATCACACACTATATGTTGATGAGTTGAGAAGCTGGCTACAGAGGTCTGGCAACATTCACTATCTTCTGTATGCAGACCCAACCGACTCAAGTTACATCACTTGAGGCATTTTATCAGATTTTGCACAGCTCCCTCCCCACTTCTTTTATAAACAGTATGCAGCAGTACCTCCTAACTCCTATAAACAGCTTCCTCTTTAAGTTAAAAAGATTGAATTGATATTCAGTAACAGCAGACACGTGGAGCAGTATAGCAGAGAGACTAAGCTGAACATCTGAGACAAGCATCAGGCAGGTTTCAACAAGGAAACCATGAAAATTAATAAAGTCTGAATTTTCACTGTCACCAAATTAGCATCAGTAGTAGTACATATGAAAAACACAAACCTTTTCATATTTTATTTGAATGAGGGAAGCAGTAACAGGGAATAGTTAAGCATTCGCCTGTTATTGCTCCCTGTCAGTCACACTGAGGTGACAGTAAACACGTCTCCAGGTGGGGAAATGCCGATGCCAAGCATGAGAAACCATGTATTGTTGAAACCCACACCAGGAAGTCACTGTGGGCTGCTGATGTGATAAGAGCCGTCTTCAGGAAGCTACCCAGGAGTACATGACGTTCCCAGGTGCGGAGCAAGTTCACTCAAATCTTGGTATACCTGTTCCTCATTCAGAAAGAAACACCAGCCTCCACTGAGAGAATGCATGACTGAACTGTTGAACCTCACACCGTGCCACGCACATCTTTCTAAACAAATATAACTTTAATTTCCATCAATGCCACAGCCATGTTCCATTTTACACAAAAATGCACTGAGTGACTTGAAATGATTCGGCTCAATACTAAAACTGAAACCTTGACAAGCTGCTCCACAGTTTGTGATTTTGTGAAGTCTCACTCAATCAAATTGAAAGGTTCTCTCTTTTCCAACCGTGCTGGCATTTTCTGCGCTCTACATTTAGATGTCAAACGATGAAGGAAAACACAGGAAAGTACTGGAATGTCGTTTGTGTGGCTTTTTTTATACTCCTTTTTTCAACTCTTTTATGTTGTTTACAGAACAAATATAAAGGAATGAATGACAAAGGGAGGGTCAAGAATGGATTTGAACAGATCTGTGGACTTGAGACTTGGGACTTGGACTCGAGTCGGAATCGAGTCATAGTGCCAGCTTAGTGAGGATGGACAGCCACAATACAGAGAAAGTGACACAATTGTCTTCACCAACTTCTAAGGCAACAGTGATTGTGAAAAGTTCCGTGGGAACCATCCTCATTTGATTTAAGAGACTCATTTGCCTATATTGGCAAAATATCCATTGTTTGTGTACACCTGTCCTCAGGTTGGTGGAGCAGCTGCTGAGCACAAAGGGGAGGCGAATGCTCCTCCCAAACACAAGGAACTCAACGACGCCGCACATGAATGATACTTTGAGAGTGTGAAGGTATGACAAAGCTTGAGTGAAACTTGCTCATCACCCTCCTCCTCCTCCTCCTCCTCCTCCTCCTCGCGCGTCTCTTTGTCCTCGTGTCTGGCACACACTTACCAGCTCCTTCGGCCCTGCAGCCTCATACACCTGCCTGCGCTGCTGCAAGAGTGTCGCGTTTCAGCGATGAGGCAACGTCCGACCAATGAGCTACGGTGAGAACGGTTAGGGAGCGTGGTGGGAACTCTCCTCCCATCTCTCCTCGCTCTACCTGGGAACCAGCGCTGCCTCAGGGAGGGGCCCCCAGCCGCCCGCTGTCTGAATGAACACTAAACAAAAACTCTCACCAACAGGTGAGTTACACGAGTCAATGTTGGTTTTTCTGTAGTCTATTATTTTTGCCTCCCCCATCATTTATTTTCATTCATGGCTGGCACACTGCTTTATATTTTGGCAGGAATGAAAAAAGAAAAAGGACAGAGGGAGGAAGAAAGAAACAAAACAATCAAAGTGTGGGAACTTTTCCGAGTTCCTTTTTTCTTCTTCCAAGAGCTTTTATCAGTATTAACTCTGCTTACACAGGTATTTGTGCACCTGTGGCATCGGATTAGTGGATCAGCTTCTTCTTTGTGTGCAAAAATAAGCACTGTGAGTTATTTTTAATTCCAGGTTTTTGAGAGAAAACTCATTTAATCCTATGCTGAATAGTTGTAAATGCTTAGATTTTCAAAGCAAACTGTATTCTTGTTTCACTTTAATAAACTGCTTTGATGCGTCGAGGTAGAAAGTGAACTGCTGATGCAAGTCTTATACTATATTGAGAGTGAGTTGTTTCTGAAGTTTTTATACTCAAAGAATATGAGTGAGAGTTATGTCTGCCAGCTGTTTAAAAGGCTGACTTTTTTTTTTCTCTGAGCTTAATGACCATTTTGGAAATGCCTCTTGATGAACCAACAAATCCAACAGTGCCTCCCTCAGTACAGACACGAGTAATGCCTTCGTGAAATAACATCCGGCTTTTTGGCTGTGCACGTTCTGTTTAAAAAAAAAAAAAAAAGGAACACAAGTTCTTATATGTGATTTATTTAGCATCAAACAAAACACAACATAAACCATTTACTAGTAGAGCTGAAGTCATTGTTCTGCTGTCAAGTTTGAGTCCGCTGAATGTAAATAAGTGTTCCTGGAGGACTAATTGAAGCAGTTAAGAAGCAGGTATGGGCAAGTACAGGCTGTTCTCTGCTTGCACAGTTTAGGATGGGACGAATAAAGGATTATTGGGCTGGTCATTGTCTTATTGGTCAAATCTGCTTGGCCTGAATCATCAATTAGATCATCTGACAGACCTCAGCTGCACCAATCATATAAAACATGTGAAATAAACAATATGTATTTCACCAGACCATCATTATGCTCTTAGGCTAGATTAAAATGGAGGTAGTGCGTTCCTCCCAAATCTAAATTAAACTAAAGTGCTTTTCACAGAATAGCTACAAAGCTGCTGTCTATCTTGCATCAGCTGATCAACTAACAGCTGTTTCATTTATGCTTCAGTAGCTTATTAATGCGTGGCCTGATCAGCTCTCAGCTGACTAGTGACAACCAACACATGAGCTCCCTTCAGCTACACAACCTCATCTTTATGTGTTGAAACTTCTTGGTATTCTTCACTTTGGTAAAATCTATTGTTGTAGTTATTATGCATGTTTACCGCTATGTTTGAATCCTATGCTTGATTTGTTTGGTACGCATGAACCATGCTTATATGTCTGTTACTTTATTTAATTATTTCACCCAAATTCAACTATATAATGTAAATTACATTGATATACCATGGAATTTGCAGGGAGGTGGTTATGGTGGATGGTGGGCATTACATTTTCTTCAAAACATATTATATGCTTTCTATACTACTATAAATTAGTAGTGGTAGGCTTAGGCACTTGGCCTTCATCAGAATATCCAAACTGACTCTACTTTCACCATCCCAACCACTGCCCGAGGCAGAGAAGTATCCCGACAACACCAGCCTATGTGTGTGTGTGTGTGTGTGTGTGTGTGTGTGTGTGTGTGTGTGTGTGTGTGTGTGAGTGTGTGTGTGCGTGTGTGTGTGTGTGTGTGTGTGTGTGTACAAGTGTGTGCATGGACCCTGCTACTGCCACCCCTGGACACTTCCATCATTATGAATGAGCCTATTAACAGGATAGACACCTAAGTGTGAAAGAATCTTCCATCCTCTTTTACTGCAGCCCCCAACAGAGCTGCACCGTCCACTTGGCTGCCCAATAAAAACAAGTAAAAGGCTGACATTGCACTTCATTTAACACTGCATGCCCTTCACTCTGCCTCCTACTTAGACCATTGTGATCTGCAGGGACTTGGCTTTGTTGAGAGGTTCATGTTGTCCATAAACCAAAACACCAGACAACAATAGATGAGCAGCTGTTTCCTGGGCACGCAGTGTGTTTTGTGTCCTACAAGCAGGTGCTTTCTCATGATGTCATTTTGTGGAATGACAAACGGAGCTCAAGTTTCCAGGTGACTAATGCCATCCTTCTATTTGCTGGGCTCGAACGAAAGTCAGCAGTGGCTCTGTTTTCACTTTTCATCGTGTGTTTTGGAAACTCTTTAAATTCAATCTGATCCAAAACCACAAGATGGGTAATCTTTCAAAATCAGCAAGTATATATGTTTTCATTATGAGGCCATCGATACATTCCCTTACACTAATGCTTACACGTCCCACTTTAAATCTAGCCTGAATCTGACCTCAACCAGGAACGCAAATAACCCTCTAAAATATCTTAAAGTGATTTTCAATGAAATAACCTCACTTTATAATAAAAAAGAAATAATTGAATTTGAAAGTGCAACACTGAATACAGTTCTCGCACGGATAGCGAAACAAGAGAGGACAAACCCTTTAAATCATCTCGGAGTTGAGTGAGTAAATGGCTCAGTTGATTTGGCCCGGGTGAGGAGGATGTGCACTCTTTAGAGGATCGTTCACAGTGAGGTGTCGGGTGTGACAGTTAGGTTTTGTCCAACAATTCCCCGGAGCAATGCTCACAGTGGGCAAAGACCTCATCCCACATGCTCGATAGCTTTTCACTCCTTTGACTGTGTATGACTGAGGAGAGTCCTCAGAGAGGAAACACAGGAAGCTGAGGAGCCACAAACCCACGATGATTATTATTTGGACACAACTCAGTTATTCTTGCCCGTAAAAAAGGTATTTTATTGGCTAGAACATTTTGAAGTTACTGTTACTATTTGTGAGTGTTTTCTGTGGCTGTAAAGAGGTATACCCCTGGTATCAGTAGCAGTGGAGTCAAACACAGTCTATTTAGTCTTTCTGTTTCAACTGTGATGCTTTCAAACTTCACCCCGCTTTTCTTTACCTTTCTGACTGCTCTTTCCCCTCCTTTTGTTATGCGTCTTTCAGTCTTTGGTTTACAGCAGGTCCACAGGGGAGAGGGGTATGTTTGCTCACTCTCTCACCAGAAGGGGCTGGCAAAAAGCTGGCAATCACAATGAGCAAATATGTTCATGCAAAGTCACCCCTGCTGAAGGGAATTGTGGGTTGTTTGTTGGCGTATGCGGGGCGGGATGGGGAGTTGGAGGACGTGCCGTGACCAAATGGGCCCCCCCGTTTTACAACTGTTATATTTCTTTCACATGTGCTAACTCACAGTGGTGACGGGTGCCTTTTTTTCCCGCTCCTTGCACTGTAGCTTTTTGTCCTCTTGAGTCAAACAGGCGATGCTCATGCTCATCCACCACGTCTCTGTGCAGTCCTGGTGGAGACGGAGGGTCTGTCCAGTGTCAAGCAGAACATAGACCGGACCAATGCTACGAGTCTCTGAAGAAGAAAAACAACATACTGATGTACCGTTGCGTCTTCAGAAAATGCACTGTTTCGTGTCAAAGTTCCATCCAGCTATTACCAGATCATTTATATTTTAGTACATTACTAACGTTTGAATATTTACACTTTTTCACAAAGAATGACGTTTTGCGAGCCGTGCTCTGTTTGCTGTTGCTCTGCTCTAATTCTTTCACATTTTTATTAAACCTGGTTGGCAAACATGTCTCTGTAGCTAACTGAATTCAGTTGTGACATGAGGCCCTATTTTTCAGGGATCAGTTCCTTTGAGACTGACATAAATTGATACTGTAGCAAGCAATAACTCCAATCTGTGATTGAAAAAAACCTCATGAAATAAAACACTGACAAAACAAAATTCTGGACAATATTTAATCCATGAAAGCTGAGTGAACTACTTGGCACTTCTTTGTATCTTTGGTGTTGACTCTGCATGCACTACCAGGAATGATACAAAGCACTCAAGACTAGTTGCACAAACAGGTACTCTATCTTGACCAAGACTTCTAGGTGTTTTTACTGTCGCTGCTGCTCTTAACCTGCAACACTTCTCCAACATCTTGTGCTTTGCAATAAGGCCAGAGCTCTAACTTACCCGACCCTTGAGCTGCATTATGCATGAATTCAAACCCAGTTTTGGGCAGCGTCACGGACAGTCGAACAGTAGGCCGTCCAGGTCTTCAGGGGCTGAATGAACTTACTGACCTGGTTAGAACACACACACACACACACACACACACACACACACACACACACACACACACACACACACACACACACACTGTGTATGTATGCATCCCTTTTGCCCTTTTCTTATTTTCCAGATTTCATTAGCTGAAGCAATAGCACTGAGGTAGACAGAGATGTTTATCTTTCCTTTACGTGATCTGTTTGATCTATTAAACCGTGATCTTCATCGGTGAATTCAAAGACATAGATTACGCCTACTCACACTAACATGAGATGACTTTACTTGAGGAGAAGGGGGGCTAGGTAAACTTTGTTCGACTTCTTTACTGCCCAGTTAAGAAAGACATGTCAGTAAGTAGGTGGATTGCTTGCTTCACTGCACCTTTATTGGTCCAATGGTGGCAAATGAGATAAATGTGTCACCTTGCATACAATGTTTGATTTCACACACATTGTATTGTTTCCAGTGTGACTGCATGCATAGTAATCCATTAGCAGTGATAAAACAAATGCAAAAGAGGCAATTAGATATATGTAAAATACAAGTGAGTAGATAAACATTACAAAAAGATAAATCATTTCAGGTTGAGGCATGGACTTCTGTTTCATAGCCAAAAGTTAACTTTTTACAGAAACACCCTTTACAGTTTTCAGTGAAAGAATTGCCCCCAAGCCTTTATGTGCCCTTTCCTCAGTATTTCCATGTTCCCTCCCTGTCTGCTCATGGAGGAAGTGACTTGTTCTAGCAGCACAAAAGCCTACCACCCAATAAAGTAAGGGGGAATAGGTAAAAGAAAGCAGGGAGTACCAGAGGAAAAAGCAAAGAGGACATGGGTGTGAAAACACTCAAGCAGGAACAGTTTTATGGCTCCATGTTAATTGAAGTGATTTAAAAAAGAATCCCATATTCCTGGAGGGCTGAAAGAGAAAGGAGAGAGCTGAGGGTAAAAGGGATGTACAGCTGCTCCTCACTTTTACCCTGTGGACCTCTGAGCAAAGACACAGTGGAAAATACATTACATATGTATGATACTGAAAAGCATAGGACATGCTTGCAGGAAGAGATAAGGTAAAACATTAATGACCCATGTAAATATTCAATTTGAGACTACAAAAAGTAATGTTATGTATTCTCCTGATATTTACCTTTTGATAAAGCAATTAAAGAATGTTAATAATCAGCCTGAAGCACTCACACACCTTTGTGCAGGTCTTTCCAAATGCCAAAAAGCCCTTTCAGCGGTCAAGATGGCATACGTACTTCAACAGTGTCACATGGGGAAAACAGGTTGGTTCTGTATCTCTGTCTTTGTCATTTTAAGGTCTCTCTTCAGCCCCACAGCTCAGTCATTTTTAAGCCACACCAGACCCTCTATCTCTGGGTTTTGTTCCATGAGCCTCCTGCTGGAAGCTGAGCCCTAAGACAAAGCCCTGTTTACACTAATGGCCCACTAGGCCTTTTGCCACAGAAACAAATAACAGTGGGGGGAAGTCAATAGAATTTAACATTTTGACATTTTTCCTTTAGCTCTCAAAACCAATATTGACCCAGCTCCCCTGCATTGCTGTCTTTGGTCCAGGACCTTGGCATACAAATCAAGCCAATGCAGCCAGAACCACAGGCAGCCAATCGAGGGGTGAGGTCAACAATAGCCGGCCCAGGATGGGGCTCTCCCACTGGGCAGGCAGAGTGGCCACTGTCCCTGCTCTCAAGCTGGTCCACAAGGCCTGATGTATGAAAGAACTCATGCTATCCCACCCGCTTTAATGATTACATCTGAGAGGGCCAATTGTGTTTGTACTCAAGACCCTGCTGGTGAGTGAGGTGGACAAGTAGAAGGGACAGTGGGGGCCCTCACATGTGCAGAACAACCCCATAGCGGGCCAGTACTTCTCAAAGGCCAGATTACAATCAATTAGAGCCTAATGAGCGGGAAGCTGGACTTGTAACCTGTTGCAGCAGGGTAGTTGTTAAGAAACCTCCCAGTTGGCGAACACATCAATAACCTCTGAAATAGCTCCGGACTGAAAGCAAGACGCAGCAGGATGCGTCTGAGTGCGTGGCCGTCTATATCTGAGTCCTGCCTCTCTCCCTTCCTCCAACCCGAGTGTGTCGTGCCATGGCTGAAGGCAGAGAGAGGGAACACACAGCAACACAACATGTTACTCTAAAACATACCCTGTATTGTGCACTTTTTACTTCTATGGATTCTTCCTTTAGTCATTTGGCCATGATGATGAAGCTCACAGTAGCAGGTGGGTGACCCAAGAGCACATGCAGAAACAGAAAAACAAAAGACATCACAGGCATTCATAAACATGCCAGTCAACAGGTGGTATTCTTCTCTCTAGCAAGTGTGTGTGATAATGCCTGCCTGATTGCATATGTGCCAATGACAAAAAAAAAATCTTTAAGAAAAGGGTTACATTCCCAATGTATAGCTCTTGCTCCTGTGTGGTTTGAATTAACATATTTCAAGTCGCTTTGGGCAAAAGCTTATGCCAAATAAATGCAATGCAATGTCAAAGAAAGAGGTTAGCTTCCAGAGAAAGGACAGAGTGTGTGAGCTTGTGTCGCGGCCCAGCAGGAGAGCTTGTCCTCAGGCCGCTCTCACCTGTGGAGCCACTCTTTCCACAGAGACGGTGCTTTACATGGCAGGTTGGCCCACAGCAGGGGAACAGGGGATGGTCATATAAGAGAAGGTGAAACAGCAGGACTAAAAGAGTAAAAGCGACATTTTGGCCTGAGGTGAAATCAGGAGGGACTTGAGTTGTGGGGGTAAGTGAAAGCAAATGTGAAACAGTACATTTTCTTCTGTTACCGCAAGAAGACAAACTGTGTTTTTGCAGACATTCTAATTCAACTATAACAAGAGAAAGCCAGTTGGAGCGATACCAAATGATACCATTCAAACATCTTCTCACCTTTCTGTCATGTTACAAGCTTTAAAACTGGATTACGTATCACTCTTTCATGCTCTTTGCTTGTGCACAAACTCAAATTGTTCACCTGGTGCATTTTGAAAATAAGCATTCAGAGCAAAACAGCACTCTGTTCAAATAAAAAAATGCAAGGGGCGGTTTTGATTGGGGTGCTGAACTATGATCCAGGAAGCCCAGTTTCCAAAAGTCTTCACTATTTCCTCTATGTATCAGTCATTTGTTTCTGTGTTCTGTTTATTTATGCAAACATTCAACACCCAATGTGCAACAACAACAACAACTTTGGTCCATGTTACAAATACAACACAGAGCACACAGGTAGGCGACAGGTTTCCACTCAACCCGTGTCTTGCTGTCTCATTTATTGTAGCTCCGTGTCAGATCCAGGTCTTTAGCACACCAAATATCTTGAAAGTGTCTGCGATGCATCGGTGAAGCTCTTGGCTCACCACTTTGAACAGTTCACAAATAGAGCTCGAGGGCTGGTGTGCTAGCGCCAAGCCAACGTGGATTTGCTTCTGATTGGGGTCTCACAAGACCTGAAGATAGTATCTGCCAAGAATAACATAAGTTTAGATTCAAGTGACACAGACCTCTCTAGAGCCTCAAAGAACTCAGCAGGAGGAGGTTGTGGTGGTTGGACGGGACAACAAAACATTGGGAGACTGCTTCCTGTTTCTTACAGTCAACACTAGTTTATTTAAACCATGACCACAGTGTTTCCTAACCTTAACCAAGTGGGTATTTTAACCTAAACCATGATCTTTACCTAACACTACAAAAGTAGTTTTTGTTTCTAAACCTAACCAAACCTTAACCATAGAGGTGTCAGATCGGAAGACAGTATTCATTTTTCAACAGCGATTTTTAACCATTTTGAAAGGCAGTGACAAATGATGTAGTCCTGCAGATAGGAGCATCTTTATATTCCTATCTCCTGTTAGCAGGGAGACCACAACACATCCACACGTCCTGCCCGACATCGACTATCAAACAACTCAGGTTATAGTCCGGTAACTATAAAACATGTAAATGTCTTGAACCATTACTTCCAGTGTTTGGAGTAACCAAGCTATGAGCTCATAAACCTACTGAAAGCTGACAGAGACTGACTCAATCCTTTCAGTGGGACGATATTAAAAAGACCTCACCCCTTTAAATCTCCGTCTCCACATGCTCTCTGTCTTATGCTCAGATTGTTGTGGGAACGCTCATAAGCCCATACTGATCATTGTAATATACAATGCTGTTAGTTTCCTCATTGCAAGCAGTTGGGTACCACCGGTCACCACTGTGTTGAAACACTTTTAATCAACCAGAACCTACTGTGAAAGCCCGAGCCCCACCCGGCTCCCCACCTGCCAAAACCGAGCGGTTCACCTCAGCAACCTCAAAGCAACAGCTAGTATTTAGTAATATCGTGTGGCCGTCCAGCAGCTCCTACTATAATGTACCCACTGACAGCACTAACCTCTCACAGCCCTGGTACCCCCTTCTAAGGTTATATTACAACACAGTGGGAGCTCGGAGCGAGTAGAGGAGGGGAAGGAGTGATTGTTTGGAAGTTCTCAAGACAAGCTGGCTTTTTCCCAGGCTACAGTGGGGGTAGGCTCTCTCTCCCAGCATGCCATGCTCGGTGCAGTTTGATTAAAATTGTGAAGTAAACAGAGTTGCTCAAGTACGTGGCCTTTGTTGGCCCTTTTCTTCCAACTACCCATCACCCCATTCAAAGGTTGCCACACATATAAACATGCATTTTGACCCATGAGATCCTTTCTGGGGTTTCCCAGTGTGGTTATTCCTAGAAACAGTGTAGGCGATATTAAAGCAGTGTGTTTGTGGGGAAACATTACACCGCGTGGTAGAACTGATGTTCACGTTAATTTGTTCCACGATGAAATAAGCCATGATATTGTGACGATGAAGTATTTTAGTCCGGTGACAACACATTCAGCTAAAATTACAGATTGCAGAAGGGCAGAGCAGAAGATTTTGCCCGGGTGCACAGGATGCTACAGTCCGCTGTGGTTTAACAATCAAACAAGATTAGGTGAGAACTTGCAGTGAACCCAGGGAGAGTAATGACATCATCATCAACAGCGACATGACCAAACTCTGGCAGGTGTTTATTTCTCCTGGCTCTTCTTCAGCCTTGAAGGAAATCACTGATGTCAGGTAAAGCCTTTAAGACTCAGATTTAGGCTTTTTTATTTTTTTTACTTCAGTTGGTCAGTCATTAGCATTATTTCCTCAAAGTCTTGGGTTTCAATCCTGGTCCTGGCTTGGTGTGTATTGATGTAGTGCAATGCTTGATATTTCAAGTTTGTTTTTCTTTCCTTGCACAATTTGAAAATGTGCATAAAAACAGGTGGATAGAAACTGAAAGATGAAAAAAAAATTCCTAAAGAGTTACAAATCTGTATTAATAAATCGTCAAGGCTGAGAATCTGAAATCTCCAAATTAAGTACATTTTTCTTGAGCTATTGCTATTGGTGAGTATTTTACATTTTAGTACCGTTTATTCTTCATGCCCCTGGTGTGTGTGTAGTGATCGGGAGAGCCCCGACGGTTAGAGTTCTGTTCGACTTTGGGACTCTCCGGGTTTTCATGACGCCCGTCTTGACATATGTTGCTTGTTTGTAATAAACTTCATTATACCAGCAAGAACAGTGTCCGCGGAGATTCCTTCATCATCACTCCAACATCACTGTCGCTTGAAATATACAACATGTGAAAGCCTTTATACCATGGAGAATCGTCAAACTCTGTCATATTTTTAATCTCTGAGGGTCAATTCATTTCATTCAGTGCCCATTTGTAGGATAGCTTGGCCTCAGGTATTGCTGATGGCAGCTTTCTCATAAACAGCTCATCCAAACAACTTCAGCCTCGACTCTGCACTTCCTCGGGTCCACAGCAAGACACCCGCCAAGTGGGAAGTCGATCGGATGAAAATTTGTCGAGAAACTCCAAGGACTAGTATATACATACATGCTGACGGAGACTCTTTTCATTTCAGTTAGATGTACAGGTTCACATACAGTTTTAAAAGAGGCCGTACTTTTAAAAACTTAAAAATCTGGTATCAGTGGCTGTCGCAGGACTGTAATAAATTTCACTCGGCTCGGATGTAGTTACTGGATCGGTTACCTGCCTGTCTACCTGAGCCTATTCAGCCCATGCACTCATTACTCCTCACCAGAGTCTTCCTCAAGCTGCTAGCTAACAGCTGTGAGTACTAAAAATAGTCATGTTTGTTGTTTGAGTTCATTCTGGTCATTTTGTGGGAGTGGCTGTGGAGGGAGGCCTGAAAGGCCGGGATGTCAAAGTTGCCAACGTGGCAACTTTCTTGCTAGATTTAGAAACTTTCGGAGATAGTGCTACTAGCTACTGTCATGGAAGAAGACTTTTGCAACAGTGGGTTGGGAAAATGTGTAAATCAATACATTTTAAAATAACAGGCTGGTTAGATTATGAGTTATAATTATATTTTTGGCTTGATTGCAATGAAGAGGAGCTGCTTCTGAAACAAGGCTTAAACTTTGCTAGAACCATTCTGCATTTCTATAAAGTATAAACATAAAGCAGTGTTTCCCATTAACTACCTAGACTTTAGTGGAACCGCCATAGTTTTTTAATAAACCGAAAATATGACACCTCTCAATGGGAGGCTGACGGACCGTCTCCATTTCCTCGGCAGTGCTGCGCAGACCGGCTGTAGTTGGACCTGGAAAGTGAGAGTGCTTTTACGCAAGTATTGGCATCAAATAATATATTTTTGGTCGGCTTGTATCATTGTATAATTATTGATGCAGTTATGTGTTCATCCCTGTAATGTTGTAGCTGGTAAAGGTGGAGCTAATTTCAACTACTTTATATACTTAATAACTGGGCTACATACTAATACATCATAGTTTTAGTCGATTTATATAACTAATATTCTAAAATAAATGCAGTGAAGTTAAAAGTACAATATTTCTGCCTGAGATGTAGTGGACTAAAAAAGTAGTATGAAATTGAAATACTCAAGTAAAGAACAAGTATTCTCAAAAATGTACTTAAGTACAGTACTTGAGTACATTTACTTTGATACATTCCACCACTGCTAAAACAAGAGAACAACATTGTTTACAAAGAAAGAGTTTTTCATATATCTCACCTCTTGATTTTGCTCTCAAAGTGCATCAGATTGATGCATTTAACTTTAAAATGTACAGAATTTTCTTCTGGGGATTATTCCACCCGACAAGGGTACAAGGTCCACCCACCACAGTCTCACAAAATAACTGTAAAGCATGATAGTATATTCTCAAAAGGCATCTGATTTCATTGTAACATGACATTGCGGTCCTACAACTGGCATGAGCACCTGCACAAACCGTTTACTCATTCAATCGGTCCATTCTTCCATCTTTTATCTTTCGGACCAGTGAGCGACAATAGGAACAAAAAACCCTGACAGGAGTTACAATGTGGCGATACTTCAGTGGCTTAAAACAAACAGAGAAGAGACAACCAGATGAAAATAAAAATGAGGAGACAAATAAGAAAATATTATTTAACGAGAAGTGGAAGCATAGTAGAGAGTGGAGTGTCTGGTATATGACCCAGCAAAGAAAGGGATGTTCTGTGGCGACTGTAGGCAATATGGCAGTGAGTCGGTGAAGGGACTTGTGATTGGGACTTGTAATTAAAACTATAAGACTATAAAGGACCACGATATAACAATCGCTCATGCCGCTTGTTTGTCCTAATCACTTAATATGCAACATCAGAGTTGAATATTTGATTACTTTAGTGAGTACTGTTTTGACATTTTATTGTCAAGTATAGTTTTGATTAGGGTGTTTACAGTGGTCATTTTCATTTTAAATGGTTTTAAATCTAGTTTTTCAAGTCAATTGTAGCACACAATAATCAAGTTTAATAAAATAAAACATAACTTACCAACAACACACGGGTGGCTAGTGAAAATGCTGAGTGGCTAGTAACTTTGAAAAACCACTAGTAACTGGTGAGCAAAAGAGTTAATGGTGCGCCCTGACTTAAAGTCTCCACAGTGGAAAGTAACTGGTACCAAATACCTGCTTCACTCCAAACCCACTTCTATTATTAAGCTCAATATCATATAATAGATCACAGGCCATATATTAACCAAATATATATGCAACATATATACACCTAATATGATCATAAATATGATTACGTGTTATCTCTTTTTAATATTTGACGAATGGCTTGATCCCATTAGATGATTTCTGAGTTAATTGAAACGCCGCTCAATCATAGTTGAGTGGGAAAACAATGTTCATTTCAGGCTCTGAGTATAAATTCTGACACTGAACATTCGTAATGGATATCTCCCACTTGGTAAACAGTGTTAAAACACCTCTGGCAACATGGCTTCAGTTACATTTAAATAAAAAAAACGTTGACTAATTCATCTAGTTAAACATTTGAAGTCTGTCATACGTAACACAACAAAGTAGCTACTTTAGGCTGTGTATCCGTTCATCTGTTTAGCACGGGGGGTCACCATTTTTGGAATAATGCATGGACGCCCCCAAGTATGAGTAAAGGGAAGTTTTGCTGTTCTTCACATTGTGCCGACAATGTGCCAATGCAGCATTAGCCTAACCTTCTCAACACAGCATTCTGACCATTCAAGCAGACAGTCCCAGTCTGTGTTGATTATTCTGCAGTGTGAAGGCGTTATAGCTCTGAGGGGTTTTAGGAGCTGACAGCATTTGTAATGCTGACCTCTGACTGTTTGCTTTTGTTGTGCCTCATTAGGCAGCGGGAACACATCAGCCAATACTACTTATTACCCTTTCTGTTATGGCAACTGCCAAGCAAATAAGCTTCAACTTGCCTCTTGTTACCTAAGCTCTCCGTTTGGCCTCTGGCATCATACAAGTGAAGAGTCTCTTTCCTTGGAGAGCCGCCCTCCCCGAGGCCCAGACGAGGACTGGAGCACTTGTCAGGGACCTGCAGTATTGTAACGTGAATGGTGTGGCCTCAATGCAAATTCTTCCACACTCTCAGGCGGCAAAGGCCAGCATTGACTGACTGGTTGTGTTAATTTAGCTGCCTTTCAGTCCTACTTGATCCGCAGTCTTCTGGACCTCAATGGAAAAAAGAGTAAAAAACATCTGAAGTGTCGGCGCAAGAATGTACCATTCAGGCTCGAAGCGATGCACCATTAACAAATGTCAGCCCACAAACAACCAGCTGTGGTTAAACAAACCAGGGAGGTAGGCTCTACAGTTTACCTCGCTGTCGAGGATCTGTTGTCAGCCATTGATAACCTTGTGCATTGAGTGGTTTCAAAGGAAGAGTCGTTTTAACACGGTGGGTGATCCACGTCAACAGGAAGCAAACAAGCTGCAGATATGGAGGCCGAATACGTGGCTGTTAAACCACAAGGTCGTCGAGTTGCATCTTTACTGTAGAGGGAGGGACTTGTGCCCTCTCTCAGTCATTCTACCCTGTGACGAAGCTCGGGCTGAGGTTACTCAGGGGGACGGCCCAAGCCCTCAACAGCAAAACGCCCACTCTCACCAGCCACGCTGACTCAGATCCAGAGGGCAGCCAGGGATCAGCACAGGCAAACAGGCATTTGACTCAGACTCTCTGTCTGTGGACTCCAGGTCTGAGGGTGTGCACTGCAGGGCTGTGCACTCCAGCTGTGATTTACAGGCTGGTTTTGACAAGGTTGCAACCTGTGCAGTATGCCTTTTCCTTACTGGTGAGGAGACACCCTGAGAAGAGACTTCATGATCATGTTCCAGCCCAAATCTAAAGACAACACCGTTACAAGGGGCGAGGTGCAGCTTATGAGCCCATTACAGTCTCTCTTGATGCTAAACTGGCTCCTGAAAATCGACATTAACATTTTAGACCCAGAGAATAATAGATCCCGTCGTCACAGTGTGGTTCTATTAGCTTTTTGAAATGACACAGCTAACACAATTCATCTTTTCAGATTAAACATTAGCTCTAAATGCTAAATGGTCCACAATGTTTGTCGGGGTTTTTTAAGGCTTTTTAGATGAAAACAGCAGCCTGATGCTACGGGAGCTGTGGGAGTAAGAAATATTATCACGATGTAAGTATCAAATGTAAAGGTGCTCATGGTGCAGAAAGCAAAGCATGCCCCAAATGTTGTAGCTGGTCAAGGTGAAGCTACTATAATTTATATGCTAGTGAGTTGTTTAATCTGCAACAATTCATCATATATTGGCCCCTCATAAGTTTTTGGTTAGATGCCTGAAATGTCTGTGGTTAACATTAGCTTTTTTAGTTTTTGATTGATCGCTTCACGCTTCAAAAATCATAAACGTGGTGTTCATTTGTGAAGATTATTTTGCTGAACAAAACGTGTAAGCATCATAAACGTTTGTTTGCCATAGAGTTTACTTTTTGAAATAATCCAAAATCCAATGGAAAATCATCTTTTTGTCCAAGTGCGGTGCTAACGTCTGGGGTTGACCTACAAAAATACCACTTCCTTGCAGCACGCTCTGTACTTCTGTTACTTTTCACTGCTGCTGCTTGCACATAAGTAAAAGTTCTGCACGGTCTAATGATCATGATCCACACTGTCAAACATGACAAGAAATGAAGATACGCCTGCAGATACTTTGATTTTATTTTCATTTACAGTAGTTTTTGCATCTTCTTGACTTCTATACATAGCTCTAGAAATGTTTCAGAATTCTGCCAGCAACAAGTCTGTTGTCACTTTCAGTAGTTTTTAACTTCTGTTGATGGGTCATGCGCCTGGACAGGTCATGTCAGGCCATAGTTGTGGGCAGCCTCAGTAGTAATAGATGGGAGGTCAAAGGGCTGTTTCATGCTATGTGACATGCTGGTTAAAGTGGTGACAGCACAGGAGCCTGAGTGTATCACATGCTATAAGCGGTGGAGGGACAGCTCTGTTTCCCATGCAGCAGCACTCTGCAGAGTTGTGTGGCAGCATGCAGGAGGTGAGTGACAGTGCTACGATGTGATTGGTCTTACCACTTCCTATTGTTCCCCTGTCCCTGATAACCCCCAGTGACCCGATCCAAAGGAAGGAAGGCCATCGCTCGGTTTGTGGTGGTGCGCTTGTCAGCTCTTTGTCCTCAGATAACTTATTAACCCGCCGAGTCCGCCGAGAGAAGAATGATTTCTCACACAGCTCGCCGTATGGTTAACTCAGGGTAAACAGCTTTTCAGGAGTCCGTCTGCAGAAGAGCAGAGACAGAAAAAAACAAGGAAGGAAGGAAGGAAGGGTATTATTTGGTTTCCAAGGGAAATGAGCACAAACCTGCCAGGATGAAGCAACTTTTAATTTAAATCAAGCCTCACTGAAATTGACAAATAAAATAAAGAAAAGCCTAATGGGGACCATGGACACACAGACAAAGATGCTGAGTAGTTTTGTTTCTTGATTAGATGACATTTTTACAAACCCTGTGTGAAAATTAGTTTTTTGCATGAGCAGACGAAATCTAGATACAAATAAGTCTAAGAATTAGAAGTTAGGATAAACACAATAAAATACTGGATATGATTATAAAGTATGGGAAGGTTCCGGTCTTTAAATTGCTTTTTTGGAAGATTCTTATGGTCTTTGTTTGCAGTGCAAGACGTGGATGTCCTGTCCTGTCATGAATCTCAAACAAAAACTTCATGACAAAAGAAATGATACTGAACAATAGTTCATAATCAGGAAGAGGCCAGGGGCAGAGGAAGGGAAATCAACTCTTGATAAGAGCTAATGCATGTTGAACTTTGATTCAATGTATGTGCCAAGTCCAATAGATATTAATATTGTCACTATAACAATAAAACTCTGATGTTCAAAGCAGATGAAGTGAATAGTGCTGGCTGTCTTTACTCAACCCAGCTGACGAGGCCTCCGGGGCTGTATGTGGTCCGAACAGACAGAGACCACAGACAGACCAGAGTCAGCCCGGGTCACCACACACCTCAGGCGCATAGCTGATGTCACGCGTCTGCTGCCTTAATTGTGCTCTGTTCAACTTCGCTAATGTGTAGGTCTCAGTCGTCTCGCTTTACAATCACTTCAGCTGTTTCACTTCAAGGGAAGAAGTGGTGATAATGAGCTAAATTGTTTTATGTGCTAAGCGTCGGACAGCCTTAAGCCTGGAAACTGAAAGAAGAATTTGTCTCGGTATGTGGAGGTCTAAATTTACCCTGACACCAGCTAATGTGTAATGAAGTGGTTGTATGCATAATGGTGAGCGAGGAGGAAGTTGGATTTGTCAATGGAGGACTCTGCACTCTATTAAAGAATATTTTGTGCAGCTGTAAGTTCAAATATTGCATATAGCTGTCAGCAAGTGTGCTCAGTTTCCTATCAAAAACAATATGCAGAGAAGAAAAGATTGTTGAACGACACACAGCATGTCGATTTTCGGGCAATGTCTTAATAATGATAACAGTCGTAATTTTAAAATAAGTTACTCATTGCACAGACACAGCCTTTATTCCTAAACATGTACCAGGAATTTAACCATGAAAACGTACACGTTAACTGCGTTGGCAATGAGGTGTTGGCTCACTGCACCAAATAGAGTGAACTGGAGCAAACACAAAAGCTGTAAAATGACAACGAAAGGATCCAGAACGATTGTTTATGAGTTGTTGGGGTTAAGCATTGATGGCATTACTGAATTTCAAAACATTCAATACATTACATACATTTACAGCCTATAACATTACATGGGATTCGAAGGATTTCATTACCTGCTTAAACTGTAGAAAAGAGGAGATTATAAAGAGAAACACATATTGGCCTGTCATTTGCCAAACTGGGGTTTCTACTTAAAAAGCTCGCTTTTAGAGAATGATTCATGTTATTATTCAGGTGCAATGCACCGAAGATTAGTAAACCTACTTGTAATTTTATTGGGTCTTCTTTGAATTGACGGATGCATGTATTTTTAATGTGTTATTTCTGGGTGCATTTGTTTCACACGCTGCAGGAAATGCAGCCCTATGTTTCCCTATTTACAGTAGTAATACATACTTATTATTAAGTACATTTTTTTAGATACTTACCCTACTTAACTCAACTAGCCTACTCTCATTTTACGCCATGTGCTACTTAAATATAGTACTTTTCACAGGACAGTTACAGATACTAGTTACTATGTAGATTGAAAGTCCTGTTTCGTTTGTTGGAACTATAGTCGAATTGAGTAAACTCACCTAAGTTGCTGCACTAATAAAATTGATGCAGGTCAAATTGAACAGGTCAGGTGAGTCAAACACACAGTCTGCACACACACTAAACAAAATAAGTCTAATCAAATGGGTGAAAACACCTGTTTGCTCATGTCATGGCTGCTTGGCTTCAACGGAAAGCATTGTGAAGGAGTGCACGGAGTATTAACGTCGTTAAAATTTGCTCCACCCGACCGGATGCAATGCATCAGTAATGATAATAAACACTGCGGTCGGTGAGTTGTCTACTTTTACTTGTGATACTCGCTTCCAATTCATCCGTACATTTTGCTGAGTGACTTGTACTTGTAATTGAGTATATAACAGTGTGGTGTTATATGTAATAATTATTTTTTATATTTTAATAGGTTACATTTCAAATATCCTCTAAAGACACCAGTGGATCTTTAAGTGGTCGGGTTTGGTTGTCGGTGGTCGCCATCTGGTGGTTCACAGGAGGTACTGCGTGGGCTCAGTAAGTTCAGTTATTTTAATATTTCCAGGCAGTAGCGGCCTTAAACACACACGTGCCTCATTTATGTTTCCCCTCTAATCCAATGCCATGTCGTGTTAAAACGTGGAACACGAGTCCGTTTCTAATACTCTTAAAAACCAGGCTGGTGTCCTCAATTAAGGCCCGTGGCTGTGATCAGGTGGCGCAGTCTAAATACTGCAGAGTCGACTCGGTGGAGTTTGACGTGACCCCGAAGTAGCTCGAGCACTGATACTGTTGTTGGTGACATTTGAGTTGAGGACAATGACCTTTTGTTATTGCACCTGATCAAATCTCACTGTTGTCTCCGTGGTGCTTTCAGGCGCTGAGG
Organism: Ophiodon elongatus; assembly: GCA_016806645.1. Taxonomy (NCBI): domain Eukaryota; kingdom Metazoa; phylum Chordata; class Actinopteri; order Perciformes; family Hexagrammidae; genus Ophiodon; species Ophiodon elongatus. Next base: position 2,259,253 of record JACSYO010000285.1, on the reverse strand, counting down.
ATGAGGAGGAACCAGAAGGCCACAGGTGCGACCATTTCAAATGTGGGACCAGACTAGTTCCTGGTATTGTGAAACAGACGACTAAAACATTTAAGAGCACCTTTTTTTTTTTATCCTGTGCGAAGTAGTCAAGTCTATGCATGGAAAGTGTTCACGGAAGAATATTTTTAATATATATGTATGTTGACTCATTTTGAACTGATGCAGATTTCATTCAATCAGAAGCACAAACGTGTAGGATTACATTTGAACAGAAGATCAAAAACAAAACAAGAGATAAGGAACTCGTGCACATAATAAACTCATGCAAGAAGCAGGAGCCAAAGGTATAGTAGGCTAATGTGCAGGAAATAATTTATCATATTGAAAGAAGGCAAGTTAAAGGCATCATTTTTAAATGTTGAAATGCAAGGACATTATTAGTTTGATTTATATTTTGTATAAGATGAACAACTTTCCTCACTCCATTCAGTATCTGCAGCGCATTTCCACTGAAAAAAAGAGAAATTCCAGAAGCTGTGTCAAAAACAACTTCTCAATCAATGACTACTAACTAACCTGGAGAATGAGTGGATGGAATTTTAAACATCAAATCATTAGTTCACTCTTTTTTACGCCTTAATGTTGTGCAATAGAAAACTTCTTCCCTCTCATTGTCTCACATTGTTTTGAACTCTTTTCTAACTCTTCACAGTTAAGCCCTTCTGCAAGTAGCCTTCATCAACCTGTGTGGCATTTGTAAATAGCTAAACAAGCCCAATGTTTTCTAAACACTCCCCAAAGATCAGAAAAAAAGTAATCTCTGTCTACCGTTTTCTGTTTGTTTTTCCTACCCTTTACTTTTCCATAATCGAGACTTTGCACCCCTGTCTGACACATAAGATGCCACCAATTTAGGATGCTTGGTGACGGGACCGTACACAAACTCCCCTCTGTTTAAACGCCATGTCACTGAGCCGGTGCTGAATGAGTCTGTTTACTGGGCTTTGTTTAATTGACGCTGAATTGCCCGGGCCGACATGGTAAACAATTAGGGTGAAATTATGTCGCTTAAGCCACTGTGAAGCAACCCAAACAGATTCCAATCTTAACTCCGAGAACTGACTCATAAGAGCTTAATCCTGTTGATGGAAACAGAATCCCACCCGTGTCAAAACGGCCCACTGCCCCAGGTGCAGAAGCCACACAGGCCCTGGCTTGTCTCCCTTTATCACAGCTGATGAATTGAGAGGGCTCTTGGGCACACAGCCCAGGCTGTGGTTTGGCTAATTAGAGGGTCTGTTTTCTCATAAATGTCTATAGTGATGAAAATTAGGCAAATAAAGGCTGTAGTTACGTGTGAGACGCAAATTCTGACTGCAGAGCGACAACGTGAAGGAAAATCTGACTGATGTGTCTCTTTACAAATGCAAGAATAAGGCTACCCAAATGTCATCATTTTAAGTTCTGTGATGTAACTTAACATGCTGCAAAATTAAGACCTTTATTGTGAAGAATCTTCCAAGTTCACCTCTTTTCATATAGCGAATTCACGAAACAGAACCGTCGACGATCAGTAGAATATATTGTGAGGTATTTTTTGTTCTAAATGGGACGCCTTCATTGTTCATCAATACCTTTGACTGCAATTAAGACACATTAGGCATCTGTTAAGTACAGTTTAACAGTTGATAATGAGATCAGGGCTGATAGGTTATCTTGGTATCTTTTAGGGTCATTGACATTTTGACAGCAGAGATGGCCCCGTAATCACATTGTCTTTGCTAAGTCTTACTGATAGCTGTAAACAAAGGCTCACAACCTCCTCAGATAAGCCGTCCTCCCTCATGGTGGATTTCACATCCAAGCAGAAATTAGGTCTTTTACTTTAGCCGGACATCTGTGCCATAATTGCAGCTACCTAAGTAATGCTCACCAGAATGTGCATTTGTTAAATTTAAAGTTGAATTGGGATCAAGTAAATGTGGGCTACATATCATATAAGGAAGAGAGATCGACTGAAGATTCCACTGATCAAATGCAAAGCAGATACAGCAAGACAAAAAGTCAAAACTTGTAGAAATGCATTGTAAAAAAAAAAAGAAAGCTAAACTTTTTGATGAAGTACAAAGTTCATACTCCAAAAAGCAATTTGGGGGACTTTAGAGCTTAAAAACTCTGTTCTACATTAGACTTTGGGCTGCTGCCTTCTAGTAAGGCATATTTTAAAAAGGGTTTCGAGGGTCCACAAGTAACTTGGCTAGTAAATCATCCATTAACTCTATATAGATCAGCAATAATGCATTAATAAGGAAAATGTTTGGAATGCCAGGTTGTGAAAAATGTAATTTGAGGGGTTGTATATCCTCTGGCATAGCTTCGGTGGTCTTTTTATTTAACTGTTCTTTCAATGGGAATACTTCTCAAATGGACCACTTACCTTCTGGAAAAGAGCTGCAGGGCATCCAGGGCCAAAATCCATTATTATAACTTCTAAATATTTACATTCCCAAATATAGTGTCTTATTGTCGTGGATGACAACTTAGTGACAGACCAATATTTACAGTTGCAGACCAGATAGTTTACTATAAGAAATTCATGAGCCTTAACGACTTTCAAAATCTATCAATATGCAAATATATTTTTTATTTCAAAAGTTTAAGTGCGAGACAAGACACCTCCTCTTTCACAGAGATCCATTTCCATGGAAGTGAACTAGAGGCTTCAATGTTCGTGTGTTAAACTCTTAAGCATGTCGGAAATTTGAGATGAGCACGTAGAAACATACCCTCTTCAGCAGATGTATTTGAAAACCGTCTTCGAGGGTCAAACTCGCACATCGTTCTGCACAGTGAAGCTCAAATATCAAATTTTTTTTTTAATGGTTCTTTTGTCTGTATTTCTGTCATTTAGGTTTAGGTGGGTCACATGAGTCGGCGTGATGCAGCTCCAGTCTCATCCCCCGATCGTTCAGGCCTCCTGCCGTGCCTGGAAACATTCAGATCCACTATCGCCCCATGACATCACAGCAATGAGGTATCAGCTGACTGACACACACTTCACATGACCCGCCCTCCCCCCCTCCTCCTGCATCGGCTGAGAGGGCCAGCCCGTTGATTGAATCAGCAGATATAGAATTAATAACTCTCTATCTGCTGCATCATCTAGATCAGCTACATTACAGCTATATGCACCAACTCAAACAATAGTAACATCTAAAATACTGTGTGTCCAGTTCAGCAGTTCGCTCGTGGAAAGTCTATTTAAAGTTCTGAAATGTTATGCCTCTGTTGGAGATGACTGCCGTAAGAACATTGCGCCTAATACGTGATCAGAAGCGTCGCTCTATATTTATCAAATCACATGGGGCTTCACCAGAGGACACACAAAATGCTGCTGCTGAGACTCCAGACTTCCTAGACCTTCACCTCCTGTAGACCAGGGTCACAGCTGAAGCAGGACAGGTAGGAAACCTGCATGGATGAACAAGTACATATGCAGACAGCTAGAATTACAGAGAAAAGTAGTACTTTTTGTTGTCATACTTCCAAATACTTCCATTTTATTCAACCAATGATAGTTTCAATTTACTGGCTAGTTTTCAGTGCGGCCTTGAAAAGATTTATATTCTATCAGATCATCATTATTATCATCATCATTATATAACGAGTTGTTGCATTTCAGTTATATTATTATAATATTTTAAATTGTGCTGTCAAACCTGCTTGAAATTAAAATCAGCATGCTTGTTTATTTTATTCCATAAATTACTTTATTAGTCCGTTATCTTGTGACAGCATAGGTTTTTTTGTATTCTTGCCTGAATTATGTTTCTTTATCATTTATTCTGAACAGATCTATAATGTTATAGCTAAAAAAAAAACATGCAACAAATCATTTTTTACCAGTGATTGCTTTTGAAATGATTGATTTTTGCAGGTAATATTGCAAAGTCAAAATGGAGGACTTTGAATACAGTGTGGAGATCTGTGACCGGGACTGGGATTGCTTCTTTGCAGAGTGCGAAGAGTGTAACCTACTCCCTCCCTCATTAGCAGGTGTGGATGACTCGGGGATGAGTGACATTGATGAGACAGGCGCCATTCTTGCTAAGAGGCTTCAGAAAGTCAACCAAACAGCAGGCCGTTTAGAGGCTGACCGCCCCATCGATGGCCCCCCGGACTGCGAGGGCTCTCCTGTGGAGCATTACCTCAGCAAACACGCTGTCGGTGGAATGGAGAGCGTGCTATCCGGCAGCGAGGAGGATATACACCTGCAGTCTGTCAATATATTCTTTGAAAGACTGAAAAATCTCACAGAGGCTGAGAGACTTACTGAGCCAAGCCAAGCGAGGGATGGAAAAAACAGAGAGGCAATACAAGAGGAGGAGCGGTTTAGTGAGGGGAAACAAGCCAGCCCCAGCTCTTGGCCAAAAAACATCCTGAAGTTAAACTCTCTGTCAGCCAGCGGTGAAACAGCAGTTGGCAAAGAGACCACGGAGCCTGTTGACACCATCAGCAACAGAAACGCAATGAAAAAAGACGGGCTTGGCCCCAAGATTTCCCCCGAACCTGCAGCCAGTAACTTTGTGCTACGGACTAACAAATCAGCAAACCCTGAAACGAGGTTATTCACCAGAGAGGAGGCCTGCGCTGAAACCAGAGTAAATGAGGCAACACAGCTGAATCAGTCTCATGACTCACCGGAGGGCGTTGTCTCCTCAGAAACAGCCCCTCACACCGGCAGTAGGACAACGGTGGAAACGTGCACACCGCTTAATGCCTTTTATCAGGAAGATCTGTTGACAAGTCAGTTCATTCTCACTAAAAGGTGTAGCACTGATTCATCGAGTAATCTAGAAATGGTGACGTATGTCAAAAGGAAAGGAGACCAAAACGCTGATGCTTCACAGTCGGACGCGACACGCACCAACAACACCGCGAGCCGAGAATCGTCTCCATCTGCCTCTATCAAACGAAAGAGAAGGAAAAAGAAACGACTTAGTGTTGAGCCCACTGACGGTGTGCAGCATGGATATGAGAGGCAGGTTTTAGTCCAGCAGACTGATTCAGAGGAAGAACAGTGTGCATGGAGAGGAGGAACAGGTCTGTGTTCATCTCAGGATATGAATTTATCTTATTTAAACGAACCACAGAAAAAATGTATTTCATCTTTAATTAGTTATTCAGCCACCAGCAATCTCCCAGTGAATGTATCTGCTAAGGAGAACAAAGTAGATTATCTTGCTCACTACGATCAATACCAATATTTACAAGAGAGCGCAGTAAGAAAGGGAAGGCGTAAAGCAACAGACTCGGCTGAAAATAATGCAACTAACGATAGGTCAGTAAACCCCCTGAGTCAAACTGATGACAGTGCACTGTCAGCACCAAACAACAGCGCTAATGTGGCAACAAATTTGCAGCCGAGCAGCAGATTACATATTGAAGAATCAACTGGGTGGCCAGTTTCATTTACCGAAGGTGTAACTGGTAAATCATACCTGGCCAGAGAAACGGCACATTGTGAAAGAAAGGACACTCATACAGGGAGTCTCCAGAAGTCTGAGAGAATGAATCATTCTATTATTTGTTGTGAAGATGAACAAAATCCAGAGTCTTGCACTGCAGAGGTCAAATCAATAAGTATTTTATCATGCGCACAGTCAAATGATCCCACAGTGGAAGTCAGCCAAAAAGACAAACTATCTGCTGCTAAGTCGGTCCTGGCTGTGGAGGCTGGAAATGCTGGCAGAGACGAGCACATACTGTATCAAAGAGAAGCTGAGCCCCAACAACAGTTGGGAATTGACTGTCAAGACACAGACAAATATAGATCGACACTGGAAAGGACTCACTTTCCTCTGTCTGCAAGCAGTTCCGATGACACAAAACCCAAAGAATTCAAAACTAGAGCCTCTCCGTTCTTGGAGATTTCCAGTCAAGTGGGCTGTGCTAAATCAACATCAGATACCGGCAATGCATTGCCTGATAAACACTTTCTGGCTAAAAGTCCCACCAGTTTTGACATAGATAATACAGCACAGCAAACAGAACATCCACTGGTGCCTCACACGTTATCCAAACTTTATGTTTTGTCAGAGAAAAACACAACAGCTGAGGGCGCTGAATTGGCAGCATCACAAATAATGGCTTTTCAAAGTGGGAATCCCCTTCTATCTAGTGACATCATAGTCAAACGTCAGAGAGAAACCAAGCCGTCCATGTCTGAAGACTTGCCTACGAGTCCTTCAGATATTACACCGGTATCATTCTGCTGCACTCTGGACACAGAATCTGTCATGTCAATCTCAAATGAAAACGTCACAGACTTTTCAGGAAGTTCTTGTTCATCCGTCAATCAAAATGACCGGGGAGATCAAGGAGAAGCATCACCACTAATGCTGGAAAAACACCAGGAAGGAGATGGCACATCTGAATACAAAAGCAAGTCTGTATCAAATGACACAACAGATTCAAAACGTGATTTATTGGTCAAAGCAGAAGACATCATCACAGCATCTAAAGCAGAATGTGAACCTCAGAAGGCACCCGATTCAAAGCATTCAGTGTTCGCTATGTCTTCTTTTTGGGGAGAGATGGAGAAGCTGACAATAAACGATATTCTGGGTTTACGAATGATCAGCAAAGCTGCTTCGTCCAGCTCCCTCCCACCTTTACAGGAAAGTGAGGAGAGCAGCATGTTTGCGATGACGGATTCAAGCTCTTTTACTCAACTGGATGATTCCAAGCCTGAAGAAACCAATGAAGACACACCCAGCGATCCTAACTCTATGGAAACAAGTTCAGGTTCTGTTATAGCAGCCAATTCTTCCTCTGCAAGTGGTGTCATGTGGGAGAGTCTAGGGGCTGATATTTACCCTGAGAATATGTTGTTGACATCTGTTGGGGCCATTTCTCAACCAGCTCCCTCTGAAGGTGCTCAAGCGTGCCTCGGAAAGATTTCTAAAAACGTAAGCGTGCATAATCTACATGCCCTGCAATCTGAGTCTTTGAGATACTCAAGGAAAGTCTCAACTTTACAAAGTTTAGATGAGGGAGGATTACAAAAAGTAGAGTATTTCACTGATGGACACATGCCTAAGCAAGAAAAAGACATGGACTCTTTAGCTTCATTATCAACAGACAGCTACAGAATATCTCTCACAGATATATTTCAGTATCTCTTCAGTGGAAAGCAATCAGTTCCCAGCCAATCGGCCACAGAAAACATTACCGCCTGCTACACTGAGGGGAATTCTGTCGCTGAAACTTATGACCATTTCTTCTCAGAGTTTGACACAGAAAGCTTCTTCTACCCTCTCATCCCTGCAGAACATCCGACCAAAGACGAGCTGGTTCCTATCTTTTCCTCTTCTCGCTCAGCTAAAAGAAATTTAGAGTTCCCTGAGGCTTATGATTATTTCTTGGCATCCTCTTCTTCTGACGAGTCTTCTGTGGAATCTGATGAAGAAGATAGCAGCGGGCCTGTGAGGGTGGTGACCAGGTTTAACCGTGCATCAAGCGCATCCCAGAGTTCCACAGACATATATGAGAATTTCTTCACAGATAGCGACCTCAAACAGAATTTCTTTTGGAAAACCACACTCTCCTTCAGGAATATTAGTTTAACTGGATCTGCGGTCCAGAAGCCGACTCTCTCAAACGCTCTGTCTCGTGTACCTGTGAGGCAAAGTGGCAGATCCTTTGGAAGGACAATTTCTCCTCTAAATGCTCCAGGAATTCAAGACGTGATGTTTCCTGATCCACTTTTGTGGCAGCAGCCTTTCCGATACGATGACTTACAGATGGCTGTTTCGAATCCAAGTAAGTCCAGTTTCACACAATGAACACAATGATGCACCATTAAAGATCAGAATTAAGTTTTAACATATGCTGTTACAGTCATTGAAATAAGGCCTGTAACATATTTTCATACTGCATCAAAGTTAAACTATTAACCACAATTATTTGTATTTATTTTTCAATCGTCAAGAAGTGATGTTGATTGTTACCATGGAAACACACCTCCTTAGATCGGTTTGACTTTTTTTGTCATAAAAATAGTGAATAGTGTTTAACTATGAACCAGTCTATCAGACAGTATCTTATCTGACTCTTTAGTTGTATATACATATACCTTTAAAAACTTTTAGAATCCAAACCTGTACATATGTCACTGCTGGATTTAAACAATAGTGCGTATTAATAGTAATCTATTCAACCACTCAGTTAAGCTATTTGTTTTCCTCACACATGGACAGTTGTCATGTAGGATTTGTCATCGGCTCAGTCAGCTGTTACGGTTCGGGCATCATCTGTCGGGAAGGACTCCCTTACCTCAGCTGTCAGAGGACACTGAGCAGTGGACAGGCACGCGGTGGTGAAAACCTCGGGGAGAGGTTGTACGTGATAACTTGACTTCACTCAATGAGCGTCCTCTCTAAGCTCGCCACTACAGCGCTCTAGTTTGTTTGGCTGTGAAGGAAAATTAAAATACGTTTAATCCATTTTGTATGTGTAAATGCCTCCTCTTAGACTTTCCCTGTGCTGTAATTAAGACTTAATTAACTTACAAGTGACTAATATATGACCTGATGTTCAGCGGTTTCCAGTTAGGATAATCTTCAAGGCCACTCAAGTCATAATTTTAAATATCAGTAGCATCAAGCAGCCTTGTACGTTTGCATAACAGTAATTTGTGCAGGGGCTGGGAGTTGACCGGGTCACAGTGTGACTCAACAGGAAGCACCAACATAATAATGGATACTTGTGCTCAGCTGTTTGTGCGATAGTGCCAATTACAAGACCATTGATCTCTCACTGGACCTCTCTGTGGATGGTTATTCTCATTTTATGTGACACACGTAAGCATTTAAGATGTTTTCTATGATACTCTGTCCCTTTCTTTGAAGGGTTGGATGCCTCCCTTCTGCCTCTCAGACAGTCCGACATGTGTCTGGTTTGCATTGCATTTGCTTCGTGGGTACTGAAGACTGCAAACCCCCAAGTTGGAGACACCTGGAAGGCTGGTATGTGTATGCAGTATTAATGTACCCTAAAAAGCCAGATTTGCAGGTTTTCTCTTATTAGAGATTTGTTTTAACGACTGAAATAAAGCCGTTTGCTTAATCTGTCACTGTGTTTCTATCATGTTACATTTGACTTTGAATTTCATATCGAAATCAGTTTATTTCAGCTTTTTAAGGACTGTTATTGATATTCAGAAAAATTTGTCTGCCAGTAAATATTGAGCTAAAATGAACAAAGCACTGAGATCAAATCAACCTCAAGAAAAAGTGAACCTTCATGTGAATAGCTGAATTTAATGTTGCGTGACGACTCACTTTTAATATCAATTCTCACACAGTTCTGCTGGCGAATGTAAGCGCTCTGTCAGCCATCCGATACCTGCGTAAATACGTCAAGAAGGATGCGGCAGTTAGTGAGAAGAACATGAATTACACCGCTACGTCTGATTCTTGATGTCTCCGCCTCTAATCACGTCACGCTTAAAGTAAAACATTCTTCCATGAACACCTGATACAAGCCAGTGCAAGACCTCAGTCCGTCATGGAATTTGTGAAGTGTTTGATATGCTGTTACATGTTTGCTTTACGTATTTGCACTATAATTGCTTTATGGAACTTGAGTTTTATTGATCTTTCCACTGAATGGACATGGGAAAAGATTTCAGTTAATAGCAGTTGTTTTAGTTCTTGCTAGATTAATTTGGCTGACATTTTGATCTTTAACTTTTGAAAGCGTCCATATGAAATATGAAATGACCAAAAGAAACACCCTGACAAAAGTATGTAGTCATTTGAGGGATTGTATTTTGTGCCAGTATCAGTTTTATATTTTATGAAGGGCATTTTGTTCCTATTCTGTCGTGTAGGATGTTCTGTGAGATGTTACTGTGTTTCAGTTTAACTATAGTAAACAATGTCTCTGTGATATTTGCGGTCTAGTTTTTCCAAAAGCACTCAGACCTGAATGTGAAGCGTTTAAACACTAGAGGGCGACGTAAGGCCGCGTGAAAAGCTGGACAGTCACAACTGAGTGAGCTACAGTTATTTCCAATAGTTGATTTTTCAGTAAAACTAGTAGTTCATGGTATGAATTAACATAATAAGTGGCAATAATGTGCTTATTCAACACTATTGTAAGGTATTCATAGGAGATCTTGTCCTCTTCAAGAATCATATATATTGTTCTCCAGCAGGTGGCAATGTTGAGCAATAAAATGTATTGTGTCCTGCAGCTCATGAGGCTGTTACCATATTCTAAAATAAACCATCCATAAACGGATTAGATTTTGATAACATTTTGTTTTTTGTTTGTTTCAACTTGGTTATGCATTTCAAAATGTCACTGATACACTGACTGCCGTGTGGTCTCTACAATACTTGAAATGTCCAAATATAATCTTGAGTAACTCAGACCTGAATATCAGACCCGAATAGCAAACAATATACTTAAGTATCAAATTCATATGCAAATTTATTTTTATTTGTAATTTGAGGCATATACCTTCTAACTTGAAATGCCAAATGTGTTATCAAACAGTTGCATATTTACACATCCAGCTACTCTACACTTAGTTCTGTTTTTGGACTCTACAATCTCCCGAATAAGTAAAATGAAATAAAAAACTATAACTGTCTCTGAAGCTGCTAAATGCTCCACTATGTTCAGCAGCTGGTGGCAAACTGTGTCTGTTATTTGGTGCTGAGGAGGTAACGCTAGTGTACGGGACATGTAGAGGGTTTTTTTGTTGCAGAAAACAGCGGCCGCTGCAGAGCAGATTCAGGTAATGAATCTGTAGGTTCATCACTCTGACTGACCTTTGCACGTAGACATTTGATAAATTGACCTTTTTGATATAGCACTTTACAAGTATCAAAACAGAGAAAAACTTCTGGACAAGTTTTACAGTTTTATTTCCAAATATAAATAAACACCTCAAACAAAAATACAAAAGGAAGCCACACAGGTATCAGAACAGTACTAATACAGCAGTACTAATAGTAATATTAGCACCGTTTAAGGCAGTCGGTTGAAGCCACATCTAATTGTCTTGATAATGCAGCATAATAAAATAATAAATCTACAACATTTACAAAAATATACATCCATTACTATATAAAGCCCTGATGGAATGTTGTTTTTAGCTTTAAATAAAAACAAAAGAAAATAGAACAATAAGTAAACTGGACAGCGTGTTACAAAATACTGCTTTTGCACTACATATGAAACCTTTAGTGCAATTTCATAATACATAAAAAAAATAACGTTACAGCGACACAGTATGTACACTCTGCAGTCCTCTGTTGAATGCTACATATTAAACAGAAGAAGTCTTGTCTGTTATTACTGTCAGTGTTTTTTGTTTTTAGCCCGTTCTTCTTCATTCCTGCACTCATGGTTCCTCTGCTTGGCTACCCGACATCTAACAATGCAGTTCATGGGATGTGTTGGTTCATACTGTATGCAGCAGGAGCAACACAGGCTGTGCTCGTTGGCTTTTTATTATCCCTCTGATAGAGATCTGTTGTTTGCACACGTCCAGACGAGTGCCGGGCTATTGTTTTGTTTTATGACCATCTCTGCTGGGTTGCCATGGCACCAAGGCCTCCGGCCCCAAAGTCTAATCCTGTCCGGTGCGTCGAAATTCCAGACATTGGCTGAATCATTCTAGTATCACAGTCGTACTGCCAAATGTTGTCATAGTCCATTTCCTGGTCATCTGGTTCTGCGGGTTCAAGGTACGAGTGGTGATCTGTAAGAGCGAGAGAAGATTCCCAGGCTTTTAGTTTCAAACAATGAAAGACAAACCTCGCCCCGACTGCGTAAACTTGGACACAGTCCCAACATACATTTGGTGTGATTGGCCTTGTACCAACATATAATCTTACTGTAAAACCAGTAGTGTAACATGCCACTGCTACACCGCTAATTTGTTATTAATGTCCTCCTTCTAATGGCGGAGCAATATGCAAATATTCAAACTGTCAAATAAAATGATTCAGTCTTTGCACATGTTAGAGTTAAAGTGTGACTCAAAGGGAAGTGCAATTGCCAGGTTAATTCTAGTGTTTTTTTTTATTTGTGATAAAAGAGCCTGTAGGTACAAGTGTAACTCTGCACAGTTGTGTGCTGTCAATCACAGAGCAGGAGTAAACCCTGTCTGTGAAACAGTGTTCTCTTACACTGGGCTTTCCCCCACATGGGACATCTGCACGAGTGGCATTTGGAGCTGCACTAAGCTCCATTTCATTGGCACATTTACGCATTTCCTGCACTTTCAATTCTGCAGCCTTTAGCCTTCTGTCTAGCCGCTGACAGACCCGAGAGTTCAATCAATCCAAAGTGCATGCAGTGTTTAATTTAAGGTGTAATAGAGTGTGAGCAATGGCCTGTGTCCTTGGTGGTATTTAGGAAGGCGGCTGCTAGTATGACCTCCATAACTCACACTTGTGAGGAAATATGATGCCGCAGTGTTATAGCTACGATTTAAAACAGTGGCCATTGTCTCTCAATATAAATCTAATTTTAATAGAGCCCTGCCAAAAGAATAAGCAATGACTTTTTTTGTTTGACAAAATGAAAAATCTGAATTCTTTTTTTTTATTAAGACTGGAAACCTATAAGAATGTATTATAAACTCTGCACACAGGCACACTATTGATAAACAGGAATGTTTGACAGGTTTCTGACTGCATGCCTTCAGTTCTTACCTGGTGAGTAACCATAAGGCATTTGAGGGGTGTTCCTCACAGAGTTCAACGGGTGGAGGATCTATGAAAAGATGTGAAAACAAAACAAAGTTACTCCCCGTGATCAGCTACAACAAACATTCTTACATTCACAAAAATATCTGTTTCATCTGTGGCATCTGTTCAAACATCACCTGCAGAACAATACACAAGCTCTGCTACCACACAGCGCATTAACGTTGCACATTCCAGAAACCAAAGTGTCCTGGGAGATGAGTATCTCTGTGTTTCTCACCTGCTCATGCACTTGTCCGGGCACAGGCAGCAGCTTCAGCCTGGACACGGCCTCGGCTCTCTGCTCTGCTTGGCTCTGAGCCGTCTCCATCTCCGGGCTCAGAGTCTGTCCCTGGGAGTTGGTCAGGACCAGGCTTCTCCTGCAGCGCCTCCCCATAGGAGGGGTGCGGAGCTGGAAGGAGGAGGGTAGGAGCTGGGCACCCTGCTGGTGCTGCTGGTGGTGGTGATGAATTGGCTCTTGCCAGCTCTGCTGCTAAAGAACGGAGGAAGACGCGTCAGAGCATGTAAGCTATAAGCATGTAAAACAGGAGTTAAGATGATAAACATGGAGGATAATTTGACCATGTAATCAAATAGATCTTAAAAAAGGGTAAAACTGAAATGAATACATTTTGCTATACAATCAAAATGTAACTGAGCTGGTTCGAGGTGATTTAACCAAGAATAGTGAAACAAGTCATCTATGGATTTAGATTTAGTAATAGTGCATGTGAATGAGCCCCCCACATTTTCAGCAATCTTGGATTCCTGCATGTAGTCAAGTCTCTCCATTAACTAATCGGTCCTATTTTTTCACTGAACATGTGCATGTGTGCGGGTGTGCACTGTCTGATTTCGGACAGGCTGCGCAGGTGTAAATTGAACCTATGGCTCCAGTATCGTTGACCCACTTACCACTGGCCTGGCGTCATGCAGGGAGTAGATTTCGGGGCTGCAGGGCTCATCGTACAGGGGCGACAAGGGCTGTCGGGGGGCGCACATGTCCGAGTGGCGCTGGGGGACGTTCAGGGAGTAGTTCAGGGATGTCTGAGGGGTGCTCCAGCTGTTGGACTGATCATAAAAAAATCATAAAAAGCAATTAGTTTAAAACACCAAACAATGAGAGGAAAATCCATTGCCACTTTTCCCTCTGTCTCTTTGTCTCTATTGGCATTTCTCTCTCTTTCTCTCTCTCTCTCTCTCTCTCTCTCTCTCTCTCTCTCTCTCTCTCTCTCTCTCTCTCTATCTATCTTTATGTTCACAGAAGGCAATCACATAAAACACACTGTAGGATCAGATTACAAAATAAAGGTGTTGGACCAATGCCAGTCCTGATCTGCAGCAGTGCCAGTGTGACAGTCAGTGTTGTATAAAGACTGAACTCCTAACTGCCATAGTGATGATAGGGATAAGTATCATGTAAATGTATTACATTTAGTAAATATTTTCTGATTGGAGGCTTAGGTTTTGCTTATGAACTATAATAGAGCTTTCATCATAGCCCCATCAAGAAGAGTGATCTTTCAACCTTGTGTCTGCACAAATGCAACTATTACCCCATATGTTAACACCATATGTATGATCCCTCTCAGCCGACTGCTTGGTGTATCTATTTTAGTCACTGCTCACATGACATGTAAAATAAGTCAACAGTCTCAAGTGGAATATTGGGTTATGAAGTTAGACGGCAGACTGAATTACCTTGACGAGCGGGGCTTTCTCCAGCCGCTGTGGGCTGGCGCGGTGCTGCAGGGCAGAGTAGGGTGTGCTGTAGACCTGCGACCGCATCGAGCTCTCAGCAGGCTGGAGGTAGGAGCTGCGCTGGGGGGAGGAGTAGCGCAGTGACAAAGGTCGTAGGTCGCGCTCCGGCCTGGTGTGTGAGGACACGCTGTTGTTCCGGCTGCCCAGGCGGGCAGTCTCAGTTGAGGAGGGACGACTGGAGCTGTACTGTAGAGACAACAAACAAAAGTCAGGCAAGAGTTGTGGCTTTTAAACACAGATGGCATCAGGTATTGTGGACTGTTCCTCCTCTCTACAGCATTAGTTTTCTGTATCATCTTGTGTTTCTTTAGTGAACACAGTCGTCTGAGTGCGAGAGGAAAAAAGGTATCCATCAATTTAATTGGGAGGGTGTGGATTCAGGTCAGGAGCTGAACTACATGTCTTCTGGGCACTGAGCCTTCTCCCCTTTAAGCTAATTGGATGGGCAGTCGGCCTACAGAGCCCCTCTCCCATGGGAGTTTGGTCAAAAGTCCTGATAATGCAGAGTGCTCCAGTACAAACAAACTTTTCACCGCTTAATTAACATGTGCCGTAAGACCCTCTTATTTCCCTCCGTTGAAAAGTTGATTTTATGTTTTTTGTTTTGATTGTTTTAACTGGAAGGTCTGAGGATCATCACCTCAACCTTTGTAACAGGAGCGGTTTGGTCTCCAGACCTTGCTTAATAATTAACTTTGAAAAAGAAAGGTGCTGCTGCTCAGCTCCACCAAAAATAAACACAAGGTTTTCTTTAGCCTATGTATAACTCCTACCGCATTCATATCTGTGCAAATATTGTATTGTTGGCATGGTTGCTTCAGTTTATTAGTTCAAGAATACTTGAACTTGAGAAGTAGCACACAGGTGACTTACACAGAGGGGCTCGGTGTATCCTGGGGAGAGAGGGTTGTCTTCATGAATGGGTAACTGAAGGTTGTGGGTCCCACATCCACTCGGGGAATGGTTGAACTTAAGAGACTCAGTGCGTCCGTGGCTGTTTCCGCTCCACCTGTCAAACTGTGGAGCCTGTTGTGAAAAAATACTAGAAGTTGAAATATTTGACTGAGAACCACTGAGCATCAGACTCTTTTTTTAGACTTCTATTCGACTGTTGACTTAGTAGCGGTAGCATTTGTAGAAGTTGTCAATCATAGTCATGAATGTTAATTTACAAAAGAGGCAGGGCCATGTTGGTTCTCTTTATCACTTGTCGTCATACTTGAGTCGTGTAATTGTTGAAAAGAAAAGGGGCGGGCCTCACCTCTCTGTGCGTTGGGGTGTAGATGATGTCATACACAGGGGGCGGGGGGCTGACAACTGGCACGTCAGCACTTTTGAAATGCTGGATCCAGTCGCAGAACTCGGTCCTATCCAGACACGACACCACTATGGGGTTGATCAGCTTCCCTGGTAAGAAAGAGAGGAGGCGGGGGGGGACAAAGCCTGTCATTCGGTCCGTTCGGCCACTGGAATGTGCTACAGTCAGATTGTCATTCACTGGGGATAAAACCAGCTCATTCATGGAGGGTCACATTCTGTGACGCGAGCGGATTCATTGGAAAAGGCCACATAGCATAAGAACATGCTTAAGAATGTACACTCATTTAAATCCCTTTAACGTGTCTTTTCAAATGGCAGTGAGCTGAAGAGACTGCAGTGGAGCAGCTCACTGAGTCTGTGTATTTACCTTCGATCATAAAGGTGTTGGGCTTGACGTCTTGGCAGGGTGTGGTCACAGTAATCATGTTGAGTGGAAGCTTTCCCTGTAATCATAATGACTCTTTAACACAAGTCTTTGCTGCAGACATGCTGTATGCAAACAGCTCAGAATATGATTCATTTTAAGAGTGAAAGGTCAGTGAGGTCAGTGGTACCTTGTAGAAGAGCCCATCATTCTGCTCTGATAGGATGATCAGCGTCGATGGGTACAACACCAGCAGTCTGTCACTCTGTTCCTGTGGACACAAGATTACACCTTCTAATAAGCTTACAATAATGGAACAATGACCATTTCCTATGAAGTGTTTGTGTTTCACGTTTTGATATTGCACGAGAAAAAATGGCACCAAATGCTTTCTTCTGAAGGAAAGAAAACAAGCCCCGATAATTCCAGTTTTTCTGACTGCGTGAAGATAAGGCTATGGATAATACAAAGCTAAGAGGCCAACGTGAGAACTGGTGCGAACGTAAAAAAAAAAAAACACACCAGAATCATCCTTTAATACTCAGTTGCGAGGCACAGTTAGTCGAACCAGTTCGTGGGGCATTTAAAGGCGCGGCAGTTTATGTTTCCTCTTCCTCGCGGAGGGTGTGTCTGGACAGACAGCTGACATTCCAGCTGTGAGGTGAGTCGAGTCACTGCGTGAGCCGGGCAAATGCCTCTCACACACCCAGGCCCTAAATCTCACACACTTCAATTTGGTTGCCGCAATTTCCCACAGTGAATTAACTATGGATATCCATGCGAGCCGTGTCATGACTACTGTTTTTATTGACTGTTATGTGAAGCTGTATCAGCATTATCTATCTGGGATTAGGTTAGCAAGGAGTCATGTTTTTCAACCGGTTGGTTGCAGGTGTCTGACGCTGTCTTACACCTTGACAGGAAAATAAAGATAATAGTGTTAAATCAGCAGGAGAGGTACCATTTGCCAAAATACGGACTCCACCCTTTCCACTGACTCCTTTCATTGTGTTGAGGTAATGTGTGTGTTGCGTAATTTCAAAACTACGTGAGTCACTTAGACACTTAGAGCTGATGGTTATGCTTTTATTCATCACGTGAAAAATTCCCATAGTTTGTAAACATGTATGTGTGATGAGTTACAGTCTGCTGTACTGTATATTTCCATAAATAGGCAACAGCAGAGATTGTGACTGTGCTTTACTACTTCGTCTGACCAGTCCGAGTGATTCACTCTTGATGAGCAGCGGTGATGTCTCACCTGACAGGGAAGGTGCTGCAATCGGACTTTAGTAACATAGGTGATGGTGCCCAGGCTGTCCCTCTGAGAGCCCTCCCACTCGTAGATGGGCTCTCTGTTCACGGAGTTCCTCAGCTCCTCTCTGCCCTCAGAGGACTTGTCCTGCTTTAGCTACAATAGGTACACAGGGGAGAATCATCAACAAGGGAAATATGAACAGAGTTTTGCCCTTCAGCTAATTTAAACATTCTTTTTCCCAGAATGTCACTTGGCTTTGGCTCCTGAGGCTCCTAAGCTGAGGCTTATAAATGCTTCATCAGTTCAGTTGTTTTCTTCTGTCGTGACACATCTAGGGTCATGTGTTTCATCAGCCCTTTGCCCACCTGTGGGTGGGGAGTCAGCACTTTAGCCCTCTGCAGATGTGAGGGTTCGTTTGATGTGGGCTGAGATTCGGTCATTGCCGCTCCCTAGTATCCAGGCCTCAGGGAGAGCCAGCAGTGACCTACTTGACTCACACACACCCTGTTTCCATCAGAAGGGGTTGAAGCCAATGCATTTTCCTGGCTAATCCACTAGGTGGATTAAAAGATGGCCGCACTCAAGTGCTTGTTTGAATTTAAAAAAATGGATGTTATATTTTTTGCAGCACAGGAGCCAGTTTTTATGCCACTTGAAGCCTGTTTGGAGCGAGGTAGCATCAAAAAGGTTGTTACTTACTTTCACTCTGGTGTAGTTTTCCTGTACAATTGGACTTCCCCCATTGGCCTCAATGTTTTCTTTGAGCAGGCCAAACCACAGGTCCATTTCTTCTTGTTTGGAACAGTAGACGATGATGGCGTTAACGCTGACACCTGAAGGGTGCAAAGGTCACAAGTTCAAAAAGGGAAAGTGTCACCAAGGCTTCTCTTTCTGAGCCTGTCTACCATGGTGGTGAATCATTAATGGTGTTCACAATCTGTCTGTTTAGAACGTGTGCAATAAGTACAATAAACGTTAACACATGTTCATGACTGTAAACCACATGTAAGACTCCTCGTGGAAGATCCCCCTTGACCTGCTTTGTTTGGCATTTAAAAATCACAGCAGACCTCCCACAGAACTGCTTACCCAGGAGGAATAAACAGGTCCTGAGATGAAAAGAGCTGGAATCCTTTTCTATCTATCAGTCCCACACATACCAGAGATAAACAGCAGAGATAGCCCAATGGCTCCGCACTTTAATTGCCAGGAACTGTAGGCTGCTGGCTGCTCCTTAATCAGCAGCCTCTCTGGACTCATCTGTTGACCCTCTATTCATCCCAGCTCTTAATTTAGCTCTTGACCATAGCACTCTCTTGAAAAGTTATGTTTTTCCACATTTCAAGCATGTGGGTGAAGCGAAAAGTCTCGGGACTGGAAGCACATATTGAGATACTTAATAACCTCTGTAAACTTTTTGCCCCAACTATTGTTCACAGTAATTAACTATCATTATCGAACTAATTATCTAACTTTCACAGACACATTAACTCAAACTTAACACAAAACATGTGAAGGCTTCCAGGAAATGTTTACAGACCCTCTCATGCTGCGTTTGCTTCGTCATTCTGTAAAACTCACCAACACCACAAAACGCTAAAGCTGAATCATAGTCTCAGCTGAACGCAGGAGGAAATCTCTCCATGAGCTCTTTAATTTGACTCAGAGTTTCGTCATACTTCCCTCTACAGGTTTCCTATCAGTGATGCCTCCCATAAAGTAAATAATGGTGCACACTGAACAATGAAAACAACTGCAATACAATACCACAAAATAACAAGCTTGATCCGGGAAATTGCAACGTTGAATTTGAGAAAGCAACACCAAAGAGTGTAAACATTATGACAGCAGAGATGTGTTCAGATTTCAGTCCGACAGTAATGATAAATAAACATAAGGACAGAAACCTGACACGCTTCATGGCTTGGACTGACTTTTCATTTTTTTCAACTGCGTAATTATACTTTAATCCCTGACTTCGCTGATTTATTGTTTCCCAGGCCAGGACAAAAGCCCTCTTGTCACGACAACAGCTTTTTCCTCCTTAACGAACAGAAGTCAAGTTTCAGATTGTTTTTGTTCACTCAGAGTTTGTGCAAGTGGTGTTTCCACTGGACATTAACCTGAGCAGCTTTTGGAATGTGCCATAGATTAAATGCGGTGACAAGGCTAAGAGCTTTAGCCGGGCTTTTCTGCGCAACAGCTGGGCTGACTGAAGTGCACCTGTTGTCTAACAAGCGGGGCCTTTAAGGCCAGTTTGCCCCCTGACCAAGGGTGAAAGGGGCCCAGCTCTCGTTAGTCTTAGGGTTGAGTGGAGGTGAAGGGGGTCGAGGCACTTTTGAATCACTGGAATGTGATAACAGGAAATGCTGCAGTTTGAAAATAGCGTGTGGTTTCGTGCTGGTTTTATATGTGGGGAGAATTTTTACTTTGATCCATAACTGATGAGAGGGACAAACATAGCAGACCACCAGCAGGGGTAAAATAAATAGTGACACATTATAGTCATTAAAGTGAAATAAATATGATATAAAAAAAACTTTTTTTTTTATTTATTTTGAAGTCAGCCACTTCTGGAATAGCTGGTTTTCATCCCGAGTGATTGATTAGCTAAATTCAACACAACCAATAAAACCCAAAACCGATGATTACAAAATTCCAGGGCTTTATGTCAACACCCACTCGTATCCTCACTTGTGAAGTCGAACTTACCGTTTATTTGAAAGGCGAATTCCTGGGGTTGGCTATGGTTGCAGTTCTGCTGTAGGTTGCAGATGGTGATTTCTTTCAATGGAAGAGTTCCCTGCACACAAAACAACAAAAAGCTCTATAATGCTTCTTTGTAAAAACCAAAAAAATATCATTCTTATACCAAAAAAAGCCGTCTAGACAACATGTCCCTTGCTCTATTTTAGGTAACTGTTCACTTCTTAATTTTAACAAGGAAATTAATCACCTTGACGCTGAGGTCAGCCTTGTAAGTCGATGATGTATTAACGTCTGCCATTGTCTGTGTTGTGACTAATACTGTATGCAGGTGCTGCTGTCTCTTTTTGACATGGAGTGGAGCTCTCAGCAGACAGAAACAGTAAAACTATGATTAATGGCTGCTCATGCTTTATGAGACAGGTGAAGAAACATCGTCATGTATAGCAACACAACGCTGGTAAACAGGGTTCGCATGTCAGAAGGTACGATGACATAATATAAAACTACGCCCTTCAGGCATATTAAAACTATAAAAACCAACCCAGAGAAATCAGCTGATTCTTATGAACCGTTGATTTGAAAGGAAGGATGGTGATAATATTAATATATGTAAAACAACTCACCTGGTATGTCAGTCCAGTTGTGTTGTTGGAGACAAAATGAAGGTGTGTCTGGAAGAGGTCCAGGTAGCAATCGTGTACATCCTGGAGAGATAATTAGTGAAGTTAAAAGTGAAACAGTTGCAGATTAGTAATAATTGAAGTAATAATTAAAAATGATCATTTATCTTCTTTCAATGGAATCACATTGTGATGTGATGTGATTGATATATCGTGATACACAATTACATCATCTAAATTGATTATAACAAGCACATACTAACTACTTTTTCTGATCTGAAATCTGAATTGACAAGAATTATGCTTTTGGGAATGCTGCAGTGTAGTAGTTGAATAAAACTATTGTCTTAATCTGATTACTCATGTAAACACAGTCAGTGTATAGCTGAAAATATTTATTAATTTTTTCGCTGCAAAAAAACCTGTACTTTTCATTTGTCAACAGTTTTATTCACACAGGAGTAAAGAAAATATAGCATGTGTTTATTTAATACAGACTATTTATTTATTGAATTACCAAACACGCCATATCTGGATACATATCGTTATCGAGATTTATTACAGAGATTGTGATAGAAGATTTTTGCCCCGTCCTAATGCGGATACAGTGTTCATAAAAATGAGTCCTGTCTGTGAGAATGAATGTCTTATCAGAACACTACAATTCTTGTTTTAAGGTGTTATTAAACTTCACATACAGGGTGAGCAGCTCGACACACTATTCATAAGCAAACTAATCGGTAAAGTCAGCAGGTTTAGTGATGAGATGAAACCTTGCATGCCCATGTTGTACTCTAATGTCTGTTCAGATGTTTGTCTCAGATGAGGAAAGAGTCATACATGAGAGTAATTCATTCTCTCAATCCGTGCCACGGGTTATGTCTTATTATCTATTTCATATTGGAACATTTTGCTCTTTTGTCATCTGACGATTCATGGAGCTCCGTCAGGAAATGTTCTGATTTGGTAGGTCGGCTGAGGATTCTTCACTGACCACAAAACGTGATTTTAGTGATTCATGTATGGCTCAGTAACACATGATTCACTCCTGTTTGGTAATATTTTCTGTTTATAATACAATGTGTTCTCTTGCTGTAATAACAGTATATACAAAGGAATCAGTCTTTCATTTTAGTTTTTGACAGAGCTGTTGTGTCACAGCTCTGACAAATTGCAATTCCCACAGCGAGGAGCCAGTGTGTCCTCTATCAGGCTCTGGGATCAGAGGAACTCGCTACCCTGAGGTTTTCTCTCGCAAATGTTTCACAACCGTAGCAGAAGTGAGCATGTCCAAACACAGGCTGCGGTCCGCTTTGTGGAAAACGGCTTGGATTATTCACAGTCAGCCACCACGTCGATACCGGCAGCAAGTTTTAGTGTATTTGGTGTCTGCAGAGTAACATCCTGTTATTCCCTACCTGTTCTTTTTTTTTTTTGGGGTGGGTGGGGGGTTTGGACACTCACATTGTTCACATAGATGACTGGCATGATGTGTCATTGTAGGCTTGGTCTTTTTTTTTTTTTTTTTAAGAGCTCATTAACCAGAATGAGGATTGTGCAGCTTGAGTTTCCTTTTCTTTGACATTTGCTGTCCTGATTTACAACATAGTCATTAAAAAGTGATTATTTTTTTTTTCCACTCACCTGGCAGTGGACGAAGCGGAAACGAACTTTGGAACTGTGAATCATTCGTCCGTAATTCTTCACGTTGATGCTGCTCTTCTTCCAACCACTGGTCAAGTCGTAAGGGAACGGAGGATTCCACTTTATATTGTCTATCGTGTGCAGATCTTTATGGGACATTTCCTACAAACACGTCATAATGTTAGTAAATAGATATGACATAAATAACCAAATAACCCTGCTGTCGAAATCAGAGACACCAATAAAAATCAAATTGCGCATGAATTGACATTTATAGGAGAGCAGTTTTGTTTGGTATGCGGATATTTGAGTTTCATGCTGCGAGCTGATGGAGGTTTTTACCTTCCTGGGGGTGACGGTGCACAAGATATTGATGATGCTGTTCGACTTCTCCTGTCCCTCTTGGGGATAATTCTTGCGAAACAGGCGACTGCTATCAGAGAGAGAAGAAAACCACGTGTTACCACTCACTCTCCAATGTTTACCATATATTCTGTTTGCTGTTCGGTTAATTTTCCAGTTTTCCAGTTTTTTTCCAGTGTCAAAAAGGAACATTTCCTGTTTATGGGATTTCAATGTTGTCAAATGGAGAGTTGTCTTTTTTCTACTGTGTTGCATTTCAAGGGTCAGTCATTCAGGGTTTGTATTTCCCCTTTTTTCCCCAGTAATCAAGTCACACGCTGAATCTTGAACCACTGACAGTTACATTTTCACAGCAGATTAATGACGATGATAATTCGTGTCTCATGTCTTATAATTTGACCGGAGCACCTTCCTTTGTCCTCACTCCATCAATGCCACCCATTTAAATGTTAAGAACAATCAGGTCTAGTGTTTCTGATACTGAGGATATGCATAAGAAAATCAGCATTCAATGTCCTTCATTGTCTAGCATGACCCTCATCTGTTACCATTAGTGTCATCAGTGTTTATGAGGAAGCTCCCTCACTGCAATGATAAGGCTGAAGGACTGCTTTTACAATCTCAGCCTGTAGTTTATCTGCTTATCTGCATATACATGTGCCGGTGTCCTCGGTGCAACAATGCAGGCTTTTGTTTGCACGGTGGGAATCAAGGTCTGCCTAATCAGGAAGTCCATGTCCAGCAACAATTATTGATTAGTGTTTAGTGATTTGATGCTGTTCCACTACATCCATGGTTTACAATGTACTTATGCACAGAGAAACATTTGAAAACAATGAAGTCCACAGTTGCAAAGTGAAAGAGAAATGTAGATAATAGACATGTAGTGGATTTGCACACCCAACATTCTCTAAGTCACCGCTGTGGCATTCACTCCTTTTCTCTGTGGGGAATACCTGAGCCTCGCCTGTTCACCAACACAATGAGTTAGTAGGGTACCCAGGAAACTTGAACACTGAACGTATTGTCCATGCTGAACCATTGACCCAACTTGGAAGGTGTATCAGTGTTCAAGCATGAGCCGTTGGTTTTTAGAGCGTGGCCATGCCTCTACTTTTATTTGAAAATCAAGAGTTAACTGGCACATTTGACAAAACCAGACCCTGAATCATTACACAGCACGGGAGTTAAGACTGGAGATGAGGCTAATTAGAATCAGATGTGCGGGTCCAGCAGACTGGGCTGTAACATGCCCAGGCATATAATCCAGTTGAATTAAAGAAAACATGATAGAATACCAAGTATAACCCATTAATGTCAGTCAGCTCCTTTATTCATGTTCAAAGCCTTCAGGTCAGCTCACTACAAGCCATTAACTTATATATAAGGTGTGATAAACCAGATATTATCAGCTATTAACTATAATTAATCACATGTTCATGATAATGAATGGGGTCAAGTCCTGATTTTGGAGGGAAACCAGATTCAGGGACAGCTGGCAGATTATCTTCACAAGGATGCAAAGAGGAGGCAAATGGTAACTGGATCATTGACACCGTTGGCCAGACAGGCTCCGCTCAGGCACGACTCCGGGACTATTCTCTATTACCATATGATCCTGAGCCTGGCCTCACAAAAACCCCAACCTCTGTTTAACCCCACTGCTCAAACCCTGACAAATACCAAGAATTCCTTCCAGCTGAAACACAGTCTAAAATAACCAACGGCAGCCGAGGACATGACACACTGACAAGCGTAGTACAGCAACAATACCTGGACAAGTTGGCTTTCTCTTACCTGTTTCTGCGTATGAAACTCTTGCTGGAGAATCTTAAATTGTGCTGGGGGACACATGACATGCTGCTCCCCATGCTGCTGTGCTGTGAAGGGTTTCTACGCTTCGCTGAAATCAAACTGTACTCCTTCTGTGATGGATGAGCGTTATCCAAGAGTGCTGTGTGCTCCCTGCTGCAGTTAGACTTGTACTGAGGGAGCAGTGGGCTGGGTGAGGGCTATGTAGTCAGACCGGTGAGAGTGTGTCTGCGTAAGAGGGGTGGAGTTAAGGCTATGTTACATGCTGTGTGTCTGTGTGTGTGTGTGTGTGTGTGTGTGTGTGTGTGTGTGTGTGTGTGTGTGTGTTTGGTGTGTTGAATATCCAGTGGGACTCACACCTTGTGAGTGGCCTGTCTGTTAAATCAATCCCAACAACAAAGACAGCGGGGTTCAGAGAGAAGTGTGCCATTTCACACCTTCCGGGAGCCCAAATGGAGCTCATTCTCGAGTCATCACTGCTTTGCGTGGTCACTAAACACAGCGGATGGTGTGTGTCAATCGAGGGGATGATGGGAGCTTCCACTGGCATGCCCAGACATGAAAAATGCCTGCACACTTAAGTCATCTATTTATTATTGTCCCACATACTTTGGACACATCATTGTCATTTTGAAACTTAAGTATCTGGGAAGTCTTGTATTATGGTTGGCTCCCTTGTTGTTTTTGTTCTACTCATTTCAAAAGAAGACAAACTGTGGATTTTAAAAATAGACAAAACATTACTGTGATATTTTAACTGAGGTAAACGTATCAGGTATCACGTATGGATTTATCAGTTATGGAATATTTTTCTTTGGCGTTTCATCTGTCTGGGGGATGGGGAGGGTGAATAATTAAAACAGGACGTTTGTATATGCAAAGGCTTTCATTTTCACAAGGCAAGAGGTGTATGCAAACACATATTGTTTGCATATCCCTCTTTCCTTTGTAAGGAGTTTGTTCCTAAATTAGATATCCACAACCTAAAAATGAGCCGAACATAAACGTTTGCTGCTTTTTAGTAGTTAAAATCAGCTAATTACATTTTCTTCTCACGGGATGTATAGTATAATGTACATTTATTTGATAATACAGCCAACATCATATGAAGTTAAGTGGGAAGTTAATCCTCCATCATAATCAAATTAGCCTTTTTTTACTTTGTCTTTTAGACCTTTTAGGAATTAAGTTAATAATTACGTTACGTAAATAAGCTTTAGTTTGCAACGCTCATTACTCATGCTAATAAAACATATAACTTTCCATGGACAGTGTCAAATGGTTTTATCAATCAGACGGAGGAGTCAAACACTCGTGATCCTTTGTATTTGCTCAGTAATTAGGTCATTGCCTGTAGTGAGCTGTTGTAGACGTAAAATGAAGCGGGGGCTGCTTGCTGACAGGTAATGCCAACCTGTTTATCCGGATTGTTTAAACGGATTCCCCCGAGGCAACAACAGTCATCCACTTGTTAAAGATCAACTGTAGAATAGTCGTTGTCACCTTCCATTCCTTGAAATACTATATTATTGTTCTTTAAACCCCAGTTTGATGGGCCATAGAGCTCGTGAAAAGATCAAGTAATTGAATCAATGGATAATTCTAATTGAATTGCATGGTGAATAAATCATCCAGGTGAGTGACTGACAAGATATAAAGGCAACTAAAGAGAATGTCTGTTATCACGTCATCAGATGGATTCAAGACAACTTACTTGACCTGTTTTGTTTTTCCTCCATTACACTGAGTTGACGTCTACCACTCACATGAGTTGCACTGAGTGGGGTTTATTCCACAGAATGTAGATACAGCGAGCTCAGAGTTTTAAAACCCGAACAGATTTTTAAATTGGGTTGAATCGAACACGTAAAGGAGAATCTTCACAGATGTTGAGAGCTGAGTTGCCTCAATAGATGATGGTGATATTAAGGAGGTACAGCATGTACAAATTACTGTCAATACGATTAATTAACAAGTTTACCGAGAAAATTAAACCAGTTTCAACTCAAAGTACACCAAGAAAAAAATGGTAAAGCATGATTTCTCAGAAACACAGTTGAAATAATTAAAACTGGTGGCTATAATATGAACCCAAAAGATTGTTACATCATCCGGGAGAATCCTGTGTTTCCATGTAAAGGAACACTGAGGAGATTGTGTCAAGAAAAAACTGTATGGGGTAAAAAGAAAACCAAAACCAACTCAATATGAACATTTTGGATCATATCTGTGACTCCTTATTAAGATGAATCCTCTTGAATGAAGCTATAGCGTAAGTTCAGTCGGAAGTCCATTATCTTGCAAGCCCGTAATTTATTTATCATACATCTGCCAATCACGTCTCACACATGCTCGCTCATCATTTACTTGCTGTCATTGTTCGGGGCTGTCGATCATGACACCAGCTGTTTAGATCAGCTGGTCTCCTCCATCCAATAAACACAACGAAACGATGACATCGTTAGCCTCTCATCTTCCCGCCGTCTCTTTCAAATATGACTGTCTCTCCACCTTCAGTTCATTCATGTTGCTGTTACGCACCCCTCCACCTCCCCATCTCCGCCAGTCTTTGCAGATCCATCAGCTTCATCAACTCATCATTCTATCAGCCTCATCAGCCTCCATCACCAGGTCTGGACTCCACGGGGTGTGGGAGGGGGGATTTATCTTGTTGCTGATCGGGGCAGACGGCCCTCAATTACAAATCTCCCTGTAGAGTCCAAGCGCCAAAGACTCTGTTGAGACTTTATCATCACATATCCTCTGTTGATAATAAACAATTATCCTTTCTTTATGTGACTGGTCTCTCCCGATTGAAATCACTATTGCCCTGGTAGTTGTTTCAGGGCCCTGATAGTTTGTATTTTGAGTTTTATTTGGATCAGTTGAAAGAAATCAGATTATTTTACAGATTATATTTATATTCAGGGGAAAACACATTTGTAGTCTGGTTGTGCATCAGCAAGATAAACTTGATGATACTTGCAGCTATCATGGTGACGCACCTCTGGAAAAAGAAATCCAGGATTCTTTTCAGTGTAAAGGTCAATCCAGTTTCGGTTAGATGTTTCAGGTAAATCATCCATTCTTCACCAAGGTTATGAGGCAGAATACAACTATTGCTACAGTTCATGAGATACCAATCCAGAGTGGGTTGACAGACATACATCTACCCCAAAAATTTAAAAAAAGGCATTAATCTTCATCTCATTTTAAACTTAATGATATAAATATTTTTTATCCAGATATTTAAAGTCCACAGAGGATGAGTCTTACTTTGGCTTTGGTCACTCAACAACACTTTCACCAATTTCAGTTATGGTATGTGATGAGGCTATGAGGTCAGTATGCTTCAAACCTGCGCTCCCTTAACCTTTTCGATGACCGTATTTGTGAGGCTGCATCTGACCATTGTCGTCTAACTTTCTGAAGCCAATAGTCCGACAAGCACACCTTCGGTGATAAGTGGATGGGAACTTCTCGTCCCATGTTTTTAGGACTCTAGTGTGACTGTAGACTTTAGTTTGAATAGCGGCAAGTGTGTTAGATAACTCACTTTGTGGGTTAGTTTACATAACTTCTGTGGATCTCACTCCTACAGTTTTACGTCACATTGTCACAACGGGAAGGGGAAATACCGGATGCCTTGCCAAAATCAACACTATATCTAGAAAGACAAACAGCCGATTCATTTTTTTCCCACTCACTTCATATGGTGGGAGTCACAGTTCTCAAATGAGCTGTTTCCTAACTGCCCTTAAGTTTCCTATTAAAAAGTTAAAGGACTTTATTATTTATTATGTTTCAGTTTGTCAGTCTGTGCTCACCACAATAATATTATGAAATTGAGCCCCTTTCTGCTTCAGTCAGACCATAATATAATTGTACCTGCTCTATGTATATTATACTTCTCTTTTTTTTCCTTCGAGTTTAATCTGCCAGTTTCATTTTATTCTTTGTTCCAGGGAAGAGATGTAAAGAGTATTCTCTCCATGTGTGGTGGGTTGAACTTTGGCTCTCCCTAAAAAGTCACTCGCTTGTGTTTATCCAGACTCAGCTGGTGAGAGCAGCGGTGCTAAAGTCACACCTCAGGCCACTAAAACGGAGTCTGGATTTGAGGCCCCCCAACATCAGGTGTCCAACAGAGAATCTGACGCGCCAAAGTTCTCACACAGGACGACCATAAAGGAATCTTAATTAGACCCCGGCCCTCCTTTGAAGGCAAGATCAGTCAAAGTCAGATTAACTATTTTAACTGCTCAATTCAGTAGATTCCCTGTTTTTGTCGCATAAAGTTTATATGATTATTGTAGTGAGTGAAACGACTTTTGAGGCAAACAAATATAGAGACGCACACACGTAATGGGTTGATCTTATCATTTTCACTACCATTGAAAGCGAAAGATGGTAATATCGGTCATGAGACAGGGGTGTGTTGATACAGCATGCTGGTTCATGATTTCCTTGGAAAAACAAAATTAAGGTGTGACGCTGCTGCACTGGCAGCATGATCAAATATCTACTGCCGATATTGAGCTGTGCTTTTTATATTCTAGATAAATTCATATATTGTATACTGGGGTCAGTATTGTGGGGATTTTCCTACTTTTCGGTATTTTATTATTTTAATTTATTGTTTTATTTGGTAGGGCCAGTGCACATTAATAAAACATCACTGTAAATGTGACAGAGTTTTTCATCAGTAGTTCCTGGACAGATGTTACAAAGTCACCCTAAAAAAACAGAAAATAAGATTTAAAAGTTATTCATCATTTATCCTTTTATATGCATGCAGAAACAATAATAAAAGGAGAGAGAATATTAATATAAGTAGAAACATCATTCAAGACACCCTTATACTACATTGTCAAGTACTATCAAGAAATGCAACACAGAAGCTCATAAAAAACATATACAAATAAATAAGGGATAATTATGTGTATGTTGTTTTACATTACCTAGAAAATCTTCTCAAAATGCTCTTTCAATGCGGAAACACAATATTAATTGATACACAAATCAAAGGTGCAATGTGTAATGTCCAGCCACATGCTCCAAATAAATGGTGGGAAGCATTTCACCTCTACGATTGGGTCCATTCAATCTCAATTTACAGTCATCAGTTTTTAAACAAATAATAACAAATTTGGCGAGAATACGACCAAACTGCTGAAACTCTGAGAGCTGGTTAAAATAACTCTGCTATCTTATAATCTTCACATGTGGCGTTAGCTTATAGTTGACGTTAGTTCATTTAAAATTAAAGTTAGTTTTTTGAATGTTTTAAACTAAAATTCTGGCCACATCTTGACCCTTTAAAATAAATTACTGGAGTAGCTTCCTTTTGAATTGTGATCTTTACTAGTTGCTACTTCATGTCTCTTGTGCTGTAAAGCGTTTATTATTATTTAGTCCATCCTCTGTAGGTCTGCTATTGGGCACAATATTTTTCTTGTCTTTGCTTGAGCATTAAGGCCTTCCACATTATTTCTTCTCTGAACACACTTCCATGAGCTGTACAGTCATAAATAGTTTTGGTGGGGTTGAGAGTTTTTTCCATTTCAGGCCCGGTCTTATCTTAAGTGGTCTATGGTAAGTGTACGGCCTCTCCCAGTAGGTGCAGTGGTCCAATTGACACTTCAGTCCTTCCAGAGAGGGTGACAGCATCTCCGTGGCCAGATAAGGGCTGAGCAGAGGTTTACACCGGGGGAAAGAGGACCGGCTCCAGTGGGAGGAATGCTGGGAGGACAGAGGGAAGCAACTGACCGGCCCCCGGATCAGCTGCTCTTCCTACATTTATCCTGACAAGTTGTGAACTCATTAGCATCTTCATAGTAGTGGAGGTGACTCACTGTTACAGCAATCACCGACATGGAAACACAAAAGTCCACCTTTAAATCCTAACACACACTTACATGTGATACTCGACAGGAATGCCTGAGGACAGTGTGATTGATTTTGTCCGCTGTACAAGAAAAGAAATCTGCATATTATTAATTTTAGATTTCTGAGTTCTCCTCTGCCACATTTCATTACAAACATAAAACTGACAGTGTAAATTGTGTTTTGAGTCTCCCTCTATATGCAACCACGATACATGCTTTTGTTTTTGCAATCAAACAGCACAAGTACAGCAAAGCCCCAAACACACATGCACAGATGTGTCTTCCCATGCTGTCCTAAAAAAAAGTGTTAAACTTAAACTAGCTGTATGTGCAGTTGTAGCCTTTTTTCTCCCATTCAAAGCCGTCGGTGTTTTGCATTGTGTGCGTTCGGCCTGTGTCTCTGTGTTTTGTGAGAGTGGGAGCTTGAGTGTGAGCAGCGGCAGCCACAGGTGTGAATGCCATGTGACTGAGGTCAAGAAGGGTAAAGTGAGAGTGTTCAGCTGTCTGCTGAGATCACTATGAAAGAGGAGTAGGTTAGGAAGGTACCAAGCAACGGTGTATAGTGAGCCTAGCAACACAACCATATGTGTGTGTGTGTGTGTGTGTGTTTGTTTGTTTGTATGTATGTGTTTTCATTGGGCATTTAGCTGCATCTCTTTGGATCACTCTGCATCCAGAGTGACATAGTGAGGCATTTTTTTTGCAGATGCAGGGATAAAATCTTCAGGATATAGCTTACGTTGTGTCCCACCCAGTGTGTGCATCTGTTCAAACTCGTCAAGGCAGTCATCACATCTGAAAACATCTTTATTTCTTTTTCTTTTTTTTTACAGTGTATTGCTCCATTTCGCAATAGTGCAAAATTCAATATTTTAAAGTTCCTCATAAATAACAAACATATAATAAATAAACAAGTATCACCACATTGAACACAAACAAAAAAGAAAAAATAGCTACAGTCACATTGGAATTGCACAAATGGATTTAAGATGAACACTCTTTGTATTTACAGTTCAATCAGCAGAATGGAGGCCAAAGTCTTATGTGGTTTGGTGTGCACATCTCTTAAAGTCTGGCCCTGACTCACTGCGACTTTACAGAATAACAACATCTCCATAAGACCATCACAGCCACTATTCTACTGGGTCCGCTCGAACAAATGAAAAGTAAGGTAGTTATAGATAAACAGAACTGGATCAACAAAATCCTTCAAAAAGGGAAAAAAAAGGCAACTTCTCAGAAGTTTGGATTAGTTTCACTGCGCTACATAAAATCTGAACTGAACCCGGGTATTAATTGAGTCATCAAGACTCAAGGTAAACCATTTATTTTAGACAATGCAAGTTCAGTGGTGACATCCCCAAGTCATCCACCACACGTTATATAGCCAGTATATCTGCAGATAATTGTACAGTTGTTTCTAAGTTCAACTTTGTTGCAATAGAGTTGGATCCATTTCAACAATGAGGTAATATAACAAGACACCACACTTGATTATGTATGGAAGGAAATATGACAGCACCAAGTGTCAACAGCATTACTCATTAGTGTCAAGTGTTGGTATACAGTAGGTTTACTCATACTTGCTGCTTTAATGCCATTTTAAACTTGTCATGTGTCCAAGAATTATATCCACTTAAAAAATAATTGAAGACAATATAGAGTCCTTTCATTGACTGGTCAATAGGTTTGCAAGCAACTAAAGCCTTTTGCACAAATGTAGCGGACATACGGTACAGTATTACGTGAGATCATGCTTGTGGCAGTGAACAAACTTTAAGAAATGTAAAGGAAATGCTGCATATCAAAATGCAACAATCTGTCCTCTTAACCAGGAGAAACTTCAAATGCACAGAAACTGAACAACCTCTCTCTCCCTTAGACATTCTCTTTGTCATTTCAATTGACGATATGCACATCACACACCTAAATAAATATATTAAAAACACTCTTAAGTAGGCATAGGTCTGATCTGTTTCCTCCCTTTAAAACAGAATATATTAGAATTTATAATTTTTTATAAATACATATAGTTCAACACAATACTTCTCTATTTTATAAAAAAAAGGATTAAACTCATATACAGTTCTGATGGGCTGACTTCTCTCTGTTCTCTGTGTCCATGCTGTCCTGCAGTGTGGGAAGGGTTTATAACGTTGCCTGTTACTACCACCTAGTGTGGCACAGCGGCACTACAACATTTTATCCTCCTGTTTCGGAGTCGATGCCAATCTGTAAACATGCATGGTATACTGAGTCAAAAGCTACATTCCAAAAGTAAAATCATTCAGTTTCTCTTTTCTTTTCTTTTTTTTTTTACATTATTGCAAAAAATCCTGACATCAAACTTAAAGTATTGCAGAGGACAACGACATCAAACCAAAAACATTTACATCACACATGACAGAATTAAGTGTCCACCATGTTTCACGATGAGTGTGTCAAACACTGGAGTGGTTGGAGAAAGAAAACTGGAGCTCGAGGACATGTTAACACACCCAGGCACATCTTTATACTCTTGAGGAGAGTGGGAGCTGGCGTCTGTATGGTGGAGCTGTACAGTGGAGATTCAGGCGTCCAGACCAGAGACAGGGCAGTCCAGAATGAATGGCAAACTTGGTAAAGAGGAGCCAGATTGGTATGACCATAAAATAAAAAAGATATTGTAGTGGATCATTCAGGAATCATAAGTTGTCCCTTAACTGTTCATGACAATTCATAGTTACCTGTGGAATTATTTTTTTTTGGGAGGGTGGGAGGGGGGGGGGGTTACAGGGTACTGCACATTGACTTTTTTTTATTTATTTTTGATTTATTTTGTAAA
This sequence comes from Ophiodon elongatus, assembly GCA_016806645.1. Taxonomy (NCBI): domain Eukaryota; kingdom Metazoa; phylum Chordata; class Actinopteri; order Perciformes; family Hexagrammidae; genus Ophiodon; species Ophiodon elongatus. Next base: position 2,225,941 of record JACSYO010000285.1, on the reverse strand, counting down.
ATGTTCTTAAACCATGGTTGGCCAACCTTTTCCAAGCCTGCCACTCATTTTGGAGGGTACTGTATTTTAATGAAGCCAGGAGCCTTATCCTCACCTTCCCCCGTTCTCCTCTCCTTCCTCCATCCATTTACCTTTATCCACTCCCGTCCTCCTCCCAGTCTCAAACCGAGCAGTTGCGTTTCTTCCCAGAGCCAGTCTGGGCTGTAGCAGCGGAGGCTGAGGTCAGCCAAGCGGTGACCCCGTGTCAAAGGCTGGTGGAGGAAACCGAGAGGGTGGGTGAGGAGGGCGGTGGGAAGTTCAGCAGCTCCAACACGGCCACGCCCACGCTGCTGCGCCGCGTGAACATGCAGGAGGCCGCGACCCATTTGTTGCTGCGTGGGTTGTACTTCTCGATGGAGTTGAGACTGGAGCTGCCATCGTTGCCTCCCACTGCGTATAACCAGCCATCCATCGACACCAGGTCATGGGTGCTCCTGGAAGGAAGAAATCATCTAATTCAGTTTTAAATTCAACATGTATTGTACAGCCATATTTTGTATAAGCTCTGTTAATTTATGGAGCACTTATGCAGGAGGGAATAATAATCTCTACGCATTCATTACAGAGTGCCGATAGAAGCCAGCTCATGTTAATTTAGAGCGGGTCTTTGCATTACATTCACAAAATAGAAGACCACTGCATGAACATTATCAATGATTGTGTAGAAAAAGTGAAAGATAACAAAAGAGATTATGAGATGCACAGATGGGACAATAACTGATATTTTTGAATTTAGAAAATACTGAAGCTTCATTATTATCGCATTAACTAATAGTGGACACAACGGTGAGTTCCTTCTGTGCCACACAGTTTGAGGACACCAGGAATACTTGCCTTAATTATTAATCTTAGCAGTGGATCAGAAGAAAAGTTAATGGTTTTGTTGGGACAATAAAAGAGACAGATCTTTTTCTGCCATCAAAGATAAATTATTTCAAGAAATAGTGTTAGCTTTTGAATACTGCAGCCATTTCACAATATAGTGAGATTATTTTGGCCAAGACAGTTATTCTACAATATTTTCACATTGGCACGTGTAAAATTGAAGAGTGATAGATTAGTGGTCAATACAGCGTGATGTTTTGGACTTTGCAAATAGAGTCTCTCATCAACTGGAACAGAAATACTCTCAAAGCCACACAGCTGATTAACACATGGGTTATTCATAAGGCTGCATAGTACACTGTTGTGAGGTTTACCTGCGCCTACAGTATACTGACTCACACACAAAGTGTGTCTCAGCGTGTGTGTGTGTGTGTGTGTGTCACGAGGCCTGGGGAATAAGTGAATCTGCTGATGTATCCTCAAATGCAACACTGCTACATCTGTAAATCACCCTCTCTGATGCATATCTTATACATCAGTACAATGCTGTGAGTGTGTGCATGCACGCCTGCTTTGATGATCACCCGTAGGACAAGTTTCCTCTTCTAAGAAATAAGACAGAGCCGACTGTTGTGGAAAATAGGTCATTTGATGTCTATGCCGTAAGAAGATTTAGGCAGTAAGTAAGACATCCAAATGCCCCAAATCGTACGCCTTGAAGAGTAAAGACTTTCCACAGAGCTACATAATCGCAGCAGGGGTACCTTTTTTTTTTTCCAAGCTCAACACACATTAGCTTTTCAAAAGAAATGTTATCTTCTACTTAGTTGAAGGCAAAACTGGGGGTACCACAGTATTTTTTAGAAACAGACCAGCTAAGTTCACCCCCTTTTCCAAGCTGTCACATGATTGTTAAGAAGCCTGACAAAAAGGATAAAAGGTGGGCAGGCCCAGACAAAAATGAGTGCGTCTGAGGCCTATGCATTTCAGCATTTAATTACTGGCGCGTTTAACCTGCGCAGTTGAACTAGTAGAGCCAGTTCCTCCTGATGGCTGAGGTGTGTCTCATTTTATTACATTGTTTGCCCCGTTAGCACCGTTGGCTGCACATTTTTGATTTGTTATATTGTTCACGGTTGGACGAGTTGATGTCACTTCTTTCCTTATCATATTGTTGCACCCTTAAAATGAACCGTCCACGAACAAGTCCATCTTCATTTTGCAACATCTATTAACTAATCCCACATGTTTTGCCTTCAGCCTGCATACATCACCTCTTTCTCACACGTCTTTCTTAAAGCGACAGTGCTCTCTTCTAAAGGGTCAATACAATAAATCTTCCCTTCACAGATAATACTTAAACAGGTAGGTACTAAGAAGAAACATTGGCGTAATAAAATATGAATCAACCTAAACACACATTTAAAGTAGATTATTAATAATGGACACGGTGGTATTAAATCAGCTAGAGATATAAAATAACATGTTTCAGGGCGCTACAATACTATAACCGTTTAGAAAGACGTCTTTGGTCACTGGACCTGAACGTTACCATTCTGTTTTTTTACCAATAATGAATTCTGGGTGCAGGCTAACCTGCGTATGTTCATGGGGGCCACTCCCTCCCAGGTGTTGGCCTTGGGGTTGAACCGCTCCACAGAGTTCAGGCAGCTGGTGCCGTCGTTGCCCCCGGCGACGTACAGCATGCCGTCCAGCACGGCCACCCCGGCACTGCTGCGCCGACTCAGCATGTTGGCAATAGCCGTCCATGCGTTGCTCTGTTTGTTACATCAAGGGACTGAGCATTGGTCACAGGTGCATAGGTACATTCGTAGTGTATGGTTTTGTCTCCACATTCAGTTAATCCTGGCAACAGACACGTTACTTTGATGCTAAATTGAACAGCACGCCATTTACCTGGGGGTCATATTTCTCCACTGTTGCGAGATGTGAGGAGCTGTCATAACCTCCCACTGCGTACAAGCTGCCATCTGGAGGGGAAAAGGGAGGAAACACTCAGAATGTAAATATTAGCAGTCGAATGCCAAGATGGTAGCTCCCTCTTGATTTCAAACATTAAATTGCAAACAGTGAAATATAAACATACAGTAGAACAACATGTTCATAATATAATGGTTTTCGGCAAGTTCCTACCCAGAGTTGCTACTCGGACATATCTCCTACGGGTGCTCATGGCAGCAATCGAGGTCCATGTACTGGTCAGAGGGTCGTAACGCTCTGCACTGAAAGAGAAGAGAAAGACTTGCTTGTATTCATAATAATGACACTGAAAGGCTGCCCTATTTTAGAGACATAGCCTAGAAAACAGCATCAAGACTACACGGCAACAGAGGATACAACAATGCAGCAAAATGTAGCTTAACAGTATCTGGTTGTTTAGCATTCATCACCAGACGTCGTCTATACCTATTGAGGCAGGAGGCTCCGTCGTAACCACCAGCAGCGTACAGCAGGCCGTGCAGGACGGCTACACCCAAACAGCTCCGCCGTGTGCCCATAGAAACCTCTGGTTGCCAGGAGTTAGTGATGGGGTCGTAGGACTCCACGGTTGCGAGGTCTGAGGTGCCGTCGTACCTGAGGAGGCATTTGCATTGAGGAAAGCACTTAACAGCTTATCAGGAGCACAAGGATGAAGCTGTTTATTATTTTCCATGTAAATCATTCACATTTTACACCTGCCAAAGCTTCCTTTTTACAATCAGGTTTAGTTCACATCATACGATGTAGTGTTTGAGTAAGAGATGGTGGGTTAACTAGCTCAAAGCTCAAACACTGTAGTTCTTACACTCACCCTCCAACGGCATAAAGTCGGTTCCCGATGGCTGCCACGCCCACCCGTGCCCGCCTGGTGGACATCGAAGCCACCATGTGCCAGCGATCCGTCCTGGTGTCATACGCCTCGCAGTCTCCGTGGATGGCAAACAAGCTGCCGCCACCTGCAGACACACACAAACACAATATGGTGAATAACAACGCAGTAAAGTAAATATGATATTCTATTATTATAAAGGAACATAGGGATTTTGACCAATGCATGCCATCATTTTGGAGGATTTTTCCATGTTGCTGGGTTTTGGGATGAGACCCAAGTTTACTTCTGGGCTCAGAGCAGCAGCATCCACTTAGTCTTTTGTTTTATTGATTTGAATATATATATATATATATAGATATAGATATATCTATATATATATATATATATATATATATATATATTCCTAGTTCAGCTTAACCCAACTTTATATTTAATTTAAATTAATGAAAGTGACACTGTGTGACTCCAGTCATTCAGTGTGCACGAGGCAGAAAGCCGCAGTAGTGCTGCTTTTTTTCATGATTGAATATAAACTTTCATATTCAAACATCTGTTTTTTTTTACATATTTAATATATATATATTTTTGAATTTAGAAAATAGTCAAATCAAAACTTAGCACTGCCTAACGACCGGAGCAAACATTGTCATTTTACAGCTAAATAGTACAATAAAATATGTTTCTGAAAATATTTGAGAAATAGGCTGGAACAGAATCTTGATTCATATTTGATATTCCCTGCCTAGTTTTATAGTTTGATCGGAGTTCACAAGCCTCGCAGGTAGGGATTGACGCTGCGTAGAGACTTCTTGGTTCTGATTGGTTGTTTTCCTTCAGGCGCGGTGGAATCTTGCAAATGCTATTAGGAGCCAGAAGAACCTGATTTATTCACAGATTATCTGTCCGACGTATTACGGTAAGAATACAGTGACGGTTTGAGCAAATATGACAAAAGTTATTTTAATAAAAGTTACCAACTGTTTCCTTAAAAGGTATAATATGCAGCATTTTGTCAGTTGCTGAGCAGCGTTAGCGAGCAGTGAATCGGAGAAATTAAACGTTATTTCCTGATTGTTTCACGGCAAACACGGCCACACTTTCCGCACAACCTTGCGGGAAGGTGCCGCGTTAAAGAATTTTGAATGAATGCACCCTTCATCGTGTGGCTCACCCGGGCTCCCGGTCAAAAAGACACACCGGTAGCAGCATGACGCACACAGCAGAGAAGAGAGAGAGGAGCACTTGAACACACACAGCGATGTCACAACCTGTTCTCATACAGCCGTTCTGTATCATACAGACGCCAAAGGGTGCCTTGTGCCTCGGTATCAGACACCGAGGGGGGGCGGGTTTTGAACACCTGAACGGGTTACACCCCGACATGGGGCACAAAGGCTTTTTTGCTGATACCGAGGAATGTCCTGTACATAGCAAAATAAGAAAAGAGAAAATACAGGTAGAGGCCAAGGTCTCTGCGTATTATACCCTTAAAATCTAGAAACTCTTCAAGCCATTAAACGACAGTGCTACAAAGATCCCTCACAACAGCTCATCTAATATACTTATATCAGTTTTTTTCAACTCCCAGCATTACAATGCTGATGTTTGAACTGACGTTAATGAAGATGAATTGAAGTGTGGCCTAGGTGTACCCTACTGGGTACCTTCAGGGGCACACTGACCAACGGCGAAGAGCACAGGGCTTGCACCCTCACAGCGTCGCAGGCGCGTCCGGCTGTTGCTGAGGACTCCCCTCTGCTCGGGCATCAGGTGGTACTTGAGAGCCTCGATCAGAAGGTCCTTGCACTCCGAGTGGTGTCGCACCAGCAGCTCTGTGTCCACGTTGCTCATCAGAAAGTCTCGCCTCAGCAGTGGCAGCCGCACACACTTCATCAGCTAACGGGGGCAGGAGACGGGGAAAGGAGGAAATGTGATGGGAGGCGGGTTTTATCCAGTATAGTAAAACTAAGATAGAAATAAGTAAGGAAGTCTTACCCAGGGTACATGTTGCCTTCGTCCATCTACATCATGCTTCACCCAGCTCAACACAGCCCGGTACACTTCCTCTTCAGATGGCACGTTGAGATTGTCGCTGGAGATCAAATCCAGGACCTTGATGGACAAGACAAAGCAGATGCGCAGAGACATTTTATATAATCTTTTACAAAAGCGACTTCCCCAAATTCAAACTCCCAGTGCCTTTAATTCAACTGTGACCATCGGAAAAGCACAAGAAACGATGACATTAAAAGCTCCCTGACCAAAAACATATCGACACACGGGAAGTAAATTGTATTGGTCAAGGACAGCATTAGTTACTGCACGTTGTACCTGACTTTGTGATGAACTGTTGCCTCTATTCTCTCTCCTCTCATTTGTTGTACAACGCTCCGTTTTGTCCGCGTCGAATCTAAATGAGACTCATCAAACAGAATCCCTCGATTCAAAATAAAGCGAAACACAATAAATGCCTGTGTGTTACATCACGGTCAGTATGTGGGGTAGTGGTCAGCGATATATTCAAGTTACCCCTCCGCGTATGTGTGTGGCACACCGAGTGCTGCAGTCTGAGTGGCTGGCTGGCTCTGTTCCCAGATCAACCCAAAGCTGGCAGGGCTGGGTGGGGCCAGAGCAGCCAGCTGCTGCAGCTGTCTGGCCCGGCCAGATCAGCGCAACAGTTAGCAGCCTCCCAGGAACAGCCTGCCCTAATCCACAGCCACATGGGGAAATACTGCCACTGCTACTGCTACTGCCCCGCCCTGCAGTTAATGTGATGCAGTACATGCGGAGGTAAGGGAGTTACCTCTGCATGTACTGCATCACATTAACTCAGGCAAACGATTGTGTGTGTGTACGTGTGTATTAACGGTCCTTGAAGTGTGGCAGCAGGAAGGGGGGGGGGGTGTATGAATTGGTTTTGAGATGTCTTTTATACACCACGACACTCAATAATTAGGATGCGTCCATCCTTTGTTGTCTTTACGATGTCACGCATGTGACGCTAAGTCAGAGAAGCGTCACCAAATCAGACTAGTCACAACCTTGCCATGCCTCGCCACTTCCTTCACAGAACATGGAAAGAAATATGGGACATATTTCACAGCTCCGTGAGCTCAGAGTCCTCCAGAGCAGCCTGTACATAAATCGAGATCTGATGCAGATTGACTCCAGACACGGAACAGCTGCAGACAGAATGGGACGATGAGCCAAGGGAAATAGACTGAAAAATAAAAATAAGGAAAAGAAGATGGTTCATTTTGAATGTGCCTTTATGCAGCTTAACTGGGTCTGTGTGAATGGACGGTCCACTCACACTCCCGTGGCAGATTCAGTCTCAGGGCTTCGAAGACCTTGAGACTGAAGCTTAGAGTTTTACTCTCATGGAGCACAATCTCTTTAGTGCAGCGGGAATTGTTCCTCCGGGAGGTGTGAAGAAGCGGCAAAGTGATGCTTATGTTCATTTTTACTTTAATTCTTTGCCTCCTGGAAAGACTGAACAAGGCATTTGTTTGAAACAGACACCATGTCATATAAAAGATGATGCACAACACAAAACCCATCCGACACCTGACAGGAGGAACGTATCACCTGCTGCGCTTTTAGATGCAGTCTGATATGTTGAGGCCTAAAAAGCAAAAATAAAAGCAGCAACAAAACAAAATAATGTGAAAAGTTAAAACACAACCAAAACAACAGGGTTGATAAAGTGTGGATTCTAACTTAAGTATTGATGTGAAATGCCTGATTTAGGTATATTCGCCTGATTTTGTCTGGGAATCAAACTCCTGGCCACAGCAGGCCAATACTGAACAAGCAAGACGACATCTTCCCTACATTTCCAAACACTTTGGCTGAAAATGGCCAGAGTAAAATGTTCAAACCCAAAAATAAACCCTCCTCGATACCTCAGAGAAGTAAGCAATGCTGTGAACTCTATACAAGGCTGTGGTGAATGCCACTGGCTTTGCCTAATTTCCACTTCCAGGACAGGAACCACAGCATTGCCACTGCTGAGCACAGCTGATGAATAAGTGATAGTTTGGCCAAGTTGACGCGCCAGATAAAGTAGTCCATGACAGCACAGGGGAATGAAAAACACCACAAGAGACAGTGATTGATGCAGTTAGGTTAGATGAGGAGGAAAAGAGGTATTTCTAATGAGTGGTCAAAACAACAACATATACAGGCAGCAATGCTCATAGTGAGGAAAGGGTGATAAACAAAATGCAGGAGCTAAACTGAGTGTTTCTTAGTATCCTGTATGCTTATATGTGATGTTTATTTGGAATATTTCTAAGCATTTCCCCCATGTTCCCCATGGTGACTGAACATAACAACACTACTAAATCAATTAAGCAAATGACTGGCAAACTGAGGCGAGCAATTACCAGTAGATAGATCTACCAACAACCTTTTTCCCCCACTATGAATATGCCACCATTAAAACGACTTCATTTAAAAAGCTCCAGTCGGCAGAGGTCCCAGCAGGAGACGGAGAGGAAGCGTCGTCCTTACCTGTTTTAGTGGCAGCAGCATGAACTCCTCAGTCTTGGACACCTCCACAAAGTGCTGCAGGACATACTTGTGGGCTGACTTGAGCAGGTCGCTGCAGGAGTGCGTGTCAGCGAAGCCCCGGATGCCCAGGCAGTTGGAGGGGTCCAGCTGGCTGAGGAGGAACTTACAGCAGGCGTCCCGCACCCCGTTGAGCTGCAGCAGGCTGGCGGCCGGGAGCAACGTCTAGAAAAGAGGGCAATTACAGGTGGAAATACACCAAGTCAGTTTGATGAATGGGGTCAAAACACAAGTCTAATTTAACAACCTTGCCCATAAATCGGAACTCCTCTACCTGCACGTTGCCTTCCCCGACCACAATCTCCGCTGTGTAGGCGTACTGGACCAGCTGCTCCAAAGCCTGGTTGTCGATGTCGTGCAGGGTCACGTGGGTCTGCCGACTCTCCGACATCTCATCTGCATGACCGCACAGAACGAGAGCCGCTACATTTTTTTTCCTATGAATTATAGCCAGTAAAACTCTGGCTGATATAATCGCCTCCCTGTCCAATCATGCCGACACGTGGAGGTTCCTCATGTATACAGCGGCGCTGTAAAAATATGTTGCTGCCCATTTAATCGCTTGTTTTAACAAAGTGGTGTAACTTTTTTTAAATTCCTGAATCGATACACCCTTGCCCAACGTGGGCGTTCCCGCATAACTCTGTGTCGGGAGGTTCCACATCAGCAATTAAATGTTTTATCTCTTATTACTGAGAAGTAGGGTTGTACCCGATACGGATACCTAGGCTTCTGGTATTGGTCGTTTGCTTGCAGAAACTTGTAGAACTCTGGATCTTTGTTCTTTAACCTGGACAGCTGCTCCTTATGCTGACTGGCTTTACCTTTTTATTGGCCGATACCAGTGTTTCATTAATAACCTGTATGCCTCACTGCGTCGAAGTGACTGGGATCATTCTTTTGTGTGTAAGGCAACACCAGGCTTGACTTAAACATCGTCTTAAACACAATATCTGAAGGGAAGCTGTGATTTTGCTGTTTGGATGATCATGAAAGATCTGCAGATTCAGTTAAAATGGGCCAATTAGAGACTTGGTCAGACGAGAGGAAGCCTTGCAGCTGTGACTCAAAGCCAGACAGCTGAATGTCTGGAGACACATTGTGCCCTCACAAAAGGGAGGAAATGTGAGACACACACACAGACAGACACACACACACCTCATCTGACCACTAGTGCCCCAGACAGGAAGAGGGGAAAGGAAGCGATGATGCTGAATGGATGAGGTGGCATTCACTGCACACGCAAGTTGTTGTGTTATCAAACTCTGAGTACCGGAGCAGAAATGATGCACAGTTTGATGTCAGAGCTTAAAGTGTCTGAGGCATGCGACATGCTGGGCTTCATGGATTTCAGGGATAAAGCAAAGCATAAGCAGACAGTGTGTGTGTGTGTGTGTGTGTGTGTGTGTGTGTGTGTGTGTGTGTGTGTGTGTGTGTGTGTGTGTGTGTGTGTGGACTGAACTTACTGGTAAACATTGCGTGGAAGTAGGGGCTGCAGGATGCCAGCACCACTTTGTGCGCCTTGATTTCTTTGTTGGAGACATGGAGCACAATGTCACACAGCAGGCCACGCTGTCTCATCCTGTTCATGGACACGAAGGAGTCGTGGTAGTGGCGCTTGGAGTTGTGCGAGATGCTGTGGCCATCGCGGTTGAGCAGCTGCATGCCCCCCTCCATCATGGTGCCTGATGTGGCGGTCGCTGGCTCTTGCCTGGGCCGCACTCTGGGCAACTGGAAAGACATGCAGAAAACCATTTCCCCGTCTGTTAATACCAGTGTCATTAACTCGTAAGAATGTCTTGTCATTATAAAAAATGTCACCTGCGAGAGCTTAGTTGATCTGCCGGGAGGCAGGTGTTATGACAGGTGTCCTGAGCAATGATGGTACCTATTTTTTCTGTTATAGTACCCGACCTGACAGCCATGACAGGAAGCCTACCAGCATGATGGAAATCTCAGTACAATTACAAAGTGTAGTAGGTTGGCTGGCCTAATTATGTGACATTCAGCGTCAAGACTGATTAAATCACATTATGACAATAGAGAGTCAAGAATGGACATTATTACTTAAACTTAAAACTTATACTGGAATCAAATCCATGCTGACTTCTCATCTATTGAACAGTCTTGGTTTATCTTATTACAATGACTCCTGACTGGCCAGTTTAATTGCCCCCCCCACCCCCCCGCCCCGACCTTACCCCAGCTGCAGCCTCCCGTCTGCAGGGTGGGAGTAGAGGAGGATGTAACCTGAGTTAGCCTTTTCCTTCGCATCCGCCTTGCTCTCGGATGGAGAACACACTTCACGATGTTGCATAACCGTCGTCACGCAGAATCTTAGAAGTTGTTGTCTGATAAATATTTAGGATGCACTAACGCAAACTACTGAATGAAGAGAATATTTTCACTCAAATATACTGAAATGGAGGCTGTGATACATTAGACAGGTAGAGAATAGGCCCATGAGCAGAAGCTAAGTGGTTAGAAAAGTGTGAAGCCAGATACTCAGAGCGTCCACATAATGGGTTGTTTGAAATATCCTTATGCTCTAGTGATGTTTTACTTTTCATTTTGAATTCATTACTCAGGTTTGTAAATGTAGAGGGTTGTTTGTGACAACCACATCCTCATCAATGAAGAACATTGATCAGTTGGAAGTGCAAGACATGCAACGCTTCAGGCTAAAAACAAAACAACATATCTATTCTGATGAAGTTGAGTTTCACGCGTCTTTCTGGCCAAAAAACCCCAATGCACTGAGAATAAATGCATCATAATCATGTTGTCATCTGTTCAGAGTCTGTGCTGTCCCACCGAGGAACATCTCAAATGTCACCACAGCTGCCTGGCGACTAGTTTCGGGTCCCATTTTCCAAAACACAATGGGACGAAGAAAAAAAAAAAAAACACACACACCAACCATGTTCCTCTATGAGGGAACAATCTGCTCTCGTGCCCAGGAGAATAACGTGGAACAATGCTGCAAGCTGAAACATGGGCACACAGGAGGTGGAGGCAGAAGTGAAAACCTAATTGCCACAGCCAAAACTAACAGAGTAAAGCACTTGTCCTGCTCATCCCCGGCTCGTCTCTTAAAATTGTCTCTCCTCCTCTCTGGCTCCAAACCTTGGCTGACATCCACACAAAGACTATGTGGCTCCTTGACAAACATGCACAACACAAATGCTGCACTGTAATCCCTTCTGGACACCTGAAGGAGGTTTCTATTCATTGACAGCCTCCGTGTGTGCTTTGGCACCCACACACACACACCACCCCCCCCAAACCCCCACTCCATCTATTTTGAATAACAGCTGCTGCAACAGCAATAGAGAGAATCAATGTGTCATTTCTTTACCGGTGGCTGTGTTGCGGTTATCCTCGGACGCAGTGTCTTCCTCAAAGCGATGGGAGATAAATCCGCCACTGTCGCAGTCAGATTGGGTCTAAAACGAGCACCGGTGTCCGGCTATCTGTCCATAATTCGACTCAAGCATAGGAAATATGAAGAAAGCCTGTTTCGTGCTGTATGAGGTTGACGTCAATGCAAAAAAAAAACTGCACGAAAGCTGACATCGTGTGTTAAGGTGGAGCTGCAGCTGCTGGGGACGAAAGAGGAAACTGCTCCTGCTGTTGCAATAGCATGCCGAGGGGACGGAGGCTGCGCGTTAGAAATGCGCAGAAAGCGCACAATAAGGGCACATGTCAAAGGTCTCCAACGGATGTTTGTTTACTATTTGACGGGACATGAACGACCTTAAGCGCCCCCCTTTGTCTGGTCAGAGCCAGGAAGTGCGCTCAATAAATGAGCCTACGCGAGCGCGAGAGGCGGAGTTTTAACGGAGGAGCGCGGTGATTGGTCAGAACCCAAACCTCCGCCCGCCCCGGTTGGCCCTGGTCACCAAATCAAACACACCGTGAACAAAAACACATAGACTCAAGTGTTCAAGGAATGAATCGGTTCTAAGACTCCTTTCTAGGTTTTAAGGCTACAACTGTGGATGTGACAGTTTAGTATTAAGGTGAAATAAGAGCCACGACTGTGGTCATGAGTTATGATTGATTGTTTGGGCCGGTTTGGCTAACGTTAGCACAGTTAAGGTCACCACGAGCCGTCGTCGGTGTCGATGTGACAGCGATGATTTCCTCCTGTTTGTAAGCTTCCCCAGCTTTGAGGCTGGACAGTAATTTAAAAAGACCCCCTCCCTGCCCTGTGTCAGCTGCCTGTGTGTCGTGAAAGCAGCCGATCACTTAATTTGAACTCACGTGTGGCATCAAAACACTGCTTGTTCCTGTACCCGGCTGTGACAGTGAAATATCGAGGTTGCAGTGCTCGCCGGCTTTATTTTTTAAATGTATGGTTTGATTACGTGTTAATAGTGTCACGTGTTTCATGCTATAGTACATCAACGTCATCAAAAACTAAACAAAAAAAAATCCCTGCAGCGTTGGATCAAACGAAGTATGTTTTTTTAATTACATTTGTGAACTAATTCACGTTTTGGCAGTTTAGTGCCCGTGAAACGTAAAACCAACCGCTTGGTTTTTGTCGCGGGGCATTGTGGGTATTGATGTTTGAGGCAGTCACGTTTCGGATCCAGCATGGCAGGAAAGCAGAAAAGGCACGTAGACACTGTCTTTACCATGTACTGTATAACTAGAGTTTTAACAAGTCGCAAATGTGTGTGTTTGTACGTGTTGTGGGTCTAGTTCGTGTATTTGTGGAGATTCAAAGACTCGTTTTCGCTCACTTTGTGTGCGAAAGTGTGTTAGCTTCCCATGCTGTTAGCGCTAGCTAGCTGTTAGCTTTAATCAAACACCAGCTACATTTTCAGGAGTTTCTCTTTAATGAAAATAGGATTTTAATGAAAGTTTAGGGAGATTTGACTCGTTTTCCGACCAGCTGGCAGTGAAAGAAAACGTTTTGATTGACACTAAAATTCAGTAAAGTATCGTATATAACGTTATATATACACAGACCCCCCACATGTTGGCCAACTTATTTAATATGTTGAACTGTTGTCTTGTTTTTTGTAGGAAGTTGGAAGACCTCAGTGTGGATGAGTTCATGCTGTCAGGCTTTGCCAGTGAAGGTGAATCTGATGATGAGACTAAACAGCAGAATGGACCCAATAAACCGAACAAGAAGAAAGAGCTGGAATCTGAAGCCTTAACGACGTGGGTCTTTTGATATGGTGTCATTTATTTGTACATACTGTATATTTGTTGTGATGGTAATCACGACAGACGAGGAACTTCCTTGTGTTTTTGTTTTTTTTGTCCATAGGGATGATGGGAAAAAAGGTAAAGCCAGTCAGCATAAGCAGCAGCTGTCCAGGTTAAAGAACAAAGATCCAGAGTTCTACAAGTTTCTGCAAGCAAACGACCAAACCCTCCTAAACTTTGACGACACAGACAGCTCTGACGATGAGGATGAGAAAAAGTATCACAAATTGCCATCCGCACTGGAGGTAAGCTGGCTGCTGGCGTGTGAGTTCACGATGAGTTCATCAGTGAAAACAAATATCTTCATACTGTGGTGGTTTCCACGTAGGACGCCGGCTCTGGCGACGAAGACGTCTCTGACGATGAAGACGATGAAGACGATGAAGAGGGTCAGAAAGCTTCGAAGAAATCCAAGAAGGCAGTGGAGGCCATCAAAGTCACAGAAAAAATGATTGCAGACTGGAAAGCTGCAATGAAGAAGGAACCCAGCCCTCGTCTCTTCAGAGAAGTCACCCAGGCCTTTAAGGCCGCTGTGGCCACAACCAAGGGTGAAGGAGGGGCTCAGTGTCGATACAAGGTTTCTGACAGCTCAGGTAGGACACCATGTTTAATATGTGTATTCAAACTGTTGCATTTTGATTAAAAAACATACAGCATCATCACTTTGATAATTATTCTAAAAATATCTATGTATAGCAGCTTTAAATTAAATGTAGTCCATTATATTTCCTATGCACTGAAAGCTGGCATCAAATATCTGGTCAGATTTATTAATTTCTGATAACAAAGATGATTCAATAGACACATTTGGTCATTACAAAAAAAATGTAGGTTTAACACCCTCAAATATAAATTACGTTTTTGTTAAAATGTAGCTCATTGGTGTAAATAAAATATTTTTTCCCCAAATATTATTGGTGTCGGGATGCAGTTTGAAATTTCCATTGTGGTTTCATAAATTTGAATACAGTAAAAAGAGTGTGGAAAATAAAGAACCGCTGTGGGTTCAGCAATAACCAAAACAACCACATATGGTGGTTAAAAAACGAGAGACACTTGTTTCAACTCTCAGCACTGAACTGTTTCTGATGATTTTTAACCAAATACACAGTGACATATATTAGATTAATCTGAATGAATTGAAGTGGGAGAATTTTACTGAATGATACAAAACAATTCAACATGTTACGCTTCAGAAATATGCATAAATATCTCTTTCCCTGTGCTGTCTGCAGTGTTCAACGCCCTGGTCTTGTTCTGCATCAGAGATATTTATGGGGCCCTGCAGAAGATGCTCAACTTGAAGACAGAAAAAGACCAGAAAAAGTATGAAGTGGAGATGTCACATTTTTAGAAATTTCCTCCTGTTTATAGTCGTAATGTAGCTGTGGAAAGATGGTTCAGTTCTCACTTTTGTTTCTTTTGTTCTGTTCTCAGGTTAGTGCTCCCGTCGTCCAGTCCGAAGTGGCAGAAGAATCAGATCGACATCAAGATGTATCTCAGTGGAGTAGTCCAGGTTTGTTTTGCTCTCCGTCTCTGCTTCTTTCCCTTTTGAGTTCGGCCTCCTGTATTCTTGGGAGGTCGGCGGCAGAGAAATGCTTTTCTGTGACACTGAACAATCAATTTATAACCAAGCTGTACATGCCATGATGCGTCCTGAAAACATGCCTGTATTAGCTTCTGTTTCCCTGTAACGTCTCTTTTGTCTCACTCTCCTCCTGTAGCTGTTATCCTGTCTGACGGAGGCCACAGTCATCTGTGCAGTCCTGCGCCACGCCAACCAGCTCGTACCGTATTACCTTAGTCTCCCCAAACAGTGTCGTCACCTGGTGAAGGTAATGCGTAAATTATCACAGGATGGTGTGGAATGTCATCCTCAATTTAACGCTGCAAAAATAGTTTTTTCGTGAAATATTTTTGCTCATAAGCCATCTCATGTCTTTGTGTACAGCAATTGTTGAAGCAGTGGAGTACAGGGGAGGAGACAAGTCGGGTTCTCGCCTTCCTGGCACTCAACAAGATCTGCAGACACAAGCAGGAAACGTATCTTAACCCTATTCTCAAGGTGAGCTAAATGCTAAGTGATACAGAAATACAGCAGACCTGGATACACTGAGTGGTTCGATGTTCACTGCAAATGCTTAAAACCACAAATGGCTTGTAAAACCATTAAGTATTTTCATTTGTCCTGCTTATGATGTTTTTCTTTCTCTTTGCAGCAAATGTACATTTCCTATGTACAAAACTGTAAGTTCACATCTCCCAATGCGATGCCCATGATCACCTTCATGCAGCGGACTCTTACGGAGATGTACGCCCTGGACACACAGGCCACTTACCAGCAAGCCTTCATCTACATCCGCCAGTTGGCCATCCACCTCAGGAACGCCATGACCATGAAGAAGAAGGTTGGTCTTTGACTGTGTGTGTGTGTGTGTGTGTGTGTGTGTGTGTGTGTGTGTGTGTGTGCGTGTGCGCGCGCTCAGGGAAACGGCCTGCTTTTGTGCTTGTGAAAACTTTGAAGAGGCATACTTTGACATATAAAGACATATTTCAAATGCTCTCATAGTTTACAGGGATCGAGGTATTGGATAACTCTTTTTTTGTCATTTTTATGATGCGTGACTAAAGGATTATTCTTACAGATGCACCTATTTCAATTTTCTTGGCCGATTCGATTTTCTTTTATAAGTCTGACTATCCGATTTTTTTTTCCCCCTGTAATAACTAAACTTAACAGCATTGGTCAGGAATATCCTTTTTTATCTTTTCTTTTTTAAATGTCCCGAAACTTCCCATAAAGTAATTTCACTGTTCCAAAGTCAATGTAAACCGTCAACGATTCTAAATGTGATCCTTTTGTTTTTGTCATCGTCATCTATTATGGTTATTTAGATAAAAACATACAATTCAAATGATTAGGAAGTAAATGCTTTTATATATATATTTTAATATATTTGATTGAAATAACACCCTGACATTTGTAGTTTTAATTATGTATTATAAGCTTCCTAGAGCTAGTGTTAGGAAGTTAAACAGGTCATAGTTCCCTCTCTAATATCTATTTTATATTTCAGGTATTTATTCAGTTTATCACCAAAAAACAGCTGTTTAGCTCCATTATAAGCAGGAATGTGCCGGGGAGAGATACCAGGCTGTCGGCAGCATGCATGGGAATGGATTACAATATCATAAGTGTCTGATCAAGTTCGTAGTTCTCAATGTTTTTAAAGTTGTTCTTCCGCAGATTATTTTTGACTTGCAGTTGTGACAAATTGCAAGCTTTGTGTTCTTCACTCACGAACTTCAATACTGGCGACATGTTGTGTGTGTGTGTGGGCGTGGATGGGATGTAACTGTACATTTTGTTTTGGAGGTTCTTAGACCTTTAAGCACCTGTAATAAGACACTGACCAACTCTTGTGTGTTCTGTAGGAAACG
Source organism: Ophiodon elongatus (assembly GCA_016806645.1). Taxonomy (NCBI): domain Eukaryota; kingdom Metazoa; phylum Chordata; class Actinopteri; order Perciformes; family Hexagrammidae; genus Ophiodon; species Ophiodon elongatus. The sequence continues at coordinate 2,209,005 of JACSYO010000285.1, read as the reverse complement.
TACCAGTCGGTGTATAACTGGCAGTACATCCACTGCCTGTACCTCTGGTGTCGGGTCCTCAGCACCTTGCACCCCAGTGATGTCCTCAATCCTCTAATCTATCCACTCTGCCAAGTCATAATCGGCACCGTGAAGTGAGTATATTTATACACAATTTTATTATTTAAAGTGGTTTAAATAATAAACCACGTTGCATTGTTCTCCAGAACAATGCATACCAACAACTTGACACTTGGCGCTGTGCCTCCTTGGGTCCTGATCAATGCACCTGCCATGACGTAGTCGTGGGTTAGTCACGGAAACACCTACAGTCTAGTTCACGGGGAAAACACCAGGGCACACTTTACCGTGAGGTGCGGTAGGCAGCCTGGAGCCTGGAGCACCCAAATAAAAGGACCACCACTCAGCTGAAGACTGATTATGATCTTTATGCTTAAGATTAGACAAATGTATTGAATTATGTTACTATTCTAACTCATTGTTCCCCGAAATAACATAAAAAAAGCACTTAAAAATAATGCAATTCAACGGTATGCCACTTAGTGTGTACTTCTACTTCAGAGGAAAACATTATAGTTTTGCATTTACCTGAAAGAGAAATGCCACCGGTTATGATGCAGATTCAGATTAGATTCAGGAAATGGAGCATTTGAAATATGATGCATATTTATTTTTAAACTATCTAGCATCACATTAGAAGTGAAAGCTCCACCTTGAGTAGACGTTCAGTACGTTTAAGTGCTGACCATTGTAATAAAACAGCATGGATTTGATTAGCGAAGGTATTTTGGTGCTAACGTTATTAGTTTTGTAAGTATCAAATCTTAGAGCGGGGAAATTTACTCACGGGGGGGAAAAACACCCAATTCGCACAATGAATATTGACTGCAGCATCAGTAAAATACACTTTGCGTGATGAATACACTTTATCGATGAATCTGACCATTTTCTCATCTAATCAGTTAATTGTGTGCAAAGATATTTGGTTAACATTAATGTTAGATGAGGGAAAGCAGCAGATCCTCACACGTGAGAAGCTGGAACAATCAAAACTTTGGCTTTTTTCACTTGAACAATAAAAAAGTTGCGCGGTAAATTTTCTGTCAATCATCTGATCAGCGCTCAACAAAATTTGAGCACCTGCCAAATTAAAAAAATCAAGATTTGTTTTTCATTGATTATTCAGGTATTTTTGATCAAATCTATTTTGTCCTAGCAATGTTCACCACAAAAAGGACAATGTACAAATCTGTGCAGTTTTGGGGTCTGATAAAACCATAAACTCATGGATCCCTCAAACCGGCCTTCGTGAATCGTATTTTACTGGTTCACCAGTACCTGAAGTAAGACGCCGCCATCATCACATTGACACGGCTTCTTTTGTTGCTCATTATGGGGGCGGCTGTGGCTCAGGAGCTAGAGCAGGTTGTGATCCCAGACTTTTCCTCACGGCATGGCGAAGTGTCCTTAAGCAAGACGTTGGACACCAAGTTTCGCCTCGCATGGCGGCTCCGCCAGCACTGGCGTTTGATAATGTATGGTATTTGAATGGATGAATGAGAGGCACATTTTAAAGTGCTTTATGTAAGTGCAGTCCATTTACCATTTTGTTCTGAACATCCACTTAATATCAACACCAGCTTCACACATCGACATGAAGCTCACAGCAGAAAATAAACCGAGCAGAATTGAGAATAAAGGGTTTCCTTCTGCGACAAAACTGTATGAGTGACAGAATGGCTGCTGTCAAAAAACAATAAATAAGGCAAGATTATGCACAGAGGACAGCAGTGGTGAAAATTCACGCATGGAGGGTAATGTTAACACCGACTTCAGGTTATATAAAAACAGTGTAATCGTGATGTTATTTGTCTGTTATGAAGTTCGTTGTTTAACTGTGAAATACCCATCATTCAGTACATATCTTCAGCACTACTCTTTGATAACTAAATTGCCAAAGATTTGAGTTTCTATGCATATAAAATAATATTGAACAAAGCTATATGTAGTTACCTGAGTTATTTTTTGGGTGGGGATTCACAATATAAAACAACAATATAAAACAATATTTTAATGTGATTTCATCCCCCAAAAGTCTTATCAGTCATTTGTTAAAGGTGCTCAATCTGGAATTTGTGTGTGTGTAAAAACAACCATGTCACTACCTTTTACCAACAGCAGGTGGAGACATTGACCACTGTTTTCTTTTCCTGAACAGACTTGTGCCCACACAAAGATACTTCCCTCTGAGGATGCATTGTTGCAAAGCCCTCACCCTGCTGTCCAGCAGCACCAACACATTTGTACCGGTGCTGCCTTTCCTCTTGGAGGTAAGACTTCACGTCCTCTCCAATGACCAGCAGTCACCGAGCATAAATGTGGATCCGACAGGATTAATGCAGCTTGTGTCAGGTTTCCAGCAGTTTAAATAGTTTCTTTAACCGGTATACTGAACTGAAAGCCATAAATTGCTTGTGAATTATGCAGAATAAACAAAAGTCAGTTGGTTGTCTTCGTCTCAAACGGAAACGATAAAAAGGTGGTTGTGATGAAATGTTCCGTCAGTGGTTTGCTCTGGAAAACATCAGTGGCATCTGAAATGCATTTTGGTCTCAACGGCCACAACTGAAGGAGTTCAGGGGGAAACACACCCGAAAGAGGTGTGTGCGTGCGTGTGTGTGTGTGTGTGTGTGTGTGTGTGTGTGTGTGTGTGAGCGAGACACACACACACACACACACACACACACACACACACACACACACACACACACCTTTGTTATCAGACCAATCACTGGTCACCAACTGACAAAATTTTCTCTGGGTCAGGTGTTACGCATGTGATCGTGCGGTCTGTGTGTCTTTTGTGTGCGAATGTGTGTAAGTGTTTATGCGCGCCGTGGGGCGGTGCTGTCATGTGCCAGAGAGCGGTGTGCTGGCGGCAGCGACTAACTCGGCCCGCTCGGGGTGGGGGGGGGTCTGTCTGTCTGTGTGTGTGTGTGTGCGTGTGCGTGTGTGTGCGCGTGTGTGCGCGTGCATGTGCATGCAGCAGTTTGACCAAAGCGATAAAGGCTCGGTTGTGGTTTACACTCTGGTCCTAACACGCTGTGCAAACCACATCCTCCCTGCTTATGGCCCACTCTCCACCTCTTTTTCCCCGTACACACACCCAGAGCCCCGTCCCCGAGCCCCCCGACAGAAAACCGTGTTTATTTGTGACGCACGATATTTCCTGTGCTTTTTCTCCCTTACTGTTCCCCTTGTTAAAGCACTGTTAAAGGCAGGCTGAGGTACGCTGCTACTGTTTTAATTAGAGCAGTAGAAGCAGCCCCTTCCTCCTGTGTGTCTGTGCCTGTGTGTGTTCTCGCATCTCCAAGGGGGGTGTATGATTTGGAGCTTCCTGCTTCACTAGCTGTGCGTGGATGTGTGTGTGCGCGTGTGCGTGTGTAATCATTTGTGTGTATGTGCACGCACCAGGGTTGGCCCATGCCTTCCCACTTCCCCCTGGCTCCCCCGCAGACCGCCACCACATCCTATGTTTGTACAGACAGCACCGGCCAGGAGCGTTGCTCTGCTTCGCACACTGAGCACAGTAACGACCACACACACACACACACACAAACGCACAGAAATGCACAGAGATACGGGAGTCAGAAATAGCCTGATACACAAATACAAGACAGAAATTCACTTGCGCATTGTGGGCAGATGTGAAAGCTAAAGCTTGTAGACAAAAAGCCCACGCAATGGCTAGAATGTACTTTCACAGACTAAGATAGAAATGTGTCACCTCAGTAACACTGTAAGATGTAAAATGAACTGTGTAGAATGATAATTGTCACACACAGGACACTATCAACGTATACTGTACCTGTGGTTGTTCACTTGGGTTCCTTATGTTGAGAAAAAGTGAGATTTCCAGAGAAGAAGAAAATGTAGCTTTATTAAATGTATGTAAACGCTAAATTCAGAAACTGAGTAGGAGCAATATGGAAGTTCTAATAGAGTTCATTAGTTACAGGGCTTATTACTTAAGGACTGCTTTGACCTTTTTTTATGGGGTTTGTCAAGATTGGATAGTTGGGCAACAAGTCGAACCAAAAGACTGAATAACAATAATCACAAAAAGTAAACTAAGGTTATCGGGTCACATGTTGCTTTGGGCTCTGGGTCCATGTCCTACCCTGTTCTCAGAGTATGCATTTCACTACAGGACCAATACAACTGAGCATTTCTGAGCAGTTGGGTGTGAACCGTATCTTTCCTTTTTAGATCGTCCAACAGGTGGACTTCAACAAGAAACCAGGGCGAATGAGCAAGAAACCCATCAACTTTGCAGTCATCCTGAAGCTAAGCAACGTCAACCTAATGGAGAAGGCCTATAAGGTAATACCCCCGCCCACCTCCCCCCTTGTGAGGGGAGACAGTGGGACACGTTACGTCCTCTACGGTTTGTGTCGGTGCTTCTGATCTTTGTTGGAGCAACAGCTGATCAGATGAAGTGGTTCAAGTCTTAGTTAATGTTATTTTCACGTTGTTCCCTTCCACTGAGTGTTAGCTGCGTGTGTACATAAGGGGATTGAGGGCAGCACTGAAAGCCCCTTGTCAGGGCTCTAAACTGTCCCTCTGTCGCCGCGCTCAGCACTGCAGCCAAGAGGATTGCAGCACGGCCGTCTGGGATTATCCCCCACACTCCGCTCACTTGAGCTATTTCCACTGCTGTCACCTGGGCCAGCTGCCACGAACCCCAGCCTCATAGACACCCAGCGGACCTGACTACACAAGCACTGATCTGTCTAAACCTGAACACTTGTTAGACCGCATAGGCTAGAAAATCTCGCCTTTTTGTATTAACAAAGAGACGAAACTACGTGTCGAGTAATTTAGATGATGGGTTTGCGTGCTCTAGCTAAGTAGGTTTTTTTAGTTATGTTTGAATCAATCTATTTTAAGTCCAGCATGTTTTATGGCTTCATGGATATGTATTGGGGCCCATCCGTAGTTGACAGGCGCTGCTTTAACTTAGCCTGGTACGACTGGAAATTGAAATGCCATTTCATTTCACTTCATTTAATCAGTCAGTCTGACATCATGTGTGTGTTTAGGGGAGGGAGTCATTTTGTTTTGCACTGTCGAAACAATAGTGAGTGACATAACTGCCTTTTTCAGTCCAAACAGACCCTGTGGTAGCGATGGCTAGGACCCATCAAAAATAATGTTGATTTAAGAGTTGTTGTTTTTAGGCGTGGATCTCATCCCTCCTTATCACCGTTTTCTGTCACTGTTTTCTATTAAGTTAGCTCGGTAGCTCACCATCTTTTTGTAGGACGATGCGTTCCCATTTTTAATTACGCCTTCTAAGCTCTGATTGCTTCTTTGACCGGAAGAAACAACCATCAGTGGGCAGTGCACACCGGACCTATCTGAATCGAGATGTGGGCTCGGACTCGGAGGTCTGAAACAGACCGGACTGGGCTCAGCTGTCAATTGGGAATCTTTTTGTGAGAAGTGAAATGCTAAGACGGATATCAGTCTCGATGTGTGTTGGTCTCAGTTATGAACTGAATGTAGGTGCAGTGACACGTTTTACATGCATGTTTTAAGGTTAAGAGTATTGCTGACCAATCTTGCTGTTTTGTTGCATTTCAGGACGGGTTGATTGACCAGCTGTATGACCTTATACTGGAGTACTTCCACACTCAGGCCAGCTCCATCGGGTTCCCAGAGCTCGCCCTGCCCACCGTCATTCAGGTAACACAACCTTTTAAACTGATCCATGAATGGACCCCGACTCCTGAAAGACCTCGGTCTGTCTTTATCTCCCCCGTACCATTGTACACACACTCACACAGGTGACGCAGAAGTACATTCAGTCTAAACTAATTAACAGAGTTTAAAACCTGTCTGAATAGATGGTTCAGGATCTGCCAGGCTGAACCTGCTCCCCTCAGGGACAACAACCACAAACCCTGCTCCGCTGCGCCTAAACGCACCGTATGGGTGGACTGTTTTTTTTTTTTAAACACGGGTTCCTCCTTTCTCATACTTCCCCTCCGTGTCCCTGCAGCTGAAAGCGTTCCTGAAGGAATGCAAAGTGGCCAATTACTGCAAGCCGATGCGCCAGCTGCTGGAAAAGGTACAGGAGAACAGCAGCCACATCACAGGACGGAGGCAGAAGGCGGCCTTCGGAGTGGCCGATGCCACTGCTGTGGTGAGTGTGAGAAGGAAAGGAAGGAAGGAGGGAGAGAGAGAGAGGGAGGGAAGGAAGGAAGGAGGGAAGGAAGGAGGGAGGGAGGGAGGGAGGGAGGGAGGGCAGGCAGGCAGGCAGGGGACTCTCTTGTCCTGATTTAACAGGTTGCCTTTCCAGAGTCCTTATTTAACCTCTTCTGTCTGTTTGTATTTATTGTCAGTTTGGCTCTTCTGTTTCCATTATATTTATATTTATTTATATATATATATATATATATATATATATATGGAAATAATATGTTTTTGTGAACCTTTTTAAAATGGCTTTTCAAAATGTTTTAAAAGAGCAGTTGCTCTTCCATTAAAACACAATTACAAAGGGGAGTACCGATAATGAAAAGAATATATAATATAATAAAATAATGTAAAAAAATAAATGCAATAATACATTTGTTTAAAATTGATAGCAGACCTAAAGCATAACAGAATCACAGCACCTGGTGACCGCTACTCGCTGTTTACTTTTCCTTGTGTCATTTATACAAAAAAAGTAACAAAAACAGGCAAAGTCATGTATAGATGAAATAAGACAGAAATCAGGCATTATTATCAAAGATTGCAGTAATTTTTTTAACTGACTTGTAAAACCTGTATGGATTCATCGGTTTTTATGATTATGTAAAGATTTAGTGGATCATAATGCAGTAAAATGATAAGATCAGTTAAAAATGACTTGAAGCCAGAGTGAGTAATAATTATTGAGTCATGCTACAATATGCTTTATAATTTACCATTGTCATGTATGACAATTACTTTTATTGCCTTTTCTACGTATTAGAAAAAAACTGTTTTATTACACTTGGACAAGTAATTTCATTATCATTTGCTACAAGCTGTTTTATTTGCTCACCCCTATAGCCACATGCATTCGAAGGGCTTCAGACTACCTGGTATGTTTCCTCAGAAGTGATCAATCTGTAATTGAGCAGACAAAATCGCACCAATCCGTAGTCCAGACTCTGAAATATTACAGCAGCGTTCTGTGAGGCACGCTCATTTGGTCATGTGACTGCATTATTATTTTTTTTATTACTTGAGATTTTGGCTCAAACCACCGTTTGGATTTAGTGGTTCAAGGTCACTATGACCTCAAAATACACATATTTGGCCATAACTCTCAAATCCATATGCTAATTGTCTGTATGACATTATTTATAAAATGTTACACTATGAACGTTTTGTTTTACTCGTGTGTGTGAGGTTTTTATGGAATATTACACATTATCTTTTGAGAATTTTTACACTTTTGTGGCATACTATAGCATTTGTATGACATTTTCATGGCAGACTATACTATGACATGTTTTGTATTGCGTTTAAGGGTTTACTACTATGACCCTGTGTACTGTGACATTACTTTCATGGCATACTACACTATGATCGTTTTTATGACATTTTATTGACTTGCTATACCTTTTTCACGGCATACTGTATTATGACTTTATGATATACTATATTGATAATTTGTGGGACATTTTTATGGCATACTATGCAATGACATTTTTCTGTTAGATTTTAATGACGTACTATATTAGGACATTTTTGGGGATTTTTTTTATGCATTATTTACTTTGACAATTTCTTACGTCATTTTCGTGACGTACTATACTAACATTATTTGCATTTTACTTGCATTCAGTGACATTTTTCATGGCATACTACACTATGACTTGTTTTGCATTTTTAATGCACAAGTTTGCCTTTTTCATTGTAAGGAATACTATAGTGTGACATTTTATTATGACATACTCCACTAAAAATATTTTCTTGTATTGCATTTTTATGACATTGTGGAAATTTCACTCAATGAGTGTCTAAATCAGTTGTTTACACAACAATACAACAAGTTGTCATTTAGATTAGTCACGTCTGCCTCACACTAGTTAAATTTTCTGCTACACTTCACTAAACATTAACTGGTAGGTGGTGTCTTTAATATAAATGTTTTTGAGAGTCATCAAAAATAATTCAGTGTGATTCAGTTGCATGGCAAAGATGAGGTTTCTTATTAGGGCTCTTGTCCAGTTGAACCAGAGGCAGCGGGCCATCGGACCCTACAGTCAGCGATTGGTAATGGAGGCCACTTCCCTGTATAACTCTAAGCCTGGTTAAGAATGACCCCGTGGTTATTGGAAGCTCTCATGTGCTTCTGAACCACCGCCTCTGCCTTAATGAGCAGCCATTAGTGTGTTTTCTGTGTTGACTCGCTCTCTCTGTTTGCTACCTGTCCACACAAACATGCTTTTATGTGGCTTTGCTGCTCCTGAGAGTCTTGACATGCACGGCTGATTAATATTTAGGAGTGTTTAAGGATGAAATTAAAGAGGTTGGTTTGTGTAATTTAGCTGATGAGGAAAATGTGTGTGCGTACACACATGGAAGTGTGTGTGCGTGTGCGTGCGTGTACGTGCGTGTGTGTGTGCGTGCGTGTGCGTTAACAAAATACATCAGACAGCACGGCACCGCGACAGCGCCAGCTCCTGTCGCCACGGCTCTCTGCTCAGCAGAGGCTGTCGCCATGGCATCCAGTCCCTGGCATCGTGGCAGCAGTAGGTGTCACCGCAGGCGAAGGAGAGGGGACAGCCTTGCTGCTGCTGTGGGAAAAGGCCACGGCCTCCTTCCGGCCACAGCCCCCTGCTGATGTCACCCAAACTGAGAGCTAGCCTAATTAATGATTCCCTGCCCCCATCCAGGTTACACTCTGATGTCTCCTGTGTTTCTCTGCTGCCTCGTTGTGTAAATATTTAGTTTTGTCAGTTTGAGTCAAGGCAGAAGCTTTTCAAGTTTTCATCATGTTGTCCTGTCTTTTTGCGTGTGCACACGTCACCCATCTTAATAGCGGCATTGGTAAATTGAGGTAAATGTGTTAAGCTAACGGGCGCGAGAGGCCGCAGCCTATTTTCTTTATTGGATTTGTTGGTCAGATAATGTGATTGGGGCTAATCAATATCATCCACACGGACCTTTAGGGGCTGGAAAAGATCTTCAGGTCTCCCATTTCAGGCACCTTCAGTCTGTCTTTTCCACATCTTCTGGCTCTTGTCACTGACTCGTCTGTCCATCCCTTTCTCCTCGTCAATTGATGTAAAGTTGCCACATGTTATTATGATAATTTTGGGACCTGAATGAAACTGCTGAAAGTCTCCTCTTAATAGAGTCTGCAAAAATGTCTGTCACTGTGCTCGGGCACCGTTAAATAAACCCCCCACACGGCGTACATTCTTCAACAAAAACGTTGTCATTGTGTCTTCTGTCAGGTGGCTTGGGAGAAGAAGATGAAGGAGGAAGGGACTCCCCTCAGCAGGTACTACAGCCAATGGAAGAAGCTGAGGGAGAAGGAGATCCAGCTGGAGATCTCTGGCAAAGAAAGGGTAACTATTCAACCAAAAACAACAACACAAACATTTACCTTAGTCATCACGAATCACTTCTGTCTTTCTCTTAATGAATGCCACTGTGTTAAATGAATCGGTAATGCTATGTAGTGGTTTTAGTTTGTTTGTATTTACCCGGCTGGTTTTGTGTTCCGTAAAGATGGAGGATCTGGAACTCCCTGAGATCAAACGTAAGAAGATTCAGGAGAAGAAGGTGGAGGACAAGAAGGAGTTCAAGGGTCTGTTTCAATCTGACAGCGAAGACGAAGACGAAGATGACGGAAAACTCAAGATCAGAGGCAAGCTGACTCACAAATACTCTCCCACATTGAAATTTGCCTGCTGAGGAGTTTTACTTGTGGAGCAGAAGGCTATGATGTCTTGGCCTCTAGGGGGCTGTGTTTCGTTACAGCTTGGCGTTCTGCGGTGCATAAGCAAAGTTAAAGAGGTGACGACGGTTTATTTCTCGGCTGTTATCTCTGTTTCTGAAACAGCCACTATTTTAAAGATTTGGCTACATGAGGCAGATCACCTGCACAGCAGTTACCGCAAGGCTCTGACTTATTAAAATATCCACAGAGGCAGTTTCTGAGGAACTGCAAATATAATTTAAAATCAAACTCGGGAAATCACTGCTTATCAGATGATTTTCCTCTCCCTCCAGAGGAGATCCGCCAGCCTGATCTTTCTTTAGCCTCAGAACTTGTCCTCTCGGGGTCGTCCACAGGTCACAGGCAGCTGCAACCTCGCTTTTACAGCTTTACACTCGGACACGCTCCAAGCAGCATAAAGCCCTACGCAAGGTCACAGAGGAAAGGAGTAGGCGGCAGGGGGATTTTTTTCTTTTTTTTAATGCATCTGGACTTGATTGTAGGGAGAGTCCCAACAAACGGATGGGCAGCTGCCAGCGAGCCTCCGCCTCTCCCTCTCTGTCCAGCCCTCCCTCCCTTTCGCTCGTCTTTCCTGCACCCCTTGCACACACATACGAGCTGAAACCCCCTGACAGGAAGTACAGGCTTGGATCCCAGCGGGGGTTCCTAATTCAAACCAGCCCAGAGGTGGCCGCTCCCACTCTTCTCTCGCTCTCGCTCTCGCTCTCGCTCTCGCTCTCGCTCTCTCTCTCTCTCTCTGTCTCTGTCTCTGTCTCTGTCTCTGTCTCGCTCTCTCTCTCTCTCTCTCTCTTTCTTTCTCTCTCTCTCTCTCTCTCTCTCTCTCTCTCTCTCTCATATATTCCATCTCTCTCGCTCTCTCTTTCTGGCTCTGTGGGCTTCAACCAGCTGCCCCCGCATGTCCTTGCAACACGTGCGCACACAAAGACACGCACACCCACCACCCTGTCGTCCAGTCTTGAAGAGCCAAAAGCTTTTGGGCGGCTCACCAAAGCTCTTTGTGGTCGCACACACTTCCGGAAAAGAGGGGGAGTTTGAGAGAAGAGGGCTGATGATTTAGATTGATGTGTGTGTGTGGGGGGACGGGGGGGCTAATATATCTTCCAGGTCATTTAGGGGCAACTTCTAAAGTTACTACTGAAATCTGCTAGTACCATGTGTACATAAGAGTGGGAGATGTTTTTTCATCCTAAATTCAGATCGCAAGGGAAGTGCCTGATGTTTTAATAGACATTGTTTATCTATGCGTGTCCACTTATTGTGTGTGTGTGCGTGCGTGTGTGCGCGCGTACGTGCGCGCAGTGTAGCAGACAGAGGAAGTAGCTCTGTTTTGCTTCTCTCTCCTCCACGCCCCCAGCATCTCATCACACCTCTACTTCAAAGCCTGTGGACCCCAGTTGTCCCTTTGGCTAGACAACACACACATAGATATACACACACACATACCGCACCCTGAGTATACCACAACATAAATTCAGACAAACTCCCAACTTCTCTCCAGTGCACACAAACGCACACCCGACTCTCCCATCATCCTCGTAGCTGTGCAACCTGCCTGCTATCTCCATTTGCTATATTTAGCCCGTGAGCATAAGATGTCTGAAATTGCCGGTAGTAAACTGTCATGGGTGTTTGTGCAGCAGCAACGGCGTCTGTAATCGACTCTCAGTTCCATCTCAGGAGGAAATAGACACTTCCAGCTGCCTCTGATGCCTGGCCCACATATAGGTGTCTCCAAAGTCCTCAGACGTCAGCGATGCACCAACGCAAACTTAGGAATGTCTAAAGAAAGTAACAGTAGACAAAATTCAATGTAATGTTTTTTTACTTTCTCTCCTCAGGGAAAAAGGACCGCCGCGATTCTGATGATGATGATGATGATGATCTTGAGGGTCTGTATGACATGAGCGATGACGAGGGGTTGGAGGGCAAAGACTCAGGTTGGTACAATATCAATATCACAAAAATAAGCATACTGAAACAAATTTGTAGTTTTCAAACATTTCTACGCCGCTTTTTGCTGTTTATTTATTAATGTAGTGTTCAGATGAGACCATATTACCCGACATCATCAGTGCATGTATATACAGTCATTACTATGGAGGCCGCAGGTATAAGGGCTAAAACCGTAAATCGTTTTTTTTTTTTAAAGCTGAATATTCAGTCAATCAAGATAATTTGATTTTGACAAGCTAATAGAAAAAATTGCTAAATACTCCCAAGATTTCTGCCTGTCCAATCATAAAACTTAGACTTATTTTAACTTTATTGTAAAATAAATATCTGTTTGGTGGGACAAAGGAAGCAATTTAATATTTTATAGACTTGCCAATTAAAAGAGAAAATTATGGACAGATTAAAGTGCAATAAATCAAAGCAGCACTGATATTTTTGCACAACATTCAATCATCAAAACTATGAGTAATGTTGTGGCGGGGAAGTAAAACATTTATAGTGAAACAGTTATCATTTAGGGATATGCCTTCATAACAGAAGCTATAATTGTTGAAAATGCTGTACATTAATAAACTTGTCCTCTGCATTTATGTGCACAGATTATCAAAATGTTTACCTCCAGATACCTGCCATACTTCATACATTCCCATGTGGCTGAATGTGACGTGTAAGTGCTTCCTGTCTTTATTCCAGATGAGGATGAAATGGCCTCCGAGCCTCCTCAGCCGCTGTCCTCCTCTGCTCTGATCAAGCTGGCAGAAGGAGACGAGGACCTGGTGGAGGACCTGGAGCTGTCTGATGATGACTGAGCTTCATGGATGCTCTCCACCTCATCAACCATCTATATTTAGAATATTATTACTTTTGAATTTTCTATTGCTTATTAAAATCATGTTTACGATGTAATTTCATGAAGTTTTGATTTATTAAATGTCCGATTGTTTGCCGTGGTTTATTTAATTTTTAAAGATGCAAACTAATTGAAGCGTCTACGTGCACGTTGATGCCCAAGTTCACCAGAAACGAGTCATTTGTGTCCTCCGTACATGTGCACACCTGTAGGCCGCCTCGGGCTTTGTGAGGACGGGCTATTTGGAGAGAGCTATGAGCCGGGCCGGCCAAGAGGAGGGGTACAGAGAGGCGGGTGTTGAGCCCTGAGGCAGCAGTGCTGTGCCAGGCTGGCAGGGTGGCGTCTGATGCTGTGCCAAGACTCTCTGCCCAGGTGGTAGAGCAGCAACACAGGCTGGTCTGTTTCTGTGCCAACTCCTCACCCACCCCCCGCCCCGACTACTGTCTTCTGTGTCTGTGTATTCACATGCTCAGACGCCGTTTTCCTACTCCCAAATTATCCCCTTTTTCCTTCTAAACTTTACCGCACCTTCCGCCAGCGCTCTCCACTAAACTAAAGGGGATGCCGGCCTTTATTCGGTTTTTTGAGAATACTTTTTGTGTCGTCACTTTTCCCTTGTAGTCGTTTTCGGTGAATGCAGAACCTTGTGGTGCAGAGAGGCCCAGCCTAAAGCGAGGGGAAGTCCCAGTAGTGTGTGTAGGATCCTGCTTCAGTCTAAACTCTTTGAACAAGGAAGGTAAGTGTGAGTGGGGGCTGGTTCTGGTCTTGTGCGTGTGTGTGGGAGGATGAGGAGGGTCAGGTTTATCCCCACAGGCAAAAGAGGCCACGGCCTGTGGCTGAACCTCACACTCTGACAGCTGGTGTTGACCAGAACTGCCCCCCCCCACCCACACCTCCACCCATGGGACACCTCCCCTTCACACACATGCATCAGGAGACCGCATACTCCCTTTTGCATGTTTTTACAGAAGAACCACAAACACCTGAGGAGGAAAAGACGTATATACGTTGTCTGACACAGGCCCACAAACAACGAGAGAGCAGAGGAATTTCTTTAGGATTTATTTCACCTGTGTGGTGAATAGAAAAATAGGATGAAGACAAAACTTTCGAAGGGAAATCTAGAGACCATTTTTAATTAATTGCTTGCGTAGTTTTAAAAAAAAAAAAAAAATCCATAACAAATTCCAAACATTTGCGATAAGAGCTTTGTGCCTTTCTTTTCCCTGCAACCAAGAGAAAACAAAGTTAAAGTATCTTTGGAATCCATCTTAAGGGCTAATTATAATACATATCATAATCTGCTTTATCTACTACATCAAAAGTCCTATAAATATTTTTCCTCATATTTATATGCTGAAGTAGCATTCAAGATCGGAGCGTCTTTTAATATTACACTTTTAAAAAAAATGGCAGAACAAAAGAGTATGAACAAAAGTACCACCAAAGTTCAGCAAGTCACATTTTTCTTCAGTAAAGAAAACCTTATTCGTGCAACTACGTTTAACAAAAAGTAAAAGTACCACGTATGTAACCTTCAGGATATTTTCATCTTAAGCATGATTCTGTACAATTTTGCATGTTTTTCCTACCTCCCACAGTAGTCAACACCAGCATACAATGACGTAAGCCGTACACACCATAGCCGCCATTAAGGCTTCTCCAATTCACCAACATTATTTTTTAAGCATTTGTATGTCAGTGAATGACAGCTCTTCCTGTGTCACATCATGTGAGGCACTAGCCTAGCCTTTCCCTGTTGGACCAGTCTTTCTGTGTGACCATCAATGCAAAAAGAAGCAGACATGTTGTGGAACATGGTTTCAATTCCACACATCCGGTCATCTTTGGTATCGGGACAGTGGAATGCATAGTTGCAGTGATAAGAGGGAGCTGGTCGGGTCTGGTGCCGCTCAGCGTATGCTTCAACTCCAGCCTCTAAAAAGACTGCTCCACGCTGCTGTTGGGCCTCAGGAAACAAGCTAGGGGAAGGAGGAAGATGACAAAAAGGGAGGACGTCTCTCTTTAATTCCTGGGTTCTTCAGGGCTTGTGGTGAGAGGAGACGGGGACGAGAGAAAGAAAGTGAGTGAGCAGAGCTTCCTCCAGCCCAGGAAGGAAGGAAGAGTATCCGCTAGCGTCTGACTTGCAAGAATTTCACATTTGTGGCAGGCCTTCGCTCCTTTTTTTTTTTTTTTTTTTTTTTTTTTAATTTTGGCAGGCTGTCTGTGACCAGCTGTCTCCTCTTCCTCTTTTTTTTTTTGTTCCCTTTTCTCTTCTGTCGCTTCGCGTGTCTCCCTTCCAACCCAGTTTGTTGTGGATTCTGCTCGGCTACAACCAATGCAGAGGAACTTATAAGCTGATTGTTTTTGCTGGATACGGTACAGTTGTCTTTTATTCCAGTCCAATGTGTTTCCCTAAATTCCAGCGTCAAGGTCCCAAGATGGGAAGAGTCTGGCAAATAGGGCCCGGGAGTCAATCTCCCTGGGTCAGGTTAGTTTGAGTCTG
This sequence comes from Ophiodon elongatus, assembly GCA_016806645.1. Taxonomy (NCBI): domain Eukaryota; kingdom Metazoa; phylum Chordata; class Actinopteri; order Perciformes; family Hexagrammidae; genus Ophiodon; species Ophiodon elongatus. The sequence goes on along the minus strand of JACSYO010000285.1, from coordinate 2,193,684 downwards.
GCCTCCTCACCCCTGCCCGTACTCTCCTACGAAGGAGTTTTGGCCTCGTATCTTCCAACTACCGTGGAGCCGTTACCATTTTCCTGCTTGGGGGAGGAGCACCCTGGGGTGGGCCCGCTGTAGGGAGAGGAGCTGCTGCTGGTTGAGGTGGGTCTGTGGGGCAGGGACAGAGAGAGAGGCAAGGGGGTGTCAGATGGCGTTGTCAGGGGGTCCCGATCACGTTCTGGGGGGCGCAGTGCGGCAGAAGGCGGAAACGGGAACGCCAGCGGGAATCCAGTCATGTAGAAAAGCCTGCCAACGCGCCGCGCCACCTGAGGAGACAAGAGACCATATGACTGTCAGTACAGCCTGTTGAGTATTGTATAATCGACTAATGCTGTATTTCAAACAGAGAGAGAGAGAGAGTAGAAGAGAGGCTGCCGTCTGTGGGGCTGGCTAGTTGAAGGGAGTTATCTATACTACACTAGCAATTTGTCTTGGGCCTATGGACAGAAACACACATTCAGACACACACACACGAGTCCACACGCAGGTCTGTGGTGTGTGTACCTGTGAGCGGATCTTGAGCGCAGGCCCCAGCTTTAGTCCCATGGTGTTGAGCAGGTGCTCCTCAGTGAGCAGCGGTAATGTCTCTCCATCAATGGCCTGCTCCCGAAACACCTGGCGGAGAGACAGCCGCTTCAGCCACAGCCCCGACATATACACACACACACACACACACACACACACACACACACTCGACACACAAACTACATATTCATTCACACAACCTACAAAACAGTGTCTCTAGTCCAAAATGTTACATATCCATTTTGAGTGGGGAAAGAAATAGCCTAAGTTTATCATCATATTAACAATATAGGGGAAGGGTCGTCTAATAGGGTCTTGAGCAACATGTTATCTCTTAAAAGATAGGGTCACATTTTCAACTGCCTCGATATTCACATGCCCATATGTACATTGTGAGTATTATGGGTCACTGAAATCATTTTTCATGTCACTACTGGCCATGATGGAATCTGTTACGAGCCTCAGTGTGAGAGATGAAAGGGACAAATTCCAAAGCCTCAAGTTCATCTGGATCTAATAGCACGGAAAAAGGACTGTGGATTTTTTCAGTACATTAAAGTAACATTAGGAAGGAATCACGACCCACCACAGCCAGAATGATTACGGGGACTAATGACTCTTAAAACATAAATATTGTTATGCGAGTATTGTTTGACACTTGAAAAAAAAAAATGTTTTTTTCATCTTAAAGATGGTGATAAATTGTAAATCGTTTACTTTTCTCAAATTGTGGAAAAGTACATTTTGGAACAATATGCGCAATACACACAACCATTTAATTCACACACCGCAGGCTACGGGTGCACATGCACTGCTAACTCATCCGCAGTCACACAAAGCCCACAAATATGGCTGCAACTAAGAACATGACCATTCGTGCATCCACACACATTCACGATAACGTCGAAAACAAACTGCCCTGTGCAGGTTTAGAGCTTCTACCTGAACTTAACCAGATGCCATTGAAAGCACTACAGTATCTTTGTGTATGTATGGTTGGTCACTGTTCTGTGATTAGAAGTCAGCCGGCCCCTGGCCTCCATCCCCTCCTCTCTCTCTCTCTCTCTCTCTCTCTCTCTCGCCCTTCTCCCTCTTTCTATGTCCTCACCTGTGTGTATTCAGCACATCCGGCCAGGCTGCTTATGAAGCCACACACGTCCTCCACACTCCACTTGCTGATGTCCTCCACAGGGTTTGCTGTGGCTGAGTCCTCCCCATCCATGAAAAGACCTCCCACAGAGCCTGAGAGCAGCAGTGGGTGAAAATGATGTGTCAATATAACCGGGTACAAAGTTGCTATTAAGACTGAGGATCTTGCTGCCCTTTTTTTTTTTTTTTTTTTTTTTTGTGATGCAGTACCTGAAAACTGAAAATCTAGAAAGAGTAAAAAACAAATGTACGGCCAACATTTTTAAAAAATGCAGCTCAAGATATGTTTTATGTCTTCATGCCAGCAAGAGCCTGTGATGTGGTAATTCTATTTTTATGACATACCGTACGATATACACATACATTTTCATACATAAAACCAAAATAGACATATTATTGAAATTCTTTTGCTGCTACGACTTTATTAAAAGATTTTTTTATTTTTTTTTGTTTCCTTTATTGGTGCAGCTGTAGAACTATATAGATGCTGTATAAATAAAGTTATTGTTATTATTATAGAACAACAGGAAAGGGGGGGAGAGAGATAGAGGCAAAGGCAGCAAAGGCCTGCAGCTCAGAATTGAATCCAGTGCCGAGGACCCGGCCTCCATGGGTGCACTCCGTCAGGGGAGCTAAAGGTCGCTCCTATGATTATATTTATAAAAAATAATTTTGGGGCTTTTTCATTATATACTATACTGACTTTCTTTGACATACTTTAACAATGTTATTGCATTTTTATGACACATTAATCACTTACTGTACCATGACTTCTTATGACATACAAAGCTATGACTTTTTAATCGCGTATTAAATTATGAATTTCTATGTCATATACCATGATTTCTTATGACATACTTAACTAAAACATTTTTTTGACATCTTCGTGGCATACTATAATATTATTTTTCTATGTCTTTTTAATGAAATAGAAGTGACAATTAATTGACATTCTTTTGGCGCACAAAAATATATTTTCAGAGAAAATGATGGCATACTTAAGACTTTTTGACATATTATACCATGACTTTTTCACAATTTTTTTAATTTAATGTTTTTTTTTTCCCATCTCCCAGGACCTCAAGTGGACTTCGGGCACAGACACAGCGCACAGGGCCAAGCAGAGGATGTACTTCCTGCTTTAACCTGCCTCAGGAGCAGCTGACACCTTTCTACACTGCAATTATCCAGCCTGTCCTCTGCACACACACACACACACACACACACACACACACACACACACACACACACACACACACACACACCAGTGTGTTTGGATCGGCCACCAAACAGGACCGGAACAGACGACACCGGACAGTCAGAACGGCAGACAAAATCAATGGTGCCGGCCTGACCTCCATTAAGGACGTCTCCGCCTCTAGAATCGGGACGCTTGTAATATCGCTGCAGATTCATCACACGCTGTTTGAGAGTCTTCTCTCTGGAAGGCGCTACAGAAAACCACGAGGCAAAACCACATAAGACACACAAGAGCAGTGTCACTACGGTGAATAGTTAAATCAGTCATATAATGACCCGTTAACACTGAAATATCCACTGCTTTATTATATATTATGATTTCAGTTTTAATGTGTGCATATTGTCGGCCTCTGTATATACAATATATAGACATCTTTACATGTCCATACTGTACATAATCACCATGTATATTATTAATTTCAATGCACGTTGTATTGTTTACTTGCCTTGTATATAGAAGTTTTATGTTGTTTTAGTTTAGATTTTATTGTTGGTCATTTGTTAGCTACTGTTGCTTTTTATATAATATATATACACAACATGTTTATGAAATACTACACTATAAAAAAAAAATTATGGCATACTTAACTATGACTTTTCATGTCATACTATAACGTTTTAGTTATATATTTCTTGGCATACTATACGATTACTTTTAGTAAAGATTTTATGATATAACATGACATTTTTATGGCATACTATATTATGACATACTACACTATGACATTTTTATGGTATACTATTATGACTTTTTATGACTTTTTCAATACTATAACATGCTTTTTATCACTTTGTTTTCGGTATACTATACTGGGCCTTTTTACAACATTATACTTCTTTTTTACGAGTTCTTCCAACATACTATACAGTAAAGCTTATTTTATGACTTTCTTCGAGGTATAAAACTGTGACATTTCTTTATCACTTTTTACAACATACTATACTGTCTTTTTAATCAGTTTTTATGACAAACGATACAAAGACTTTTTAACTATTTTCAACATACTATACTATGTATTTTTTGTCATTCTTCCGACAAACTAAACTATGAATTTTTTGGACTTTTTCAACATACTATGATTGTTTTCAGTGTTTTCGACATATTATTCAATACATTTCTTATGCCTTTTTTCAACATACTAAACTAGGATTTTTTTTTTTTAATCACTTTTTACAACATACTATTCCTTTTTAATCAGTTTGTCTGACGTACTATATTACAACTTCTTTATAACTTTTTGCGACATACTGTATTTTGACCTTTTTTCCAAATACTACACTGTGACTCATTTATAACTTTTTCGACATACTATGACTTTTTTATAATTTTTTGCAAGAAACTAAACTTTGTTTTTCAACGTACTATATTATGACTTTATACGGCCTACTATACTATGATGTTTTTATCACTTTTTTTGACATACTTTAACTTTTTAATGACTTTTATGGATAAACAATACTATAACTTTTTTCAACATACTATACCACAATGTTATGCCTTTTTTTGAAATACTATACTATTACTTTTTTATTACTTTTTGCGACATACTATACTATACTATGCCATTTTAATCAGTTTTTCTAACTTACTTACTACGACTTTTTTCAGCATCATATTGTATGACTATCACTTTTTACGACATATACTTAACCATGACTATCACTTTTTTCAACCTACTATGAGGTTTATCGACATACTGTAGTAAAACTTATTTTAATGACCTTTTACTTACTATACTGTGACTTCTTTCTGACTTTTTAGGATATATTATACTATGACTTTTTTATCATTTCTTTTTTACATACAATACTGTCACTTTATCACTTTCTACGACACACTATACTATGTTTTTTTATTAATTATTTTAGGCATACTGTACTCTGACCTTTTTATTACTTTTTTCCAACATACTATAGCATGAGTTTCTTGACATACTACATTTTTTATTTGTTTATGACATTTTATCGACATACTATACTATGATATTTTTAATCATGATTTTCAACATACCATGACTTTTTTTAATGATTTTTTTATCACACTTTTCAACATACACGACTGACTGTTTTCAACATACTATTGTATGGCTTTTCATCACTCTTTTCGACATACAATACCATGACCGTTTGATGCCTTTTTTCCGACAAATATATATACTATGACATCTTTATCACATTTTCCGGCATATTATACGATTACTTATTTATGACATACTATACTTTGTCATATGTTACGGCTTTTATACTATGACTTGTTTTTGCATAGTATATTATGGTATTTTTTTTTATCAAATTTCCTATGGTATACTAAATCATGACATTTTTATAGCCTAATATATGATTACTTTTTTATTATTTTTTTTGAGTGGACGTTGTCATTGTGACGTCACCCATTGGTTTGTGGACCACGGTTTGAAGCCTCGATTTTGTCCGTCGTCATCTTGATTTTGTACTAAATTAACATAATGTTGTACTGAAGAAGACTTGAAACTAGCGATTGAGACCATAAACTCATGCTCACAATGTTTACTAAAGTAATAAATCAAGTGAGAAGTAGGGTCATTTCCACATAAACCTCCATACAAGCTGACTTCCTTATGGCTAGTAGAGAGAATGCAAGTTTAAGGCACTTCCGCAGTGGCTTCAATTATCAGAACCGGAGGTCGCCGTCTGATCTAAACATGATGGATGAAGTGATTAGATGTCGGTGGTCAAATGTCAAAGTGCAAGGTCACTGTGACCTTATATCCATCCCATTCTCGTGAACGTGATATCTCAGGAACACCTTGAGAGAATTTCTTCAAATTTGGTAAAATACTGATTTCCACAGCAGTACCTGTGTTGGTATTCCCGTCTGTTTCTCCAAACTGGGGGTGTGCCGACAGTCATCTACTGTAGGTAATACAATGACTATGGATAAGTACCTCATAGAACCCAACTGCAAAAAACAGGAATTATCCCTTTAAGCTGATTATGGTGGGAATTTGTACTCATTTCTGCCCACATGGTTGTGCTGCTGGTGGTGCGCATGAGATCACACTGATCAGATGCAGGGCCTCTAACAGGGAGAGGTCTTCACACAGGAGACACACACACAAAGAGCTAATGGGCTTTACATGTCGGCTGTGTGTGTCAAGTGTATTTGTGTGTGTGTGACTGAGTATCTCACCTGTGTGAAAGTAGGGGTTGGCGTAGGGGAATCCGAAGGGCAGTGACTGAGCATGAAGAGCAGGCAGGGGGGGCATGAACCCAGGTGGCAGGTGGTACTTGACATCAGCCTTGCCCAGTCCAGGGGTGAAGAGGTGGCGACTGGGTGACTCCGTACCTGTTGAACTACAAGGGGCACTCAGTCTGCCTGAGCTCTCTCCAGTCTCCTTGGAACTGTCACACACTGCCTTTCTGCCAGTCTCTTTACCCCCATCTCTCTCCCTGTCCCTGGGTTTACTGCTCGACTTGGCAGCGATACTGTCCTGCCTCTCCTCACACATCTCTGTGTCACTGTCCGAGTCCTTCATCTCCTCATCATGCACCTCCCTGTCTACCAACCTCCCTCTGTCCTCTCTTCCTTCTGTGTGATCCCCAGCACGGAGCTGTGTCTGGGTGGCCCTGCGGGGGGCCTTCCTGAATTCAGCATCTGGGCCGGCGGTAGATCTCTGTGCCTGGGTGTCTTTGGGTGTGGAGGGTGGTCCTGGCTGTTGATGCTGGTGGTGGTGGTTGAGGGTTAGGAGTGGTGTGGCAGCCCCGTGGCGGAGCACCAGCATTGCATTAGAGCGGCGGGCCAGCTCCTCGCGGAGCGGATGGCCCTCTGGGATGTCGTGGAGGCTCCGCAGGGCCGGATGATCTGGGGGCAGGCCTGGTGGTAGAACTCCCAAAGGTTCAGAGCCCATAAGACGCTGCTGCTGCTGTCGCTGGTGGAGACTTTCCAACTCTTTCTGTCTCAGCAGCTCCGCCGACATCTCAAGTCTAAGGTAATGAAAGACACATAACTTTAACATACAGGCCAAATGTTTAAAAAAAGTATTTCACATTCACAACACTGCATGTGGGTGTGTATCAAAAAAACATGTCTGTGTCCACAAGTTTGCCCTCTAAAAAAAAAAACTCCCCAACTTGAAGCTTCTCTTTTGCTCTATGTTACAATGAACCCATAAAACATAGATTCTAGCCGTTATCATTTACACGGTGGCCATAATTACACTATTGTTACATACTGTAGTATTCACACACACACTCACACACACACACACACACACACACACACCTGGCCAGATTTTGCTTCCTCAGCATCTCCTGTTGCCGAGCAAAGAGCTCAGCTTGAGCTGGTTGGAGGAAACCATAACCTGTGAATAGAAACAGCAAGAAAATACATACCTGTAAGCAAAAATGTAACAAGTGACATGGAAGCTCCCAAATGTTAAAAACAGAAATGAGAAATCATGTTTAAAAGTTACCAAAAGCTACAATTCTACATCCCTTGTCTGTTTACGGCAAAATGCTATCTTAAAAGTAATATCCTGCAACTACCGTAACTTTATTTAAATTTAAAACATATAAATGAATCCTCTGGTTTGATAAAGAACCATGTAACATTATATTCATATCACTGCAAATGTGAAAGTGTATATATTCTTTTACAGTTACATCTACATGCCATGCATCCCCCATTGGTACTATGCATTAGTATTATCAATTTAGCCTTAGCATGATTCATGACTCACCAGGGGCCTGGCAAAGAGCAGAGGGCATGCCCAGGAAAGGAGGCCGCAGGTGAGGTCCTAAGGTGATGTGAGGGCCAGTTGGTGGGGACAGTAGGGGTGGAGGGTGGGACAGGTCTCTATGGACACAAATATAATAAAAGACAACATTAGGTTCAGTTTGGATTTCACTGGACGCTTTACAATGACGAAAGCCTTAAACGTGGAGAGATGTATAATGTTTGATTCCCTACGTAACAAGAATAGTTATTAAGTACGTCTCAATTCTTTCTCTGTGCGCGTGTGGATGCTGCCACACCAATGTATGCAATGTATTTTTATCAGTGGCGCTCCAGAGGCCCCCATGTCGCCCCAGTGCCTCATCAGTCTTGTCACGCCGCAGCAAGCGCCGCTGGCCATTGCTGTACCCTGGACTGCAGCCTTTTCTTCCCCTGCCGCCTCACACACACACACACACACACACACACACACACACACACACACACACACACACACACACACACACACACACACACACACACACACTATATACACAGAGACGCACACAACACATACACACAACTCGAGACCCACACACATAATGAGGGCTGAATGCACAATGCCAGTGTGTCATGCTCCGACAGCTGGGGCGGCCCCTGCGTCTTGACCGGGGCCACGGGCTGAAGGACCTTCTAATTAACACTCATCCCTCCTCTCTTCTCTCCCTTTTTTACGCCCTCCTCTCCGTTTCCCTCCCTCTCTCCCTCTCAGTCTCTGGGTCGCATTGAAACTGGTGAAAAGATGGAGCGTCCTGCAACCTCTGCTTCTGAAAAGGCCTCTCCATTATTGGCTTCGTCTTTTGTCCTCCTTGAGGGGGAAAGGCGCCTCTCACCTTGCTCCCTCTCTCTTCGTCTCTTGTTCTTTCTAAACCATCTTTTTTCTGTTCTCTCTACTTTTCTATGACCTCTAAAAATCGGTCTTGTTTACTCCTTTCTTTTCCTTCAGTTTTATTTCTTTCACCTTCCTCTATGTATTTTCTCTCTCCCCTCTTCATCACTTCATCTCATCCTGTCTCTTTACCCCAGCTTTGTCTTGGATCTACGTCTTTCTTTCAGTTTCTTCATCCCCTTTCTTTGTTCACTATAATCCTTTCTATTATTATTTCCCTTTCGCAGTTTTTCTCTCAGTTTTGTGCAGATCTTCATGGGTACAGGAACATGGTTTTGAGAAAGAAGATAAAAAGCTTTCAGAAGAGTGAGGCATCTGCACCATGACCCTTTGAAAGTGTCATGTGTGAAAGATGATGCTCTACGCCTGCTCTGTGTCTCAAACCACAGCTGTTTCCAAGGCCTTTCCTGAGCTCACGAGCTACCCACACCTCTCCTCTTCCTTTTCCTGTCTCTTCTGCTCTCCTCCTGAGCCGCTGCTATCACACCAATCAGAGCTCAGCTGTGTGTGACTGCCGCAGCACAAAAGCATAAATGGGAAACAAGCTGAGGAAAACAACAAAATCTAAACCAACACTGGGACGTATGCAACCGCAAATATTGTTTTGCAACTGTGTTCAAATTAGCTAGCGCCTGCATGTCTCCCGCCTCACTAAATGGTAAGCGGAATGGAGAGAGAGAGGGAGGAACTGCGGGGAGGGAGGGCACGCATACAAGAGTGGAGAGATGAGATGGAGGGGGGGAAGAGGAGGGGGGGAAGAGAAGGGGGGGGGGGCTGTAGCCAGTACTGAGAGAGTGGTGGTGTGGGTGGGGGGTGAAAACCATTCATCGATCGCCTCCGCCGTTGAAATGTTAATGCTAATCGTATAACCGCTCTCTCCGGCGGTGCCTCGCACTCCAGTGGCAGCTCCAATTAATCTTGGGTGAGGGCTACGGCGCGTGACCCCGGAGCCGCTAGCCGGGGCCCCGCTCGCCGCTGCTTATGTAATTACACCGCCCAGTGTGTAATCACCTGGCCTAATCCCTCGGGGCTAGCAATTAGCCTTGCGACGCACAGTTCCACTAGGCTACGTCAAGGCCCCCGCAAAACTCCCATCTACCTCGCCATGGCTCCCGCATGCCAAACTCTCATCACCCCCCCCTAACCCCCTTTCCGATACTTCCTCCCTTTCTTCCCTCTCCGCGCACCGCCTACCCTTGCCTAGCGTTAGCCCGCAGATGAATAACGGTCAATTAAAGCTGCATGACTGGGGCTGCCAGGCGTCTGCGCCACCATAATTAGGCCTAATCACGGGGAGTGAGAGAGACAGAGAGAGAAGGGGAGAAAAAGTGTGTGTCTGACACTCCCCTCCACTCCCTTCCTCCATCGCTCCCTCCTTTTATAGGAGGCAATTTTAAGAGAGGAGTGGCAGACATTAGTCGTTTTGCTCTGGGGCTGTGTGTGTGTGTGTGTGTGTGCGTGTGTGCGTGTGTGTGTGCGTGTGTGTGTACATGTCTGTCTGTCTGTCTGTCTATGTGTGATTTTCTTTTTAGCCTATCTGTGCATTTTGTTGGCAAACCACTAACATGCTATGAAAAGATGAGGTAAAAACACTCACCTAGTTTTTTGCATGAGACATGAAAATATCAGAAAATGAAAATAGGCAGATTCACAAATGCAAGGTGGGCTTATAACCACGCAAAATGCCTCTGTCTATCCGTCTATCCGTCTCTCTCTCTCGCTCTCTCTCTCTCTCTCTCTCTCTCTCTCCCTCTCTCTCTCTCCCTCCCTCCCTCTCTCTCTGCCTGCAGTGAGGCCAGGGGCTCCTGGGGAATTCACTGGTGTGTGACGACCTGTCAGAGTGGCGACAGCAGTCCCGTCCCGCAAAAGCCCAGGCAGTGTGAGTGTGTATGCGTGTCTGTGTAAGTGTGTGTGTCCTGGCGTGCGTGTAGGGGTGTGTGTGTGTGACAGGGCTGCCCTTAATGACGGGAGCGTGGGGGGATTAGGAGCGCCGCGCGGCCGCCCTCGGCTCCTTCTCCGCAGGAACACATTTACACAGGAAGCTCATTAAAATGGATGAGGCTCCCTCCACGCTCGTTCTCTCTCTCGCTCGCTCGCCCGCTCACTCGCTCCCTCCCTCCCTCCCCTTATCTCACTCTCTCTCTCTCTCTCTCTCTCTCCGTCACTTCGTCCTCTCGCCATCTCCTCTCTTCTTCTATTTTGCTTCCTTCTCTTCATCCCCATTTTAAGCTACCATGTTTTCCACTTCCGCTCTCTCTCTTTATTTTTCTCCATCCTTCCCCTATTTGCCTTGCAGATGCTTGGTGAGCTTTGCCATTTAAGGCCAGACAAATGGAGCGCCAGGCTCTAAGCCCATCGAGCAGCCCTAATGATTTGTTTTTAACAATGGGCCCTAATGGGCCCCAGATAATCAATGATGAGGGGTCGATGGAAAGGTGAGCCACGGAGAGAGTTAGAGAGGGGGAGAGCTTCCATTGCTTCCTCCCATTTTCAGCCTCTGCTTTTTAATACTATCTAAATTTTTCCGCTTTTATTCTCCAATTACCTCGATTTTAATTTTCTTTTCACTTTGCACTCATTCCACTCTCAGGTCTCGTCTTAATTTTCTCCTTCTCTATTTTTTGCAGGTTCTGTATATTTCATGAGAGTCGAGTATAGTCTTTACATTTAGACACATATGTACATTACATAGCCAAAAGTAAATGGTCATTACACCAAATCTATATACATTAATATGCTGCTACAACAGGCTTTACTCTTCTGGGAAGATTTTGAAACCTGGCTGCAGGGATTTGCTCCCATTCACTCACAAGGGCATTAGTGAGGTCAGGCTCTGATGTTGGGTGATAAGGCCTGGCATATATTTTGCAATGCAGTTCCCCCCAAAGGTGTTGGATTGGACACTATTTAGGAAAGTTCTACTACACCAAAATGTCTTTATGGGGGATTGTCACTTTGAAATATGAGGTGCTCTTCTCAAACTCTTGCCACAAAACACACTATTATAAAAAAATTAATTGTTTTTTTTAAGATTAACTTAATTAATTATTTTTTAAGTACGTACAAGTAAGTACTAAAATTGGATACATACAGCAAAAGCCCCACAGCAAAAGTGCGTGAGTATGTACAGGTGAAACATTGTAACGGTTTGCATCACTCTTTGTATGTTTCCTTTTTTTTGCATTCTCTCATTTAGACAATGGTTCAAGTGATGGAAAGGACACTTCAACATTTTCCTTATTAACCCTCTTTTTTATTCACTCAAAAACATGCTGAGAGTAAAAGCGTTGAAGAGGAGGCAGGTGGAGGTAGAGGGGGACGGAGTGGGGTAGAGATAGATGGATGGATGGATGGATGGATGGATGGATGGATGGGAGGGTGAGGCCTAGTTAACTCTCCCTGGCCCTGTGTGGCTAATTACTCTGTGCTGTTGGAGAACAGCCGTGACTCACTGACGAAATTCACAGACTGCGCTACTGGCCTCTCACACGCATGCACGTGCTTGTCGATGCATATATATATACACACAAATATATATATATACACATATATATACATACATATATATACACATACATATATATATATATATATATATATACACAAATATATATACACACATATATATACACATACATATATACATATATATACTGTATATACAGTATATATACGTGCATGCAAGAGGCCAGTATATATATATATATATATATATATATATACACACACACATACACACCCCCACAGCCTCCCAGAGATGCACCACACAGCGCCTGGCCGCTCTGCTTCCTGCTTATATCCCCACCCCAACCCCTCACTCCCCCCCCTTCTCTGTCTCACACACACACATACACCCTCCCTCCCCTGCTGCCGCACCGCCGGCCCATTATCGATCCCCCGCCTCTCCCCGCGCCACATAAATAATCGACAAGCAATTACCCGCCCACTCCCGCTGCCCCCGGCTTTGTTTGGGAGGCGCAGGGGCCAGCGCTGGGGGGAGAGGAGGGAGGAAAAGCCGGGGATGCAGGCGTGCAGCTCCACAGTGGTAGCCAAGAGGTTATTGGATCCTTAGTTTAACCATGTATGTGGAGATGCACACACATTCACACATTCACACACACACACAGACACACAAACACACACACACACACGCACATGCACGCACACACTGCAGCACAATGAAAAAGCCAAATATGAGATCAAATCTTGCTGAGAAAGCTTGGAATGAGTGGAAGAATGGGAAGAAAAGTGCAGCGGTTGGTGATGCTAACTGGCAGGTGATTAACTCCTTCAACTATTTCTTCCTTTGACGAGCTTTTTCTGAAAAATCAGAACATTGTTTCACTGTGATTTCCACATTTAAGTGTGCTCACATCAACTGGGACCTGCAGTATATGCGTGTGTGTGTGTGTGTGTGTGTGTGTGTGTGTGTGTGTGTGTGTGTGTGTGTGTGTGTGTGTGTGTGTGTGTGTGTGTGTGTGTGTGTGTTGGGCTTTATTAATGATGAATAATGCTGATATTGTAAGCAGGGCAGCGTTGCCGTTTCAATAACAAGCTATGGCCGGCCTGACGTAGAGATTTTGTTTGCGAGTGAGTGTGTTTGCATTTGTTTCCTACCTGTCGGTGTAATGTGCGTCCCGGTGCTGCGGCAGGCCCTGCTTGCGTCTCTGGCTGGATGAAGAGGAGCTGCCCGCCGAGGGCAGGTGAGCTTCTAAGGCCGCTGGATTTCTGACTGCTGCAGCCAACGCCTCCTGGCGAGCACGCAGCATATCTGAATAAGGAGCAATGAAACAAAGCAAGGAAAGGGGAGAGATGGGAAGATAGAGTTGACATGGCAAAGATGATGAAGGATTAAGTTGAGGAGAGAGGAGAGGAAAAAAGAAGAGGGGAGGCAAGAAAAAACTAATTTAGTATCCAGCTGCTCATGTCTATGCAAAGATATTACCAGAAACTCAGGTTTGGGTTGCAACAGAAAATCCTACTGACTATACATTTCACCAGCTTATAGTTGATGGCTTATTTTAAGTGTGTCGTACATTATCTGTAAGTTTTCAGGCAAAATAGGAGAAGTGAAGCATCCATTAAAAACATGTTTGTTGTCCTTTAGTGAAGGATGTGAGAGCTAAGTATGCAGGTAGCTCATAAAAACACCCAATAAGTTATTTATTTCCACAGTGATACTGAAAATGCATTTTTTAACCCCCCATCCATATGATAAATGGACTAGTACTTGTGTACTACTTTTTTAGTCTTCCGACCACTCAAAGTGCTTGAACACTACATGTCATCATTCACACACAGAAATTTAGGAGCAATTTGGGGTTAAGTTTCTTCACATCAACATGGACTAGCGGTGCCGAGGATCGAACAGCCAATCCTCTGATAGAAGGATGACCCTGCTCTACCACTGAGCCACAGTCGCCCCCATATACATGTACAGACACACATTAGCACATAAAAGCACACATACTGAACCAGGATAAACAAAAACAGACATCTTGGCAGAGATGTATGAAAATGAAAGCACATAGCGCTCAAGTCCATCTGTCACACTTTGGAACTGAGCTGACCAGTTTGAAGCAAATGTGAGGAAAAAAAAGTGGTGGAAGCGGAAAAAATGAAAAGGTGTGTTTTTGTAAAGGCGAGCAAAAAAAAAGAGAAGAAATTCACACATCGGGGGCAAAGTGTTTTTACCCCTCCCCTCCCCCGCCACCATCGCACCTTCTCCCTCTATCTCTGCCTGCTCTCTCTCTCTCTCTCTCTCTCTCTCTGAGAGGCCTCATCATTATCAGCCAGGCCAGGCCACACCAGGAGACATGGCTTCTAATGAGAGAAAAATCCATCCTGCTCTCTCTCTCTCTCCTCCCTCTCCTTGCCTCAATCTATCTATCCTCTCTCTCCGCCTCCCCCTCCTCCCCCTCTTTTTTAATTAGACAGATCCCTCGGGAGCTAGGGGCCATTTCCGCCGCCGGTACGGGTGTGACGTGTGTTTGTGTGCGTCTGTGTGATTTAGGTGCTTGCATGTGAGTGCCTGACTGTGTGTGTGTGTGTGTGTGCGTGCGTGCGTGCGTGCGTGCGTGTCTGGGTGTGTGTGGGTGTTTTAGTGTGTGTGTGTGTGTGTGTGTGTGTGCGTGTGTGTGCTGAAGCAGTTGAGTGGGCGCCGGGGAGGGGGGGGTGAAGCGACAGATATTAATGCGGCCTAGCTCCGGTGTATCGATCTGTTTGCTGCGCCAGGCCACAGGGGAATCGGCTGGCGGCAGACAAGGGTGTGTGTGTGTGTGTGTGTGTGTGTGTGTGTGTGTGTGTGTGTGTGTGGGTAAGGGGGGGTTGGGAGAGATAAGGGAGGGACCAGAGGGGAACTGGAGCCCCAGAGCGCACACACAAATACACACACAGTCTGTTGTGCACTTGCATACACGGTGCAGGGGCGACAGGGTGGAAGAGCTGACCTCTACGAGTTTCCTGTGGTCACAATCCCACCTCACCAATTATTTTGTGACTGGGTCAGTTAAAGGGGTACTCCAGTGGTTTAGTATTGCACTTCCATAAAGTTTGGGGACTTCCAAGCAACAGATTTATAAAGGATAGCACAGATCGATTCTGCAGGGCCCAAGATATCCTGACTATATTGCTGCCAAAATAGAAATATGGAAGAAACCCTAACTTTAGGTTGCAGACCTTAATTAGTCGAGCTCTAAAACACTGTAACCAGCAATTCCCATAATGCAACTCAACAGCGTCTTTCTCTTGACTCTCCCTGCCTTATACAACTATTTCCACAGGTTGAGTAATACTGTGACTTTGACTTTAACCAGAGTCAGAGCCAAGCCACAAACTAAGCTTTGATAGATTTTTTTATTTTATTTATAAACTCTCACATTAATTAATTTCACTTATCAATTATATTTTATGTAAAAAAAAATGTTTTAATGCTGCTTCTTTACAAAACAAAGTATGTAATTCTGGTGGGAAATACTAAATAATGTTTATTTTATTTAGTAAATAATATTTCAATCAAATATATTTAGTCTAAAAACATGGAAATTAGGCTGAAAGACTAAAATGTAAGTCTTTGATGTCAGTTCGGCTCCTTTAAACCCAGACAATACAAGCTGTACAAAACAGTGGAAATACAAATTTATCTTGATAATGTCTCTATTATTTCTGCCCTTTCTCATCTTATTCTATTCTCTTTTTATCCAATGCGTGTTTGTAAAGCTTCACTCCAACACTGCATCCATATTTTGCTCTCTCTATCTTATCTTATCCCCATCCCCCCGCTCTCTCTCTCTAATTCTCTTTCATGTGAACTGAGAAGAGCAGGGTCACCTGGGGCTCTAACCTTCAGACTGTGTGTGTGTGTGTGTGCGCGTGTGTGTGTGTGTGTGTGTGTGTGTGTGTGTGTGTGTGTGTGTAGGTACTCAGATTTAGAATTCCCCCTCTAAAACTCTTGGTGTTGCAGCTGCTGGAACACAAGAAGAGAGTCCCTTCATCTGCAAATTAGAGTCCTAATTGAGGACACACATACACATATATTTCGTTGCATGAGTTATTTTGGGAGGTCCCAGTTTACCACTCGGACCCATCCCGCTTATCCCCTCTTTTGTCCCATTCCATTTTTCTCCCCGCCATCATTCCTGGTGTTGGGCCTAAATCCCCTCGGTTAAGCCGGGTTTTTCTCGGCGCGAGAATGCAGAGGAGCGCCGCACTGATGCAGCTTTGCCAGCCTCATGATGGATTTGGCGGACTGGCCGGTACACAAAGACCGACATCCATCCGCTAAAACGCAGCATACATCAGAAAATTAAGTATCTTTTCAGGAAGAGGTTTTCAGCCAATATCGTATGCTAAGGGAGCAGTAAATATGTGTCAAGTTTGTCACACTGAATGTCTTTAACCGCCAGTACTTTGACCAATCACGTGCTGGAGTTTTCAGGCTCTTTGGCTTTTTGATGATAAAAAGATGTGTGCAAATCACACTAAACTGCAGGAGACAAAACAGAAGCACGCCCCTTCCATCGCACCCCTCCCTTCACTTTCATCTGGATATCTACCCACCACACCCCTCTTTTTCTTTTCTCTCTCCCTCACTCCTTTCATCATATGAAGAGGGAGGGAAAGCCCTCCTGGCCATTTCTACAATCCTGCCACCCCTCCACCTCCAACCCCAATTTCAGCCCCCCACTCCCCTTCCATACGCTTCTTTTGCCCATCAGGTCCAGATAGAACCACTCAAACAACACCTACACATTCATCCACACATCCACAGAGTTCCTCCTCACCCCTGCCTCTTTCACGCACACACACTCTAATTTTCTGTGCCCCGACACTTCAAACACATGAAAGGATGCTCTGCGGGGACCAAGGCTAAAGGGAAGGTTGGAGGTGGGGGTAAGGAAAAGGAGGAGGATGAGGGGAGAGGGTATGAAAGCAATGCTAGAGATAGAGATGTGTAGGAGGGATGGTGGTGACGGGGGCCCAAGAGGGAGGAAGGAGGGGGTCACAAGGCCCCATCAGAGACTAGGTCAATGTCAAGGGGCTCTCGCTGAAGTGATTCGCGTCAGCCTCTCAAGAGACAAAACAGCCGTCCATCTGTCCCGTCCCCTGGATTGTTTGTGTCTGAGAGTGTTAGTTTCTTAACAAGCTCCGACTGTTAATTGGCGGAAGGGAAGATGTGATGGTCGGGATGTACTGAGTTTTCCACATAAACTTGTTAGCAGTTGGTGGACAGACGGAGGAAGTTGCCAGGTGTGGAGGAAAAGGAATATTATTAACACCAAAGGCGTGGCTGTCAGGGAGTGTTGGCAAAGCCTCTGATGCCCGTGGCTCATCATTCGCTGAGAGGATATGACACGCACAAACACAACAGCAAATGTAAACACACACACTCAAGAGGAAATCTTACCATGTTGTGTTTGAAATGGCAGTTGCATTTAAGCGTGTGTGACCTGAGCATCATTAATAAACCATAAACTTGTATGTATGTGTCTTTTTTTTTTTTTTTAATATATTTCTTGCTCCAGGAGAAACTATTCCCTCATCTCTGTTCCTCCTTCATTTTCTTTGAGTATTTCTCTCCTCCGGTTTTTTGTGCTTGTATACCTGGTTTCTCTTCACCTCTTTCTCTACTTCTTCTGCACATAGATTGCCTTTAAGTGCAGCTTGGAAGAGGAACGCATGTGTGCAGGAGAAAGGACGCTGTGGAAACGATCAAACGATTTGGAATGTGGAAGCGAAGAAAGGGATCGAGTATGTCTATATTGCGCCCGAGCGTCTTCCTCATACCAGAAAGGTTTCTGGGAAAGGAAGCCAATGATCAGACTGCACCCTGGGCGATAAAACACCCACAATGCACTGCATCTTCCCTCTTAACTCCTCTAAGACACAGGGAAAAGGCAATTAAAGCGTTTATAGGCTTCGCCCCCTAGATTTGCAGCCAGCAATTAAAAATCATTACTAATCAAATAAAAATAAAAGTAGCTCAAACTACAATTCGGCCAGGGCATCAATTGGATTTATGCTACTGCAAAAGAGCTCATAAAGACCGGTAGAACTTAATGTTACATTCTTAACAAAAACGTGAAAAAAGGTGAACATTTAATGGCCAGCACAGTGAAATGAATATAAGGCCAACTTATAAAATCCAAACGAGGCAAATTTTCTCATTTTCCCAATCAAACTACATTTCTCTCAAGCTAAAACCAGTAAATTTTATGTGACTGTTGAAATTGAGAAAAACTGGGACACACTGGTGGTTTCCAGGGTGTTGGGAGATTTAGAGAGTTGGCAGGCAGCCAATAAGAGCTCCTAGATCAATCGCGGTGTTGATGCATGCGCAGCCTTGTGGGTGTTGTTAACAACGGAGGGCCAGGGTGGTCAGAAATCACCCAGAGTGACACTTTGACACTGGGTGGGCAAGCACCGCAAATAGAAATGTCAGCCGTCTCCGTGGCTGGGGTTTTACAATGGCAGCAGTATGGCACACCTTAACATGGTACCCTGAACACAGTGCATCACGGTGACTTGGTGACAGGTGACGGAAGAGATGTTTTTATAGAAGCTGGTGAAGTGCTTCCACAGGAAACTCTTTTGGTTTGAAGTAAATCGCAAGTTACTTCAAACAAACTCTGAAGTTATTTCAAAGTTTTATAAAAAAAACTGAAAGGAAAAAGTACCTCTAGATCTTTCATCAGTCAATTCTTACTTGAAGAGCAGGAAACACTATTCTGAATATAAAAATCAACTGTGCACTGAGGTATATACAGTAAGGTGTAACAGAAAAACAAGACACATTTTAAAGCCAATATGATGACAGTGAGGAGGATGATGATGACGGCAACACACACCTACGAATACAGAGCCTGTGGACTGACCATGGCCAGGCAGACCCATGCTGCTCGCCAGCTGGTAGAGCCGTTGCTGCTGCTCCTCATAGGACCCCTGCTCGCTGAGCGCTGACATCATGCGCCTGTAGTGCTCCTCGGGGCTCATGTGGCCGTGGCTGCCGCCTGCTTCCACCACTGGGCTCTGGGAGTTCTCTGAAGAGAGGAGGGACACTTATTACAATGACTGGCAATATTCACATTATCAGGGGATAAATACTTACCAGAAACAGCAGGCTTTAAAATTCTGTTTGGATTTTTCCCTCAATGTTGTGCATTGAATTAATCTTTTCAGCATTTGATTACATAATTATGTATTCATCCACCTCTACATTAATATCCATGTCAGGCATGATTGTGAGGAATATACATATATAATAATATACATAATATACATACATTTACTATGCAGTTTCAAACAGAATTTTGAGAAAGAGATTTGCTAAATTTGAAGTTGAATACCCAAAATCCCATTTCATGACATCACAGAACTGAACGCAGAACACTGCTGTTTATCAACCCTGCAAAGTATACTTATCAGTTGACCCCAAATAGACAAGAGAAGAACTAAATCTAATACCAGATCACTCACTGCTGCTCAGACACCAGTTTACGTTTGTTTATTTTTTTCGCCATGAGGATCGTGCAATCGGTCGGGTGCGTGCATACGTGAGGGAGTGCACACCTCTGTGTCTGTCCACAGCTAAACTCGCATTCTGCTGCAGCAATTTGCATAATATTTTAGGTGGCCAGGAATAGCAACATGCTCAAGGACCTCTCGTGGTTGAATGAAGGCAGCTCGGTGAGTTTAATTTTGTTTTTGGCAAGATTGCATAAGATATCTTATACGATGACTTTGAGCCGATTGCCTGCATGCATCGGCGTTTGATTTTGAGTTTGAATGAAGTGTGTTTTAGGACGCTTTACAGCCCATTAGTGTCTAGACTGGGGGTTAGCCAAATGTGGGTTGTGCTCATTCAACCACACAATACAGCAGTGGCCATTGCAGACACACCTGCTGGAGAGCTGCACTCATTGCCATTGTAAACCATACATACCAAAGAACTATCCACTATTAATTTTATACTCTTTCTATATTGGATTGTTTTTTGTAATTTCTGCACTTTGTCTTGAATGCTTCCTCAAATATCAGTCAGAAAACATGCTTGTACACGTATTATTCATTAAGAAGAAAGCAAAGACAGCACTGAAGGACTGGAAACTCCTTTGGATGAAGCTATACACATACAGCCATGCATTGTTAATGGTCTGAGCCTGACCCGAGCACGAACTCGCTATTTCTCTGACAGAGAGCACAGAGTAACCATGCATTAATGTTCGCATAGGGTGAAAGGTTATAAGTTTTGCTGTAGTGTATTTTAAATATTTTTGAATGCCGACTACCAACAGAGGCCCCGCTTCTTCCATCATGTGTGTGTTCATGTGGTGTACGATATCTATCTAGCTGTCAGTCCCCACACTTAATCTCTCTCTCTGACCTCCCTCCTCCCTCTCTCTGTCAATAGTAACATGATCTAAGGTATGGGTGGTGGGGGATATGGGGCGGTGTTTTGGGACTTAGAGGAGGGAGAAATAGGATGAGGAGGAGGGAGAAGCAGAGGAAAGCAGGGGTTATTTTTACCACCCTCCCTCTTATTGAAACCTGAGCCTGGCCCCGGGCAGGCGAGCAGGAGTGGCGCTAAGGAGCGGAGGTGGGTTGGAGGTGGTGGTGGAGGAAGCAAGCACGCAAGCGTCTCTGTCTCCACCGCCAAGCTCCAGCTAATCCACCCAAGGTCCTCAAGTGTATGTGTATGTGTGTGTGTGTGTGTGTGTGTGTGTGTGTGTGTGTGTGTGTGTGTGTGTGTGTGTGTGTGTGTGTGTGTGTGTGTGTGTGTGTGTGTGTGTACGCAACTAGTCTGTGACTGTCTGAAGTTTTCTCGCTCTCTAAACACAGCAGGGGGTGCCGATTTTGCAACAGAAAGAAAAACAGACATCATTTACACAGCGGCATCCAATCTCTCCTGCTCCATTCCTACGCCGCGCTACTCCGTCTCTGTCTCTCTCTTTCTCAATCTATTTCTCGGCTTGCATTAGTCATTAAGGGATAGTGTCTGTCGCCGAACTTGGAGAACATGAAGACATGCATAGATAAAGAAACACACATGCAGGTGCAGAGTCGGGGTTTGAATGTGGATAGAGCTCAAGGTTAAGACACAGGATCAGCTGTGTTTTGAAATGGCTTAACTTCACTTCTCTGGACAGCAGGCTGCACACACACACACACACACACACACTCACACACTCTCACACAGTCTTCTTTATCAGTCACCCGTATGCAAATATACAGAACATTTTAAATATAAGTAAGCCATATACAGCCGTGGCTTGCTTTAAAAGCCAAAAAAACTAACTATGCAGGCAAAAGAGCACAACGTTAAAATAAAAACACACAAGCCCCATTTGCCTTAAGAGGAAGCCAAGCCCGACACAGAACTCACATCCACATAAAAACCCATGCATCTTTCAGAAGCTGAGTTGTGTCAAAATAAGACTATAATGGCCAGGAGTGAGTGCTTCTCTACTCAGAGAAAGAGGCTCCAGGCAGGGCGGATGTCGGTCAAAGATCACCCAGGGGGCAAAGGTCAACACCAGGCTTAGGCTGAGCTCTACACAGCTAAATCTGCACTTACAAAATTACCCTCACCCATCGATTTTTTTCCCCCCAGAATTTAACTTATAATAAAATAAAAAATATTGTGTCACTGTACGTGTTTTTTTTAGGTTTGTGTGTGTGTGTGTGTGTGTGTGTGTGTGTGTGTGTGTGTGTGTGTGTGTACATGTTGTTCAGTTGTCTCCAGAGATGAGACTGGATGTGCGGTGAGCTGCCCTTGGTTTCGCGGTTTTGCCTGCTGTATAATGCATCAGTCAGGAAGTCTTCCTCAGGAGCCCAGAGGGACGGTTGTGCCGGCTCCACGCTGGGCGCCTGGTTTCTCGCCACATGAGGGAAATATGAATAATAGAGGATGGCGACCGGATTGCAGCACTACAGCGGGGAATAGTCTTGCCAACGTATGCCTTTTTAAGATTTGTTATTTATGTTGTTCCCATGTCATATAGAGAGCAGATGAAAAGGTAATAAAGTTTATATTAGGAATCAACAGCAAAAACGATATTCTATCAACAACGGCCATTATCTAAGGTATTATAACATTTAGATATTATATTACTGTGTGTTCTGCGTTTGGAGCTACCCCTGACATTTTCCCCACCACCCATGTTTTCTTGGTAAAATCATGGTTTTCATTGGGACTATTTTCTACTGCAGATGTAGTCACAAAAGGAAAACTGTTCAGTGAGGCCTGTGGAGTGACCAGAGGAATCCAGACATTATACATGGCAAGAAAAGTTTCTGTAGAGTTTTTATTAATGCAATTCCTCAATGTACCAATTCTCCTTTAGTGGTGCTCAAAACATCCATCGTATTGGGTTAGCAGCAGAATCTAGCAGACAAAGCTCAGCAGGTAAAAGCATCATGGTTCCATACCATTAACGGAATGTGAGAAAATACTATGTTTTTGTAATTTAAGTGACCTTTTACTGACTCGATGTGTAGCACGCTAACACTGACCACGACCAGCTAAGCCAGCTGCAGTTTCCATCCTCTCTTTTTAACTTTTTCCCACAATTTTCACTCCTCTTCTGTCAGAAAATGTCCGTCCAAGCACATCTGTAAAGTCTGAAATAGTCTTCATGGTCTTACCTTTGGGGGATACGCTACGTGACTTCTTGCTGTCAGAGGGACACTCGCTGCTGCTGTTGGGAGAGAAGCTTCTTCTCTTTCCTAGAAGGTTATCTGTAAACACACAAAGAGAGAAAGAGCAGTAAGTTAAATGACCAAAGTAAAAGCTTGATATAAAAGTTCTGCCCTACAACTACCTGTATACATGGCGGCAGTTTCGGAAATGCAAATTTACAAAGAGAGGGAGTGAAAAAGAGTCAAAGAGAAGAAAAAAAGTCACGGGTGGAGAGAAAGAGAGGAAGTAAAGCGAGCCACGGGCGTCTGGAGATTTGCTTGTTCTGTCAGATTTGAGAGGGGGCCTGCACTGCCGTGGATGACAGATCTGCCTGGCTCATTCACGTGTGTGTTTGTCTTATTTGAAGGAGGGAGGAGGAGGGCTCTGTCTCTCTGTGTCTCCTCCAACATCTCTTTCCAACAGTCTGTCTTAAAGTGTTCTCACTGTTCTTCCTCTCTTCTTTCCTCTTCTCTTTTTCCAGATGTTGGCACAAAAGGCTCCGACTGAACTTAAGTGCATGAGAGCCTCTCAGCTGCTTGAGAAATCCCTCTCAGCCTACATTATGTCTATATCATGTGTTATTTTTAGTTTTTGTACCTCCATGACAGATACTCCCCTCTCTCCTGTTGCTGTCCTCCCCTCATAAACACACTTCTGATCTTCTTGCCTCATTTCTCATTTCTTTGTCTCTTTCTCCTCTTGGTGTGTTTGAAACCTCCTCCCATTAGGAGTTCTCTCTCTCCTCCCATTTACACCCCCCCCTGCCTCCGTCTCGTCATCCCTGTTCTCCCCCTACCTCCTCCCCTGCCACCAAAGAGGAGCATCTAGTGTACAATTATAGCAACCCCTACTGCCTCCTCCTCCTCCCCTCTCATCCCTCTCTTCCTTCCCACCCAATCGCATCACCTCCAACCCCCTCATACACACCTCAAATCAATACGGGCCTAATCAGAGATAGAGGGGATGCAGAGCACATTGCATGCAGTGCCGGCAGGAAGGAAAAGGCTGTTTATCATTGCTCTCTCTCTCTCTTTTTCTTTCTTTCTCTCTTTCTTTCTCTATTTCTATCGCATACACCTTTTTGTCTGACTCAGTTTCTTCCGCCACACAAACAGCCAAGCCACAGCAGCAACTGCTTCCCTTCTTTCTTTTTGTTCTTGCTTTCTCTCTCTCACTTCTCGTGCGTATTTTTAAGGATAGGGAGTGTTCCCCGCCCCCCCCCTCCCCTCCTTCAAGGAGAATGGATCCTCTCTCTCTCTCTCTCTTTTTCAACAAAGCCATTTTTCATCATTTGCACAGCATGTGTAAACAGTGCGAAGAAACAATGAACAGGGGGTACAAAAAAAAAAAAGGTAATTTCATAGCAAATCCAAGCAAACACCACTTGGCAATTTCTGTCATGTGTCCACGCCTGTGTCCACTTGTTACCATAGTAACGCACGGACAATCATCAACAGAGGAGTGGAGTGGAGTCTGACCTTTAACCCTTAACCTATCACCCAAACTTATGCTCTTTCTTCACTATAACAAGACACAGATAGACAGGGACGGGAAAGAGAGACAGACGGACATTTAGACAGGACTCAGAGGATTTTGTTGGGCTGCTGAAGGAGCCCTGGTGTTGATGAGAGGGCGAGCGAGCAAACAAGAAAGGGAGAGAGTGAGGTTCACTAATGATCCAGTGTTTGATGTTGCCTCTCAGGTCCTGAGGAGATCCACTCCCTATACCATCCTAAGGAGACAGTGTAGGGAAGGCGGAAGGGGGATGGGGGGACGCTAATGGACAAGTACACACACGCACACGTACACGCACACCCCCACACACGCACACCCCCACACACACACACACACACACACACACACACACACACACACACACACACACACACATTGAATGTCTTTCACAATTTCTACTTTTTCTGTCAGAACCTTTATATTTCATTTTGTTTTTCTTCTCATTTTCAAATAATGTTTAGTACACAAAAAGATCTCCATCTATCTTATTGCTGGAATATTAACAAAGAAAGAGTGAACGCCCAATTAGTTAAACCCCCTCTTCTGGCTAACACACACACACACACACACACACACACACACACACGTGTGCAAAGACCCTCTCATGATCAAACACACGCACTTGAGTCGTCTCTTGAGTCGACCTCACTCAAGACACTGCGTCTCCTGAGCGAGTGCCCAAGGGCCAGAGATTTGAGGGCGGAAAGCTTTTAAAGCCAATTAAATGGGGCTTCTTAGAGCACTGGCGCTCCCTTTTAATGCCGAACCCTGAGCTCTGCTAGCGTCTATGCTAACACTTTTACTCCCACTAACACTGCTTACAGTCAAGTTTGCTACCCCGGGCATTTCCCTACCACCTGCTTGTTAATACTGCTGAAGAATTAACGGTTATGGAGTCAGGAGTCGACTGTGACTTTACTGTCAAAAGAGTGCAATGATTAAGTCAAAATAGTATTAGCTGCTATGATATAGCCCCTTGTTTGTACCATTTCTGGTCAATAAATACAGGCTAACCTTTCAACCGACCAATATTCTAGCGTCTGCCTCAGTTCCTCTTTGCTAGTTAGCCTCCTCCTTATCTGTCGTTCCTCCTACTTAGAGAAAAGAGGGATGAAAACAGAGGGACGGATAGAGAAAGAGGAAACAGCAGGACTTAAACCCCTTCCTCTTTCATGTGACACCGCCAGGGTGAACCATCAGGCAGGCATTCCTCTTTACTCTCTGATTTCCTCTCCTCCCTCAAACTTTAGTCCTCTTCCTCTCCACTCTCCATCCCATGGAGCGTGGTGACAGCTCAGACAGCCAGACTCCTTAATTCCTCTCTTACTCCGTTAATCTGTCATCTTTATCAGGCCGGTGAGGGGGGGCTGTGCGGAGAGGAGGGGGGGAGTGACAGGCGGGGACGTGGGGTGGGCCGCCAGCCGCAGCCCCCCGATCAATCTCCACATTACAGCTGACAGAATGGTGCTAATAACTTATTGATCCCCCCTCCGTGCGCCGGGGCCTCCGCCGGCCCTGAAAGCCCTGCCATTGATTGGCTTACAGGCCGATGCAGCTGGGAGAGGGAGGGGGGTGGGGGGGGAATGGGGTTGATGGGGAGAGAGGCGCTTCTGCTCACGCTGAGGAGAGGATGCGCCACCTCCAACACGTGCAAATGTACACACGCAGTAATGCTGATCCACTGTTTGTCATGTTGTATGTCTTTTCATGAGGAAGAGAGAAATAACGAGAGGTGGAGAGAGAAGAACACAACTAAAGAAGAAGGAGAAAGAAAATCATGGAGGAAGATTTGTACGTCTAGTCAACTGACCAAAGTATGACTGACCTTAAAGTGAAAATCGAGGACATTGTCATATAAATAAATGTCCCCTTTGCGACGCATTGAGTTATGTAACGCAATAAAAGCTAAACCTACTGGCTATTTATGCAAGCTTTCATTTTTGTCGCTCTATTGGCCCTGTCGGGTACAGTAGAACGTACTTCCTGAAAAAATCGTCTGATGTACAGGTGGTGAAGAAGTGATGTTTCCAGCAACAGTGTTTTGTTTACAATAAGTCCTGGACTGAGACAGCCATTGTTATGATAGTTAATAAGAAAAAGTAAAAAAAAAAGAAGGTGTTTCTGACCTGAACGTAACTTACACCTCACAAAATATTACTACAAAAAAATGAAATTAATATTTACAAAATATATCTACGCTTTGAATCACTTGATTTTTTCTTCCATTCTTAAATGTGCTGCTTTCTGTGTCTAATCTCTCCGTGTCCGTCATCCCAGCGTTCATTTGTCTTCTTCCGCTTTTTGGTAGGCAACCAGAATATGCATATTAATATTTTTCTTATCAAATCAGTGCTCAGGTCACAGGTTATTAAAGGCTATTAAAGTTTTAAAGGCACCATTAAAAAATTATGTTAAATATCTAACTGAAAGGCAAGAAATGATAAACACACAAAAATTACTTTAATCTTCAGTTAGGTTTCCTTTAAGTACTCTGAAAAGGAGCAAATTGTATTTTCACTATTTACTCAGCATTTTATTTTGGCACCTGTGAATGTTATGTCTTGACAGAAGCATTAGCATGTCTTTATGAACAATAACCCTGAGAAGGCACTTTGTTATGGCAGTATAATTATATTCCTATTAAGCAGTGTGATATTTTTAAATATTTACAACCCACATTTCCTTTTGCTTCTGTATGACATAGCTAATATCATTAGAAATCCTGGAGTGTTTACTTTTGTTTAGAATTGCCTTTCTATGCTAATCAAGTAATAACTAGGTGGTAATATTTTAAGAGCGATCCTCACTCACAATCAGTTTAAAAAAAGAAGGTCCTGCACAAACACGCTGGGCTGCAGATTCACACGCAAGCAAACATCTAAAACCAGACATTTAAAAACCACACACGGAAAGGTGCACACACACAAAAATGTGCTCAAGCCCCAAACCACTGCTACAACCCCCAACCACACACACACACACACACACACACACACACACACACACACACACCAACAGGCTGTAACTGCCTCTGGGAGCCTGAGTGCAGGGAGCGGAGGAGAGAGAGAGAGTGGCGGTCCAAAAACACCTTATCTGCCCGTTTGAGTCTCCAGTCTGACCGCAGAGCCACGGTTTACAGTCTCCACAGGCAGCCAGACTCTCAGCGTCGGCGCCCCTGCTCTACCCCTCCCCTCCCTCCTTCCCTCCCTCCTCCCCTCCCTCCCCCTCTCACAGAGCCTCTGAATAGCCAGCGGCTGGGGAGTGAGAGAGCGAATGAGGGAGGGGAGGAGGGAGAGGAGAAGAGAAGGAGGGAGGCAGGCCTCCTGTCTGTCCCTCAGATTTAATTAACGGCCCACTACGGCGCAGAGACGACCCGGCAAGCCTGCTTCCCTTTCCTCCTGACCCACGCACACACACACACACACACACACACACACACACACACAACAACACACAAAGCCGTCCGCCGCCATAGCTGCCGCCTGCCCTCCCCTGATACCACCACCGCACTCATTCATCTTTCTTTCCTCCCTCTCTCTCTCTCTCTCTCTCTCTCTCTGCTCTCCATTTCCAAATGTTTCTCCCATCAATGCATCTCGGTCTCTCTCTCTGTTGCAGACTTTTGCTTTATGTTATCCTTAATTTCTCTCCTATCTTACTCCTCTGCCTCTCAGATTTTCTCCCTCCACAGTTTACTGAATGACTTTGTGGAGGATAAGTCAAATAGGGGAGTTGACTGACAGAACAGAGTAAACACAATATTACACAGCGAGCTGCGTTTACGGTCTCATTTATCTCAAAGTGAAATAGTCCACTGCTCTAAAACTTCATACACATTACACCCACCTTTATTTGGATGCAAATTTAAACATGTGTTGATTTTGCGTTGGCACACATCTGTATAACTATGTGTTATTTGTGTGTAATTGTGCGTTTGTGAACGTGTGTGCGTCTAATTTCACTGGCAGACAGCGTTGGAGCCGGTGGCTGATCGGATTGGACTTGTTTACAGACACAGAGCGAGCAGCTTAGGCAGCCTGTTAAATCTCCCTTTAGCGCTCAAACGGACAGATTTTAGGGTCTCGGACCCCCCTCGGCGTAGGCCACGCTGTGCTCACCCTTTCCTCCATCGACCCCCACCCACCCACCTCTATCCCCTTGTGTCTTCCTCCATTAAAATAACTACCCAGGGCTCTGATTTCTCCATTAGGTTTAGCGGCTGATTAGGCCGGTATTTGGGTGGAAATCCGTCACAAACCGTGGTTTAAGACACTGGCTGGGTTGGCTGTTGAGCAGTCTAATACCCTCCACCTTCCACCCACCCCAGCTGATATCACAGGCACCGTATGGACAATTAATCTGGCAGACAGAGGAGATGAGCACACAGAGCGAGGGTATGGAGGTGTTGGGTCTGGACTGATTATGGTTCTAGCTGTGCCTCTGGCTAATGTTATAAGAAGGGACAGGGTCAAACCCAGGGCAACATTGGAGCAAGGTATGGTCTTCACTGATAACAAGACAACTCATTTGTTAATTAGGGGTGAATCTATTTGTTAGAAAAAATGTTTGGACTTTCTGATGAGATGTATATTATTCATATGATTTTTTTTTTTCATGATCAGTATTTTAGATTTACATGGTTCCTGTCTGCAAATGTCAGCAGATATTAGAAAGAATATATAAACTAGTATAGTTTACATTGATAATAATTTCTATAGTTCATTCTAAACTGACTTCCACGGGTTAAGCGTTGAGGAAAGACATCCTTATAAACATTTTAAATCGGAAGAAATAATAATACAAGAGCCTACAACATCAGTTGAGTTTATAGTCATCCACAAAACTCAAATCCTAAGTGTGACTCATATATCAGTTTAAAGCTGTTTGAATAAGTATTGACAATATAAGTCAAATCTAAATTTTAAATACGCACTTGTATGATAATGTGTTTGGGTTGCTTGTGAAGCTCTGTTGCACTCAATCATACCTTGTTGGGATGCAGTACACGACACAAACATATGTCTTGAAAATAGGTACAACTAACTCAGTGTGGCAGAAACATCCAGTACAGTAGCTTGATTGCTGAATAGAGATATCCACAGAGGCTGTTTTACAAACATATGTCTTTGAAGGCGACACAATATCCTCATACAAGCTACTTGACAAATAGCCGTGATTAAATACTGTCTGTGTTCTGCCAGTAAGCTGTAAGAAAAGCTCTTAGCACGTGCACACCATGGTTCCTCTGCTCATAAGAAACGGGATTAATGGCAAACAAAGCTATTTATTCAGAAGTAATTTAAAACAGGGGGTTTAACAAAAATCCCGGAGTGTGGCAGAGAATGTGGGAAGACCATTAAGTAATCAAATTGAGAGCGACCTCCAGGAATGAGTAATACGCTTATCTTAAATTCCCCCAAATGACACAAATTAGGGTAAATTAAATGGATAATGAAACGTTTACATATGTTGGAGGAGATTTAAAGGGGGGTATATCATCAGTCTAAAGGCAAAGGCAGAAATAGAGAAATGAAAAAGAAAAGAAAAAGAAAGAAAACATCCTGGCAAACCTTGAAACACACACACACACACACACACACACACACACACACACACACACACAGCATCACTGGGGGTCCTACCTGTGTGTCCAGTACTGCTGTTGTGGTCGGAGGCTGACTGGCCCTCGGGCATGCCGTGCTGTCTGGTGTGGTGCAGGTTGGAGATGATTGTAGAGAGGTCACTGTCACGACTGTAAAACACACACACACACACACACACACACACGCACGCGCACGCACACACACACACACACACGCACACACACACACGCACACAGACACACACAGGGGAAAAGGAGGATAAACACATTTAAAATCAGCCCCAAACAAACGTAATTCCACAACGCAATCCAAACTAGTGTGTGATAAATCAGCAGCGCATAAATTCATACTATTTCATGCACTATTTACCTCAAAAATCCTCCATCCAGGCAGCACAGTCTAAACTCTCTAAAATGCATACCTCTACAGACTCAGCAGCTACAAGTGGCTGTCCTATCAACTGGCTCTTAGCTCTGAGGTGTGTAATACACTCTGACAGACTACCGCACCCAGCAGTTTTGGGTCTCATCCCTACTCATCTTCCACACTAAGATGTATTAACGAACATATTCACAACTCATAAGTAGTTTAGCTGCTTAAAACCTGATTATGGCTCTTATTAACTAAGGGTCGCTAACTGCTGTTTTAGAGAGAAATGGCAATTGAATAATGTTAAAAGAAAGATGATGAAAAACGGAATATCCATCAATCCTTGAACAGGTCTGACTTACTTATTTAGTAATAAAATATCTAAAAGAGCGCAATGAATCTGTGTTATATGACACATGGCTTCAGGTCTTCTTTTCTACTGCCATGCCTGCACTTCAACAGGAGGCCCTTCACAACAAAACTATCCACAAGAGACTCTCAAACCCCGTGTCCTGTCCTTCAGCACCCAAAGGAGGAGCAGGGGGAGGGTTTACAGATTAGGCCCCGATCTGGTTGGAGCCACTCTGCCCTTCCAAAGGCTTCCCCAGCTGCCTTTCTTACTTCCCCACACAAGTAGACTCAAACATTTGTGTCATAAAGGTATTTCATTTGCAATCTGATTACCATCCTGCTTGCATTCAATGGCACAATGAAGGGAAATTAGTGCTTAGAGTTTGAGAGGGGCCGTGCAGTACTAGTGTAGTTACAATGTAATAGCAAACAGCTTGTGTGGTCGGAGAGGTTCAGGGTGAAATATGTTTTAGGTAACAGTCTAAATATAATTTACTGTTTACTACATGGAAGAACATCCCAAAGCGCAAATGAACAGGAAACTTTGTGTACACTCTGATTTTGTCCACAAAATCAGCCTAAAAACATGCAGTATTTTAAACATGCCAGTTGGTTGGTATCAGCATCCTCTCGTGTCAGTGGGAATCTTGTTTAAAGGCTTAACTGCCAACTTTATTGAAAGCAGAATCATCTATGAAGGGGGTCTGGTATGACACAGCAAGCACAGTTTATGGGACAGAAGCGGTGAATGGCTCTTAGCTGCCACCACTATGACGAGGCCACACTGTTTGCGGCTGCTGGATTTGGGTTTTTACAGTCCCATGATTACAGGCTCCCGCTGTAATGTCAGGCTGTCGGTTGCCAAGCTGTTTTCCACACGCTAACAGAAAAGATGGAAGAAAAGCTTGGAGGGCCTAATGCTGGCCATGCTGGCTTCCCCGGTCACCTTTCAGTCACAGAGAACCAATGACTCAGAAAATGGTCTCAGACAAAACAGTTGCCGATGGTTGCTAAGCAAGTAGACGCTTGATTGGATTGTGACTGCAACAGACTAATGATAGACTTCTTTTTTTAGAGTCTAACTTGCTAAAATGAGTAGCTATCTGTGTCTGAGAGCCCAATGTTTTTT
Source organism: Ophiodon elongatus (assembly GCA_016806645.1). Taxonomy (NCBI): domain Eukaryota; kingdom Metazoa; phylum Chordata; class Actinopteri; order Perciformes; family Hexagrammidae; genus Ophiodon; species Ophiodon elongatus. The sequence continues at coordinate 2,161,920 of JACSYO010000285.1, read as the reverse complement.
TCCAAAAACAAAATGAGGGGCAGGGTTTAGGAGAAAATTAGATTTTTTTTTTATGCGTTTAAAGTCATATAATAATGTATCTGCGTCACTCTGTGACAACAAAGCACACAACACACACACTGCAGTTCCACTGAGAGAAACTGCAGCCAAATTCATCAACCAACTAGCTGTGTTATAACACCACCCTCTGTCCATCATTTAAAGTGATCATGATAATGCCATCCTGAACTTCTCAGAGAGGTGATGGGGTTATTATCCCGTGGCGAAGTAGCCGCATTAAGCCATGAACGGCAAGCACATTGTTAGTAGGGTAATTAGCACACTTTTCCTGAGCTGTCCCGCCTCGGCTTGGGCTAATGAGGTCCTAGCCCTATCCCTGACCACCTCTGCCCTCCTTCAACCCCTTCCCCCCTTCTTTCTCTGGGTGGAGGCAAGGTCATACTCAAGCACTGGAAGATGAGGAGGGCGGGGGCGGAGGGTGGAGGATGGTGTTTAAAACCCAGTCACCTGAGTCAGCGCTCCCTAAGGAGCTCCTAGAGCCGGGGTTAGACGGGAAGGACGGGAGCCTCGGAGAGGATGGAGATGGGGTGAGGTGGGGGGGGGGGGGGGGGTAGCGTGGCTGTCGGGCCCGATAGCAAAGGAGGACATGAGCTGCTTCTTATCACCCAGGTGCACGCCGTAGACAATCATCTCATCCTCAGCTCATCCCTAAACTGGTCAATACCGCACCTCTCATCTCCGGCCACAGGACAGACACACTGACCCAGACACTGGGAAGACTAATATGCGTTAATACTCAACGTCTGTCATGGATACTACTGGTATGCATTATTACTGAGATGATACCGCAAAGCCTGTACAACTAATCAAATTTCTACTAGGGTTGGCTATCAATTTAAAAGACCAGAGTTTAGGTGCTGATACCAAAACAATACATTTTTCATTACCTTTGGGCAATATAATCATGTTTTACGCCCTTTTTTATCCGTGGTAAATGAAGTTTGGTTAAAGTCAATATAATGTCTAAAGTTAAACATTTTACTGCTTTAGGTCAGGAAATTTCGGATCAAAGAATCAAGGGAAAAATGTCTAAGAATCAGACCACGCGTTCAATGTTTGGAACTTTGATAGTCGTCGCATTTCAGACAATAATTTCTACTGCTTTTTCAATGCTTCTGGTCTATGAATTCAAAATACACTTTTCACCTATTGTAGTCCCTACAACTCAATATTACAGACGAAAATTATAAAAAATAGAAATATGGGAGTAAAAACGTCTAATGTCTGCCAGATCACTTGTTGGAGGCTCTTTCTTTTGTCAAGAAAAGGTTGTGCTCCATTCTACTATTACAGTAAGAGTTACTTTTCAAAATGGTCCAAACAACATGAAAAAAAATCTTCTCCTGGCAAAGGCTGTCGCCTCAGTATAAATGCCCAGTAGTGGCCTGCTGTGGCATTGGCACGCGGAGCTGAGGTGGCGGGGCTGGAGGTCACAGTGTGAGCTGGCAGAAGCTGGCAGCCCAGGCACCCTGACGCCATGTCTCACACCACCACTGGGAAAGTGCTGACAGACAGACAGCAGGGATGTAAGGAGGAGGAGTGGAAGGAGGGAGGGAGGGAGAGAGAGGGAGAGAGAGAGACAGAGGAAAAGAGAGAGAGCGCGAGAGAGAGAGAGAGAGAGAGAGACAGGTCGCGAGCACTGTGTAACATCTGGTGCTCGCAGGTTTACGGTGTACCCTCTTCTGCTCTCAAGACAACAGCCCGAACACAGAGCCAACTCCAACCTGCACAGTTGGCCCACAGCAACATTCAAATAGTACCAGGCAATATGTAATGTTCAACAACCAAGGTATGCTAAAATATGGACTTGGGCTGAATTCTGAAAAAAAGAAGGAATGAGTAAAGTTTGTCGGACGCTCTGAAGGGAAATAAATATAATGAAAGTATTTTATCTAGGAAATACCTGTGCTTTAGGCACGTAAAGCTTAAAGCAGGAATATTGATCTTTTCCGTATACGTTTTATGTTTTGTCTGATTCCTACAAGCAACGGAAACACAATTGTCATGCTGCTCACAGTTGGATCGAAAGGCAACCCGCAACTGGGAACCCTGCAAGCAGTGGGGGTAATGAATAAATAGAGAAATAGATACATAAATAACTAAGAGTAGCCTGGCTTCACTTGGGCTTCACTTCTCCTTGTTGTTCTTCTGCTGTACAGGCTGACATGAGGTCGATAAGGCAGCCAAGGGAGGAAAGAAACGTACAATAGAAATAGAATGAGGTAAGTCCGCCATGTTACATTTAAGTTCCCCTGCACTGAGCCATGCCCACGCTGCTGGTTTTACTGTTAATTTCTCCTCCGGCTCACACTTTATGCGCTATCATTATTACTAGTATCTTCTTTTTCTAATTCTGAAAAAAAATCAACAGTTTCAAGGACCATTTGGATTAAAAAAGGAAATTATCTGTTGTAGTTACAGTGTGAGGTAATCCTTTTGAGCTTTCAAAGAGCACATTGTTGTACTGTAGAGCCCGTATAAAAGGCTAAAGCTCTTAATATCTTCAGCTGATTTCAACATACTGTATCACAGAACATGAATAGTAAACACTGTGTTCTTTACATGTGGAAACGATGAACCTCATGCTTCAAGCCAATGCCAAATCTGAGACTAAATAGCTGGAACACTGCTGACTTTCATTTTGTGTTCACGATGCCGTGTTGATAGAGCAGTGTTTTGTCTGTTAACTCCCTATGTGGAAACAACGAATGTTAGCTGCTAGCCAACGCCCAATCAACTACTAAATTGCTGTGACTCTGTTGCCATGGTTGCCACGCGTGTAAACAAAGCCAAAAATTCTTGAAGCGGAAAGCTCCTCTAGAAAGCTATAAAACCTCCAAGCTCACTAATTAGTGCTTTAGGGGAGAGCCATTTCCAGTAATTTCACACTGTCCGTGACCTCCTACTGGCATAAGGCAATGACACAGTTGTTCAATAAAGCCAGAGGACAGAATGTCAAACGCAATAGCAGCTAACTCAGCATCACTGTCTTTCTATCTCTGTGGTTATTGCACAAATTAAGTACAGAGCACCATTAACAAATGCAAGCCAATGCTGCTCCATGAAAATATCTATTTTCAATCAGATAGGTGGGCTGTAAAGGGAAACTGAAAAAACCCCCGTGATAGTAAGTAGTAATATCAGATTCTTCTTAATGTTTATGAATGCTTCTAATTTCACAAATCAGCCTCATATCAGCATGAACCTGCAGCAAACACGCCATGGTTGTCTCTCAATGAGCACCAAAGCTCACACTTCCTGAACATTTCACTGAGGTAAAACTGGAGAAACAATATCAAGCAGACGACAATTCAAGGCTATAACCAGGTCTATCAAAATTACGCCCACAAGGACTCCAACTACAACCTTGCTGCTGAAGACAGAGATGCCAATCCAAAATAATGAGATGGGATGTTAGTAGGTTATGTTGAATTCACTATGTTGCTTGTTTCAATCAGCTTTACTCCCCGCTGAGTGGAAGAGCACAGGACAAGATGGCCCTGACATGGGGAGACCCAGTGTCAGGGCCATCTATGTTGTTGCTTTTGTAGCTGGGAGCATTTGCAGCTACACTGAGAAACCGCTTTTACTTGTTTTGGTGAATGTTGATATTGGCTACGATGGAGTTTTTTTTTTTCTTTCTACAAGGCAAAATGTGAAAGACAGACGTTAGCGGGTGTAACTTATAAAAATCCACGTTGGTTGCTGGGTAATTACCCAGACTCTCAGTCAGCACTTTTCAATCAAAGCCTTGTTATCTACGGCCATCTGAAACAAACACTAAGGTAGCGTTTTGCCCTTGAGTAATAAGACAGTAAAAAGTTATCAGTATGAAATATTTAGTCCCTCAGATATATCCATAAATCAGTATTTAACTGACAAAAGTCAGATGCAAACAATCTGCAGCACCGATACCAAGGCAATACACCAAAGGTGATAACGGAACTAGATTTTGTTTCTGCTTTTCAGTTGTTGTGTTTCACAGTCGCCACATTAGACTTTGGTTCTGATACCCCAAGGAGCTTCTGTGTAGAACTTATTGTGATAACGATTATTTGGTTGGCTCCGTGATTTGGCCGCATTTCAGATGCTCTAGATGCTCTGTGTGCTTATTCAGCAAAACAAGCGCCGATCCGTGGAGCGCCGAGTAAACCAATTGTCTGCAAAGCCGGTGAATATTAACATTAATCTGGTTAAAATAAGGTGGAACGGCGTATAATGAACTTGAGAGGACGTCCGGATGAGAATGATGAGCGATGAAAGCAGCACTTGTTGACACTGACAGACAAATCCTCTTAATGCAAAACCAGGCACCTGAACTAACCAAACAATCTACTCTATAAATAACATTACATATCTGTATATGTGGATAAATAAATTTGGATAAATAATTGCCGTGTAGATTAAAGTCAAGTTACAGTACGTAACACTGTGCTGCCGCCAGCCTTGATGATGTGTGGATGAGACAGCACAGATACGCTCACACATGTATACAGAGGCCCTGTATTTTTCACATCCATTGGCCAAATCCAATTTGTTAAGACCCTTCTACGACTCACTTACGAAGCTGCGGTCAATAGAAATCACATTTCCGTGATTGGACATCCCATTATCCCGTTCGTCCAGACCCGCGCTGGGGGATAAAGCAGGGCTGAGACGGATGCCCAGGACAGACCGGAGCTGCGGCTCCAGCGAGTCCGTCGCCTTTCAAAGGGTAAAAGCCTGACATATTAGTCATAAGTGTTCTTTAAATTCATTATCATCTTAACACGCCAGCGGCACAAGTGTCAGGGGGAGGGGAAGCCCTCTTAAATGAGGTTAGCGGATCCATTTAAAGCTTCACAGTTGCTGTGCTGTCCGCCGTGTCACACGCAAGTCTCAAGACATAAAAAAAAAACATCCCTTCCTGTAATGAGGTTGCACAAGCTGCTTATAATGCAGCTGGGGACTTTCTGAGGTTAATCAATGAACAGCTTCTGCATTATATCTGTCCACGGTCTGTCATGTACATACCAAGTAATCACAAATCCATGTGCTGTTTATTCCATATTGAAAACGTCTTCATTTCTGTCACTTAAAATGGATCAAAGTAATGATTGTAAAAAGAGCAAATCAAAAAAATTGAAATCCCATCTTTTTCAGTTTGTAACAAAGCAGATTGTTCGCCATCAGAGAGCGGGAGCGCCGTCTTTCAAAACTATCTGAGTCATCGTAATGTGGCGACCTCACCGTGACCCTGCATATGTGAATTTGCAAGTATGACGATATGAACATGATTACTCACTTGAATCCAAACAGGCTTTTTAGTAAATGCACTTCCCATTTTTATGACAAACCCAATCTACACTGCTGAGCACTCTTCATTCATTTTGACCATTTGTCAAACAGCAATTTACTGATTCACACTAAAATGCGATATTTGATTTTCACAAATAAACCACTGACATTTCAGAAAACATTTGTGGTATTATTATGATTTGATGCCAACTAGTTCTCAAAATAACAAAACAGACATTCCTGTCAATAATTTTGCCTCCCTCCTGATTTGATTAAAATAACAACAAGACTATACAAGTGTAACGGATGAGGATCCAGAGACTGACCGTGCATGTTTCCGAGGCAGGATACACTACTTCCTCTATTAATCTAAGTGTCACACCAAGTCTGTTTGTATTTTTTACTCATTTCATACCATTAGCTCTAAAAATCCTTTGAAAATGTCAATCGTACTGCACAATGCATATCACAATGAAAGTGGATTCCAAAGCTTTCATCAACACTTCAAAACGTTTTTTACACTTAAGCTGAAAAAGTGCAATAACATGACATGAAAGCGCAACAGCAACGCCTTATGAATGTTTTATATCAAACACTCTGTGATCTAACCGCTCCCGAGCACAGCATGGGATGCAATGAAGCAGACACTGGTGACTCAGGTGACTCAGTCTTTCAATATCAAGTCAAGACAGATACACTGAGACTTGGCAGGAGCAACAAAACGCAACTCAACAAACCAATTAACACATTCAACATGGGAGGACGCATCCTTCCATAAGACATCCCAAAGCAAAAGCTGTAGGTTTATTTTTGAAACACGGTTCTTTGTCTGTTCATCTCAAAATGAGTCCCTAACACCTCTAAATTATCCTGAAATGACTTTTAGTGACTTCTGTGGTGTCAAAAAGAAAAAAAAGGTTCCATTCTTCTGCTTTTCGACAAAATGTGACAAAACACATGAGTCATTACGATGAATATTTTTAAAGAAAAGTGATACCACAGAGGCTAAAAGATTATTTCTTCCTGGTGCGATTTTACTACACAACGCACACATTTCCAGGCACAATAAAAGCCTACGCAATGTCATCATTGTGCGTTAGTGTCTACTAAACACACACAGAAAAAGGAGCGAAAATCTAAGGATTAATATTCATATTATTGCTTTGGCAACATTGTTTTTGTGAAACTTTTATGCCAGGAAAGCCACATTGGGCATTGTATTGTATAAGAAGTAAAGGGATATCAACTGGTATCTGGTATAAAAATGACATGGCACCCAAACATCAAACACACCTGTGCTGTCCTTCAAACTACATTGAAGTCATGGCCATAGAAGTCCCAGGTGCCTCACCTCTTTCTCATGATACTGTAATGCAACTCGTCCTCTTGTTTGATGTGGGCATGATCCCCACTGGCTCGCTCGCTGCCTTCACTGTCGTCACTGCTGAAGATGGAGGCCAGCTCCTTCTTGGGCACCCGGTTAGGAGGAAGGGGGATGGTGCGTTTCTCAGCCAAGCGTCCGCGGTTCTGCACAGCAAGGCACAAAGAAAAGGGAGACTTTAGCGACAGGATTTATGCAGAACTTGTCAAATTGTTGAATACATATCTCAATTTGTTTGCCATTTTTATGGTTTTGTTCATTTGCAAGAGCCTGTTTTTTTTTTTTATTGCAGCACATTGAGTTCTCTCTGAAAATGTAAATAGGATGAATCAAGACTTCGTTTTACTTTGCAGAATTTTCACGCTATTTTGTGTAGTGTTATCCTGCTTACTAAACACCTCGTAAAAAAATACATTAAATCAGTAATTGTCAACCAGGGGTACTTGTACTCCAGGGGGTACCTTCTGCAGTTGCCATGGTTGGTATGTGGAAAGATTAGTAGCTCTCAAGATTGCAATTTGATCAAAAATATCTATCATATATCCACACATTGAGTCAGATTTAACACATAACACTTCCTGTTAAGATTAAACACACATGAAAACTAGATAGCAAGCGAGCACAGAAGTCTAAACAGTTAGCTTGAAGTGATTGATAAACAACACAATGGATAAATGGTTAAACGTCCAGCATCCGCCACTCCAAGTGATAATATTAGGATGCAAACTTGACCAAACTGACCGTAACAGTTCAATTGTATGAAGATAAACTACTGCAACAATATATACTTTTATTTAATCAATAGTGTTAAATAACATCCAGTTCTAAATCGGTTCAATTCACAAGCATGTTTGTAACGTGACATTGAAGAGGTACTCTGGTCCTGAGGTCAACCTTCTTGCACCAGAAGTCACGTTTGGCATACTTTTACTTTTACTCTAAAACCAAACTGATGGGGAGAAAAGTTGGTTGGGTGGTGGTTGGTTGATTTTGCTCCAAAGCTGCCGGGAGAAGGCTGAGAACAGAAAGGATAAAGACGAGAGCGTGGCCCTAGGGCCATTAGGAAGTGAAGCTGGGCGACCTTTAATGTGACCTGAAGAGGTCACTGCAGATTAACATGGTCCTATCACAGAGAGAAGATAGGAGGGAGAGAGAGGAGCAGAGGAGTGGAGATGGAAGATGGAAGATGGAGAAAGTAGAAGAGATTGAGCCGGGGAAGGGAATTGGAGCAAGGGACGGAAAGGCTGAGGAGAAAAGTTAACAGAGAATAGAGGGCAGAGCAGATGTGGATTTGTACAGGTGAGAGAAGGTGAGAAAAAATACAGAAATTAAATCAAAACATGTGAGAGAGAAAGCTCCACAGAAGTAAGGTCTGTCCGGTGTCGAGTGGACTTGGATTTGAAACTATATCCCCCTCCCTTCTCTCTCTGTGCTTACATCTCTACTCTTCCTCCCGAACGCCTTTAAGCCCTCCAGCTATCCCTTCCACCACACGCAACCCCGCTCTCCACCACTCCTCCCCACTCCCTCCTTCCCTCACTCCTTCCATCCCAGGAAGCGCGGCAGCATGAGTGGCAGGCGGGGGCAGGAGGAGGGATTTGGGGGCTCCTAGCCAAGAGGCAAACAGGTGCAGCCCCTCTGGAGTCTCTCAAATGGCAGACATTAAAAAGAGTTGGGGGGGTGGAAGACAGAGAAAGATGAAAACATCCCCTAGGATGAGCAGGCCACAGAGTTTTTCACATTTCTCTCCGTTCTCTTTTTTATCGTGCCTTGCCAGAAAAGAGTTTTTTCCTGCTTCTTCTTTCCTGTCGGAGCTTTCTACAAGTTCTGCTCCAATGTTTGAGGACAGCGGATCACTTACTGCTACTTTCACACACGGCCTCGCTGTAGGAAGCTAGTGCTGGAGCTCCATCTGGGCACATTAGAGGGAGGAAACAGGAGCGTGACATCACGTCAGAACAACAGAACAACACTTTTCCACTGATGCAGTTGTCTCTGTCAGACACACACATCTGTTAAATACAAATGCTCCACCTCCAAGTACAAGTCTCTTCACTGCTGTCTTCACATCGTCAGGGAAAACATAAAATTGCACATGAACACTACCCCCACCACCTACACACACACATTCGCATGTACACTCGCTCTCTCTCTCACACACACACACACACACACACACACACACACACACACACACACACACACACACACACACACACACACACACACACACACACACACACACACACCTGTTCCTGTTCCTTAGAAATCCCCTCCAAACTAAAGCAGGGGATTTTACTTGGAGCATGCCAGCAAAATAGTGTATACAAGAATAGTTTTTCAAAGACCAGTCGTGACTGAGGCTGTGTGAGTGTGTATGAGCGTGTAGACAACCACCCACATGGCCGTGACGTACTCAGGCTGACAGCCCCCCTCCCCCCCCCCCCCCCCCCCCCCCCCCCCCCCCCCCCCCCCCCCCCCCCCCCCCTTCCTCCCTCTTCTCTCCTCCCGGAAAGCCCCGATCCTTTCTTTAGTGGCACTGACGCAGAACTGGGGGTGAGCTCCCACTGCTTCCGGCAACACTTCCGCAGCACGGGGGAGGGCTCTCCGAAACAAAACACGAAGCAAAACACACCCCTGGCAGCCCACGTAGGGCGCTCAAAGGAAGGGCGCCTGAACGTTCAGGCACGTACGAGCACGCACAAACACGCAAGCATGTGCACAGAGCTGAGGCAACCTTACTGTGTGTGGTCAACCTCCTTTCAGCCATGGAAAAAAGTCTCTCATAAAAGTCCCACTAAAAGCACCTCTATGAATATCACCTCCCACGCTTTCTGTCAGTCTGGCAGCCAAGAAATATATCTGGCCTTCACATTTACACAAAAAAAAAAAAAAAAGAAGACACGCATACATACAGATGCGCATGCATAGGGACACCCTGACCAACTTTTTACACAATCAAGACAGACAATTGAAATGGTCGTATCAATAAGCAGACACGAAGAACATTCAGAGACACTTCCCAACATATATTCATATAATATACAAATAATCCAATAGATACTGTATGCTCTGAAAATAACACTAGAAATTGAACTTGATAACAACACTTGAATTAACATTGAACAGCCTACCATACTAAATGGCACTGAATGCTGCCATGTAGTACTAACCACACTGTAATCTGGGTTAACTAAATCTATTGAAGACAGTTTTGAGAAATAGCAAGAAGTGAAATGTAGCCCACTTCAATATGGTCTTTCAAGGGACAAAACATAATCTGCATACATTCCCTGGAGTAGATATGGGTAATAAAGCTCTCATATTTCAAATAAAAGCAATCTGGTGACAAACCATGCCGAGCGATGGGGTTTATCAGCCATATATGCTCCTCTAAGTCATTTGGGTGGCGTAATGAATTAATTCATTTATGGCAAGGTTTTGGTTTTAAAAGCAACAAAATGATCTTGTACTGAAAAACAATACAGGCTAATATCACAGCTACACGTTGGCCAGCAAAGGCGTTAAACCCAAGCAGGAATTAGAAGGCAATCTAGTGTTTTCTCTCTAAATTTATTTCAGACTTTTAAATGAGCTCTTGGTGGAAAAAGAGGACTAATAAGTGTTTTTTTTTTTTTTTTTCCTTTCTCCTTGCGTTTTTCCCTGAAAGGTGCAGTGCCCTGCCGCTGGCTCCAACTAGCATTAGCGAGCGCACACCCACACACACGAATACGCACGCACGAACACGAACACGCACGCACGCACACACACACACACACACACACACACACACACACAGCGGTAGCCGCCCGTGACATTCCTGCAGCTGCGGCGCTCTCTCTCCCTCGCACGCGCCCCCCCAGCAATCTCCCTGGGGGACGAATGCCTAATGAGTCACGCGCCTGTCTGCCGTTACCTCGCAGCGTGTGTGCATGCATGTGTGTGTGTGTGTGTGTGTGTGTGTGTGTGTGTGTGTGTGTGTGGGCGGGATGGCGGGCCGACTTGGCGCGAGCAGTAGGGGAAAGGGGGAGGGGGAATGAGGAGACGACAGAGAAGGAGCGAGGGAAAAAAATGAGCGTGAGGAGGGAGGGGTGGGGTGGGGAGGGGAGGGGGGGGGATGGAGGGTGGAGGGGATGAAGCAGTCATTACCGCGCTCACATAACAAGGCCAAAACAATTTGCCTGCTCGGTGTTTGTGTGAGACCGAGATCAAGTTCTTCACAAAACTGGGATTCGTACTTTGTTTTTGGTCTCACCTCCTCATCTCTGACTCACGCGTCCTGACAGTTTCACAGGTGCATCCATAAAAGGTGATCAGCTACTATTCGTCAGCTTTCAAATTGAGATCGCTCAGTAAGCAAACCTAATTACTGTGGATAATCAGGTTAGAGTAATAGTTTAATTAAAGTGTTTACATGGTTCGTAGTAACCAGATTTCCCCAGTAACCTAATAATAAAGTTAATATGATGTGTTTGAAAGGAAGGATTTGTAGTCGCCGGTCGAAAAAAACCTCTTATTAGTGCCACAAAACAAGAAGGATGGAGAGACGGGGTCGGTGTTTATAGTATCCGCTTTGATTAATTTACCACGCACTTTAATACAATCTCTTTTACTTTGAGATAGTCGTGACATGAAAGCCGGTTTGCTGTCATCCCAAAATAATTTAGCTGTTTTCTTTTTCTTCACTACGAGCCATGACAGTGTTTGTTTATAGAAACACCCATTTGCATCCGCTGCACTTTATGACCTTTCTGGTGCATGTTCAGAATCAAAACACTGAACAAAATCAGACAAAGACCCACTATACTGTGCGGGCCGCAGGAAAAAAAAATGACAAGCCTTATATTTGCCTGATCTGGTTATAATCAAATGATTAGTGTGCACCGAAACAAACTAACTGCAAAATCTGCAAGAACAGCAAATATCAAGAACGGCTGTAAATAAACTGCAGCTATGTAATTAGAAACATGTTGAACTCTTCTGTCATAAGAATATAATGCTCATATAGACAGGTATATTTACAGGAGGTATAGGAATAGACCCATTCTTCCTCCACAAACATACAAACATACTGCCACACTGTGTGGCCAATTATACGGTATACTCTTCTATATTTACATACACACACACACACACACATATACAGTATATATATATATACATACTGTACATACACTGTATATGTAAGTACAATCCTATAACCGATGATAATTTTCTGCGATGGCAGAAGACACAAGCATAAAATAATTCCTGTGACACTTCACACTGCGATGTGTCACATTTTGCAAGTTCAAAGCAAAGATGACTTTGAGTGTCTTCTTAAAACATTTGGGACAGGGTACATCAACCAACCAAGCAACATGAACACAACAGGTGTGACTCAAACTCGCTCAAGGTTTTCATTTTTGTATGGAGAGCATCTCCAGCCATTTCCCTCTACCATACAGATGGGTACATTTAATATCTATAACTAAAAGACACTACAGAGCTTGGCTTCATATTTTCAGTCTCTTTTAAATTCTCAAATAAATTCTGGTTAGAGGAAGTCCTGTGGCGGTAGATGTGTCTTTTAGAGTTAAGATTCTGTTGTGATATTGAAGTACTGCCTGAGTGGCTCCACATGCTGCATTATGTGCATTATTCCATACATATTGCACAAAGAACATTAACTTACATCAAAAATGATACTGCTATAAATTTTCCTTGAGATCAAGCACAAAGATTATTATTATTATTATAGTAAAACTCAAATGTACTTCGTACTTGGCAAAATTAATCTGATTCAGGATAACTGTGTGTGTGTGTGCGAGTGTGCGAGTGTGTGTGTGTGTGTGTGTGTGTGTGTGTGTGTGTGTGTGTGTGTGTGTGTGTGTGTGTGTGTGTGTGTGTATGTGGTTTATCTGCAGACTTTAGGCAACACTTGGTTGTTCAAGGCCATGTGAGAGAAAGAGAAAAAAAAGTGAGAAAGCACTGTAGGGCGGACAGGCATGCGACCGAGTACCCCGCCTCCCCCCCCCCCACCCCCACACACACCACACCACACCACACACACACACTCATGCTCTCCTGCACCCTCGGCCCCCACGCGCTGAGCCGAGCGGGCAGTTGCAGCCCAGTGGAGCGGCACAGGGCAAGGGGGGAGGGATGGGTAAGCATTGGGGGAGGGGGAGAGGTGCACAGAGGGCGAGAGGCGGCGAAGAGGGGAGGAGGGGTGGGGGGAGGGGGTGAGGGGGGGCTGCTTGGGCGGCGCTGGGAGGTCAGTGGCGGTGCAGTCAAGCATGCCAGCACGCCTCTGTCTCTCCCATTTCCCTCTTGTTTCTTCCTCTCCTCCCTCCTCCCTCCTTCTCTCCGTGTTTGGGTAGGCCCACCGAGGCCTCCGCAGGGGAGCTTTATGGACAGGTAACGACTGAGCCCCCCCCCCCCAAACCCCCCCAAGACAAACGCAGGGGAAGTGGGGGCGAGCATGAGGTCATGGTTGGTAAATTCAACTGATGTTTTCTCTTGTGTTGGTCCCAACAAGTATCCTGACAATTATTAGAATGTCATGTGAAGATCAACAAACTTGAAATAGTTTCATTTAATACGCTGTTAAACATACACCTCTTCAAAGTCTCAGGGCTCGAGCTATGAAATAAAGGCACACACAATTTGAATGATGACCATAAATTATGCTGCGGAGGGAAAACAAAAATGAACTTCGATGACCCTCATTTATGCTAGCATTATAAAACGTAGGCTTTATGAGTCTTTAATCCTTCTCACGCTGACTTTTTAGCACATTAGTATTAAACAAAAATAAACACAAAAAATGTGTACGCTAAATATGTTTCCCTTGGTTTAATTAAATACACATTATTCATCGAGAATGTGATGATGAACACATTCAGAACTTATCTACTTTATTACACCTACATCGCTGATAAACGTTGCAAATGATCATATATGATGTTTTACTTACTAGTAATCCTGTGTTTATATACATTACGTGTGCTTGTATGGAGTGTACTGATGGATGTATGAGTAAAACTATGACAGGACATCACTGCCTGCAAAGGCCTGATGTGACAGAACGAGCAATTATCAGAGGAAATCACATGGCGAACAAACGCAAACACACTTCTGTGCGCGCACACACACAGATGTTGGGAGGAGGGGGTTTAGAAATATCGCTGTTGGCTTTGTTGTGATGAACTGCATTTAGCTGATAGACAGATGCTCCAACTTATTTTAGCTGCCTGTTAACAGGGTCCGCATCCAAACACATCCAGTCATTTAGCGAGCAACACTTTAAGAAGCTCACGCAGAGCACGTACGCGCGCACACGCAAACGCGTACGCACCAAGCGCTGGCATCTCGCTGATGTGCACACTAGCGGCTAATGGCTTATTTGCTAAATTAAACTGTTTATTTTAACTCAGTTATTCAAAGATGGAAAGACAACAAGAGGCACGCAAGAGAGTTTTTGCTAGCGTGTGTGTGTGTGTGTACGACTGTTACTGTATTTCTATATGTTTGACACGTATTTAAATTCGTATTGATCTCCATAGGCGACATTAAGGCCTACAACGCGCATATCATTAGAGTCTTACTTAATCTCTAATGTGTCCGATACCCATAGAGAGAAGCACACAGAAGTGCATAAACACGCTCGATGCGACCAGTTCTGTACACTTCTGGGCCAATGACCGATTCCGGTGTTACCATAGCAACATAACCTCAGCAACACACATGCGATCACAAATACACAACACATAATACAGACGCGGTGTACAGTAGGTAGTTGATCTATGAAGACAACTCCACATCACATCACAGCCCAACTTCTGATATTTCACTCAATATGTTGCACTTTGATATTAATTATCTTTTCCCCATTAACACTACTGGAAGTGGCATTATGAAAATGTAATGAGATAGAATATACGTTTGTGCAAAATTGTGTATGTCTGTGTGTGTGCGTGTGTGTGTGTGTGTGTGTGTGCGTGTGCGTGTGCGTGTGTGTGTGTGTGTGTGTGTGTGTGTGTGTGTGTGTGTGTGTGTGCGTGGATGTGTGTGTATTTAATTCCACTTTGCAAGAGGAGCCCTTGATTGAAAGAGGTCTTTACGAGCCGGAGGAGGGGAGTGTAATTTCCTCCCGGCCTCCGCCAGTTCCGCTGAAATAACAGAGCAGAGGAAGCCCAGCTCTCCCGGGAGGAGACTCACGCACGAACACACACATGCGCACACAGCGAGCAGGCAAGTCAAGCCAGCCATCGCGGGCGTACAAAAAAGAAAATCACAGGCATGCACGTATTGAGACGGAGATACAAACTAACACATAAGTATGTGCAGACAAAAACACAAACAGACAAGAAAAAATAATGTGCATACATAATCTAGAGCATTATACGCACAAAAGAAGGACATGCAGTCCAAAACACACAAAATAA
This sequence comes from Ophiodon elongatus, assembly GCA_016806645.1. Classification (NCBI taxonomy): domain Eukaryota; kingdom Metazoa; phylum Chordata; class Actinopteri; order Perciformes; family Hexagrammidae; genus Ophiodon; species Ophiodon elongatus. Next base: position 2,146,773 of record JACSYO010000285.1, on the reverse strand, counting down.
GCAACATCTGACAAGTCCAATGGGCAACTTTAATAATTAAAGTTGAGAAATGATTCAAGCACTTGGTTATCACACAACGTGCTTAATAGAAAGCTAACACCCCCGCAAAGGTAGTCGTCAAGGTATTTAAATTCTACACTGTTGGGTATGACAACAGTTGTGTTGTTATAAACAGCTTGTGCACGGGTCGACGCAGCATATTAACTTCCGTGAGCTCTGAGCAGGCAGGTGAAAAGTCTTCCCGCCAGCTGCTACACTTTTTTATGATCGCTTGCCTCATGCCTATAGCGAAACAAGATCACTCAAAGTTCAGCCATCAAACTTTCAAAATCGATGACTGCATGAGGTAATTTGTGTAAGTAGGCAGGCACAGAGTGTGTAGTGAGTGAATGAGTGAGTGAGTGAGCGAGTGAATAGTGTGTGTGAGTGTTGGTGTGAGACAGAGAGAGAGAGAGAGAGAGAGAGCGAGAGAGAGAGAGAGAGAGAGCTCATCAGTGAGGGAGTGCTGGCTGCCATGCCCTGAGGGGAGTCAGTGGGGAGAGAGGGAGACGCCAGTACAGGCCATACAATCCCCTCTGCCCTCCCTCCTCCGCCTAACCCTCACCGCCTCGCACGGAGCTGCCAACATACTTAGCCTGTGTGTATACGTGTGTGTGTGTGTGTGTGTGTGTGTGTGTATGCGAAAGTGTCATGGTGGCATTCACTTGGTGGGTTAGACTTCGGGCTTCGGCACCAGACAAGGAAAGGAAGAGAGGGCTTCAACAACAACAGTAAAGCTCTCATATCCCTGCTTACGTCAATAACAAAGTTTTACTACGTTACAGCTATAATTGGAGTGCAACTGTACAAGCCCTAGCAAGCCAAAATCCAATCACTCTGATATCTGCGATGAGCCTGAACATTAGCACACATGGCTCAAACCCCTCAGTCAAAATGAAGACATGTACATTTCTACTATCTGTTTTCCCTGTGCCCTCCCTCCCTCAGCTAATTCCTTTGGCTGAACCCTATGTGTCAGGGTGCAGGTCTTCATTTGTGGCTGTGAAAAATGTCACCAGTTTACCTGTATCACTCAAACACCTCCGGCTTATCTAAACCGCCTTTGCCTTGCGTGCCTCGCCCACAATAATCAGCAGTAGCCACGCTCAGTAGCTCGCTAAGCCTCTTACACCCTTCCCTCAAGATTAGTGCTTGGGAGCGACGACAGATGCGCTCCGTGGTGATAAAAACACACACACACACGTAAAGACACACACACACACACACACACACACACACACACACACACACACTCACACTCACAACTCGCACCTGTGTGAACAGATTTGGCGACGGTGAGCCGGCAGTGTGCTTGCTCAAAGCTGACACACAAACACACAGAGCGGCGATGCTGTAATCGTGACACACCTGCGAGGCCCCAAGGTTTGGCATTGTGCCCCTTGGCCTGAGCCCTGAGGGACGCACTAGGCAAACAAAAGTTCAGCAGCCAGGTGAGGAAACGGATACAATGGGACAGAAGAGCCCGACCAACAACACCTAACGTCAAACAGCCAAAATGCCTCTGAATTAAAAGGCTGTTTGATACTCAGCTTCGGTGAAAGGCTGAAAGTGGATTTGATACTCATGCTGAGAAGAATTACCATCAAAGTTGACATGTGTGCCTGTAGGGTCTTCATCACCAAGGTTACAGACAAAGACAATGCTCCAATATACACTCACCCAATGTAAAGCCATGGGTGACACGACAGAAATATGTCAATGAAATATTAGTATGCCTGGTCCTGCTTTCACACAAGCTGAACTAAATCTAAAGTAAAAGAAAACTATCTGTAATATCTATTTGGGGGGGGAAACGACAGTATAGAATAAAAAAAGACCTTTAAGGTAATTTTGTGATTTTGGTATAACTTAATATTACAGCTAGGCAAGCACTAGCATTCATCACCACCAAGTCAAAATAATAAAAAAAAATATTTGTTTTACGTAACTATAAAAACACTAATGTTGGGCTTTACCACAATATTGCAATCACAAATACTTATTTTCGCACAAATGTTTTGTATATCTTCCAGCTCTGTCTGCATGCATTGTGCCCTTTGACAAGTTACAACCTTCACCAATGAGGCAAATTCTTGACTACCACAATGAACTATCCAGGATATTTTAATTCCTCATGTTCTATGTATTGATTATCCACAGCAAAGAAGTTGTCCTCGAACTAAAACTATATTTTCCATGTAGCAACACATTGACTTCACAAGTACAGACAGACAGTGTAACACCAATACAATGTTCTTACCACTGGAGATGAAATTCGACAACCAGGACAATCACAGATCGGAGGGTGCACCTGTAAGATTCCTTTGGACATAAGAGTCTTGAGACTCTTCCCTGGAAAAACAAACAAACAAGTGAAACGCTTTTAGTAAACACCAACCATATTCTCCAGCCAGCAATCTCATCGCTTCCATGACACAGCATGTGATAAAGGTATTATCAACTTGCTTGAGAATGGGCCTTTTCCTTCATCCCACCCTCTCAGGACTCAAAGTTTTCAAGACGAATCTTGTAAAGAAATCATCCAATCAACACAGCATGTACTCTGAAGGAGTCAGTCCCTGCAGACAACTTGACTTATCTCTACTTTTCTGCCATGAAGTTTAATTCTACTCATAGGTCAAGTGTTGTGAGCCAGAGAGACAGCAGCCTACTGTCATCTGTCTATAGCAATCGGTATATTAAACTATTAGGCTACCATTTTTGACCTGGGGGCGACACCCTCCCCCAACACATCTTAACGCGTGTCAGTTCTGCCTGAGTAACCTTGTGTGTGTGTGTGTGTGTGTGTGTGTGTGTGTGTGTGTGTGTGTGTGTGTGTGTGTGTGTGTGTGTGTGTGCGCGCGCGTTCGTTTGTGTGGAGAGGGGGTGCGCGCGCCATGCGGAATTATTGTTTAAAAATACTATGCTAAAAATGTCCACATAAAAATACCGGAACAGTATCACTGCATTTATGCTATCAAGGTTATTGTACCGGAAAATTTAACAGATACCTACAAAATTTGTCTATGGATAAAAGCAGCTTTACAATTAGCTTGATATTTAGTTAAAAAAATGTAATGGTTTGCAAAAACATCACATGTAACTGTGGCGTTGAGTGGACAAACAACGCGCTATTTTAAAAATAAAGCCAGTCTCGAGCCTAACATGCGATGCGTAAAAGTGCAGCTGCACTTAACGGAACGATTCATCCCATAATGAGGAAAAACATATTTTAACTGTCACGCATTGACTTGTCTATGTCTAACTTTTCACCTCAGTCCCAGAGCAGCCTACTCCGAAAGCCCGGTTTGGTGTATGGTCGCAGCCCAAACTCTGTGTCAAAGCCTCGCAGGGTATGTGGAGGATATGCGCCTTTTTTTCATCTGTCTCCTTACGCACCGACTGCTGTAACCCTTTCACTCCAAAACTCAGCACCGAACCACGAGACCCAACTTTGTACCCAGAATAAGCGGCGTCTAAAAAGTGTTAAATTGATGGCGAGGTGTCCATCTCTGCCAGCGAACCGTGAAGACAGTGAAGGTTATTCTTACCTTTGTGTCTAATACTGCGTTTCCAATCTTTGGCAGTCTCTCGTCCACTGACAAACTGGAACTCGTTGGGGGTAAGCCACTCGCCCCTGTATTTAATCGAGGGTCCCTTACTACCTTGACACAATTTATTGATATAAAGCAAAGCCTTGTTTTCCCCACACTCCACCTCGATGCACGGCTCCCCGTTGTCGAAGAAGGGCTGAAAGTCGGGGATGGAGGAGAACCTCTCCAGCATTAAGTCGTCCGTGTGATGGTGGAGGTGCTGGTGATGCAGCGCCGAGTCGTGGAGCCCCAAGTACGCACGGTGATGGGCGAAAATGTGGTTGTAAGGCGGCGGATGCGGGGTCACCACGGGGATAGCGGTGGCATTTAAAGGGGCCAGGTATTCGGACTGGTTGAACGCAGTCAATGCCATGTCGTCTCCATCCAGCCTCTCCTTTTTGATAGCAGGCATGTTAGTGAGAGCCGAGCGCCGGTAACAAGTGAAAAGCTGCTCGCCCGATCCAACTTCAGCGTCCTCTCCGTCTGTGAGTTGGGCTGAGCCAGACTTGGAGACGCGCCGCTTGGTTTTACGCAGAGCCCCCGTGTCGCCGTGAGACAGCGGTCTGGTGAAGTTGCCGGATAGATTCCCATTCAGTAGTTTCCAGCTCGCAGCGGCAGCGGCGCTCTCCGCCAGCCTCACAGCTTCTACCTCCCACATTTAATCACACTCGGTCTGTTAATACCTGACATGGTGAGCCCTGAGCCCCGGACATTATGTTACCTATGGTGACCATTACCAGTCGCGGCTACGCGTCGTGTCTCTTATTTCTTCGCCTTTGGGGAAATTAGAAGTAGCCTGGAGGATTTTTTTATATATATATATATTCACCGAATAGATGCAATTTTTCTAATCGGCTGTGCAGTCTTAGAAAACAACGCACATCGATTCAGTTATGGGGAGTTTACACGTGGTCAAGACACAAATCCACAGCTAATGAAGACAATAAAAAATAAACTGATAATAGCACATTTCTTCCGTTACTAAAAAACAAGGTGGCATATGGCATTAATCAGAACCACAAGCCAAACATACCAGGCTTGATATTCTTGAGTAGTATTTGCACAGCATTAATACAGTTGAAAGTTTTGAAAGAGTTGTTTTTAACCCCTGTGTATGTCGTTGAAGTCACGCTGAAGTTCACAGACCCAGACCAAACAAGATTTGCACTCTCCGCCGCTTCTCAACTTGGCCCATTTAAACAGCGGAGGCTCGGCGAGAGCCCCAGCGAGGAGGGGGACTGCGAGGGACGGCGCTTCAGTGCGTAAAATGGAGGAACCATCGTTAGTGAGCGTGAGGAAGTTAACTGTCGTTTCCACCGATGCAACTGCATCTGAAACTGGTTTTAACAGCTGGGTCTTCATATCTACAACGTATAAAGCGCATACATTGAGTTATTAGAAGTTTAAAGCCCCCCCACCCTCAATAATACATGTATGATTATTTTTAAACACCATTAATATCAGACCTCCGGCTTTCAGGCAAAGTGTTTCAACATGTTTAACTATTCTACCAAATAATATACACCAAATATGAACTTGATCCTTTATGGTCATTTAAAAGCCAAACACTAACAGAGGCAGCCTTAAATTAGACCTTCCCCCTTTGATCATACATATAGTGGTGGTCAGGATCACAGAGGTCACCAGACCTGCCCATGGCATCAGGTCCAGATTTGGTTTATGTTCTCCTGGTGTGTCTGCATTCAACCACCTCTTTGTTTTACAGTGACACCACCTTGCCCTCTCTCCCCCAACTTACACTCACCTGCTGCGGCCACTTCATCGAGCCTTAAACTGTGTGCAGAGCTGTCAAAATATCACAAAACTTGAAAAAAGCCTCACAGTTGTATGCTCCAGCCAACCAGCCGTGTTGCAGTTTACGTCAATGTCTGTCCAATTCTACCACGTCCCTCATTTTATCCTATTAGACATTTGTGTGAAATTTTCATAATCAACGTTATGGCCAAAAAACGTGTTTTATGACTTCACAGTGACCTTTGATAACCAAATTTTAAATCCGTTCACTCTCGAGTTCCAGGTGGACGTTTTGTGCCAAATTTGAAGAAATGTGCTACTGAGATATCATGAGAATGGGACAAACTGGAGGTCAGAGTGACCTTGACCATTAACCTCTAAAACCTGATCAGTTCTTTCTTGAGTCCAGGTGGACGTTTGTGCCCAATTTGAAGAAATTCTTTCCAGGTGTTCCTGAGAGATCACGTTAACAAGTTAAACTCTTTACAGTAAAAGCTAACCTTTATCAAAGTCCTTCGACTTGTATTTAGTTTTAATGTTTAATGTGTAGATATAGAATATTTAAAAAAAAAAAGGGCAGATCATAAATATGTGCTACCGTTGCTGCAGACGTGTTGCTTTAACTAAAGTAAAACCTCCTCCGCCTGGAACCACATTTTCTGAAAGCACTTTCTCTCCACACTGTCTGCAGGTTGTGTTCCCCTGAGCTCCTGGAGCTCGGGAGCAGGACCACATCTGACCCCCATCAGTGGAGAACCACCCAGGTGGATCCACCACCAACACATGGAATAGCCATTCCAGAAGCAGAGGTGGGGTCCAAAACGCCGTGTGTCAGGGGCCTATAAATCAGGCCAAACTGCCTCTGACACACACAGGAAGGAGGCACGCCACACCGCAGGCGGAAGCGGTGCACGGGAAGGCCAGAGACCACAGCCTGGCCAGGGCTGGTATCGTGCCTACAGCCGGCAGGCAAGCAGACACAGCAGACATTTACAAAAACACACGCCGGCTGCCTCACCGAAGACAGTGACGGGCCCGAAGATTGACATTTTTTTCCTTCTGGACCTGAAGAGTTGTGACGTCTCAAGGGAATGTAATGGAATCAGTGGGTTTGTGGATCAGGAAGACACCAAAACAGGTTTTAAACTCACAGCTGAAGTGACCCGAAAACCTCTTATCCAAGAGCTATACCTTTAAAAGTGAACTCCGTCTGCAATATGAAATCGAAAGGCAACGTTTTTTTTTTTTCGACCAAACAATAATGTCACTTCTTCCCACATGTTCTAAACAGCAGCAGTGACATAAATCATAAGCCGCTGACATTTATGGCGTATGTTTACAAATCCATTTCTAGGAAGTGGAACACGACATTTCAGATGAGAAGCTCTTTGGTTCTATCTTTATCAAACCAGCCCTCACCACATCGAAATGTCTCGATGGAAACCTTGCTGATGTGTGCGTTGGTGCTGGAGGTTGCACCATCGGGAGAGCCCTGATGAAACCAGTCATAAAGGGGACACCCATGCTCACTCCTACACCCAGTCCCCGTCCCCCGGTTGTGACTCAGTCTTGATGGCTCATAGCGGAGGGGTTCCCCAAACTTGTACAGTAATGACACTTCAACTTCCACATCTTCAAAAATGAGTTTTGCCGTAAACTGAATACATGTTTCCATCGGCCTCTGTGTCTCTTGATATGATTGGGAAACCTTCTTTAACCTTTCTACCTCAACCTTTTCTTGCTTCTTGCTTCTTTTACTACTGTGTGGTAGAAGCCCTGTGTATCTAAAAAAGAAAGGAAAAAATAAGCACAGAAAAACACACACCTGCTCGTACACCCCAGGAAATATGAATATCAGTACATAACTATATTATAGTAACAGATATCTCATTATGACTGTAGCCAGTTACTTCTGCTTGCTGTGCATTGTTCATGTGTCCCTCACATGTCACAACTGAAAGAGGTTCCAACTATTTAGACCAATTTAGTGCAGAGAAATAAATAAACCCTGCAAGCTTGGATTCTAATAATCTAGTCTTGTTTTTACTAATATCTATGTCACGACTTTTCAACAGAACAAGTGTGGTTTTAGATTCCACAGCAGGACGGATGAATTAATGGAAAATGCGTGCCTTCTACTCAAAATGAAAAAAAATACAAGCTACTCACGACGAAGACACCGGTTATAGTTTCTCTTTCTATTACTGAACGCAGTTTCAAGTATGATTAATCTGGTGAGTCAACAAAACCCGAACTCGGATTCTCTCTTCTGAGTCTGATGCCAAACCCATCAGTGAACACTCTTTATTTTCGGTTTATTTTTTTATTTGTAGCATTGGCAGATTTCATCAATATCCACAGAAGAAAACAAACTATCAAGAATGAAAATAAAAATCATCCACTTTAAGATTTTCGATTAGACAAATAATGAAGATTGAGAGACGTCATTGTGTTGTTATTATTATGTTACACTAATGTTCACATATGGATATGTTACACCGTCTTCAACATCACAATATTTTTCGTCTATAGCTCCAGATATTTCAAGATATTTCAACTGTTGTTTCTTTTTTATGTTTGTATAACTTTTAAATGAAATGGTGTTCATGTTGCTCTACGTGTACTGAAAGGGAGCCGTTTCACTCAGTGAAACTGAAATTATAATAAATGATTGATTTTTGCTTTTTGGATTTTTTTTCCACTTTTGAAGTCCATTTTCCCCTTTCAACAGATACTGACATTTAGATGGAGTTTTTTTTATAACATATAGATATTGTAGATGGCTGTTTTCCAATATAATGCAAACTGCCTGTATGGCAGTACCATGGTTCAACACTATCATGGACAAACTATGGTGATTAACTATGGTGATTACTGTAATTATTGATTAATCTGTATGTTCTTAATATCTTAATCGTTTAGCCTATAAAATGTTGGCATCACAATTTAGATTTAAACGCAAAGTCAAATTGCTTGTTTAACGTGACCAACAGTCCAAAACACAAAAATAATTGATTCACTGTGATACGATATATATTAGAAAAGCAGCAAATCCTTCCAATCGACTTAAAATTATCAAAATTGCTGGAAATTAATTTTCCACTGCTCTACTAATCAATTCATTGAGTAATTATTTCAGCACTAATGGGGGATTATTTGAGCCATACAACGTGTCACTAGTTTTGGGGTATCACAAACACACACACACACACACACACACACACACACACACACACACACACACACACACACGACTGAGCTTCATATACAATCCAACCATTCAGCCCAGTTCACTCCTGGTTCTGAGGTCAGTTTGCAAACTATACAGGATGTTTACGAAAAAAATGTCGTGAACGGCAACTTCGCCATGTTATAAGCCGGAAATTCTGTCCAATCCTCAAAATGCATTTGGCTGTCCATTCGTTTGCCCTCATCGTCCTTCGGGAACCCCCCTGACGCGGCCCCCGCCTCTGCGCCGTTGTTGGCAGCGGCCCCGGAGCCGCAGCGCTGCCGGCGGGGGAGAGAGGTAATAAATAACCCGGGGAGAGGAGCGGAGACCGCCGGGCGGTGCACAGTCTGACCTGACAAATACTCACTGGAAAACCATCAGAGAGCGAGAGCCCACCCCTGGCGCTTGGAGCCAGCCTTTCAGACATGAGCTGCAAAATATATAGGCCTGCCCCTACTGGAAAAAAGAAAAGGAAGACAGACAGAAGCGTCTCCGTCGTCTCCCGTCTCCTCTCCGTCTCTCCCCCCCTTCCCTCCCCCCAGACACCGCCGGAGACACGGCGAGAGTAATTAACTATTTAAAGCAGAGTATGAATTTCTTTAGGAGGCCTACGCAGTATGTCTTGTTCAAGTCTCCCATAGAAATAGAGCCGAGAGCTGATAAAGTCGCTGGAGGAAGTTAAGAAAAAAGAAACTTAAGTTTTGCTTGATGTGTTTTTAGCGAAAGACTGGAGGTTGATCCCAATTAGTGTAAATTTAACCCACCAGTTCTACTTCTGTGGACTTTTCAGGAGCCTGGTCTAGTTTTAGGAGCCAGTTCACCCCAAAACGAGAAATTAGCACATTTTCTCATCCAGCATGGAAATTACAGATCACTTCGTTCTGTTCGTCCAAAGATTATCAGTCGCTGACTATGTCGTTCTTTAAAATGTTTTTTTCCTATAAGCTAATTAGTTGCGTCACAGTTCAAGTGCAATTCAGTATGTAGCCTACAGCAGCAGGGCAACGCATCAGCATTCGTACGCCTGACTGGCGGTTCAGTCGTACGCTCAGTCCGTTGCTAGCCAGAGCCGTCACGCTCAGTTCACATGTGCAAAACTAGCCTAAACACGCGCGGCACACATGTTGGGTTAATAGCTCAGCGGCGTATCATCTGCAAAAGAGTTCTCCGATTACGATTGTGTCTGTAGCTTTCGTGGTCTCTCACGTTCTGTGAATCAGGTCTGAGTTGACGACAGCTAGGGTAGCCGAGTCAGTCAGTGACCGGTGATTTAATGTAGTCAGTTCATTTTAGATGTATTGATCGTTTGTTCGTACGTGTACTGAGTGTTATCGAGCCACGCGCGTGTTCGACCTGAACGGGTTTTGAGCTAGGCCCACCCGTTTTTTGGAGGTTTCTACCACCACCCAAATGAAGAGGAGTGGAATTTCATTCGAGGAGCTCACAGCGTGGAAATATTACATTCAAAATCTCTCCAGATAATCTGCAAAGCACACCGTCAATTGGTTTTCACGGCACTATTTCTAGAGTGAGGAGACAAACGTTAAACATCGACTTCCAATGTATTGATGTGGAGGCAAAGGATGTCAGGGTTGGAGCTCTACCACCAGTCAAGACCATTGATATCTGCACACGGCCCCTCCGGTATGGTTGATGTCAGGCTACACTATCGTTTAGGTATGTTAGGGCTAGGCCACTATAACTCTCGGGTGTTGAGGGAAATTTGTTGTTACGATTAGACAATTAGCTAAACAAAAAAAAAAAAAATGATATTAATAGCAGGTCTGTGACACAAACTGTGGTCTCCCATGTGAATTGTACACGCTACACCCTCATCCACCACCCAGACCTCCACAACCTTACTTCTGCCTCACTACCTAAAGGGCAAATTACTTCCTGCAATTGCAATATGGACGTAATGTACCAAATATATGTCATGATGAAGATGTCACATTGCATACCTACTCATTACAGTGGATCAATTTCATATTTCATGGTTCACAATTTCCGCACTATTTGATCAGCTCAGAGTAGAAATAGCTAGACAACACCTCTTGTTTCAGGTCAACCTTCTGTTGTAGTCATTAATACTCGTTAAATCTATTAGCTCCCCTGCTACCTTTTGCTGACTCATTCTCATTGTATCTAGACATGATACTTCTCAGGGGTCCTGGAGGGAGATTAACTCTCCTAAATTGGAATTTGTGGAATTTAATATCAGAAAATGTTTCAGGGGATAGTGGAGTCTGTGGGCTTTGAGTGTACTTAGCAGTTAGCAGACGTGGAGAAACATCATACATTAGAAGGGGAAAAATGTCGATCAGAGAGCTGAAATTATGTCAAGAGAAAGCACTAAATTTGGCATTTCAATACCCTCCATCTGGTGGCAGTGTGAAACACCACATCATATTTCAAAATCTTTTATTCTCAGTATGTGTCTCTAATTGCACAGCAGGCTGTGTCTTTTGGCCACTGTGTGCAGTCTCTGAACACCATCAACTGCACCCGCCCCCTTTTTCAATAAGGTTTAAGTCAAATTTCCCCTTCGTTTTAGGTTTCAAAACATTTTAACAGTGTATGGCCCTGTGAGCACAGAAAGACCTTGGTGCTATTTTTGTGGTATAACCCAGGCCTTAAGCTAAATCTTCACCCAAGCACTCATCCAAAAATGTCCAAAAAAATATTTTTTAGAACTGAACTAGTGTGGGACCAACGCAGTCCTCTAACTCCAACATTTCAGAGTTGGCAAGCAGGCAGAGTAACATTAGACCCTGGCGGGGGTGGGGGGGTGGGGGGGAGTGGGGGTGTTATGCTGTCGTGCCGGCGCCCTTGGCCTCCCCCGGCGGATCTGGGGGGTCAGGCGGCTGTCTGTGATCCCACACAGCGGCTCTTCCACATGGGATTTATTTTCTTGCTGGATGGGCAGGCAGGCGGCCCAAGAGGATTCTCATTTTAGACCAGCGTCTGTAGCTGTCAACGCCAGCCGACAGAGGCGAGCGGACACCCGACCCCGAGTATCCTCCCTCAACACTCCCCTTTGGACTCCCTCCCCTCCTCCTTCTATTCCCTGTTCACACACAAACGCACAGCACATGGACGGTGCACGAACACACACACACACACACACACACACACACAGAAAATAATGATTTCACAGCTTCTCATTTTCTCTAAATGAAACTTTAGGCTGGAAATAATGAAAATTAAAAATCCTACATGATTGTTTACTCAGTTTTCACTTTACTAGTCCTTATCTTTTATTATAAAGTATTGTGGTGAATTCAAAGCTTCAACGAGCAATGAGCCAGGTCTATCGAGCAAAAAATGCACAGCGTCTCCCCTTCCTCCCCAGCGCCGTTAATAATTTGTGCAGTAAAAGATAGCGTGCCTCTCTGAGTTTGTGGGAGTTATTGGCACAGTATTCCCCGCCATATTTGTGCGAGGCAGTGATAGGAACATAAATTATTTCTTATCTCTTCCGCAATCCATTTTTCAAAGGGCTCACTCTGTGTTTGAAGGGTAGCAGCACCAGCAGCCAAAGCCCAGATAGTGGGCTACATTAGCCTTCAAGAGATCCGACTTAGTGATTTCAAACAATGCAATAAGAACAGAACTCATTGATATGGACGGTACCATTTATGACCAGAACTTAATACCAAATTAGGCTCCTGGAATCCAACAAAAGATCAAAACAATGGCCAACATTACCACCACTACAAAGACAGACATTGTTGTGACATTGTTGTCCACATTGTTGTCCACATTGTTGTCCGGTTATTTAGTCAAATGCAGAATAATCGAGGATCTAAGTGGTAAGAACTTGGGCATTAAATTATGTTTGAGAAATTCACCGGTATCTTGTGACGGACCAAAGTGGACTCAGTAAGTGCTAAAATTTGAAAGATTTTTTTAAGCATCACTGCATTATGTTCTTTTTGTGAAAAAACATAGGGCACATAAGCAGTTTTAGGAAGTAAAACAAGTCCTCCAATCACAAATGTTAAATTAGCCATTGCTATGTCCACTGAACTGCAAAATTATCACTTACTAAGAAGTGTTAGTTGCCAACGATATATACTGAAAAACGGTCTACGTGCACACGGATGCCTATGGGAAACGGCGAAAGATTCAGCCTTCAGAATTGTGGCGTCTCCAAAGCACAATCAAAGTCTCTGTAAAATCACATGAGCCATTTTTCCACAACGAGGTCCTTTTGGTGATCCCAAAAGGTCAAGAGTGTTTCTCTCTGTAGAAAACTGGCAACAACAACAACAACAACAACAACAACAAAAAAAACTGAATAGTTTTGAGGAAAAAAAAAAAGAAGGAAAAAAAAAAGACTCGGTCTGTCCTTCCCCGTGAACACTGTTCTGGATCTGGACATTTTTTTGGGAAACTCTCAGCAACTTAGATATATTCTGCTCAGGTTGATCTGCAGAGACGAAATGACAAATGATAAATATCAAACGCTCCTCTGCAAAGCATTAATGTCTGCTTGCAAAGAATAAACCCTCGCTCTCCCAGCTACTATTGATTTTTTTCTCCCTGTGTGATGTGAAACCAGCAATCAGCACTGCGGTTTCGAAATAGCCCTGAAACCGGAGCTGAGACGTCGATGAGTCGCCAACACATTTCAATTAGCAAGCCGCCCTGGCCGATCTCTCCCCCGGGGCACAAAGTGCAGAGGGTCGGGCACGCCCAGCCCAAGTCCACATATGGTCCTGTGTTGGCTCAAATGATAAGACACCGGGGTAGAATTTATACGTGCCACATTTCCTTTATTTTCTACATCTTTTCCAAGTGAAAAACACAAACCTGTGTATTCGCAGGTCAAAACAACCTCGGCCTCTAAAGAGTGTGGTTTGTCTGACACGGGTCGGTGCCGGTGTGGAGACACAGGCTGAGTAGTGGGATAAGACTTCACTGCTGCTACATGAGCCAGTAGCTGCTCACATCATCTGATTTTGAGATGTAAAATAATAGTCTGTCAACTGTTTAACTTTTATTTATTTAAACAGCCCATCCAGAAAATGGTTTTCACTTAAAGTGTGCCCATGGCGATACCATCTAACGCCTAGAGGAGGAGTGACTATTCAGTGCTTAATGTTCTGTACTTGCGGATTTTCACTGTCAGCTACTTTTATAAAACTATGTTTTTTGCTTCTCCTTGAATATATTTATGAAAAACTTTTTATTTTTTGACGTAAGAGTACAAAGTAAACGGTCATCTCACATTTGCAATACTGAAGTTATCTTTGATGACATGTTAAAAAAGGACAGTATCCCATCACATTACAGGCAAGTGTGTAGTTGGGGCACATGGGAAATATTAACAGGTTTAATGATTTCTATTGAAAGGTCAAAATAAGTGAAGGGAAGTGATTGGCAGCTGAAATATGTCGTCAGATTCATAGTCTTGTTTGAATCCAAATTGTATTTAGGCAAAGTTTGTATACAACCGCTGGTGTTTAGACTACATTAGAGAACATTGGCTTCTGTTGTTAATAAATAAATAAAAAATGTGGGGAGAAAAATTAGTGTTGAAAAATGTTATATTGTACTGAGTCCTACAAGATAGCATGAAAAATGTTTTGTGTGTTTGTCTTGCTCTCTCTCTTTCTCACTCATAGCCCGTGTTGTTTCATTCTCTGACAGCTCTCATCAACAACAGCAGACTAGTGCTGGTGTGTGTGTGTGTGTGTGTGTGTGTGTGTGTGTGTGTGCTGTTCATTCTCCACCGAGGGGCCAGGGGGTTATGGTGGAGCCACGGGGCCACAGCGACAACTCGCTGCCCCCCCCCCCCCTCTCAGCCCGCCGTACCCCTCTGGCCTCTTGCTCCTCGCCTGGCTGGCAGCCCTGCATCAGGCAGGAACACCACTCGCTCCATCTCCCCCCACCCCCGCTCTGGGGCGATCGATACAGCTCTTCGCCTTTCATCTGACCAGAGCTTTGGAGGAGCCGCACTTCCTGAAGAAAACCCAATACAGCACTCCCTCTCAGGGTAGCTTATTCTCTCTGTCTGTAAAAGTGTGTGTGCATGTGTGTATGCACCGATGCTCGTCTACAAGCTCATGTGTTTGTGAATGTGAATGTGTGGGAAAAGGAGAGGTTTCGTGTGAGTTGGCACATGATTCATTAATCAAAAGACAATAGGGTTTGCTTGATTGGGTGGGTATTTGCATGGTCGTACGACCAGTTGCTAAAGTATACACTTTTGAAGTGATGTTATAGTGGGACAAGTAGTTTTGTTTGATCAGTGCAATATGGAAATTGCTCTGGCGGAATCAGAGAAAATCCTCCACGCTCATTTAATGGGTCAATTTTCTGCTGCCCTTAATTGTATCCAAATATGAATTTCCTAAAGCTCCAGTAGGTGAAATAAAGTCTACCTGAGCTGATGCTCGTGTCTGTGAGAGTGAGGTTCAGTCTTAGTGGAACATCCTCATAAATACTTCAAAAGCAGGAGAGGCAACATTCATTTCCCTCTCTCTCTAAATTTTCTCCTCAGCTTATCCAACAGCTTCCGGTGATGTTTGAGAACTGCGGGGTCTTAACTCCCTCTCTTCTCTGCTTATCCTAAAGATTTCTGTGGTGTTTGTTGAAAGGGAATAACTTCCTGTGTGGGAGAGACTGAACCTCCTCACTCGGCACCCAGGTGTTAAACAAGAGAGGCCGCTCAGGTCACGTCAAGGTCAGGTGAAAACACCACCTCCCGGGACAAAAACGTGCCACATGTGGAAGACTGTTTGATACCATTTTACAAAAAGGGTTTAAAAACGGAGCTCCTTGCGGGCTCCAAACGTTGTATCCACCCTGAATGGCAACGTACACGTACCCTAAATCAAGATGGATTCTAAATAAATAAACTCAAACGCCCTTATATAAATATGACCCAAATCAGAATTAACTTGTTTTGAACTAGTACATGAAATAAATATATATATACATACACACACATTTATATATATTTATAATTCTTTGATTTAGGTTTGATTTAGATAAAGATCTGCTTGTGAAAAAGACAAACCAAAGACTAGTATGAATACTAAGTTTGCCACAAACCCCAATTTATACAGAAAATGTGTGCTGCTGTTAAGTTGTATGGGAAAAATGTTTGGGAAAAAAGTGGGGTGGCATGGATCAGAATATATTCATATCTGCCCTATTTGGTATATTTGAGCTAAAAAGTGTATCTATTGAAATGGTGTTGCATTACTCAATAAATGTACAGACGCAAATGTGGAAAGTAGAGGGTCTAGAGGAAGATATGTGAAACTAGAATTCTTGGTAAATTTAAATCAGTCTCACAAAACCACTTCAGTGGTCAGAATGAGCGGAAAATTCACTTTACACTCCACGACGCTTGTCACATTTTATTTAATATTACATATCGCAATATATTTTTAGAGCCCTTGTTGTAAGTGCTTTACAGATCATTTATAAACCATAAAGGAACTAAAATTATTTTAGAATAACAGCAATGTTGGTGAATGTTTGGTGTATCACCTTCTTTCTCTTTTTCAGTCGCTCTTTGATCAGGAAGAACCCACCTCCCCGCCCCCCCCCCCAACCCCCACTCCCCCCCTCTCAACCCCCACCCCACCCCATATACTGTTGGGTCTTCTGCCCCATTTACTTACTAACATTCATACCTGAAGGCTTGACTGGTTTATGTAAAGTGGAAAAAAAAACGAAAGACCTTTATAACTTTTTAATTTTTTTATTTTACAAGACGACATCAAGCATGTCGGTAATAAATGTCAGTGAGTCATTAATAAGTGGTTATTATCAAGTGCTGATGAGTATCTAGCAAGTGAGCTAAACAACTATTAGGCCATTTAAAAGAACAAAGTCACACAAAGAAACTAACCAATCAAGGCAGTGGTAGACCAGCAACTCCCGTGTACTGCGAGCTATAATTATGTCTTTGTCTAAGGAGCCAGTGGCTTTGAAGAGAGCATGCATTGATATGAAGGCTTCAGTTAGCCGTCTGACGGCAAAGTATAGCGTCGCAAGTATAGCTGCACTTCAAGTAGCAGCGATACTAGTTTAACTACATTTCTCAGTAACGTGTTGGGAACGTCGCTGTTTTCTGAATCAAATAGCTCTTGTAGTAGCTCAGCTGTTTTATTGACCAAGTAGTGAGGTCGTGTCCACACAAGCTACATTTTCCCCAAGCATTTATGAAGCTCCGGCACAGCAGAGCTGTCTGAAATAAAACGGTTAAAGATCAGTAAGTATACCATCATATACAGACGTGTAAAGTACGAGTGGCCGACAGAAGCACTTCCATATAACGGTGACACCACGTACCAATCTTTGGGCTGATGCATGCGAGAAAGGTTTGATGTAGTTAAACTGCTTTAGCTTAGCTTGCCTGAGGAGTAGCTTCAGTGTAGTAAAGCTTAATTTAATGCGGAGTAAAAGGTAGCTCACTACACTCTCCAAGTAGCTTCTCAACATTGTGTATTGTACACTTAAAGTTAGGGTATTAACAGTTCTGAAACCGAGACCCCCCCCCCCCCTTCTCCAATACAAACAAACCTAACATTTGCAGTTAATGGACAAAGTCAATCGTCATCAATGTGTAGGCTGGTCTTCTTTATTTAGCTAATTTATGTGAAGTTGATTTATAAAGTTAATCTACCTCAGTGTTCTTGAAGTGCTCTTGTAGTTGATTTAATAAAACTCCGATTTCTTTCCCTTGTTATTTCTTATTCACCCACCAACTGGCTATGGATAAGTACCTCATACAACCCCACAAAAAAAAAAAATCTATCCCTTTGACACTATTACAATCAATGAAGCGGATTAAAAAAGGAGCTCTATACTGTTTGCATCTGGTTTCACTTATTTAACTACATATACAGTAACACAATAAAAAAAGGGTGATTTAGGCTTAATTTTCATTTACCTGGGGTAACCGCTTTCATACAGGTACGAGTTAATGCACATGCTTGCACATTGCCCACCCACCAGCGAAGCTCTAGTCAGGATGTTGTGCGAACAGATGTTTAGTCTGCCCTGAGCAGCGCACTGCCTTATGTTTTTATTGGCCCTCTGAATTTACTGACTTTCCACAGAGACACCATTGCCTTGGTCAATGTGTCCCGACCCACAAAAACACGAGCCAAGCCTTTGAGGTAGAACGTCAAAGGGTGGAGGAGCAGGGAAAGGGACCGAGGTAGGAAGCAAGAGAGCTGCTGGCAGATCCACAAGGCCGCGGACGGGGCCGTATAAACAAGACTGAGTGTGGCCACCAAGGACTGGTACATTGTCCCAGTGGAAACGTCGGCCCCAGATGACTCAGCCTCCGACACGGCACAGGAGGAGTGGAGAGACACTGCTCTGTCCCAAACAGTTTCCAGACTATCTAAAATAGGCCTGTTAATCCCCAACTGATGGTAACCAAATGTCAAGTGAAGGATGAGAGTGTCACGTTATTTCCCAGTCAAGACAGAAAAATTCCAAACCTGCGTTCTGGACTGCAGCACATGACGAGAGTCCATAAAAATGTAAATGTTAATCAGGTGATAGCATGGCATCTGATTTATCCTTTTTCTATTGATTTATGTATTTATATAGGTGTGTATCCTGCACGTGTGTTTGCTAAGAACAGGAATATTTCTTAACGCTGCATTTGTCAGGATGAAATTCAAGAAAATCAAATTATACTGTACTGACACTTCTAAAACCACAGCTTTTCATGCATTTTTCTCAACGACCATCTGTTCACTGCACATGATAAATGAGTGCCAAGCAGATGCCACAGCACTAAGTTAAGTGCAGCCTTGCTCCCTGGTCTGAGTCAGGTGCAAGTTAAGGACATCCACTGTTACCCGCGGTCAAAAGGAGGACAGGGGTTGGGGAGGGAAAGAAGAGGGGAGGGGATCCAGGAATGCACGGCAGGGCGGCTGCTTGGCAGGTAGATGAAGTGAGGATCACACGGGCCGGTGTAGGGGTGATTAATGCACGGGGGAACGCACGGGAAGGAAAACAAGGCCATAAATCAGCCGTTGGGCCTCCATGCTAATTGTAATTGAAATGAATTTGTCTGGCCCATAGAGCAGGGGATTGCAATTGCTATTGACCAATAGGGCCCAAGTGATCCAAGGGAAATGATACAGAGAGTGTGCCGTGTCCGTGCCAAGATCAATGCTTTGTGTCCAATAAATAAAGGTGGTTTGGGTGAAAAACATGTAACTCGTGTGGTTACTCTGGCAAATGTGATGACGGAGCCGTTACTCAGGGTATAGGTTTCTATGACTTTTGGCCACAATTTAGACGTAAGCTGGAATTGTTTAAAAGAGAATGTGAAATTCACAGAGGTAAGGCTACAGAGGGGAATCACTCCTAAGATTGCTTTAGCCCGGGCCATTTTTTATTTTTTTCTACTGCCTCAAAACAAAAAGTGTGCAGCATTTCCTTGTGAGGTTAAGAAAACTTATATATCCTGCATTTCATCTACTGTATTCTAAGACCCAAGTGCTGCAAAACTTCATGAATAAAATGTAGAGAAGTCAGCTTTCCAGCCTGTTGCCACAACCAAGCAGGTAGCTCCCTATTCATTAACCCAACCGCTCACTAACTAATTGGGACATGCACAGACCTGTGTGTGCAGGTGTGTATTTAAAATGAATTTGAAGAAACAGATGGCGATAGGTCTGAAGAAAAGACAAGAAACACCTACGTTTTTTTTTATTACATTCTGCGGTGTCAAATCGAATCGCCTTTTGAATGATTACTGTAAATGAGCCGACAGTTTTTAGCTGTTCGGTCCAATGCAAGAGAATTTCTACACAAATTTCATTCCAAAGAGAGGCATTCAGAAAGATTAACTCCCAATAGTAAATTTTTACAGACAAAATGTAATGCCTTACTAATGAGGTAACAATATATTTCTTAAATAGAATAGATAACGGTTATGAACTCTAAATGAACAACCTTTTTAAAAGCTAAAAGCAAAAGTAGTCTTGGATAAGCGGGATCCATGTGTTGAGCACCCAGCAGAGTATTCACTGCTCTTCTCTCTCTGGGATTTGGTCTCCATGTTGTGATCCAATAACATTCCCCCATGAGACTGCAAATAGCATCCCAGCCTCACTGCAGGAAAAAAAAAACATCCTCTTCCATTCATACACAGAGGAATACTGAGTTTCATAACATACTGTACCCTCATCAGGGTATTCAAATGACACCGTAACTACGCAGGCTAGTCACTCACTCCATTTCCAGTATTGAATATGCAAAGTCTCAGAAAAAATTGTGAGCAGAAACTGTAGAGGAGTGAGTTTTGTGTCACACAAGGGCCGATTCTCCGCTGTTCGAAATTGCTTGACAACGTTTCACATGCTCGACGACAAACTACACAACAAGCATTCACCCCCGCAATTTATAGCTCTTTGAACCCTGTGGGTGCAACGAACAATAGGAACAAAGCATTGTTTTTCAATTGTCTGTGACAGTGTGGGCTGCTCGGCGCAGAGGCCTTCGCCCTTACTACGGCGGGGTGTGTTTGCTAAACGAGCCAGAGCAACACCGAGGAGCCTACAAGGCTCCTCACTCTGTGATACGACCAGGGGCTTTTCTCCGCCTGCATACTCCCTCCACCAACTTACCTCCTTCCCCCCATCCTTCCTCTCCGTCAGGAATCTATATTTCATAAGCGAGCTGTGGAGCTCCAGTGCCCAATTATCAGCAGATAAGGCGCAGGAAGCCCTGGAGCGCCGGCACGGCTATTTAGACGGGGAGGGGGGAAGGAGCTGGAGAACGAAAGGCAGGCAGGCAGGGACCCAACCCCCCAGGGGCACTTCGCCCTCACCACGCTTTTTTTTTCCTTCCCTCTCTTTTTTTCTTTTCCCTCCCTCGCTGACAGCCTCCTCCTCCTCCCCCTCCTCCTCCCCCCACCCCCCTTACCTTAGCGGCAGGGTTCAATTAGTGCCGGCGGCGGCTAGCACCCGCAGCCCCTCTCAGCCCGGGAGCTGGAGCCTCTATCAGCACACACCAACAACACGCAAGGCTGAGTCCAACTAGCAAACTAACGTCAAGGCAAGTTCTATGTTGGCCTCACAAATACAGACACACACACACACACACACACACACACACACACACACACACACACACACACACACACACACACACACTCACAGAGGCTTTTAGTATCTCAGCCATGAGCACAACACAGGGTCATATAAAATTTAAGGTAAAAATTGAGGTAAACTTTTCTCTGCTTTTTTTCTTCTTCCTGAAACCACAACACTTAGGTAAGAAGGATTCCACTGCTCGCTTTAAAACCACAATCTCTCTGCAGAGATACATTACTGATATTCATTGTTGCAGTTTATAATCACGTCAGACTAATCTCTGGGGAAATGCTTTTAACTATACGTTGACCAACTGCGAAATGATGGCAACTACTCCGAGTATCTCCTGATATTTCACCATTTCTCAGATACGTTGTTGCTGCCTCCTCAGACTGGCACATTTAAGTCCGGACTTCTCACACTCCTCCGTGGCCCCGGACCTCTATTAGCAACAGAGTAAAACTCGAAGTGCCTCTCACATTTTCAGACCCCAACGAAAAAAACACGCTCCAACCACCAATGCTGAGCAAGGTCGGCCAGGGGTCAGGCACAGCTCACGGATACGAGGCGGATATCGATTCGCTGGGACAGGCCGTAAGCGCGCACACACACACACACACACTTTCTTTCCCCTCCTCTTTTTCTCTCTTTCTCTACAGTCACAGGGCAGGCATCAGCCAATAGATCAGCCAGGGGCAGGAAACGGCCTGGGTCAGAGGGGACAGCGTGCGTTGGTGTGTGTGTGTGTGTGTGTGTGTGTGTGTGTGTGTGTGTGTGTGTGTGTGTGCGTGTGCGTGTGTGTGTGTGTGTGTGATGATAAGACTAACAGCCTGCTGAAAGACGCTCTCACCCAGAGCTATCCAGGACCTTCAGGCTGCGCTGATTCACCTCGAAGCAGCAAAGAAAAAGAAAATAGCTCCGACCAAACAGTGATGGATCATTCATCTTACTGCCTCTGATAGACATTCACACTCTCAACACACTGGCCTATGTTTATGATCTGTAATTGTTGTCTTGTTTCAGAGTGCCACCCAAGTTGTTGTTGTTTGTCAGTCTATCAGTTGGAAGTTGATATTATAGAACATTTGTCACCGCAGGAGAGTGTGTGGGTGTGTGTTGTTGTCTCTGTTGCCTAGTGGCCTGTGTTAGGGGATCCGCCAATGGCAGAGAGACTGAAGTAAGACCGAGGCGAGCCTTCAGCAGCCCTGGGTTGACTAGAGGCTCAGCTGGAGTCTTGCACATACAGCCTCAGCGGTGCATTGGTCGTCATGTGTGTGCACGTGCCATGTACGATTGCTGCGCATGAGTGAATAAGTTAAGTGTATGCCTGAGTGTGTGTGCACGTGTGCTTAAATGCGCATGTGTGTGTCTGAACTGTATATGTGAGAGAAAGTCAGGGGGCAGTGAAGCGGAGGAGGGCAGGCAATGCTCCCAGGCATAGAAAGCAGGCCAACTCCATCTCCCACTATGGAGAGCTTCAAAGACATGGGGTAGTAAAACTAGAAATGGTAGAGCACGCCTGGTTATATCAGTTGTGTGAGATGAGCCGTTATGTTGTATTCTAACTCAAAACTGCCACACATGCCGAATCTTGAAAACAATTGCATATTTGTATTTTTTAAATGATACAAATCATAATTTCTACCATCTTTGAATCTTTCTCAGTATTTAGTTTCCACATGAGAACGAAAGGTGTCCCCTTTTTGACTACGCAGAGAAAATAGTGGAAAATAATTTTCTCTTGGCCATCGCTATTTTGATCATCGCCTGCTGCGGAGTCTCTCAACCGCTTCAACTGCTGATAAATCAAGTCGTTTTGACAAAGAGAAAAGAGGAAACAACTCAAAGACAAAAGATTCAGAGATACAGACGATAGAAGACAGCAAGACAGTCAGGGGGAAGTGAACTTCCCCCGCTGACGCTCTTGTTCCACGGTGAGAATCCCCCGGCCGGCAGCCTTGTACATCTGGTTCCAGTTAGCTCTCAGCACTTTGACGCGTTTCCTGTGCTGCTGCTCCACGCAGCCACGGCCACGACGCAGCCCTCCCAAACGCCACGACAGCCAAACTCTCTGGAGATCATTTACTTTAACTCACGCACACAAATACACAATCAACAACACGTCTACCGAAATAGGCCAGAAGAAGCTGTGTTCTGATTTTTATTCGTACTGTAATGTTCGTTAAATGTTGCTAAAAAAAAGTTTTTCAGAGGCGTCCTCAGATGGTATGTCACAGATGTAAAAGAACAAGTCAAGGAGTGATATCATATCCAGAGTTACACTATTAATCTGTGACATTTCCAAATAGATGTCTATAATATAATATCTCTCTCTCTCTCTCTCTCTCTCTCTATATATATATATATATATATAAGAGAGGAGTGATACTTTTCTAAGCAGAGTAGCAACCATTTTCTTGTATAAATGCTCTGGCAAGGAGGAAGTGATGCGTTTTATCACAGTAGCTTCAGCAGGAAAACAAGAACAGAGAAACAGATTGATTGCTCACAGGAAGGCTTACGGGCAAAGAAAGTGAAAACCAAACATAGATTGAACCGAAGTAGACTGACAGGATGAAAGTCAAAAATGTGATTTGACCAGGAAGTGATTTTACTCTATTTTCTGACTGTACATTTTGCTATTGATCTACATAAACCATTTTCACAGCAGACAATTTGACTCTTTATAGCACGAATAAAAAAGGCGTCACTAACATCAACGATGGCTCAATTTCATTACGTGTCTCAGAAAGCCATGACAGTGAGAGCCAGCATGCACAACACAGGACCCTGAAACTGGGTCATCTAAATTGAATGCAGTTGTTATTTATGTTATTAATTACACCTGTGCTTCTCCTTCGCCGGGGCATAGATAGAGATTCAGCTTGTTTGATAGATAACTAGTTACTGATGCATGTCAGGTGATATGTTGTCAGCAGTCTGTTTTCATCAGAGGACTTTTCAGTTTAGCAATGTTTTTTTTTTTTTAACATGAAACTATAACAAATATTTAGTAATATTATAATTAAATATATATTTGTTTAAGTATTA
This sequence comes from Ophiodon elongatus, assembly GCA_016806645.1. Lineage (NCBI taxonomy): Eukaryota > Metazoa > Chordata > Actinopteri > Perciformes > Hexagrammidae > Ophiodon > Ophiodon elongatus. The sequence continues at coordinate 2,123,020 of JACSYO010000285.1, read as the reverse complement.
TGTAATCTGAGGCATTTTGGCAGCAATTTTATATTATCCATTCTTTTGTGATATTATTCTATTTATTCTTGTATTTTTACTACATTTTTGTACATATTAACTTTATTTATAGATGGAAGTGCCCAGTGAACTGGTGAACTATTCTTAAAAATAAACACTAGTTACCTGTTCTTACAGGAAGTGTCTTTATCTGTATTAACTGTCCCTATTTCATCTCATACAATACTTACATTGTATAAAAAATCATGGATCAGGCCGTTTTAGCCATACAAACCTCAGTAAAAGTATGTCTGGTACCTCCAAAATACTGCTACCTAGCATACGTTTTGTCAATAAGGTTCATAGTAAAAACATTTAATACTCTTATTGGCTGTCACTCAAATGTTTCTTAGGATTATAAGACATACAATCCACTGTGAGAGCCTGTTGGGACGATGACAGTCGCCGTGTATGGAATTGTGCAGCAACTGTTGGCTGCTGTTTACATTTTGTACCTAAGCAGCACTGAAGCAACGTTGATATGGCAATAAAGTACTGAAGCTTGAGTCTGATACACAGTAACAAGGATGCTCTGAGGCTTTCTTGTTTTTTAACCTGTCAGTTTTGGGAACTAACAGCACAGCGTGTCCCTCACACTGTGGAAGACTGTAAAGTTTCAGTGCAACTACCCACTGAATCAACCGCAGTGCCTTTCAGTGAGGTGATTCCCTGTGTGGAGGAGTGGAAAAGGGTGACCCCAGAATGGAGAAGAGGTACCCAAAAAAAAAAAAATCATGAGCCCACACAGCCCTGCTGCTCAGCAGAGGAACACGGTAACCTCGTAGGCCACACCGGGGATTACGGGTAGTGAAAGTGAGAACGAGGGGGTGAGAGGAGAGAGAGAAACAAAAGTGCAATGAAGAGGAGGTGAAGAGACAGGAAGGAGCTTCTCAAAGGCTTTCCTGCGTTGGAGGGACTCCCTACACCACACAGGTTCTCTATAAACACAGTACAAAGAGCATTCTCTGAAATCATACTGTGACTGGAAATTTACAAACTTCACCTATACTTCAATACAAAGGCCATGCCAGTTCATCTAAATATACTTGTGGTACGCTGTATGAAATATGGACATACAGTAAATCTATACAACGCAATGTCTTCTTAGAGTTTTATAAGAGAAATGTATAAAAATATACACATCAATCAATTAATTTGCGATTATCCCAACTAATAGGAAATAATAATGCACAAACCCCTCCCTATCCATATTCAATTTAGGCTCAAAACATGTTTTTTTTTTAAGACTACTTTAATTGCTCCCAATCGGAGGTGAGCACGAGCAAACAAGGACAAATGAAAGTTTAAGGAGGCAGTATTGATTTGTGTGGAGGTCAGGGGTAGGTCACCCCTATCAGAGGATCAACAAACAGCCGCCAGCACCCTCCTCAGCTAAGCCAATCACCTTCTGACCGGGTCCACCGTTACCATGGCAAATGACCCTGAACCACACAGACCATGTACTCAGCTCCTTACTGAGGGAAAGCAGCAAAGTGGAGCTCCGCAAAGATGGAGCAACAACAAATCTTTCACTTAAAGCTGTTAACTAAGTTGTCTTGCTTGGAATAAGCAATTTTTTTTTTTTTAAATTACCAATTTTTTGCATCACTCTCTCTCGGTCTAATGTCATCAGTTATTGATTTTCAGTAGTATCCTACTCTGATGATTTGATCTGATTGTGTTGTTTACGAATGATTCAAACTAAACCTTAATAAAAAAAAATAATTAACTAACAAAAGAGGTAATAAGGGTTTTGCTTTACACGTTTTGAAGAGTTTGGTTTGGTGTAAACCAATACAGTGGAACACGCTTTATTGCAATAAATATCAATTAAAATATTTAAGATTTTATTTTACAAACTATTGATTTGCCATTTTTTTATTAATATTGTGATATTGACTGTAACCATACAGCCCAGCCAAATCACTCCCATGTCATGCCCTTCCCATGATCCTCTTTTCCTAGTCATTTTGGCAAACTAAATCTCAGATTCTTCCCTTCACCCAGTCTTTCCATCACATACCCCCTCCCTCCCTGGGAGGCAGGCAGGCAGGCGGTGGTGGTAACCAAGCCTCTGGCAGTGTGTTCCTATCCTGCAGGAGCCCTCAGGTTCCAACCTGTCAATATCCCAGGCTGCGTCCTGGCTCTGCTGTGGCTCAGTTAACCTCCTCACCCACTGCAACCGCACAAAAGGCTCCTGTCCCTCTGCCAGACCAGAGACAAGCACGATCACCCCCCCCCACACACACACACACACACACACACACACACTCCTCCTCCAATCCAGCTCACACCACGCTCACATCCGTAAAGGGCAGCACCCTGGCAGCACCCTGGCAGCAACAGCAAGCAATATGGCAGCTGACGGCAGTTTTCTGCCCGCTGACGTCTTATATGTTTTGGATGACGGTCACGTTGGAAGCTCTCAGAGGGTAAAGGGGGAGAAGATATTGGAAAAAGGTCCAGAGCCTGAAGGAAAGAAAAACTCAGTGACGAAGGTCCCATCATCTGTATCAATTTCAGGGAGAGGAAGGGTCATGTGTGTGTGTGTGTGTGTGTGTGTGTGTGTGTGTCTGTGTAAAGTTGTGAGAAAGACAGAAAGTCAACGGTAGTGTTCGTAATATACACATGGTGGTAACAAGCGTGTGGTAGCATGTCACCCATCCCCTCGCACTCACACTCTCTCACACACGCACACACACACACACACACACACACACACACACACACACACACACACACACACACACACACACACACACACACACACACACACACACACACAGCTCCGTGCCTGACTGCAAGGCACCGCGGCTGTCTGCTGGAGCTCAGGTTACAGCCGACCGGCGGGACAGACTTTATGGAAGCCTCTCTCCCACACCAACACTCCCCCTTCGCACGGCTCCGGAGGAGGTATCGGGTTGCCGGTTCAGCGCCGGCCAGGCTTGGCGCTGGCGGCAGCTTGTGATCTTGGGTGCCTGCGTGTGTGTGTGTGTGTGTGTGTGTGTGTGTGTGTGTGTGTGTGTGTGTGTGTGTACGTGCGTGCTTTATCTCCCACTCTTTGAGGGTATCAGCACACAACGCTGCTGTCTCCTCCAGGTATGTAGGTGTGATTTACAGAGTAGATGCTTCACTCGTGCACATACGCAAAATCCAACTTCTTCCTCTGCTCCAAAGCAGCTACAATATTCTTTACTGAGTTTTAAGGCTAAATTACAAAAAATAAACTGTCACCACAACTATTTTCTACTGCAAAAACGATCTCTATGAAAGTTGTTGGTAAGAGTGTTTGGTGGATTATCAGGGACAATATTTATGGCAAGACATGTCGCCAATGATTTCTTAATTTTTTCAATCCCATAAGGACTACAAACTAAATTCCACTGACCTCCATTGAACTGAATGGCAGCAGAAATCTTAGTAAAAGATACCTTTAAACCTGGAATTATCTGCACGGTTGAAGAAAATTTCCTTTCGGGTCTAATTCTGTGGCTGGTTCAGATGAGTTATATTCACTGTGCCGTGGGGAAAGAAGTTCACACTACATACCACAAGAGGTAAGAGAAAAACATGTTTTCCTTTGTTTCATTTTGGTGAACTAACCCTTTAAAAAAGCCCATTCCAGTGATGTAATATTAAACTTCCATAAAGTTGACCATAAAATAAAAGAATAATGGTCAAAATCAATGCAGCAAAGAGCCAGATGTCCTGACATTTAGCCCTAGTATGGGATGAACACCTAAAACTGGATCCAACCCTTCCCATAACCCTTTCTCAGATTGAGCTCCTCTTGGGCCACAGAAGACATTATACAACTGTTAGACGGACTGCAACACTCCCTGTAACAGGTAAATTGACGTGTAAAATCGATGTGTCCCTTTAAAAAAAATGATTCGTGACTTCATCACAATCATGCGTACTAAACAGAAGAATATCAACAGCCTTTATGTGGCTTCCAAATCCCATGATGCTCTCTGTCATCTGAGAAGGCAACTTGCTGCTCTCTTGTCTCAGAAAAGCTCACTGTAGTCCTTTTGCAGAAGGAGTTGTAAGGAAGTCGACTCGCAGGTCAACGTGGAAAAGACCCCCTATATACAAGGACCTTGTGACGGTTCTGCCGCTGGCTCACTTGCTAGCCCGGCATGGAACGGCACTCATGAATAATGCATGGAGACATCTGCCACCCCTGAATTATAGATCTGTGGAGGCCCAGCATATGGGAACAGCCCAGCAAGTGCTAATGGCTAACTCCCCATGACAAAATATGGGTTAGAGACATGTGAGTGATAGTCGGGTCCTGCAACCTTTGAGTCATGTGAGTGTGAGGTGGATTGTAAATGTGATTACTTCAATGTATGCATGTGTGTATGTGTATCTGGAATGAGGGAAAGGCTCCAATGGATAAACAAATTAATAGAACCATAAACAAGCATCCAAATTAGCAGACAGACACGCAAGTGGTTTTTTTTAGCAAGGCACTAAATAAACATATTTCAGGGAGGATGTTGTAGCTGATGTTGAATTCAAGACTTTCCTCACTGGGAAAAAGTGACCAGAGAAATCCCATACAGAAATCAAAAAGTCATTGTTACATTAAAATGCATAATTATGCTTTTTCTTAGCCAAATTCAGCTAAACCAGTGGATGTAGTTTCAAAATAGCTCCAGTAACCCTCGGCCTAACAAGCAATGGCTAATGCCTTTTATGTAGGCTTCCTCTTGCTGAAGTGCAGCCTTCTTGAATATTCTATACTCTCTGGTTGCAAGTCCTGCTCTTTAAAGAAGCAGAACAGGACGGGGGGTTGGGGGGATGGGGGGGGGGGGTTCTTCCAGTCCAGTCGAGCAGGAGGCCTAGTCTACCGGGGACCAGTTCGATCTCCGCCTTTCTCTCCAGGATTATCCTCTTATCAGCGCCGCAAAAGCCAGGCTAAGAAGCGCCAGTAATTAGCCTATCTTTAATTAACGAGCACCACGCTCCAAAACCACCCACGGTCCATGTAGGCTCCCACTTGGAAGGCAGTCAGTGCGGCGTAGAGATGAGCAGACTTAATCTTGTTTTTGTCTAAGTAAGAGAAAGTGAACGTGTAGAAAAGGCCAAAGTTCATCTTCAAGTAGTCGCAGCATGCAGAACGTCCCTCATGCTTGCACGCTCGCAAACAAGCCTTTCTACACCGCAGGTTTCAAAGGGAATCCTACCACCCACATTGTGTGTTTGTGATGTGTATGTGTGTTCATTTGAGTGTATACTCAAGTGTGTGGATTACTGCACTCAAATTCTGCTACCACTCACCATCAGTGTGTGATAGACTTGAATTTCCAGTCTTACTTAAGCCTCCTACAAATCTACAATGGAAACATATGTAGGAGAAGATGAAGGACAGAAATCACCTTCAGGAGCCTCAGTGAAGTTTAGAAGGTAAAAGGTTCACAACCCCACTTTACCCTGCCACTTTTTAGAGAAGCCTCTAGACCGGAAGAAATAATATATACAGTTGCATACATTTGAATACTTTCAACAAAGTGACACGGTAAATAACACAAACTTCAGTGCAATTGGTTTACTAATTATGGTGCTAACAGAATCAGAGAGAGGACCGGGTCATCTGAAGGAGAGTGAGAGCAAGATGACGGCCTGCAGATGAAAAGAGACAAGGGAAGACAGGGAGAAAGAACGCCAATGGTGCCCTGGTCTGGCCTGGCCTGGCACCACCAAGGAGGAGGGGCTGCGGCGGCCCCAGCATGCATACATTAGCAGTGCTTAGGCGCACTAATTGCTTCTCACTTAGACAAATCTCCTGCAAATCACGGCTGCGCCGCCAGCACTGCCCAAGCCCCCCCGGGAAGGAGAGACGGCAGGCAGGCGGACGGAACGAGAGGCAGAGGAGGAGGAGGAAGAGGAGGGGGGTGGCGAGTGGAGCGTGTGTGTACCAGAGGCGCCTCGGAGCAGGATGGAGGAGGAAGGAGAGGAGGAGGAGGAGGAGGAAGGGGGCGCTCCCAAGAGAATGGAGAGAAACGAAGAGAGAGAGAAAAAAGCTCCAACACTTCAAGAGCGCCTCTTTCTCTCTGCTCATCCATAGTCCAGGCTGAGTGCCCCCCCCCTCCCCCCACCCTCCCCACCCCCACCCCCACCCCCACCCAACCTCTTACACCCCTACCCTCAGAAGCCCCACCGCTGCTCCGCTCCTCCAATGCTCCATCCCTCCTACCCCCCTCTTCTACCGGCTCTCAGATCTCTGCTCTGCCCCCTTGCTCGCCCCTCCTTTCTCTCTCGCTCTCCCTCGTTCTATAGAAAAGTGGAGGAAAGATGAAACTCTACAAAGAGGAAAAAAAAAATCAATAACACAGATGGATAGCTGGATAACAGGGTCCGGCATGCTTCGGCGGTGAGGCAATCCAGAGGGTGCCCACACAACTTCCACACAGGCGGAGAGACGGGCAAAAACAAGGCGCTGGGAAGAGGGTGGTAATCAGCCTCAGGAAGCTAACATCACCCGAAACACAGTAGCACACACTTGTTCACACACAAGCACATACTACAATATATGCTGCATGCATACACTGACATATAGACGTGAGGGCACACGCAAAATATAAACAAAAGCATCTCCACTAGTTTTGGAAAAAAGCACACACATCCACAGAAGCACTGTCCTATCCTCAGCCCCGCGCAGCAAATTGAGGAAATACAACTAAACAATAATAGTTATCAGGTAACCTGAGGTGAAAGAAAATAGCTGTCTGTAACAATAACATAGATATTATACAAAAGATCAACATTATAGAAGGGTTTGTATGATTCTACTAGGGTTATTTGAGATATTGGGTGCTAAAGGCAACATTTCTTGTTAGCTGTGGCTTAAGGTACCACAGGGCCTCATCAAGAACAATGTATAGAACATACTGCAAAGACATTGCCTGCATTTAAATATTCATTACCAAGACAAAAAAGCAAGTAGCTGGAGCTAATTCACCGGAGTATATTTCTGTATTACTTTGTATGAGTTTGTGTAGTTATTACAGTTTCTAAAACTTGTTTAGCTCCGTTAGAGGGAGCGCACAGCTCTGCAGACATCGAAGGGGGGACGGGTCAGAGACTGGGTTTCAAGATGAGTGGGTCACCAAAGAAAACTTGCTTCCACTCAACTGAAAAACTGAAGCGTAATTTCCAGGAATTGTCTCCCTCAAAGACAATCAAATGATTAGCTCAAGCTTTCTAAAGGTTTACGGACACAAAATGAACTCCGGTCACTCAGACCTCTGCGGCCTCTGGTCAGGTGAGAGTTATCCTCACTGCCTGGCATGGCTTTTGGACCCCGTAGCGCTTCTCACTGTTAGATTAGCCTGATCTTGTGTATTTTTAGACAATAAAATTAAATCTAGCATTTATAATCAAACAATCGAGGTACCTGATATTATCTTAATATAAATGCATGAACTTGCGTGGATGTATTTGGGCTTTTAGGCTAGTATATATATACTTTAGTCTTGATTCATGACTGGAAAAGCAATTTAGGATTGACAGACTATTCAAATGGCTGACTTCCAGGAGAAATATAAGCAGCACCAACAACATGGTAGTTTGTACTAGTCAATTATGAATAGAGCCATTTTGAGAAGAAATAAAAAATACAGTAAAAAGAGGAAGTAGCGATTGTCTTGGAATAAAAACACATTTTTATCAGTCTGTGATCAAAATTGAGCTTTAAAGGTCCGATTTAATGAAGCCAAAGGTAAATATGGTGTTATTCTCCACTTTAAGCCTGCATGAAATCAGGCATGTTATCAAAGACTTGTCACTAATGCAACGTCAACTGGTTGGATCATTGCAAGCTTGCTTCATATAACCGAATCAAGTGTTTTAAGCAACACTAACTGATAATAAAACTGGATTATAGTTAGTTTCTTGTAAAACCCCTTAGTGGCACACGCTGTAAAATATCAAATGGAGGCCAAGGATGCAGGAATTCTCCTAGTAATGGTCTTATCAATTGGATAATCAGGCTGATATCTCATATTTAATGTGGTCACAACTTGTTAGTGGTAACATAGATATTAAAATGTATTACTGTACCTTATGACAGCCATGTAGATGACGATGTATTTTGGTTGAGGTGTCAGGTCACATCAGATCAGCTGGTCTTTCCTCCCAATGCAACTGTGGGAGAGGTGAAAGGGCAAAGACTTCACTGTAATGAATGTCAATGATGATGACCCCCATCCTCCACACACACATCAGACACATAAACATGCGAAAACACACACCGATTCCACCCCACTTTCCTCCTACAGTCCAATCTTTGTGGAAATTACTATAATTCTCTCTTGGGCATAGTGGTGATTTTCTGACTAGGCAGAAAGCCATATGACTGTGAGGAGGCCACATTAAAACGTACCTCTGAGAATCGATTGAAGCCTGTTACAATCTGTTTGAGACAAATATATAACATTTCTTTGGTTATGAACACATCCCATTGCATGAAAATAATTTCTTCACTTACGTCATTTGATGAGATTGAATTAAAATACTCCTTTCATTGAGTAAAAAGGACCAAGATGGAGTGATGACGATAGGTTGAAGTGAATTGAATTCAATCAATTGAAGTCATGTCTAGGCTACATAAATGTGGATGGGAGAGCTGAAACTAACTGGCAGTCAGAGTTCATACAGTTAAAACACTTGATTGGATTGTGTCCAGTAATAACAGTCCAACACGCTATTACTATAAATAATGAAGCACACCGCTTATGAAGGTGATGATGAATGCAATTTATGAATTCAAGCCAACTAATTATAATTAATTAACAGAAACATTTAAAGTATTTATGATTGTATTCATATTCATAGCTGAAACCTCCAATTATGCAGTTTACAGGGTCTTCACTCAGATAATAAATCACTAGCACCACCTACTGTAAGCTATAATCCTGGCATGAGGGTTTCCTGGAAATCATTTATGCTGAAGGTTAACAGGCACAAACACAAAACATAAATATATGGTTAGTGCTCCATCTTGTGGAAAGAAACAGACATCTCATCTACCAGCTGTCAGAGAATATGAAACAGTATTTTTAATGAGCTGCCTGGGGGAGTTTTTAAATTCTACAACTATTTATAATTGTTAACGACGTGACCGTTGATATTGTGAATAAAAACTAAAAAAAATATACAGTATATTGAAATTTAGAAATGTATACAGTAATAGAATGACATATTATAAATGCTGAAATCCTTAAGGGAAAATTGTTTTTGGGTGATACATATGGAAAATAAAACTGACACACTGGTTAAATGGTGATAAATAGTAACTACGTAAATTAAAACCACTCAGGCTGGATAACAAGTGGAACTTAGAACTTACATTAGAAGAGAAAAATGTTTGTCATCTTTTCTCTCCGAGTCCAAAATATTGAACTGGTGTGTAATATTTTATGAGGAAGGAAGAGGAGTGTCAACAATACAAGGTAGAGACATGTTTCTTTGTTTTGCAAAAAGTGAGATGTTACTGACACTAAATTATAAAGATGGTGGGATGACGAGACAGTTTTGCCAATATATTGAAATATCAGCTGTGGAAACATATATCTGTTAAATATGTATACTATGTGTTGAGACACAAGATATGTGGCGAGATATTGTTTCACAATCATTTGAAGAACATCCTGGAAAGGATGACGTGGAAGCAAGACGTGGAACAGAGGTCCACTCTTTCTCTGCCGCTGGCTAACTGAGCTCTGTAAAATGGTGATTATATCCAGATTCTTTTAAAATGTTATTTCAAACAATACCAATACTTGTACTTAAGTCATTTTTCAAGGAGTTGAATAAACAATGTATGCACTGGAATACAAATTTGGCTTTGAATTAGGGAGATTTTAAAAAGGCAGGAGGAAGATGTAGGTCATTGAGCAGCAAACATCCATAAACTGGTGGGTTTTCCCCCTTTCCTTTTATGTTTTATTATGGTTTATGTTGTAAAAATGTTATAAAAACGTATATTATTATTTATAATTGTCATAATACATATTGCTATTATTATGCGTGAATGTGTGAATAGCAATTATAGTAGCAGGGTATACATACACACACATACATACTGTAGCATTAGGCCTATGTATTAGGTCTTAGGACGCTAGCTAGATTTCCTTCACTAACGCTTCATTATTAAATATCCCAGTCCAGTTATAGTACTTTCATATCACCTAAATGTCAGAGTAGTGACTAGCCGTCTTTATGTCAAACTGAATATTGTAACCAGGCCTACATGAATGAAAGGCATCAACTATTTGTTTTGTGGCAGGATATCAGTTAACATTAACTTACTTAATGTGAGCTAAAGTAACACTGGTATTTACCATAACCATGTTTCCTACAGATGTTGTAGAAGGTTTGTGGTTAACGTTAAGTTAACGTTGGAAGATTAAACATAGTGGCCGCGTTGTGACGTTATATGACCGATCCAGTCCTCGTCATCACCGCAGCTGGAGGTGGGTTACGGGCAACGGTGAGAAATATCAAGGAAAATAAATTGAACGTAAACTAACCTAACGTTGGTTAACCTAACGTTGGTTAACCTAACGTAAACTAACCTAACGTAATGTAAACTAACCTAACATAAACTAACCTAACATAAACTGACCTAACGTAATGTAAACTAACCTAACATAAACTAACCTAACGTAAACTGACCTAACGTCGGTTAACCTAACGTAAACTAACATAACATAAAATAACCTAATGTTGGTTAACCTAACGTAAACTAACCTAACGTTGGTTAACCTAAAGTAAACTAACCTCACCTAACGTTGGTTAACCGAATGTAAACTAACCTAACGTAACGTAACCTAACCTAACATAAACTAACCTAACCTAACGTAAACTAACCTAATGTCAGCTAACCTAAAGTCAACTAACCTAACGTAAACTAAACTAACCTACCGTAAACTAACCTAACCTAACGTAAACTAACCTAACCTAATGTAAACTAACCTAACGTAAACTAACCTAACGTCAGCTAACCTAAAGTAACCTAACGTAAACTAAACTAACCTACCGTAAACTAACCTAACATAAACTAACCTAACCTAACCTAACGTAAACTAACCTAAAGTCAGCTAACCTAACGTAAACTAACCTAAAGTCAGCTAACCTAACGTAAACTAACCTAACATAAACTAACCTAAACTAACCTAACGTCGGTGAGCGTTAAGTTATTGGTGCTTTTAACGTTCGGCGACAGAGCCGACGAACGTTTTTAGGTGAACTCTAACGCTAATTACCTTCTTCGTGTTGGACGGTTGGACAGTTATTTGTCTGACTGAAGCCTTTATTCGTGTGATTACTTACCATTTGTCAATAAAAGGCCATTAATTATTTAATTCAACCGTTTGACACGTGAACTGTGTCCACCTGTTGCTGTTGCTATCCTGCAAGGTGGGCAGCAGGTGATCGGTTGCTATGGGTTGCTATTTCTTATCACCACCGAACACATCCGGTTAGTTTTCAAAGTAAAATATGCATTTGTTGATTAGTTTTTCTTAATAATGCAAAGCAAATTACAGGCTTTTAATGTGAAGGCCATTTCCCGGTCCATGTGTGTCCTTAGGAAGGATCAACTAACCTTTACCAAATCATACCAAAATATTAGTAGTGCAAATTATGTATACTGTATTTAAAAGTAGTAGGCTGATGCCGTATCTTAAAAATAAAAAAACATATTAGATTAAATATAAAAGGTATCTTGTGGGCCTATAAATACTCTTAAATACACTTCTTTTTCATATTTTTCAAGTTTAAGAATGTTTAAAGTGGCACAAATGGCACTATAGCCTAATTAACCTATATATCTGCAAATACAGTTATCTTGTATTAGCTACTCCACGTAGGCTAATATTGTTGGGTGGGTTCATTTTTACACATTGTACCATGGTAAAAAAAAAAAACATAGTTGCTGGATGTGTATACATATTTACTGAAGGATTTTGAATTGCTTTGTGGGGGAAATGCCTGAGGAAGTCATTAAATTAATTCAATAGACAATCTATTGGAAACCCTTTCAGATGCAATATAACTGTATATAAGTAGCACAGGGTAAATGTTACCTTTTGTTTTCCATTAAGGGTGTTTGCTGTACTTACATACACATTTGTATTGCTGGATTACTCAGTGCACACATCTTTTTAATTTGTGCCAAAGTATTTCCCCATACCAAAAACAGATTCTCAGAATGCAAACATCACAGTCACACACACGGGAAGTTGACAAAACTGCACAAAGAAGACTTTACAAGATTTACAAGATTTTACACTCGAGAAATAATAAATTGCCTGAAAGATTGACGCCTTTCCTAACAGTGCTGCATAACAGGAGTCCCTCTAAAATCCTGTATTTTCTTTTGATAGTCCACTAATGAGCAACAGAGTCAACAGAAACAACTTTCTATTACGCTTTGTTGTCCTCTGTGTCACTTAAATACTGAATACATTTTAAAACATACCTGATTTATTGGGATTTTGCTCTGGCACCCTCTGCTGGTTGATAACAACAACAACAACAACAACAACAACAACAAAAACAACAAATATGTGAGGTCACAATAAGCTGGAAAATTCTAACAAACCCTTGTGTTTACAGGATTTATAATTAATATATTTAGACGAGGCACATGTTCACTAACACTGCAAATCTAATTTGTATCAAAGCTTTCTATCTTGAGCTGCATAGTTTGAAATCCGTATGAATTAATGCTCATTGTAATCTCAAGAAGGGTTTCCAAAGCTGACTCTCTCGCATCAGTCAAAATGAAACCATGGACATAACACAAAACATTTTTGTTTAACACATAAACCAGTTTTTGAAAATGTTACCAATCTTCTTTGCAGAATTTCATTTTTCTTTTTTAAACATAAATTCCTCTGTTGAGCCTGGTGCGTGTAAATTCACTCAATCCTGTGATCGACAGTTGCGGTGTAGTTATATACAAAAACTATTTTGGGTTGTACAATAAAACAAGGACATAGCATTTTTTTTATTATTTTATTTTATTCAGCTTTTGTTCCTGCTGTTGCGCCTCCTCTTTACTGCCACCCACTCATAAACACACACAGCTATAATATAAACTCCAGCACAATAAATAAAACAACGTAAATAAATATGATCTTCTTTTCAGACACTGTTCCCCCTCAATGTAACCGATTTATCTTCAGCTGCACTTCACGTAGTTTCACAGTGCAGCGAGGCGCAGACAGAGGCAGTGCTGCTGGTTGGGTGGGTGCTGCAGGGCGAGAGGCCCGCAGACAGTCAGAGTGTGACGGGTCGGCTCAGCCAAGCCGGGACAGGGAGTCACGCTTATAGCAGAGCTGGAGACAAGGTCGGCCATGATGAGACTGACAAGCAACACTGGTGGAGATTGCACATGATAAGCCTTTGTTCACCCAGTGGCCTCTCGCTTGTTCTCATCTTCCCTTCATTCCCCTTCACAGGCCGCCCTCTCATATCTCTCCCTCACAAAGTCAAGTGTTTACCATTTTCTTTGCGTCCACTGAAAGCCATTTGATTCGTTCAAATTCTGCTTCCTTGCAGCGTAGCTAGTGCAAGGACATTTTTTACTTTAATGAGGGCAAACAGGCAATGCAAGAGACAGCTTTTACTACTTACTTTTATTCACACACTGCAAAGACACACACACACACACACAAAGAGCAGCTTTCTTGATTTAGGCAGCGTGTACTGTTACGAGAACAGACAGTTAGCAAACCTGCCACACTTGACTCCCACACAGTCACTGAGCTGGTTCTGTCAGCAGTGAGAGGAAGAACATGGCACCACAGCGTGTTTGCCAACAGTTAGGAAACCGAGCAAAACACACACAGACACACACACGCACACACACACGTTGCACAAACACAACATTATCACTGTTTACACACACTGCCTGTTGAAGCTCATATATGCTCAGAGCAACTGTGCAAACTGCCATACAACTTACACCAGCATGTGTGTGTCCACAACAGCTGGTAATTGTAGGAGTAACCAGACTGCATGGGCCACTTCTATGTGTAGAAAAAGTATAGTGCAATCTGTCAGATTGTTATATGTACAGGTTATACTGCACGCCATGTTAAATGCCGCTGCTACTATAATAAAGCAGAGTAATAGAGTGATAGATAAATACTTTATTAATCCCGCAAGGGGGATTTTTTTTGGTACAGCAGCATTTTTACAAGAGAAAAGAAAAATGTTTACATAAGAAAGAACAATATATATAAAAATAAAATAGAATAAGAAGAAAATAAGAAAAATGCACAATATATACAACAAATAGAATAGAATAATGATCACTAAGGAAACTTTACTGCTCATTCTGCTCAACAAATACCAAGTGTTGAGGATCACATATTTGCCAGAGTTAATTAGTTTCCAGCTAATAATCTGACCATATTTACAGGCGGCAGTAGATCACTTTGCCAAATCAAATCAAATGCTCACTGGCATAAAATTAAAATGAGTTCATTCAAATCTGGATTTCTCTTCCTTTTGAAAGCATAAAAGTCAGAGTCAACCTTTACATTGTCATTAATTTGATGTACGTGTCAGCCAGGGCAAAACTTTGTCTGTTTGCATGTTTGCATAAAAATAGCTCAACCTTTCCACAGAGTAATTTGTGTCTATTTACGCTATTTCCACTAGAGGACTCTCTGCACCACTTTCTATCCAAATAGCATCATGGAGCACTTCACACGCGGACGTGTTGGAGGGGTTACAGCTCTCCCTGAAGAGGGCAGCCTTGTCAAGTGTCTTTAAATTTGAAATACACCATCCTCTGCTCTCATTTCATGAATTTATAGCTCACACACTTACTGCAAAACCTCACACAGTAACAAATAAAGTAAATGTTACCTTTGCAAACATAAAATGACACCTAAACAGCAACATTCTTCGAACTGGTTTCGTTAATTGGTGGAAAATGATCAAAAACACTTATTAATAGCACACAAAAGCCGGAAACAGCGCTTTAAAAGAAAGTCAATCAAATAAACTGAATGAACACGAGCTGTAAAATAGTTTAACTGCAGCCCATGTGGCAGCGCTGCGTTGGGCTCAGCCAGTTGTAGCTTGTGTGGTGTGCTCGCTGCTCTTTGTTCTAACCAGAGCATATGCCACAAGCCCTCACTGCTTTTCCTCAACAGCTGCTAAACCCATTATATCTGCAGCCAGCCACCGGAGTCGAGGGCTTACAGGGAGGGAGGAGGGCTCGACTAAACCATGCACTGTTCCTCCATAACCCCGGGGGCTGCACCGGAGAAATGTTCAACATGAACATAGATCATCGGGGATGAGCGGTGTGCATCCCGCTTGATGCTTTTGCTCTGTTTGTATTCACCATTATTATTTAATATAATTTCTGTCATGTGTTTGGATTACACGGCGAGTTCATTATCTGGACATTATATTTCTTACAGTCTAGACTAAAGAAAATGCAGTCAGTTTATTCTACGAGGTGCCTTTGAAGGAGAATTTATGAGCAGTGTGGTGATTATCCAGAATCCATTCTGCATCATTTAGTGAACTAACACTCTGCCTGTTTGCTCTGCAGTGCTGCGCCTCAGGCTTTGAAACTCAATGGCTCCCAGTGCTTCTATTTGCCGTGCTGCAGGATATCACAACACTATTCATTTCCAGGCTTCGCATCACCTCATTAAATTGACCTGTCCCTCTGCACAGTATTAAAGCTTTATGAAGACGTTCCTTCCTTGGAAAAAATACGGAGTACAGCTCTTTTATTTCTGTCTCCATTTAGCTCATTTCGAGGCTCAGTGATTTGCCTAGATTTGCTTCACACCAGCATCTCAAGGGGGCTTCAGTTTGTCCATAACCTCCCTGCTCTCAGCTGGTGAAATGCACCACAGCCAAGGGATTAACCAGAGCCTCTGATTAGCAGCCCACTGCTGCACCGGAAAGAGGACTTAATGCTGTAATCACCAACACTGCCTCCAAACCTCTGGATCACAAAGCTCAAAAGACGCCTTAATCATTTGTATCGTTACAGAGATATCAACCATTTACTGTCATTACATTTTATAATAAATCTGTGCACGCAGTCTTATAACACAACTAGACCGGCAGAGACAGTAGTTCTCTCAGTGTGACACCACATGGTCTTTATAAAACTACAGTACTGTAGTACTCTGTGGTATTAAAAGTTGACTTTCAAAAAAATTATAGAAGTGTAGCCTTTGTTGAACCAATCTTTATCATACTCATAAACTATATAAAAAATAGCAGCACAGATATGTTCATTAGCTTTTATCCATTTTAGCCCACAGTCTTATTATATTGTGACATGGAGCAGAAAACATGTGGTGTGGGTGAAACAATATTTAGGGAGAAACAGGCCTCAGTGTAAAATATGTGATGGCAATGCTGCTTGAGAGGGTCCATTACAGCTGAATCTTCCAAGAGATGCTATTTTCACCCAAAATATATTGTATTCTGGAGCAGGGACAAATATTGTGCTCGTCACCTCTTCGTTTGATAACCGAGGCAAAGGAGGAGGCCTGGAGCAGCATTCATTTAAACATCTTCTTCTGCCATCCCTTGGTGGGGCTTGTCCTCGGGGCCTTGAAAGCTGCCTCTAACCACCCGCCGGTGAGTCCGTCGGCCCGCGGCCCACTGTCGCATGGACCGTCTCCTCCATAGACCCGCACTGGAGATTAATTACACAGCGGAGGAGAGGGGAAAAACAAAGGCCAATCCATCTGCGTCAGGGCAAGTGGACAGCCCCACGGCGCAGCAGGTGTATGCTCTGACAACGCCATCTATCACGGGGACGGCCATTACAACAAACACAAGGTCGGAGTGCTGGCTTTCTCCTCTGGCCCCCACGCCACAGCGTGGCACCTCTAAGCCACTTGTTGACCCCCTGAGCACCTTTTCCTTTGCCGTCCTAGTCCTCAGAACAGCAGGAGGCTGCCACGCTGCAGAGTAAAGCCTCTATCCGGACTCCAAGGTAGCAGGCGACTGACAGCATGCTATCAGTCCTGGCTCACAGACTGATGATAGCTGAGGAAATTGCTGAGGAGCACGAGCCATTTGCTGTCTGTGATTTATTTAGCTCCGGTGCTGTTGCTATCCTGAGACAGGCAGGCTTTATAAAGCCACGGCAGCGCGTGTGACAGGCCAGGGTCGGACCCGGGTTATCCACATGATGAGAGGCTGCGTGGAGCTGCTGAGCTGCGGCACATTGGGGCAGACAGTTAATGGTTTGGGGGCATTTGATCCTCAAATCAAATCTGTTGTGCTCATCACTGAAATGAAGTTACATGCTGTAATTGGAAACAGAAACTGGTTGATTTGCAGAAAGATACATAAATTGTGTTGAAATGTTCAAGTAAGTGACTGAAGCTGATTTACTAGGACCTTATTAAAATATTGTGTTCTGTATATAATTATTGTGCGGAACCTTACTCATTTTGAGAAAGAAACTTCAGTCGACTGAAGTAGAATGGATTATGTATGCAAATTTGTGCAAAGATGGGTACTCAATTCATTTATTTGTTGATTAATCAACAGGTAAAATGTGAATAAAAAAAATTCTAATCAATAATTTATCAAAGTAATTTATTAAGAAAGCATTGAAAGCATTAACTGTTAGCATTGAGAAGCTGGTTATACAATGCTATGCTCTTTATATCACTCTAAGTCTTTGGGTTTTGGACTGTCGGTTGGACATAAAATACTAAATACATCACCTTCTCTCTTGTAATCAGCATTTTTTAACTTCCTCTAATATTAAGACTAATTGTTTAATCAATGATGGAAGTAATTGTTACAACCCTAGTGAGAATGAGGAGTATGTATATAGAAAGGCAGTGAGTGCAGCAGCAAGTTCACATGTAATTATGAATGAATAAGCCCATTTCTTTTAGTAAAATAGTTTTCTAATATGCATATATAATGAGGAAACAGGAATGTGGCAATTGTTATTATCTTGTGTTTGCACAAAAGTCATGTTTACATCAGTGTGCAGTGTACCTGCGTACAGGTAACCACCAAACTAAGCCCATAACACTCATAATGCTCAGATATGTAACAACAGCCGAGACGTTTGCTGTGTCCCATCCATACTACATAACTAATTGTATCCGGTTTTTGCAGTTTATATATGCAAATAATCACCATATTTAACAGTTTTCTACAAAAAGTAAATTATATATTATGTTCACCAAAGTTTGTCAACCAAACGACAACATTTGGAAATCACTGCTAACGTCACAGATAGACATCAAAATGTCTTTACACGGGTTTAATTACTACTGTATTTATCTGAGATATTCCTGGAGCACCATCTTCAATTTGCTTTAATCTTCTCTGTGAGCAGCTCCTCCATTTCCTCACTTTAGGACATTAGCATTCATCAACCGCGAACTAAAAAACTCAAGCGTTTATAAAATGCATATTGATGTTCTGATCTTAAAGAGTGGCAAAAGAAAATCAGCTTTCTATCAGATTCAACTGACTGTATTGCTCTGATGGCAGGAAGTTAAATTAAGTCAATAAAACATTGTTTGTGACCCAAGTCTGACAATTCTGTGAGCTCCCTGTTTTTAAAAAATGAGAATTTTAGCAAACATTCCTCATTTCCATGAAAAACACCTCGAAGGTAAAACAGGATTATACTGATAATTTATAAATGTACACAGATTTAATGTAGGTCTATTGTTAGGATGAGAAAACTATATCTCTATATTATAAATTTAATTTCTCACCCTGTTGTGTGGGAGTTGTTTTGTTACTTTAAGCTGTTTATGTGCTGTTTGTAATATCTAACATAAAGCAGAAAGAAATGTAGAAGGTTTAGTTTACTTGATGCAAAGCTGGTGGAGAAAATAATGATTTAAATAAAAATAATTATGCAAACTGAAGCACATCAGCTACATGTTACTATTATTACTTCTATTTTGTAAAGAAGTTCGTAATGTCAAACAGACATGTCCATCATAAGCGTATTATTCAGCCAGTGTCTGTGCAAGTTGCTTTGGGATTTATTACATACTTTCTGGTTTAAGGATTAACAGAATAGGTTTGTAAATGCAAGAGTACAACAAATCTGTTTTTGGAGTTATAAAAGGTTACGAAACCCTCGAGATTACATAAAAGGGGTTGGGAGTAAACATTCTAAATTTATTTTCCCCCTTAAGCAGAGGAGAAGTAACTCAGATGACAGTTTGACGTCTTATTTTCATCTGAAAAGAGTGCACTGCCACAAAAACCAATATCCCTCCACTGTCCCAATATTTTGAGATGACAGGAGAGGACATTTTTCAAGACTGCAGCCCCAACAGTCTCCGTATTCTTTCTTTTCTTTTTTTTTTTTTTTTAAAAAAACTCTCCATTGGGCTAACGGTGGATTGAAATGTTGTGAGGAATCTGAAATGTCAGGTCAGTGCGACCCTGACGGTGCACAGACGCCGGCGAAAGAAACACGCGGGCCCACGAGGACAGTCGGAAGGGCAATACCCCGGGCTCAGTGTGCAGCAGCAGCTCAGAGTCCCACTGAACCTTAAGTCTCTGCCAGCTGCATGTTTTATGACAACACATTAAAGAGGAGCCTGGAAGTCTAGCGTGTGAGCCTTTGCATTGTCTATACTTTTGCCAGCGAGCAACCGAACCGAGCACGCTCTATTGAACAAAGAGTTCCTACGACTCTGGCTACAGGCTGTTCCCTTGAAATCTAACTCGAGACAATAGAAACAGAAGGGAGAGCGAGTGTGGGAGAACGAGAGGCAGTGTGTGTGTGTGTGTGAGGTTTGCGGTAGGTGTCGGCAAAACCAAGGCCTCCTGAGGGCGTGTGTGCGTGTGTGTGTGTGCGTGTGCGTGTGTGTGCGTGTGCGTGTGCGTGTTGGGAGTGGGTGAGGAATGCTCGGGTCGGGCCAGTGGCCGCACTGGGTTGATCCGCTGGTGCAGACAAGGGGGAATCCACATTGGTTATGACAGGAATGTGAGAGCAGGATATCATTAGACGCATGGGAGCTGCAGTTCAGGCCTCAAACACACAGCAGGCTGCAACGCACACGGATAGGCTTCAGAAAGATACACGGACACAGACACACACACACACACACACACACACACACACACACACACACACACACACACACACCGGGAGAGCTGGGGTTACAGCACACTTGCAAGGTTTGAACATTAAGGAGGATCAAAATGGCAGCCGACTCTTGGACATGAAATAGTATACTGTGGTATGCAGAGCTGAAATATCCTCCCCTCCTTCGGTTTCAAACATCTTTTCATTGGTGTCCAACCAGGATATAACGTAGAGTTATATCCAGTGTTCTGATGATGACAGTAAAACTTCTTGACAACAAATTGGTGACTCCACCTAGAACCCTCAACTATGTAGCAGTGTTCAGATCTTTTATTTAAAAGGGGAATTTCACCCATTTTACACATTAAAGTGTGTTTTGGGGGTTTCGGGGACTGCAACTACACGCGTGAAGAAAGCAAGATGTATAATAGTCTCAAGTGATGTGACTTGAATCGGCATTCGGTCGGGGGTGAAGCCGACAAGTCTGAAAATGAAAATAATCTGGTGGTGGAGTTAGAAAGACGGGACCTCACCAGACCTCGGCAGCGTGCGCCTCCTCTCTGCTCGAGGCTAGCAGTGGGAAGCGATCAAGTTACATTGTGGGTAATGTAGGCACAAGGTTTTGACATGAGAGAGGAATGCATAGCATATAAATGAACATGAACAGAATGACATTAAAAAAAAACTGTATTATAAAAGTATATACGTATATAATATTTCACACTGAAATGAGTATAAAGGGATGTTGGAAGAAGTATTCAAAGTAACTCATGTAAAAGTAGCAAAGCCAAACTATGTACATGTATACAACGCAAAAAGTATAATTTTATAATTTATTACTTGTTTACCAAAGAGACGAGAAAGATGTCCCGCCACATCGCTCCTTCTATTTAACCAACATACTCTCCTGTTTCCATTTAACACAGTTAAACTCACACACCGATACACACTTCTTACTGTACAGAAACTCTTGACGAAGTCATGAGTCATGTTTGGTGAGGAGGGAGATGATTACAGGCAAGAGGATGAGAGGGTCAGGGACACTTCACAAACCGTGGGGTCATTTATTTGGAAACCTGGATGATGTTTCTGTTTTTCATGAAGCAGCGTGTTTGTTTCCGTGGCTGCTTCGTGGGACCTTTGACCTTACTTCACGGGGAAAGTGCTTGAAAGCCAAGTGAAGCGTTTTACCATATAGCAGACTTTAAGAGTTTATCCTCCCAGGTGCAGACATCATTCCTGTGTTTCATAGAAAAACCTTGCTTTAACCTTTCCTTGGAAAATGAAGGTTGCTTCATTAATATACATATTCAGATGTTTGAAATGCAGGGACAAACCTTGTTTTAAATAAAATACATGTATGCATATGCGAGATGGGCTCATTTGCATTTCAGATGTGTTTAATTACCTATATTTGCATGCATCAAATTCTTACAGCTGTGCTCGATTTATTGAGTTTTTACTGAACCTGAGGCTGCTTGCTTTCTAAATGACTGAATGTGGGTCCAAATCCGAAGAGAAAACATCGAACCAATGACGATTCTGCACCAAAATAATAAATAATACTGAGAGAAAACGACATTTATTAAATAAATCTAGTATCATGTGTCCTGTATATTTAATTCAGACAATGGATGAGGACCACCACCAGCAGATTTGCTTTGTGTGTCAACATAACTCATCTTTAGAAAGACAGAGCAACCGCAGAGCTACCCGCTGAAGGAACAGCTACCTTCCGACTGAATGCACTAATAGCATGTAGGCTCCTCTCCGCCACTGAGCATCACTCTCTGCAGCAGAGCCAGTGGAGCGAGAGAAAAGACAGGAGGATGGAGGAGATGATGAGGCTATATGTCCGAGACCTGCTGCAACCGATACAATAACACCGAGAGAACAGCACAAGACATATTGCTATTCAGACAGAGAGAGAGCGGATTTTTTGAGACTATGTATCCTGTGTGCATGCCTGAGGGGTACACACAGTATTATGAAAGGGATTTGAGTTGACACAAGTCACAGTCGCTCCATCGCCGGTGTGGAGGAGGGGGAGGAGGGGGAGGAGGAGGAGGAGGGGAGATGAATTATTCAACCAGCCGGCTCCGCTGCTCGGCTCTGACGTCTTGTTGTGTCTTATGGGGAGGTGAAGTGAGCCGGCGACAACAGGCAGCACCTCCTCGCAAGGCGGCCGTCACATGACAGCCCCAGGATGGAGCATCCAAGGAACCTTGATTTTCCCGAGGACAGGGCATCATTTCAGAGAGCAGCAGTAGAATAATAGCTCCCTCTCAAAATGACAGCCATCACTGCAGCACACCATCACAGATTGCTGGTCTATCACTCCCCCCCCTCCCCCCCTCCCCCACGCAGGATGAAATGACAGCCCTGCCCCGCTGATAGCAAGGCATCTCAGCCTGAGTAAGTGTTCCTTCTGGCTTAGCCTGGCTTTGATGTTATTATACCGAAGCAGTGCAATATTCAGCTCTGAGATTTACTAGCTGCTGCTGGGGTGATCTCCTAAAGCTCAGTGTTTGTGAAACTGAGAAAATAGAAAGCTGAAATAAAAGAAGAAACAAGAACGCTTGATCTATTCTGTAACACATTTCAACCGTCAAGCAAAAAACTCCATTATAATTTAAGAGCAAATGTAGGATTGAGTATTATCAAAACAGACCCGGCACCAGTTCCTCTGCTCAGCTTGAGAATTACATTTCAAATATGAAAAAAAAAAAACTGAGGGAATTGAGGGTGTTTTGTTTCTTTCTTTGCCATTCAGCGAATGAGCAGAGTAATCAAAATTGTTTACCCTTGAAACAGGATTATTGTCTCGCGGCTGATGGGATTTAGCCGTCTGCTCTACCACAGCATACAAACACACGCATTTACAAATAAATAAATACGATGCATCAGAAGGCATACAAAAATCAAGTCGTTTCTTGTGGTGTAACTTAGTCGTTTATTTTAATTCCACAAATTTTTCAAAAAAATTACAAAATACTCAAATGGAGAGAACACAGGACTCACAATTTTTCTTATTATTTCTACTTTTTGTTTACATTGTGTCATCCCATGGCGACTACTCATATATACAATAAGCTTCAAGATACCAGTATATATATAAATCTTAGCAGTCAGAATTTACATTCTGCTATTGCCGCTTTGAAACAAGAAGCTAAACCATTGACAACACTTAACATCAAAGGTTTTGGAGACACAAAAAGAGGGAGTAAAAGGCAAGGGAATCGTCAGGAAAACGAGGCAAAGATGATGATGAGGAGTTCGTCGTCAGAAGAGAGACAGGAGGCGGGAGATGGCAAGACAAAATGACGGGCTCTTGTCGAAGACTTCTTTTGGATATTTAAAAAGGGGGCATGAGTTTGATGTTTGCAAGTGTTTAAATGTAAATTATAGTGCTCCAAAGGAAGATATGGTCACTTTTAAATGCAAGTACAGTTTCTTCATTTGGTTAAAAGAAAAAGAAAAAGAAAAAAAAGCCACAGTTGTCTAAATGTCCATGAAGGTCAAACAGTCTTAGTGCATGGAACAAAAGCAGAACTCATCATGGCGAGAGCAAAAAAAAATATATAAACAAAAACATGGACTCATGTGCACTGGTATGACAGGTCAACACAACTTGTAACAGTCAGTGGCACACACACACACACACACACGCACACACACAGACACACGCGCACACACACACACACACAAACAAACACACCGCTCCTGAGGCCCAGGAGTGTGTGTGTATCCCCAAAGAACCAAGGCATACAAAAACATTGTGAGGAAAACACACACAGACGCTCACACATCATCGACCCTCTGTCTCCTGGTCGTCACGCGTCGGCAGGCCCCCCCCCCTCTAGTGTCACAGTGAACATTATTACAGCCTAGCTGGAGGACGACTCAGTCGGACACGAGTCCTGCAACAAACATGTGGTGACTGCACCAGGTGAAGAAAAGGGGACAACCACAACACAACTAGCACCGAGTCACAGCCATTCACACATTTAAAACAATCCTGAAGTCCTGTTAGCCTCCTGATATAGTGAACAAAGTTAATATTCAGGTCCGGGTTATTCATTTTTTTTTCTTTCTTCTTTTTAAACTTGAAATTTCAAATTTCTTCAGTTCCGCCAAATACGTTTCTGGCATCCACATGTTTAAAATCATAGCTAAAATCATTCTCTGTAAAAAAAAAGAAAAAAAAAAAAGAAAAACGTAATGAAGTGTTACTCCAATGTGTTGACTTAAATACAGATTTTTAAGTGAAAGGATAAAAACCAAATCGAGTGGAGCGCAAGGAAACTCTCTCAGTGCAAAACTTGGGTTTTCTTTTTAATCCACGGCCTCAGTGTGCACTCCACAGAAACCTCAGCGACTACCGTGTCGCCTCTTCAAGTGTTTCCAATCGTTAACTCAACGCGTTGAGTTTACACATTCTGATAACCTGCTGCGTGGCGAAGGTGTGTGATGAAATGGACGTGGGTGCGACAGGTTTATGGTTTACATGGTGCATGTGGGACTAAAATCTAACACAGTGACGTCAGAGGAACGTTACAACTGAACCACGACTCTCTCGGAAACTGCTCATATAATGCCATGGTGCTCCCCTCTGAAACAAGGGATAATGCTTCAAAACAATTATATCGGAGATTGAAACGACTTGGTTTGGAGTCCACACCTAGTAATAATAATAATTATAATAATAATTATATGTTTATATATACTATTTACAGACTCAAAAACGCCATGCTGTAGCTTTTCTTAAAATTATGAAAAACCTCCAACAATGTATTAAAATAAATGTCGAGTTTAAGATAGCACTTGTTATTTTTCCATAAACGGCCTGACCGGTCTAGTCTTTTTTTGTTGATAAGCACAGTGTCTTGTTCTAGCACCTACAAAAAAATGTCAGGGAAGCTTGTCATGCAGGAGTCTTGAGGACGTTGTCACTACTGGCTATATACCAAAGAAAGTCAATGTCTTGAAAAACAATAATTAAAAAAAGTCCTTGACAGGAACAAAAAAACAAATATCAGAAGAATTCTCAGACGATCCACTTGGCATTTTCCGTTCTTCAAAACTGAATGAACAACTCTGTAACAACTTCCTGTGTCCTGCACCTGTCCGCCGCTGCCTCCCGTGGCTGGTTACAGCTGCTTGTCGCTCTCCTTCTTCAGCCGGCTGAAACAAAAAACAACAACGTATTAAAATCCGGCAATTCGAAGGCACACGCGCGCACTCATTTCATCTAAATGTTATTTAGTCTAATTTGTGTTGGTTATCCGACCTGTAGTAGTCCTCCTGGCCCGGCAGCGGTCCTCCGTGCATGTGATGGTGTCCGTGGAGCCACTGCTGCTCCATGGCCAGCCTCTGGAGCTCCGCAGACTGGGCATGCATGGCCTGAAGCTGGTGGGCTGCAGACATTTGCGGTGGCAGACTCCCTTGTAGCTCTCGCGGGTATGGAGTACCTGGAGGAGGCGCAAGCAAATGATTCGATCAGGCAACCTGGCAGAGCTCGGGCGGACAGGTCGGATGTGATGTTTGGCAGGAAGCCTACCGAAAACCGGGTGGCGCAGCATCTCGTGTTCGTGCGGCTGGCCGAGGAGAGCGTTGGGGATGCCGCCGTGCGGGTAAGGAAACCGAGCCAGGTGAGGTCCTGCTGCCATGGCGTCTATCGCCAGGGGATGGCCCCCGGAGCCCGGAGGACACACGAGACATTCACCACCTTCGGGGAGTCAGTTTCTCAGGTTCAGGGTCCACTCATTTCACAACAGCGCATCACAGACGGTGCATGCCACAGGCAGTAGTGACACGCAGCGTAATATAATGTTACTCCTCTCAAGGTTGACCAAAAGAGTGCAGGGGCGACCGTACTATATTTATCCACAGTAGAGCGTATGCTGGCTCTATCAGATATTTAATGAGGATGTAATACGCTTTAATCCAATCTCATATGTCTGTGTCGTGCATTACTACCGAGACAATAAAATATGAGGTGGAGTTTCAGATCGTATGGTAAATATGTTAATTTAGAAAATATGGAATTATCATAAATTCAAAGTCCCTTCTGTTCACCCTGTTATGAGAGAAGTATCATATCTCATATGTATAATTGTATGTACAGACAACTTCATTCAAATTACAGCACAGGATACTAAAACTTCAAAGTTCCTTCTTGAATGTTATTTAAGTTGAACATAACAAATCAAATGACCCAAATTCCTGCTTACCATCTACTTTTAGTTTTATAAAGATTCTTCAAAGAAACTCTTCTTTCTAAACCTTGAACCACAGAGTTGGCACCGTTTCAACTAGTAGCAATATTTCTGTGTGACCCTTGCATCGGTTTAATTCTATTCAGAATCTTTTATAACGTTACTCACAATATTCCTATTAGAAATCTTTCAAACATCGGCTTATGATATTTTACTAAAATAGCCGGCTAAAAGGTATAAATGAAATTGCTGCATCTTGAATAAGTAGCAATTAATCCGTGGAGTGCCCCAAGGTTCTATTCTTGGGCCTTTAATATTTTTTTTATTATATTTACCAATGTTTTATATAAATATATTATTATTTTCTTTGTGCTGATAATACAGATCAGTGTAAAAATGTTTAAGTAAAAAGAATATTACACAATAACATCAGAAGCACACAATAAAACATTCAGAAAATGAAGCTTAAATATTCATACATGCATTTACAAAAATGTAACTGTATACAATATATCAAACACAAGCTGAATATTAAAATATTGACATATTTGCATTCGATTCATCATTGTAAATGTAATTATGGCAACATTACGGTTTCATGCATAAAGAAACCAAACTCTGAAAATATATTTTAAACTGAGAATTTCATTCGGAATAAGAAATTCATTGTGGGGAATGTAAAAAGCTACGCTGATAAAATGCTTGCCATCATAAGAGAGAAGACAAGTAAAGAGAAACTCATCATTACTTGCCAATGTGCAACCTCTACAACACGACTGCTTGCCAAATAATGAGCCGTTAATAGCGATGGCATTTGCATGTACGTATACAGGGCTGTTCTTTACCTTGGTGAAGAGGATCTTGCTGGTGGAGGTGTAGATGGGAGTGAATATGCGAGTGCTGGTGGTGGTGCGGCGTAACATTGAACATCTGTAGACGGGCGATGGGATCGTTGGCCACTGTGGCCATCCTCTCAGCGTGGAGTCTCTCTGCAGCCAACCTCTCTGGGTAGCTCATTTCTGGCCTCAGCTGTGGCCCCGCAGCAAGGGCCAGCCGCTCACGCTCTAATGGGTTCAGGCCCGGATGGAAGGAGGCGAAAGGGTGAGGGCCGGCCATGGGGGGCAACGTGATGGCCCCATGCCGGGCAAAGTGCTCCATGGGGTTTGTGGAAGGGTGAAGTGAGTCCATCTCTGGAGGCTTAATCTCAAAACCAGGTTTCATCCTTTCCCTCAGCTCGCGCTCACGAATCTCCCTCTCACGCATCTCCCGTTCTCGTAGCTCACGCTCCCGCATGCCCGGGTCGGCATTGTACAAGCTGGGCATGTGATAGGCCAGCAGCGGGTCCGCCGGGTTGAGGGACACGAAGAAGGGGTGGTTTCGATTGGTGGGGGACATGACGTGGGGTCGGGCGTACTCGCTGAGGGTGCGCAGGGCGGGGGTGTCGGGGCCGATGTACGGAGGCACAGCTGCGATGGTAGTTTGTGGGCCATCGTAGACTTGACGCATGTGGGCGTGGCTAATCATCTGAGCTTCATTCATCCTGCTCTCGTGAGAACTGCAGGCTTTCTGTAAAGAGAGGAAACGCCACGTTACGTGAGATTTAAAAAGCATAAAAATGAACCACTGGCGTACAAAAGGGAGACAAACAAAACCACTCACCGCAGCTCGTTCGTGTTCTTTTTCTCGTTCCCGCTCCCGTTCCCGCTCTTTTTCCCTTTCCCTCTCTCTCTCCTTCTCTTCCCTTAGTTTCTGCTCTGCTTCCCTCTTGACTTTCTCCAGAGCTTCCTCTCGCTTCTTGGCCAGTTTAGACGAAGCCAGCGGAGTGAAGTAGTAATCTGTCCTAGCACACGAGTTGTAACCCCGGTCCAGGTGCTTGTAGAACCTGTGGGCATGGTAGAGATAAAACATTCAATATTTAAGTATTCAATATTTAAATAGAAGGTTGTTCCAGTCCATGAATTAATTCTGGTTACAAACAAAACAAATGAGGCTGGAGAGACATTCATGTTTGATTCAGCCTGTTAAATGGCAGGATAATGTCCCATTAGAAGAGAAGACCGCTTATTTTATAAGCTTACACTGGTCCATTATTTACAAGGAAACAAACTCCCTTGGCAATCACTTTTGCTGCTATGTTGAGTATGTATTAAAACCCTCATTGCTATTCATTGGCAGTCTGAGAGCCACTTAAGCACAAGGCAACAACATATACTCATATTCAGATGCCTCATCTCACTGTAATTAATCTCCCTGCTCTCCATCCCCGATAATTCCTCGCCATGAGCCCCTCAGAGCTCAGGGCTAATTGTGGCCTTGGATGCATGTTTTGCTGAGGGCATTTGATTTGTTGCTTACATCAAAGCCTTCAAATCTGAAGGCAAAGACTCTTTGTTGTGGGATGTGTTTGAGAGCTAATCGGCATCCCCAGACGGGACAGTAAGCAGCTCAACAGACAGCTGATAAGTAACAGTTGTGCAGGTGTATGTTTTCCCCTTTTACGGAAAGTGTTTGGGTAGAAATTGGTGTTTGCAAACGTACCGTGCTGACTGGCTGGCATGGCTGGGCGTATTGACAATGGTAGGCTCTGGGGAGGGGCTTCTCTGAGGGGGTGGAGGGCTCTCTGGCTCTTCTAACTCGTCCAGAGGCTCCTCTTTGATTTGTACAGGTGGGAGTACTGGACCCGGACCGGCACAAGTGACAGAGGCAGGCAGTGGCATGGAGATGGAGGAGGGTGGCGCGGAGGAAGATGGAGGCTGAATGCCAGGCATAGAGTTTGATGAGGATGGGGGAGGGCCGGTTGGAGGTAGAACTGTATTGAAAGGATGAGACGAGAACGGTGGCTGCGGGGGCCCACTGGAGTGTGAGGCTGCTGCGCAGGGTGGCAGAGGAGGAGCTGGAGGAGGTTGGTGGCTGGCTGACGGTGGGAGGCTCTGGGACTGAGTGAGAACTGGAGGCTGCGCTGGGGGAGGCTGAAGCTGCTGCCCCTGAGGCATGAGCTGTAGGGGAGGCGGGTGTGCTAATGGAGGATGGTGTGTGGATAAAGAGCTGAGGGGCTTGAGGGCAGGAGGTGGCGGCAGGTTTGAAGGCATCTGAGGGAATGGAGGTGCTGACGCGTGGGGTGGGTGTTTGTGGGACTGTGGGTTGGGTATCTGAGGGATGGGTGTGGTTGGCGGGGGCTTGATGTGAGGCATGGACATTGGGGCAGGGGGAAGGGGCTGCTCTCTGGGAGGCTGGCCACTCTGAGCAGATGACTGGGATTGGGAAGGAGGAGTGTGCGGCCTTTGCTGTGACTGGCCACACATGGGCATGGGTGGGACCTGAGACTGACCCATAGGGAAGCCCTGAGGGGGCATGGAGAGAGGGTGAGGCATGTGTGAAGGGCTAGGCTGCAGTGGATGTGGCATGGGAGGCATCGGCCCGTGATGCGAGCTGGGTAACGATTGAGGTGGGACTGGGGGGCCAGGGGGCGGCGCCTGAGTCAAAGGTGAATGTGGGGAGGGGAGCCTTTGAGGGTGGAGGGATGCTCCTGACTGGATAAGAGACATAGGGCTTGGCTGAGGCAGAGGCTGGGGAGGTAGAGAGATGGAGGCCGCTGTGGGGGAGACCTGTGGGGGCAGTGAGGGGGCTGAGGTTATAGGCGGAGGCGGTGCCGAGGAGGCGGATGAGGTGCCTGGCTGACACTGGATGACTGGAGGGTGCTGGCTCTGCAGGAGCTGCTGCTGCTGGGCAGACGAGTCTGAGTCGCTCTCATTGTCGCGGGGGCTGGGGATGCTTGGGGAGGAGCTCCGGTTGTCCTGGTCAATGTCTTTAGGATCGCTACTGAGCTCCTCGTTGATGCTGCGCCCATCAGAGCTCTCCCCCTCACCCTCCCCTTCCCCTTCGCATTCTGAGGGCGAGTCTGGCCGACTCAGCTCCTGAGGGAGAGAGGGGAGAGAGAGGGATGAGTATCATAACACAAGCGCATTCCTTTGAAACGCATCCGAACAGAAAGACAAAGACCACAGACTCACTTGTGTCTTGGATTTTTTGGCGCTGGACCTCTCAGGCTCCTCTGTGTCTGAGGCTCCCTTCTCTCGCGGCCGTTTGGCACTCTTCATCGGTGAAGGAGCCTCCTCTTTAATCTTCTGTGGAGCCAGAGCAGCACAGCCATTAAGGTACATTTCACATAAATATGTGCAAAGAAAAACAAAGTTTTGAGCGGTCTATGCTGCGTTTACCTTGCTGGGCTTCTTCATGGAGTCCGTCTTGCTGTCTGTGCTGTCGGTGCTCGCTGCGCTGGGAGAGGTACGTCCGCTGGAGCGCAAGTCCTCGTTGGTAGGCGAGGTTCTGCCATCGGGACTGGCTGTCTGCTTCTTACGACCACTACGTAGCGTCGACATCTGATAAAAACAAACAGATTCAACATGAATCATGACCGATATTGACTGAAGATGGAGATACACCATGAATCTAAATCTGACCCTTTCAAATTATTTTTATGAAGCAAAATTTCTGAAACAATGGATGTCAAAACTACTTGTCTAGAGATGATAAGCTTTTTGCTTTGTGGTCTGGCACAAGGGATAACTTTGAGGCTACGATTCCTGAAGGTGAAAATGGAGAGATAGATGAGAGTGTGCGCACCGAGCCTCTGTTCCGTCGGGTCCTCATGCTATGCTTCCCGCTGAGTCCATCCTCTTCCTCTTTGACAGGTTTGAACATAAATGGCGGCGGGTCCACGGGCTTCTCGATGGGGGGCAGCTCACCGTACTTCTTGAAGTGAATGCGGCAGTCTGTGCACAGCAAGATGTTCTCCCGACCCCCGTGGTGCCAGTCCTTGGAGGCTGAGGAAAGCCATTTACAGTTGTGAAATAACACATTCACACAGGCAGTAAGAAGTACACGCAACACACAGAAATGATCTCAGAACTACAATAATATTGTGGAATATAGAGAATGACATTAAGTAACTTTGTAGTTTAACATCTAATGAGATATAGTACTTTTCATGACTCTGATAACGTAGGACTCTGTCCGCCGCTAAATACTGTATACACTTTCAGTAGTGTATTAATAAGGTCTGTATGGGTTAACAATGCAAAGCCAAAGTTATTAGACACCCTGGTTGTGATGGCGGTAACCTAAGTGTGATCAGATGGGAGCCTGGCACAGGGAGCCAGCTGTGTGGATAGAGGGGTAAGGATAATGAGGTGGAGAGAGTGAACACGCTGTGGGCTCATGTCTGATTTGATCAAATTAGTCCTGACGTCTTCTGATGGCCATCTGCCACACACAGTGTTGGGCCTGTGCAGACCCGCACTGATCCTAATCAAGACAGGAATAGCAAAGCAAGTCCATCTGACCGGTGTGAGTGACTGTGGATGTGGAAGGGGATGCCTTACTGGTAGTGAAACAGTGGCGGCAGGCGTAGCCCTTCAGCTCCTGTTCGCTGTCTTCACTGTCAAAGTCATCTTCACTGGCCGAGCTGAGGTCCACTGGAAGAGAGAGAGAGAGAGAAAACATTTCACATAAATCCCTCCAACACCAGAATATATCGGGTCATCTCTCCGCCTCTCCTCTCTGGCTTCCACTAAGAGGTCATATATACGTACAAAACTCGCTGGAGGGGGGGCGTGAGGGAGCGTTGACAGGAGTTGAAGCGGTCCGCGTCTTGATGCGACGGAAGACGGGCTGGCGGCGGTGTCTGCGGTGGGCTCGGCAACTGGCTGCCTCGGGGGTCTTCTTCCAATAGTAGTAGAAGGTAATAAGCTCTCCCTGAAATGACACACAGGAAGAAATTCAGTTAGAACGGGCAAATATATCACAACAACACCAACGGGAGGACGAATGAGGGGGAGGCACGGCTTTCACTGCAAAGAGGTGTCTGAAGAAGAAATAATTAAAAAAAGGTAAATTTAGGCAAGGTGTCGTTGGGAAAACTGGAAACAGTCACTGTGAAATATCTACAGTTAGGTTGAATAAAATATGCGGAAAATACACATTAGCAGTCAGCGCAGTGTTTCGCAGTGAAAGGCCAGTGAGCGGACAAATCCATGCCAGGATTTGTCGCTGGCCGGGCATGTTTATGCTGTGGCCCTGTCTGTCCCGGGATTAGGCGAGGAGGCTCACTGAATGCGGGGATATTAGGATCAGTGCATTGGTGGCTGCCTGGGTGGCAGGAGCTTGAATGGGAACAAAAGAACATGTCAGGCAGAGCTTTGGCGCTACAAATAGGGAGTGAAATGGCTCCTCGCCCCTTCACTGGAAGAGTCAATTGAACTTTAATCAAACATTCGGAGGGGACGCGCTTGCCAGAGAGCGAGGCGGATAAATCCAGTGTACAAAAGGCCGCCAGGAAATCAATACCCAACTGAAACATTAACACATGCAATCATGGATCAGAAAGCACTTTGCTGAGGCAGCGGGTGCATATTAACTGCCGCTTTCCGGCCACACTCATAATACACAAGCCTTGAAAATAGGCGACAGGAGTCAGGCACAATTATGTAGTTTCCTGTGGGGCTTTGCCCTTTTCTCCCCCACTCTGGACCCTCACTTGTTCGCGGTCCTGCGTTTGGCTCTATAACAAATTCATGAAGGTGCGATTGTTGAGCGAGCAGTAAGTCACCTGTAATCTTTACAGCCCAGAGGGCACCGGTCTACTGTCTGAGGTCTGTTAAACTGCTGTTCAACAAAGCTCCCGGTGTTTAATGGCTATCGATTGTTTTCCTTCTTTGCTTCAGCTGAGAAACTTGACGTAAATTAGTCAGTGCATTGCTCTCTAAAAGGCATTAACAGCTTTTCAGCAACAACTTTAACGTCTTGTATCAAAATGTTCCAAAACA
Source organism: Ophiodon elongatus (assembly GCA_016806645.1). Lineage (NCBI taxonomy): Eukaryota > Metazoa > Chordata > Actinopteri > Perciformes > Hexagrammidae > Ophiodon > Ophiodon elongatus. The sequence continues at coordinate 2,089,841 of JACSYO010000285.1, read as the reverse complement.
AACAATGGCAGGAAGGGATATGATGAAATGGTGGCTATGAAAAGCGTCTCAATCGACTCTTTAAACAATAAGAAAAAATTTAATTGTTTCAAAGCCAGCCCATTTCAAAAGTACAATATGCTGGTATTAACCGAAACATAAAGGTAACTGCAGCTTTAACTTTGTATCTCATGAAATAAAAAACTACTTGGAGGCTAGTTGGTTTCTTTTTGTTTGCTGTGAGAAAACAAAGGTTAGGGATTGGCCAGTGTTTGCTCCTTTATCACATAAGAGTATGTGACATTAAGGAACAAGTAAAGTATTTCTCAATCACCGCTTTGATTGGCAGAAACAGCTTGACTCTGTGGGCTCAGGCTTGGTTAATAAGATCTCCCTTCATGTGGTTCTTAGGGGAATTTCATATCTACCCGTGGCTGTAGGACTCCGTCTTATCAGGCAAAGCAGTGTTGGGAACATTTACTGAGAGTGTGCCTGAGCTCAATGAAACCCTCTCAAATTTCAGGGTAAATTAAGGTGCCGTGTTGTGGCAAAGCCAGTGCTCCAGAGTAAAACTGTCCCGAGCCCCACAGCGTGTGCTGGGGCTTTTTAGACCTACAGACGGTGGCAGATGAGCACATCTGGAGTACTGGGAACGATTCCACATGTAGAAGCTCAGCAGAGACAAATCAGATGAAATCCTTTAAAATACAAAAAAAACAAAACTGTTGGATGAAGAAGGAAGGATTAACCATCTATCTTTGGACCATTTTAAGTAAGTTCCATTATAATATTACAAAGAAGAAAGAAAAAAAAAAACACTGTTGTCTATGGTTATGCCAAGAACAGAGCAGCTAATGGTATTAGATGATTATATTATGTTGCCATGTGTTTATGCTTCTATTTCAGGCGTGAAACAGAACTTTCTAGACGTTTCCTGTGCGCCTCCCTCTTCAGCCCGGCCGGCCACATGGGCGGGCAGGGCGCAGGTGCTAACTGAGGGAAGGCAGGCGTCCTGATGTGAAATCTAATTGAAATGTGCAGATCAAAAGTGTCGAGTGGTGCCGAGTGCTGGCTTCGCTCTGCGCTTAATGACCGGTCTCAGCAGTGGCTCTCGGCCTCCTCGCTGCAGGCTGACAACTACACGGCCTCAACAATAGCTTGGCAGACACAGGGAAAGGTCACCCTGCCTCTCCATCACTTACACTGTGTCAAGTACCATTGCATTGGGCAGGGGCTAATGAAAACATTAGCCTGGGCTTTTGAATGGCAATTAACAGGTGCAGTGACGAGCTAGTACAGCCGGGTGCAGCTTTTTATTAAAAGTTACTGCTGGTAAAAGAAAAATGTTTGTAATGTTTGAAAATATATTTTACTTCAACCGTTCAATGAATCAAAATTCATTATACAATCACATCGACAAAGGAAGATGGATGTCTGCAAGACATCACAGGCAAGACGTTCAGTGTGTGGTGGAGTTATGATGCCTGTAGTTGAAGTGCAGTTCAACATGAACATGGCATGTGGTTGAGAGGCTTTGTGCTGTAAATTAATGTCAAAGGGAGATTGACAGATTACTTCTCTCAGCCTGCCTGCACATCAAATGTGCTTCCCCTGAAGTCGCTTATGTTCGATCTCTCACACTGACTGTGTACTTTTCTCCGTCAAAGTCTCTTTGTCATGCTGCCGTGTGCCCACAGCAACACTTTAACTTCCATTACCGTCAGTTTATTCTCCACGATCACGTGTTTAGCCAGCGAGTTTTTTTTTTTAATGTACTTATTGAGGCTTCAGAGGAAAGCTACCACTTCTTCATGAAGATGAAGAGGACGGTAAAACGGAAAACGTTGCAAGAACCTACCTTTAAAACATTTCGACGGTATCTGCTAAATATTCATGGAAATACCTGAAATAGAAATCTAGATTGGCCCTGGCCTCCGCACCATAATTTCCCCCCAGTGCTCTAAATCACTGCAGAGCGGTACAGAGTGTGCTGCCGCTCCGCACTACATGAGATAGTGACAACATAAGCTCAGTATTATAAGGCCTTTTAGACTGCTTCCATCTGCAGGAGCTTTCTGGCCAGTGGATTATCCGACAAGGAAAGGGCTTACCCTCTTATCACGACACTCAGGGCCTCCATTCCAGTTATTGCCACTTAAAATGGTCGTCTACATACATGTGCATGTGCATGTGCGTGTGCGCACACGTGTGTCACAGAGAAATTGTAGAAGGGTTCGAGATTATGTAAAGCAATGTTTTCTCGACACTCAACCATCACTAAGAAACAAGTTCTTCATCATTTGTGCGACGGTTTGTGCTCTTCTTCTATATATTGTAATGATCATAAATTAAATTAAAAAACAAAACCTGAACTCTTAAGAGTAATAGCTGAAAGTCCTTTGCTGGCACATGAATGCAGTTTTGCAATGTATCTGTATAGATTTAAAAACACGTTCGGGGTTAAAATGCAGTCTAACGTCATCATTCAAATAAAATTAGATTTCATTAATGGCGAGTGCACTTCGGAAGATGAGTCAACAGGTTCTGTACTCACTGTGTTGTAAACCATCTTATGTTCCTGTTAGTGAGATATAGACTGAATGAGGTTCACCGTGAAACCTCTGCAGACTGGGGTTGGGGTTGGGGTTGGTGGGAGTGCAGGTGGAGGCTGAGTGGGGGATCCTCCACTGGGCTCGGTGGTCCCGTGTGCGCGGGCAGGGCTGAGGGTGAGGGCTAAACTTGTGTATTTACACCCTCATCCCCTCTCAGGCCCAGGCCTGAACAGATGGTTTCTGTTTTTCCTGGCAGATTTGTGACAGAGCCACAAAAGGCCCCTGCTTTGACATGAAGCCAAACGGTTAAGGCCGTTACTGGCGAGAGCAGGGGAAGGAGGAGAGAACAGGGGAGAGTTGAGGAGGGGGAGGGCCGAGTGTGGAGGAGAGCCGAGAGGGAGGAAGAAAGAGCCAGTAGAGGATAACAATGGACAATTGATATTGAATCCAACCACAACCCTTTCTAAAAAAGAAAAGAAAAAAAGAATCTCTCTGCAAAAATAAAAATCTCCGCTTCAAACTTAAGGCTGTTTAGCTGCAAGGCGCAGGGAGCATGTGACTTCTGGGTTCTGCTGGCTGATAGCGAGTTGTGTAAACATCCATTAGAGCGGCATGGACCTGCGCTCCTCCTGCTTCCTCAACAGCCTGCAGCCGGAGGAGGGAGGACTGCTTCCTGATTCATTTCGGTGAGGCGAACGGGGGTTGCGTTTCTCCTCGCTAAATCAAACCGCGGTTTAATTATTATGTATGCGCTCGACCCCTGCACTTGGCATTCTTCACCGGCCGTGACAGGTTGTGCCGTGGATCATTTCAGTGAGCGGTTGACTTCTCTCTCATCCTCGTGCTGACGGTAACTGGACGGGCTAACGCTGCACACGCTTATGTGGTTAAGCAGGTCAGACTCGTATTTGTGACGCCTGCTGGGCCATATGCCATGTTTCTTTATCGCGAGTCTTTGGACATTAATGTCTAATCCTTAATTAATGTATTCTTTATGCAATACAGATGACACACAAATTATTCAGTGTGGAACTTGTCACAAAATATTTAGATAACATATTAAAAAACATTCCAGCAAAATTACAAGGTCTCAGGTGAATACCGGGTAAAATTAAAATGATTTTCTCTGTCCTCTTTAGACTTCAGAGTGCTGGTGACTGAATAGTGGAAGGACCTTGGCTGGTGGAGCAGAGTGCATGTGAAAGGCGGTTAAATGGACAGCCATTCCCTGCTGCGCGCCGCCTTTCTGCTGAAGAATGACTGAATAAGCTCTGCTTTCACAGGTCAGGGATGCACATGCTGAAGAATCAGCACTCGTGTTTTTCCCGCTGTAAGCGCTTTTGCCAATGAAAGCAGATTGGATGGCAACAGGGCCTTTTTCGCTGGAGGGCCGATCCTGCATGTTCTGCTGATAAGCTAGTCCCCAAAAACCACAACATGAAGCTTACCAAAGAACTCAATTACACAGGGTGCTCCGGCTCTCCGCGGCCCGTCTATTAGGCTGAAAAAAGATTTTTTGCCCACACTCTGCCGCGCTAAATTGCCTGTGGTCTCCTAAAAGAACATCAATACGTTGCTGGTTGAGCTTCCGTCAGCCGACAGCGATTCCACTGCCTAAACAAGTTATATCATTTACCAAACACGAAAGCTGTTCTGTCACACTCCTGACAGCTGCTGCCAACTGGACCAGGCCCCTGTAGTTTGTAGCTGGTTTAATTAGTGTTTGAACCAAAGTATTTATAATCACAGTCATCCCCAAGGTTCTGGCTGCTGAGCTAAGGACATGGCAATGAATTCAATTTGACGTTTGTACAGATTGTACCGGGGCAAACATCTGCTGCGAGGTTGTGTTGAGAACACTGTTCTCCTGTTGGCCATCCTGTAAATGACAGGGCCCGGGGAGGGGGAGGGAGGAGGGAGGAGGGGGAGGGGGGGGGGTCAGCGAGCTCTCTTTTCTCAGAAAGAACAAGATGCTGCAAGAGCCGCTCAGCATATCACCGCCTGGTTAGCCAGAGTGTCGACACGAGCGGGGCAGAGTTTTTTTTTATTTTTTTTAAATCCGACAAACCGCTCAGGTCTGCCATATGCCCGTGTTTCCTTAAAGCCAGAAGCAAGCTCTGCAGTCACTGACTTTTGTACTGTTGCTTCACCTGCCACAGAGAAAAGCCAAAAATAAACGCAAATCACAAGCGGCTGCTAAATAAAAACACAAATGCTACTGAGAGTAATTCTTAAAAAAAACTCTATATATATATAATTTTTTTATGATTGGTGCTACTTGCCCAGCTGCTGTTTGCCATGGGAGAACACTTGTTTGACTTGTGGCGCCAACAAAAGGCTTCACCTTTGTTAGCTTTTTTTTTTTTTTTTTTTAAACACACTGCATCTGTTTTTTCAAACAAAGCCGGGAACCAGCAGCATGAAAGTGTTGCTATGAATCATTTTAATGTTTGAATTCTCCCTGTCCTGTAACTTTGCACGACTGGCAGCTGATGTTTTGCTGTGAAAGTTTGTGCTGACTGCATTACTTAAACTGCAGTAGATTAATATAAATAAACTTGTTTTCATTTTTTTTTAAATATGTAAATTCTTCACAAAAAGACAGAAATACAATTAGTTAAGTGTGTTGGCGCGAATGCTAATTTTATGCCAGTAACTTTAATATTTAAACATGGAGTAAAGGGGAGCAGTCACAGGAGAACAACCTACAGGATGCAGGAGTGGAGCCTCGAGGTAGAAATGAACTGATAAACATTCACACATACACACCCAGCTTTTGTTCTGTGCTTCATCTAGTTTATCATCTTATAGTTGCTCTGTGTTCTAATGTGACACATTTTTATGATCCATAAATACATAACACACTATATGACTATAAAGTAAATAAATTAGTTTGTTAATTTATAACTCTCTCATTGGACACAAAGACACAAGATGCACTGAATATATTGGCATGAACAGATTTTTCAGCGTTTTACTAAATTCCCCAAACAGTTAAATAACATGTTCCTCTTTGCACTTTAACATATTTACATGTAATTTGCAAGTTAACTGCAGTACTGTATTCCACCGAGGAAATGGTGTGGGCTCAGTCCTGCATGGAAATAAGCCAACACTTTCTAATTCGATCTCATTTGCAACTGTCAATGTCTCCGTTTGGCTGCACAGCAAACAGAGCTCGAGCTGATACAAATCTGTTTAGCAAATACTTTGTGTCGATATCCTCTACAACCACGCTTTTATGAAAACCCCTCTAGTGAGAATATCAAGAGCGGAGTTATCCGCGAGCTGCCATTTCAGCACATTTAGCTGTTTAAACACTGGAAGCGGCAAGCTCATGTTCCATGACGTCCTCTCCTGAGTGAAGGAAATGGTGGCAGCGAAGCTAGTTGCAGACGGTCAGACGACACACCCACTTCCCCCTCCGGGCCTTTATGTGACTTTATATAAAGCATTCCTGAGTGCTAGTCAGGCCTGGTGTGTTTACACAGCGCTGGGTGCTTACCCTTGATACTGGGTGTTTGAGCCGCGCTGGCACTTCAGGGGCAGCACGGCTAATAAGGGCTAGCAGGAGAGACGGTGAGGGGCAGACACACTGTACCGGACCTCGGGATACCAGCCCGAGGGCTTTATGCTCCACGACAGTGGTCCGGCCAGGACTTAGGGCCAGTAACTCCCTCATTTCTGCAAGATGCTCCCCCCCCACCCCCCTGCCGATGGCTTAGCATGCAAGCCTGCTACTGGAGATAATGGGAAAATCTTTGTTGTTTCACAGGGGCTAAAATATATATTTTAGTTCCAGAGACAGGATCTGGGAATAAGCAGGTAGAAAATAAAATGAGCTTTCCTTCGGGTATGGACCAGCTCAGATCTGTCTTACGGCACAAAAAGCAAGTTCAATCATAAGCAAAGAGTTTATTTTTTCCTGTGCGACGACAACCCAGGCTGTTTAGCGTCTCTATTGAGCTAACGCCCCGTGTTGCTTCTCCTCTCATCACGGCTGCCCTCCCCAGGCTCTCCCAGTCATTTTCTTCTCTTTTCGTATGTTTAAAGGGCAGTTTATTTTCCATTTGTAGGGGGAGAAATGAATCTCCCTCTGCTCTGTGGCAGTGGCAGGCCTAGATCCTGGAGGAGGTCTATTACCTCTCCTGCCAAGTAGACTCCCCCTCCAGGTTGAATTACATTAATACCTCCTTTATAGCCAATCAACTGGACTAGTCGTATATTCCAAAAACCAGTGAAAATAATTGAAGAAACCTCTGTGAAAAAAATTTAGCACAAAAGGAGGTGACACCGAGGACTCCTTAAGTAAAAATATAACATGATATTTAGGGAGTGTTTGAGAAGCAGGGCTGACATATCCGCCGCTCACAGCAGACAAGGAAATGAAGTGGCGGGAAGTATGACAAACACCTTTGATTTTCCTTTGATGTCTGTGTCAGCACTGTATCGGCACACTTCCAGCAGGAGCAGCCTCACAGAAACAGCAAGGTCTGCACTGCTCTGTGAATCAAAATGCATATCTAAGAATAATTTAACAGCCAAGTCAAAAAGGTGTGGAGGACTTTGAAGCAACATATGCATGTAAAGCATGTTCCCGTTATCGTATAGAGAGGAGAAATCTAAAGCTCTTAAGAGTTTTCCTTGTGCAGATGTAACGAGACAAATAATAAAGTAGTCTATGTGGTTGCTAAGTTTTGTTTTCAACCTAACAGTCACATTTAATAAGGTCAACTGTTGTTTTTTCATTGTTAGTTGTACCATGAAAAAAGTCACACAGTTGTGCAGTAATGATTAACACATTGACGCTTGCACACACACACACACACTCACACACACTCACACAGAAGAGGGAAACTCCCGTGTGCATAAACAACACAATTACAACAATTCCTTAAAGCACGGCACATTAAATCACTTTGTCTCCTTTAATGAAATATGTTGGTCATTGATCTTAAAACCACCAAGAAAGAAGAGGCATAATGTGAGAACACACATTATAATTTAATCCTCAAAACAGTTAAAGGCACAATAATCTGTTTAATGGAAACAGAAGAGCACAAATTTGGAAGCTAATTTCCCTTTCAGGTCATTTACAATGACAGCAACTTATTAATATTTTCTGTTACTGTTGAAGGTTTGTTGACACCAGTGATGATAGCAAACAAAAGGAGCCTGCATCTTACAATACAACAAGATGATTTTACATCTTCAACTTAAAATCTTGATTTATGTATGTGAATATATCTTTATTTTTTATGATAAAAAAAATGATTGATTAGGCCTTGAAGAAAAAGCCATTTGGTCTCAATTTGCCACTTTGAGACACCAACTAAAATAGTTTCCTTTAAAAGCACAACTATTAGAGATGTTCCTGTTTGTTGGACACTTAAAAAGCTCCCATCGTAACCTGCTCTTTAATCCTCGTGGAAGCCATTATGCTGCACTTTACAGTCAACTGAAAGTTGGTGAAAATGTAAAAAAAGAAAAGAAAACCAAGAGCTGCTATAAGACTTTAGTACAAACATGAGATGAAGCAGGCCGTCCTTCAGACCAGAGATGTGCTGAGAAGCACACGGTGGCTCACATCACATCTGCACAACTTGTTTACTACTTACTTACGAACACAAGGTGCCGAATAATGTTCAGCGTGTCACTTGTAAGGTTTCAGTGGTCGTCTGTAAAGTGCATTTGGCCTGTTCTCTTCTCAGGTACAACAAGATCTTTTTTTTCCTTTTTCTTTTTTTCAGACAGCCTGAAAAGAGATCTGACAATAACTGCAGCACAGTTTTTGGCAGGCAGCACTTACTTAGGGCAGCACCCTCTTATCAATAAGGGCTCGTACTCAAAATATCACACCAACAATGTTTTACTGCTCCTGCTTTCCATTAGTTACAAGCAAACCGCATGCAGCTCATTTTATATGTTTCAGTACTATTAAACAAATAACACACACACACACACACACACACACACACACACACACAAACACACACACACACACACACACACACACACACACACAGACAAAAAGTTCAACAGCATAGAGAGCTTTAAATCGTCCTACCGTTTCTTTGTTGGGCAGCAGCTCTTTTCGGATCCTGAAGAAGTTTTTGCCGAACTGTCTCAACCCTTTAATGAAGCGCTTCTGCAATTTTTCACAGGAGGAGGAGAAGAGAGAGAGAGAGAGAGAGAGAGAGAGAGAGAGAGAGAGAGAGAGAGAGAGCGAGAGAGAGAGAAAAAAAGAGACCAGTTAGTATCTGTGAAGTCAGCTAAACTGTAACCGCATAAAAGTTACATGCTCACACCACGACAAAAAACATTGCTTTAATTTTGCTCGTCTGTGGTTTGAGAGGTTTGATGTGTATCTAGAAATCTCTGTCTCCGTTGAAACTCCGGAGAAAACACAGCCATGTCAAAAAAAAAGCAAAACAAGAGAGGAAATGACAAGTGAGGCAGAGAGAGAGACGCTCGTCTTCTCATGTGGAGAGAAAATACAGTTAAAAAAAAATCTAAATCTATCATATTAAATCTAATCTAATATGAGAGCATGGTTGACAAGTGTCCATGTTGAATGTTTTGTTAGCAAATGGTGAAAAGTTTAAAGTCAAAGCGTAAACTTAGGAGTTGTAAGGCAAGAAAATGCTTCACTGTGCACGGTGGTTCGTTTTTTAAAAAAATTTTCTGAACATTTTGTCTATTTTAACAGCACAGAAAACATGACAAAAAAATTTAAAATCAACAAATATACCCTTGCATGAGTGAACGGAGATGAACGGCATGATGACAGAAATTGCTACTTCATAACACCGGATTCACTCTGACATGAATCACACCACCCCAGCTCAATGTGCACAAAAACAACAGCACAAACAAATAAATAGGAAAAAGCTGAACAACCTAAATGCATTTCTTCTCCTTTAAGAGCCACAGACCGCGAGCCATAAAAAAGCGGAGGCTGAAAACATTCATAACCAGCGAAGCAGACAACCAACAGATTTACTTTCTTGTTCCAGAGGCGAGCCCCGTTCCTCAGTGATCTCAGCCAACCGTTTCCACCAAGTAACTCCAGCAAAAAGCAGGGAAAAGTCCCGAGAGAGCACGGCACACAGCTCCACGTCCAGCCACAGGTAAAGGGAAAATTAGGGGCAAAATCCACAATGTCTCCAACGGTACATTGCCTTTTTTCTCCTTTTCTTTTACAAGCAAGAAATAGCTTGTCACTCTCTGCTCTTCCACTACAAAGGGGAAGGCTTTACATGTGATCTTTCTGCAAGAGAGCCTCTGGTTCGCGGCGGGCTGGAAAACCCGGAGTGGAGTCCTGCGCTTCATGTCGGTGTCGGGCACGGAGCGCATTTCAGCTCGGGCTCGATCCTCTAACGCCGCACAGGCAGGCTCATGTCTCTACCCCCACACAGGGAAAGATAGGCCACTGTTAGTTATTAGAACCACACCAAAGAGGCCTGATTCATTGAAACAGAAACTACGGCGGTCCTTTAAATGCATTCAGAGCTTTGGGGTGAGCGCGCACACAGAGGCACAAACTCAACTAGCTGCCAGCCCGAGAGGGGAGGCAGGCTGATAGAATGTGTGTGGAGAAAGGTCTCGGACATGGTGGAAGGAGACAAGAGAGAGGGAAAACTAGACATGGAGTCGCTCCCGAGTGGTGGGAGTTCATTTTCCATGCCATGTACGTTACGTAACCAGAGATTGTTTACACGCCACGATTTTTGGTGGGGAACAAACGACCAAATTTACAGAAGTAACACAGGCAGTTGCAAAACACAACTATCGTTGAGGAGGGGAAATTACAGGCGAGAAAGACAGACTTCTCTCAACAACAGGAACGAATGACTATTATCTCCATTACGCAGACAAACTCAAGCTTTAGGGTTTAACAGTGTAATTGTAAGGAACTAAATATAAAAGTATGAGTCTGAGTTAAACCAGACTAAATACTCAAACATGGCCTGACCAAAAGCTAGATGTAAAAGCTGACGGCTGAACAGAGAACCCCCCGGTCCTCATCAGTGACACGAGACAGCAGTTCATTTGCATTAATCAGACCGAAGGTGTAGCGGTTGATTAGCCAGTAGATGGAGCCGTCGCCAACGCAAGCTCTACCCCCCCCAACATCTTACACCCATCGCCAACCACTGGAGGGGTTAACAGCAGACTACCATTCGGACTGTCAGTCAAACTTACACAGTACATACGACCAGTGGACACCACTGCAGAGACTCAGACCACCAACGTCACAGGGGGCCATGACAAAACTAGGTCAATATTTACTTGAAATATAAACTTGTTTGTGTGCAAAATTTTAAGGAGGATGCAACAATATGTGAATCATCCCAAGTACGACACATTTGTAATATTATGGTTAACGTCTCTTTAGCAGCAGTGAGGTGAAGGATGGAGAGATACCGAGTGTCGGCGAGAGAATTAAAAGGTGAGTAAGTATTCTCAGAAGAGGAAGGCCTTTGATTTTTCTTCTTTTTTTTTTTTTTAAGACGGAGGGGGATTCTGCTGACCGAATCGAGTGTGGTTTCACCAGCGAGGCACCGCACAGGAGACGGGTTTGGATTTGAGATTTCCTGCCTCGCAGTGATGGCAGGACTAGTCAATAATTAGACCTGCCCATCCTGTGCGTCTGTCCTAATTATGTCACCTTAATTATGTTCCCCAACTGTACTATTTACACGGTCTGTCCGTCCGTCTCTATAGCAGAGCCGTGTGCCTGCTCCCCCCTCTGCTCGCCCCCCTCCCTTCTGTTTTCTTTCTCTCGCTGGTTCCCTCCTCCCCTCTCTGCACATCGGCTCCAGTTTAAGGCTCCATTTCAGCTGCCTGGGCTCACTGCTCTCCAGCCCAGCTAATAAATCATCCGCCAATCTGCTCACTGAATCGCTCTGCCCCTGCTCCGATTGCTCCAGCCCTCCGTTGCTAGGCAACACAGCGGTGGAGGAGGGGCTGAGTGTGCGAGCTAGGCGAGCGAGAGGGAGAGAGAGAGAGAGAGAGAGAGAGAGAGAGAGAGAGAAGGAGAAAGGGGGGGCTGGGTGGAAGCGCTACTAAATTGCCATCCGCTGTGCAGAAACAACAGGCTTCTCTCTCCGAGTGTGTTTCAGAGAACTGGCGCTTTTCACCCGCCCTAAGTTTCCTTTTGGAGACTAACAGAGCACTATTGTGAGGCCGGAGAGGAGACATATAAAGGGAGGAGGAGAACGAGAAAAAAATGATTCAATAGGCCATTGTTGTGTGTGCGCACTTCCTGCTTGAGAGTCGATTGTTGGGAGTTGTAAAACTGGTTGAGATAATGCAGACATGAGCACAAAGATGGTATCGTGATGACCGACGGGGCGCAGGCGCACACATGCAACATAATTCCTGCGACATGTCATTCCATGACAACACTGACGCAAGACTGTCCAACAGCAAACAAAGCCACTTTCACTCAATATGGAGTCATTATACTTGACTTGTTGTTAAAAGCTGACCCATTAAAGCCTGCAGTGTATTAACCCGGAGGGCCGAGGACAATCAGTCGGCGAGCCAAAACCAAAAGGGGGGAAAAAACACTGCTGTCTGCTATGAAATATCAGCTAGTAATAAGATTGGCCGCGGGGCGCAGAGAGGAAATCACAACATGCTTGAAGAAGAGAGGAGGAGACCGCAGTGACACACACTCAACTGCCCACATCCTCTTTGCACTGACACTATACATACAGACAAATATCTATGTTTAGAAAAATGTATGTCGACGTCAAAAGGAGACATGCATTAGCGATCCTTCTTTCAAAAAAAAAGAAAAAAAAAAAACCAACAAGAAAATACTTTGTATTCACCAGATAAAAACACACAAAGATCTTCAGCCAACTTTGAGCCGGCAAAGCGACGTCCTCTGCCGACACAGAAGGTGACAGGAAATTCCAGCACACACCCATCCTGCTATTTAGTTACTAAACAACCCTAAAAAGCATTGCTGGCGCGGTACCATAGGGGTGGTAGAATAAACTGTTGACACTAAATCTTTAGTGTTGCAGACAGAGCTCCCTCTGCAGACGAGAAGAGCTCAAGTAAAGCGCGCTCATCTAACTTTAATATAATCTGCAGCCTGCAGCGGGGGATGCGAGGCGACATGTTGTGTTTCATCCGCCTGCGGTGTTTTTGGTTCGAGCAGTGCGTCTGAGGCCCGTAGGCTTTTGTTCGACCACTGGGGGGCCGCTGCTCCTGCCTCTCCCTCCTCCTCCACCTCCCCCTTCCACCTCTGTGCTGTCGGCCTCCTGCTCCAGTCATCCATCAGCTGAAGACACAGCCGGAGATAAGCCGCGGCACGGTGCAGCTGGCTGAGGAATAGATCAGCCGCCCCACAGCCGTCATAGATCAGCCGCTGCGTCTGTGACACGGCGACACACAGCACGCCCGCCGCTGCTTTTTATTGTTTATATGGCACCTCCTGTTGGCCGATGCATTATTAGCACCGCTTATTTACAATCGGGAATGACAGGCGCTTCACGAGAGGAGACAATTTCATTATATTGACTTTGCGAGTGCAAGAATCCTGTGATGACCTTCCCCCTCCTTCTGCAGGTGGGGAAGGTACAGACGACGTGACACGGAATATTTACATGAATAATTTATAGAGTAAAATCTATGCGTTTGATACTCCTGAGAGGAAAATGATATCTTCAGATCGCTTTAGGTGGGACAACAGACAGAACCAATGCATCTGAGGATAGATGAGGATTTAAGGTTTAATATTTGTGAGATACTAGATGTAATGTATTTGGTGTATAAGTATATACATTATATTTAAATATATTTATTTATATATACGCATTTGTGGTCATTTCAGTTTTTTTTATATACATATATATTCTTTTATCATAGTTTATCAATTAACTGAACACAATAAATGTATTACTATTATCATGATTATTCCTTTAAAGATTATTTTAGGTGGGGGGAGGGAGGCTTTGGTGGAAGAGAGGGTGAATGGGAGGGATTTGATGGGTGGGAAACTGAAATCTGGGTAGTGGAAACATAGGGTGGATGAGTTGGGGTTAAAATTACACCCGTGTGTATAAAATAAACACATTTTACAATTAATAGAATAAATAAAAAATATGGGATTTTCATAAAAAAGAAACGCCCGTTTACTGTTGAGCTTTTTGGTTTTCCAACCGATAAATAATCACATGATCAATATTAACTAACAAAAACTTGATTCACCACTTAAAGGATTCTACCATCGATGATTTCATAACGTGAAACAGAGAGCGTCCGCAGTGGCCAGCTGGAGCACCGGAGTCCCCTAAAACGCTTCGTCTACAACCTGAATAGGATTCTATTCTGATCTAAGAAGTTGATAATCATATCCTGTCAGCTTCTGTGCTTCCATGCTGTTCAACAAGTGGTCATTTAGATAGGAGAACATTATTGCTATAATAAGGCATCAGTGGAGAAACACTGAATGGCAACAAAAAGAAATAAACTGTACGCTTTTCCCTTGAAGTGCTTTTTTGTTCCCCGTTTTCAAAAGAGTTTATTTTTGCCGCTGAGACTATCGCACAAAGGATGGGAAGAGAGTGGGCAGTAAACACCGAGTTCGCTTCTGATAAAACACACAAAGAAAAAAAAGTGTTGTGGTGGGAAGTCTCAGACTTCCGGGAAAACACACAGGACTATTCCACTTGTGACTGTCTGCCCTTAATAACAGATTGCATTCCTCTTTTCTCTGTGATTAAATTAACCACTGCTCTCCCCTCAACAGCTGCGAGCAGCGGAGACGCCACAGTAGACGTTTCTGCTGAAATATTGGTTGTTTTATATTTTTAATTATTTTTCAACGTTTGAGATTTTCCTTCGGTGTGACCTACGGTTATCACTTTGCTGACGCGTAGAACAGTTTGAGCGGTGCTCACATCAAGCTGATGGATTTTCAAGTTCTGAAAGTTGTAACAACAATCTCACAGTAAGAAATCGTTCAGGGGTCGACTGCAACACGTCTCACTGAAGGGAAAATATTTTCTGTGCCGGGGCGAGAAGACAATAAAATTGCAACAAACGCTTCCTTTTTTCGCGTCGTCACAGGAATGAAACGTCTCACAAACGATCGTGGCAACGGGCCTCGTCTGTGGGAGGTGTGTGGGGACAAATTATAAATATTTTTTCTATAGTTAGGGAGATGAAATGAGGCTCAGGATTATGTTCTTCACGGCAGCAGCTGCAGACGGAGAGAAGAGAGGTGGAGCGGGGCGAGGGAAGTCAAAGTGGGGGAGGGGTGGGTGACAAGTGACCCCGCAGACAGGCTGATTCTGTCATTTCAGCGCCCGCCGCTGTCACTTTTATTCACATCTATAAAGGAATGCGGGGGCGGGGTGAAAAAAAAAGAGCAGGCAGGAATAATGAAGCACGTTCTGGAGGGGATGAGCGGGGGAGAGGGGAGGCGGAGGAAGGGGGTGGTAAATAAATGAAGAGCAAGCGGGGCTGGTTTGTGTGAGTGTGTCAAGGTTGGAGCTACAGTCACACCTGTCCCTCAAGGCCGCGGCGCTCAAAAGGCACAACCGGTGATCAGAGCACCGGGAGCCGCCTCTCCAGGCCGTGGACACCGTGGGGCGGGTGGAGCACCAACGGCCTCGCTGACCGCCTCCACCCACAGACACACGACACACAGGCTGAGCAGTGTGCACTCGGTGCCCTGGACTCCCTGACTGCTCCTCCACTCCCGTTACATAACGCTGTCTGAACACCACCAAGCCGCTCTGAGAGCGTGTGGATGGAGCTGCCTCCACCCGGGCTAAAGACTTTTAGTAAAATATTATGGTGGTAATATAATCATGGCTAAATTATTGTCTAAATTTCAAGCGGGCTTTGTTTCTTAGCTGGGTATACTGTTCTTTTGTTTTACATGTGTTAAGAGTTTGATTTGATGTAATATAACAGGAACACAGGCCTTCGCATTTAACATGAATTTTATGATTTACATGACATTTGTATACATTTGCTCTGTGGTGGTATACAGGCTAGACCAATATATCGACAGTGTATATATACTGTTTGTTGGCCGATAATATTAACTATAAATTCTATCACAGAAATGCCAGACTAGGTTTAAAGTTATTTAGACAGTGGCATAGTTTTGAATAGTTTGTCTACCAGAGAGCACTGAGGTATATTTTTATACTGTAAAATGTCCCGATCAGTATTTAACCTGGGCTCAATTCTATAGAAAAACAAATGTGAGGGATCTGCATCAAGATTGCCGATACAGCGTTGTCGATATCGGTATCGGCAGAATATATGAGGGTAAATCTTCACAGATGAATAACACTGTAAATCAAAACGTTTCTTCTCTCATTAAAAAAAGAGCCAAAAGTGAATTGCTGAAGCGATTGCTTAATTGTCTGAATAGAGTTATTTACAGCCCCTACTGTTGAGCCCCTACTGTGCTTCTTTGACGAGTGGTCTTTGTTAGACCTGCTGTGGTAGTGTGTGGCTATAAAGCCTCCCATCAACAGGCCCGGTACCCGCTCTGATCATCATCACACAGCAGTAAAGCTCGGCGCCAGCCTGCGTACATAAATGAAGGCGAACTCATAATAGTCCACAAAAGGATGGCTGACTTAATTTGTTGTGATTCGCTGCGGTCCTGCCGTGAGCTCTGGCTTTATTCAAATGTGCCCATCATGTTCAATTACGAGACAAATACACCCCCATTCACTTCCAGTGGATCCGAGCGTCTGGATTCAAAAGCTCAACAAACGACTGCCGAGCTTCAGCATTACCAAACGATATCAAAGTGTGGGAAAAAAAAAAAGAAAAAGAGAGGATGATTCACAGAGGAGGAAAAACTAAACGGAGAAGAATTTTTAGTGGTGGAGCCTTGTGTTTTCCTAAGATCTTCAGTCAGATCAGTCGGTTGTGTTATCTTTAAAAAGGGGAGTGTGTGCACAAACATGTAGTGCCGTGAGTCATAAAGCACGGAGGCAAAAGCCGCAGCTCTCAAGTTGTTTTGACGCGGTGTTACCCAGCACTTCTTATTCCTCCTTCCTACCTGTTCACGTTGTGCCGTTTGATCGGGGAGAAGAGCTGCCATTTTCTAATTCTCGCCCATTCAACAGCAGTGGTGAAATTCACATCTAAATTCAAATGGAGGCTAACATTACCAGCCCTCAATCTTTTTTCCCTTCGCAGACTTCCACACTCAGGATTCATTCTGCGGGTGATAAACAGGATGCAGCTGCTCTTGGCCCTCGGAGGAGCTGGAAACTGACGAGTGTTTTTACTGATGTCTTGCGAGACTGGGCCAAGAGCCCTGTTTTAACTCTCTCAACAGCTCCCTCTAAAGACACAAACCCAGCTCTGACAGACAGCAGCTACCCACACAAGAAATACTAATAAAGCAAACTACACAATACCCGGAAATACCAAAATTCTATTTGTTGTGCGCGCTTGACTTGCATCTTTTAAATAACCATCTTTCAAGCAGGATATCTTTCCAAATGAAAAAGGACTGTGCGCTTACCACTTCATCCTCAGACCAGCACTTCTCTATGAGTTTGGGTACCGGCTTCTTCACCAGACGCTGGAGAGCTTTTCCTGCATCATAGCTGCTCTCGTGAAGCTGAGGAACAATCACAGCAAAATGTCAGCTTTTAAAATTCCCGATGCATGCAGCAATCAAATGAACATTTACGAAGATGCCGACTTGCTTTGCAGTGACACAAGAGGGACGTTTTGAGCTGCACCGACATCTTATTGAGCCGAGTAGTATTACAGAACAGATTTGACATCGACGAGTGGCTGAACCTTTTACTAAAGATTTTTAGAGCATCAGAGGAAATTCTGTGCAAAGACACCGAGAACCCGCCAGGAAATAAAACAAAACAGTGACAAAGGCAATCGCCGCGCAGCTTTAAGCCCTGTGTCACATTGAATTGGGTGAAACAGGCAGCGCTGGAGCTCTTCCTCTGAGAATAAACAAGCAATACTCATTGGAATTGCAAATAGAGAAGAAGGTCGAGAGACAATGACCTGCCCGCTATGTTAATTTTCCAGTTTATAGAGTCGGAATATAAATGCCCTGTTTATGATGATTCTAATCTCTTTCTTGTGCTTGATTCCTCGGTATTCATTGTCAACGTGACAGACAAATCTCTCATTACGCCTAATGTATTGTAAACCTCTGAGGGTGGGTTTACTACAGGGGGGGCTACTCCACTGGCTCAGGGGCCGTATCATTGCCCATCACTGCAGAGCTGCATCGTGGCTCAAATAACGGTGGAATAACGGGTTTTTTTTCTTTCTTCCGATTACGTGAACTTGGGTTTTAGAGTTCAGACTTGTTGCATGGCTACTTACAGTGTTAAGTGCGTTTAAAGTAGTGTCATCTCGTGAGGCTGCTAAACACCCGTCTTCTGTTGAGCCTCCGTCACACATCCCTGCAAAGGCAGCCATGCTCCTGTGGACACAACGCACATGAAAGCAACATTAAAACAGGCACATGATTACAGAGACGTTTCTTTATCCCTTAACTGACTTTAGTGTCCATGTAGGTTTTTTTTCTTCTTTAAAATCATGTCTCACAGGCATTTTAGAAATGAAGCAGATGTCTAGGAGCAGGGTCACCTCAGCTGTTTTTCCACTCAAACTTTAAAAGTGGTGGCAAGAAATTACAAACGGCATAATTAAGTAGACAGATGACAAAAGAAATATACCATTAATAATACTAACTACAAAACAATCGGGGCCAAAAGGGCAAAATTGTCAATGTTTTGATGTCTTTAAAAAGCATATTTGGTATTCCCTGCTTTTATGTATATTTATACACACACGTTGGTGGTGCAATGAATCATAAAACTCACGGTTCGGATCGTAACACGGATCAGATCACAGATCGGATCACGGATCGGATCAGCACAAAAGAAAAAAGGGAGCAAATATAACTTTTAGAGATCCCCGATCACTTTTTTTTTTAATCGCCGATACTAATTGCGATCGTTGATGATCCATATTGTCAGCACAGATCCCTTCGTTGTTTGGTTAGTATCCACACACACACACACACACACACACATCTATCTATCTATCTATCTATCTATCTATCTATCTATCTATCTATCTATCTATCCATCTATCCATCTATCTATCTTATAGCAGCTGGTCTACGAGGCTCCAGACTTTTCTTTTTTGCCGCCGTCCCAAAAATGATTTCAACCGCTCTGAAGTCAGTTAAACCATAACAAATTCTAAATGTTGTACTTTTACTTTGTTATAGTCATTTTGTAGTTTTGTTTTCTTCATAAAAACACAATTCAAATGATAAGGAAATAAAAGATTGTATTTTTATTGATTAAAACAAATCTTGTAGTAGTTTTAATGATGTGTCATAAGCAGCTTAAAGCTAGTGTTAGGAAGTAAACAGCTCATAATTAATCTCTAATATCCATTTATGTTGCTCCTTCAAACAACTGTATTTAGTTTCTCACCAACACTTCGTTTTATGAGATTACACGTGAACACATAATAATAACTTAGGATTTACCTTCTCCCAATACTCATTTTCACTGAACAGAGCCTGAACGCATCATGTTACCACGGTTACCAGCTCTCTTCATGTCAATTCATACCTGGATTGGTTGTTTACGATGCAACATGATCAGAGCTCGGCGGATGTCCTGATCGCATATTTTACTGAATATAGTCTGCTAACGATCGTCAGTAAAACTTTATTTCACACTGTGGTATTAACATTAAAACTGTGTAATTATGCCACTCCGGTCCTGTAGATGTGTTTATTTTCACTGATAATGAGTCTTTGAACTACGCTTTGATCACTACGGCGAGAGCAGAG
The DNA here is from genome assembly GCA_016806645.1 of Ophiodon elongatus. Lineage (NCBI taxonomy): Eukaryota > Metazoa > Chordata > Actinopteri > Perciformes > Hexagrammidae > Ophiodon > Ophiodon elongatus. Next base: position 2,070,458 of record JACSYO010000285.1, on the reverse strand, counting down.
GGACAGTTTGGAGTGACATATTTTTTGAAATAACTATCTTTAACCTTGTTGGTGATAGTTTTCCCTTTGAACTTGGGAGGTTAGGCCTTGCGGCCCGGTCAGATCTGAACTCCTGTCTCTCTGTGGGCTCACCTTGCGGCTCTGAGGTACATGAGAAGATCACAGTCGTTGACCCCTGGCATCCAGACCAGCTCCTCGTTCTCGGTCACGGCCTGGCCACCGGGAGAAGGGAAAGGCTGCAGCTCAGGGAGCTTGGCCTAATTAGGTCCAGGGAGAAGGAGAGGGACAGATGGTGTCACACTACAAATAGCAAGCAAGCTCCAACTAAATATCAGCTTTCAACCCTCTGTCATCGACTTTTCACCGAGTGGCGGGGTGGGGACAGCGGGGACAAGTTACAGCCACAATGATTGAATATCTTAAAACAACACACAGAACTGCAGTACTCAGATGACTTTCTTTTTCTTTATACAGATGGAACTGATCCTCCCCGGTAACATAAATAACTTACTTTAGTTTGTTTTTTTTAAGTATTCACAGTTATTACACTAAGCTACAGTAAAGCTTCACGACAGATGCAAACGTTACAGTAAACTATCATGCAAACTTTTATGTAAATTGCACATGTCCAGTTTAAAAAGGACCTTGATTCCAGCAGGGTTTACCCAAGAAAGTGTCAAATATTCTATACTGGCATCGACCACCTGATGCCATTGCCGTTTTATTTTTGCTTTAACATTTAGATAGACAGTTTTAGATGCTGCCTTCAACACAAATATCCCTCTGGTGGGAACAGCACCTCAGCGAAAACCAAACCGGCAAGTTATTATCACCTGCTTTAAATATTTTGTGGGAGAAATTGTAGTTAAGCTGAATAGCAAGACGTTATTATTATGCTCCCACATCTTCAATGACAAGCTAGCAGCTACCTTTCAGACTAAATGGCATCTATGAGGTAAGAGAAGAGTTGTTTGATTTTTGGCTAATTTGTAATGAAATCCACACATCCAAGCACCTTTGTAACAAAGAGGCTGCATGCTGTTCCCTACGTGGAAAAACAAAACCTCTAACCAACACCAAAGAAATCTCTCAAGTCAACAGCTGGGTGATGTGTGCTGTACAAGGACTTACTTGGTGACTGGGTCCCACTCGGATTTCCCCTTGTGTGCTGTTTAGTCGCCTGAGAAAGGACAAAGAGTAGATTGAAACAAAATATTTACTTGGAAACATTTCAAAGCTAGCTGAAGGAAATCTGTTGGCATTGTGCCTGTTGAATCGGCTAAACAACTGCACACAAACTACAAAGTCACGACTGGGTATCGGGACCGACTGAAGCATCAAAGGAAAACGTCAGAAACTAACAATACATGACCCGGGCGAGATCAAATACAGAGCGAGGGGACATATGCTGTCGTTTCTATTGTGGAAGTCTTCACAGGTGCGAGAGGAACGTACACAATGTTTTATTCTGAGAAGCAGATAAAGATTTCAGGAGGAAATTATTGGGTTGACTGCTCCTGCACAGCAAGCTGAGCTGAGCACATTTACAGGTCTGATATTGTGGATGCAGCAATAAAACAGAATCCCCTAAAAGGAAGATGTGAGAGAGGGGGGAGGGGGGGGGGGGGTTGCTGGCTCTTGATATGCAGGGCGAGCGCCTCTGAAGCGGCTGCTGGTACGAATGTTGGTAGCCATAGCAACTGCAATTTAATAATAGTGTTCCGAATCTCCAGCTGCAGTGGATTAAAGAAAATGACAAGATGTTCCTTTTGAAAAGCCTTTCCCTCTGTTGCCAAGGTAACAGCGCCAATTTTCATACAGGCGAGCGCAGGGCGGCCCAGAATCTGTCATCGTGATTTGCACCCGGAGAAGCTCGCACTCCATCACGGAGACCTGGCGGAAACCCGAGAGGCCACAGCCCTCTGGTCTCTTTACAGCCGTCCAACCACAAAACACTATGACGGGTACGTATTTGACTCAACTCCTCTCGCGCCCCCCCTCCCGCACCAGACCTCCACCTCCTCGCAGACGTTAGAGAGCGATTAGAGGAGTAATCCATACTGTTATGAACTATGGCTGACAAAAGCACTGGCACAGACGATATCAGCACGGGCCAAAAAAGAAGTGAACTTCAGCTGCGGTCGATGACCCCGGGCCCGCCGGGACCGCCTGCTGCTCCAGAACATGTCGAAAGACTTCCTTTCATTTTGTTACAAACGTTCTCAGCAGATAAAACAAACCAAATGTAAAGCAACCGGGATTTTGGCAGACGATGAATAGCGCCGCTAAAGATAAAAAAAAATATGGTAGTTTCTTGCGTCGTCAGCAGTTCAGATTAGAATTCTTAACGTTTGATAACAATTTCAAAACACTCCGTACTTCAGTGATTTGTGCCACTATTACACTAAAAGTTTTGAAATGTCTTTTACTAGTGGTATCGCAGAACTAGTAATAACTAACTAGTTCTTTGGATTTATTAGAGATGAACGAATAACGAAACACTGCAAAGAATGTCTCACTGCATATACTTAACTATACATTGTATGTCTACAATGTTGGATGGTTATAACAAATACATATCTGTATCTGTCGTCTGCCAATTTAAACTGAATGCGAATCTGGTTTGTGTTTCCTTCTGAGAAAAAGTTGTACAAATGTGTTCCTGACAGTGTGCAGTCGGCCAGGTCTGTCTGGCAGGAGGCCGTAAGGATGACAAACGAGGACCTGTGCACCAGAATAAGAACAGCGTCTGAGGACAGTCATGTTTTACTCAGGCAAATCCTGAGAGCAGACGCTCCACATTCTGATGGAATGCTGCACAGGTCCTGGGAGGGGAGGCTGAATACAGATGTATCGCAGCAGGAAGCGACAAGGAGTTTCCATTATGACTGCAGGTATACTTGAACAGAAACAGACAACATAGTACCAACACACATGTGAAAAATAATAATAATATATATATATATATATATATATATATATATATATATATATATATATATATATATATATATATATGGCTGTGTAAGCAATACTATAATGTATGTTCAGCAAAAACAACCATGGTCATAGTTTTAATTTCTTACAGACAAATCTGGAAAAAGGAATGACTCAGAAGCTAGTGTTGATATGTTCTGACTCTTAATGTAGATACGAAAGACAAACACCAAGCATTACGTTACAGGCATAATACGGACTTCTTGTAATAACATTTCCTTTTTCCTCTCTCTCTCGCTCTAATAAGCTGCACAAAGCCTGTTGCCGAGCACAACAAACAACATGAACCATGCCCAGTTGTTTCACACCACAAGTTCAGATCTAACTCTGAGAACAGACTCCTGCTGAACAATTACAGGCTTACTTATTAAACCCAAACAACAACAACAACAACAACAACGTGACAGTCTGGTCAACTTTATGTGCAATCAATGATAGCCCCGCCCCCTCCATCAATTCCAGCCAATCACGGCGCGAGCCTGTGGCACACTGACATAATTGCCGCACAGCGAAAACAGACCCAACTTGATGGTATTTAACTAGCACGACGAGCAGCGCGTGCACCCCGCAGCGGCTCGGAGCGGCGAGCGAAGTTGTGTTGATCTTTTTGTGTGCAGAGACGCGCGGCTCCGGTGCGCCATGTCGTCCCGGTTGTAAACAGGAGCCGTAAAATGGAGCCAGGGTAACGTTAGCCTCCGCGGCTCGTATAACCGTCATGTAAGGGTTAGCTCGTCATATACGAGCACATGTACACGCCTGATACGAGCGGCTGCATAGCAAAGCAACGCATGGCATCTGGACTGGGAAGGCAACACGCGCGCGCGCGCGCAGACACAAGGGTGTGATGCCACGGCGTTTCCATTGTTACAGCGCGAGCGCGTAACGGTATGTGTGTGTGTGTGTGTGTGTGTGTGCGCTCTGCGATGACAGCCTGCATGTTCAACAGCACCCGATTCCCACTTCTCCTGACACAATGTGCACACACTCGCCGACACCAACGCAGCCGGCGGACACAATGACAGGGATGCGGGGCAGCCCCGCAGACAGGGATGCGGGGCAGCCCCGCAGACCGCGCGCGGTAAGGAATGCGACCGAGACAACGCTCGCGCAGCAACCCGAGAAACGGCACGAGAAAGCACGAGAATAGGATGGCAGACCTACCTCCGGGGACTGAACAAATCGTCCATTTCTGACATCGAGCCCTAAGGCTGGGTCGGTGTCACTGTGTGTACTGCTCGTTGGCATCAACTCCCCTCACACCTATTGCTAGGTGCTCAAAATGGAGAAGCACGCATTCGCTCCGGAGAGGTGTTCACTGAGCTTGTGCTGTGACCTCAGCCTGCACGTACAGCGTCGCAAGCTCGGCTCGCTCCTCTACAGACACTACTGAGCATGTGCTGCGACCTCACACACGCACAGACACGCGCACACACGCGCGCGCCGAGGCAGACAGGCACGCATGCAGGATACGGAATTCATCTCTCCTCGTATGTCTGCGCCATAATAAACAAGAGTGAAATTGCAAGGCTGCAGACAGCCCGCTCAGAATACCAAACGAGCGGAGGGGGGGAGGGAGCGAGCGAGGGAGCAGAGGGGGGAGGGAGCGAGCGAGCGAGGGAGCGAGCGAGGGAGCAGAGGGGGGAGGGAGCGGAAGGCTGAACAGGGCCCTGAAGGAGGGGGTTCCCAACCGGCAACCCTCGGTGCCAATAACAAGGACAGCCGTCACTGCAACACGTGAGACGCTCCAAACACCACCAGTGGATCGCTATCACAAAAAACACCAACTTTGCACGCGCACCTAAATGAATGCAGCGACCTCATCATGTACAATAAACCAACCAGCAAGTCTTTTAGACATATATTTTTTGAATATTTGTGTCAACTATATGAAACATAAATGACACAAAAGGTAAATAATGACATATAAATGATGAGTTGAAATGTTTAAATATTCAGATTAAGATATGCATTGATATTTACCATTCTCTTCCTGCACAACAAACTACAATGCACTAAAATTGTATCTCGTGTACTTTTGTATTTAAACAAAATATCTGATGGTGTGTGCAGCCCCCATCAGTCGGTCTTCAGAGTTCATGACACTATTAATCATTTCACATTGCTGCCAGCTGAGCAGGTGTTTGTAATAATGTATTCAAATTACATTTTAAATCAAAAGCACATTTTCAACATCACAACTGTGGGGAGACGTTATTATCCGTGTAATGGAGAATTTCATTAAAAGACACAAGAGCGCATACAGTATCAAACTAAAATGTAAAACCGTAGCACTACAGTCATATTAAATTGCATTGATTACCCAAAAGTGCATTAATATTATAATTATTGATAATGATTTACAAAAATTACCAATAATCAACAATGCCACAAGACATGATGAAACAAATGTAGTGTATGATTATTAGGCGTGTCATAGCAGGAAAGGTACAGGTGTTATTAATAACTTAATACTATGGAGGCAGCTAAACAAAACTCTGCTCATCACTAATTTTAATTCACACCTGTGATTTTTATACTGTAATGAGTCACGACGTCTTCCGTGAAAAAGACCTTTCATCGTAATAATAAAAAAAAGAGATTTGTTTTCCGATCTAATCTTAATGATAACGTAAAAAAAGTTTGACAAATATCAACAAACGCCCGGACAATTAAAAAGCCACGGGGGTTTCCCCGGTTCATTCCCCATAATTTCACCACATTAGGACCATTCTCTGTGCACGGATAATTGTGACAGCAGTAATGAGCAGGACGCATCATTAGATACAACGACGTCCAAAGACAGAAAAGCAGAAAGCTTATGTGAACTGAAACTGAGAAAAATGACGTGTTCATCTTTTGTCCTAAAACATGAATACATTTTAATAGTAGTGATGCTACTGCTGAGTGATACAAAATAAATAAAAATACCCAAATAGTTTGACTCAATAGTTTAGAATTTGCCTATTGATGCCGTCAAACATTTAATTCTACTTGTGATGTGTTATATGGTAATTTTACTTAATAAAAAACAACCATCTTGTCTCATATCTTTATATATCAGGATACTGCTCAGCTGTAACTAATAGCTATTAACCTTTTTGCAATTAAGTAGAAACTACCATATACTTTAAATGTAGATCTAAAACAATTAGCAAGTAAGTCAAATGGTCAGATAATTAATATTGTCTTATTGATTATTCTATTTAGATAATTAATTAATAATTTGAGTATTTTAATAATGCTAAATATTACCAAGTTACAGCTTTGATAGTAACTAAATATATGCGGGTTTTGGGTTGTTGATTGGAAACCACCAAGGACATTTTAAGACATCATCTCGGGCTTTAGAAATTGTAATGGCCATTTCCTGACCGTTTTTAGACCAAAAAAAATGTATTAATGAAGAATAATTGTTGGTTTGCAGCCCCATTTCAACTAAAACTGTGTACGAGTTGCGGAGATTGGACCCAGCATTTGTGACCTGTGGGAGGATTGAGAAGAAGACTGTATCCGTGGAATTGACTTGACAGAAAGCTCCTCACCTGGTCTCGGGGTTATATCCGAGGATATAGAAAAAGGAGTCGATGCGGGCTTTGAACTCCCTGGCAGCAAAAATGTCGGAGAAATGGGAAATGTTGCATTTCCCCCTGTGAGAGAGAAGACAGGCTTTATTAGACGACAACAACGACATGACAAAATGAGAGCCGAGGAGGAGCAGACACGGGCCTAATTAGAGGCTGCGGGGGTGTTCATCCATCGGAGGTGACAAATACAGCAGCAGGTATATAGCGCCTGTCAGTGGCGGCTGCCTTTGTGGTGAGACATCAAGCTCTGGCTTCTGAACCCATAAACACCAGCTGAACATGTCAGTCCTGCCTGGTCTGCTGCAGCTGAGGGACACGGACCCTGCAGAGACCTGGACAGGAATTCAACCCGTCACCTTCCTCCCTCCCGAACACGATTACCCCCCCAACGATCCCCCGAGAGGGCCGAGACTCCGACCACATCTTGATACCATTTCCTGTTTCCAGCAACCTGGTGTCTGGCTCTATCTAAATAACAGATACCCCTGACATATGGCGCTGAGCTGCCTCGTAGAGAAACAGTATCTTCCTCCCTCTGAAAAGATTAAAGGGCACTAAGCAGGGCCGCCTTCGGAGAGCTGTGGCATTACAGCATCCCACTGGAATTCCCTCCCGTTTATCTAAAGCCTGGAAAATAATTCAAATCAAAGGGGCGCTGTGTGGAGGAGAAGTTGCAGCTAATTTGCCCTGAAATCAGTGGTTTCTGGGAGCCTGTGCGGCTCACAGATGGTTTTGGTTAAAGAAAAGGGGAAGTGCGAGAGGCGGTCAGACAGGAATGAATGGAGAGGCAGAGGCAGGAGCACAGAATGAAAACAGAAGAACTCATTTCAGAACCAGAAAATGATTACGCCTGTATTCCTTTCTCCTGACATCAAGCACAGAGAGAGCGACTGCCATCAGCTTTACTCTCAAGGCTCATGTTCTGACAGACGTGTGTGTGTGTGTGTGTGTGTGTGTGTGTGTGAGTTGATGAAGAGCCATTTCAATCAGTGGTTTTATGGAAAACAGCTTGATGCACGAATCTCATTTATGGCTTTGCATCTTTACACACCTGGAGCCTTTATACAGCACCTGCTCACAGCATTAAAGCATGGTATAGCAAAGCAATGGAACAATGGCTGGGATTTCTTTTATGTTCCTTCATGGACAGCTGATATAAACATGGCAGTTATGTAGAACTAGAACTATGATTTTGTTGCCACTGCTCAGAAAAATACAGATACATTGTCGTAAAGACTCATTCTTCTGTCTCCTGAATCTGGATCACAGCAGGCGAGTATTTTACAACATCTACTAAAACACAGATGGCGCATGTCATTAATCTGTTTGAGTCCAAAAGAATAGTCTTTAATTACAGGATCACTTGTATGATAGCACACAACCGGTGACAGTAAAATATGATTAACATGAAATAGAATATGGATTACTTTAATGTCCAACCTGACAGCAAGTTTCCATATGTTTTTTTCACATGGTAACAAAATAAAAATGTCAAGTAAATAAGGAATTTTCATGCCCAGAGATCTGGGATTTACTGTTAACGCAACAAAGCACCACGAATAAAAGCTATAATCGATAAGATTATAACGCTCCCAGTGTGTGTGCATGTAGATATGTGTGTGTGCATGTTTGCTTACCTGAGAGCAGCAGCATGATAAGTGTCCACATAGTCAGAGATGAAGAGTTCTCGACTTCTGACCACAGGGTCTGTGATGACCAGCTCCCGGCCAGAGTCTGGAGGAAGACAAACAGCGGTACTGAATATATATATATATATATATATATCCACATGATATAAGGTATAATGCTAAAGACAACCCAACTCATTCATCTATGACAAAGAGGGAACAGAGATAAAGTATCTGGAGTATTTTAACTCACTAATGGAAATCATGAGCACAGTTCTGCGTAAGTACAAAGTGCCTCTGCAGAGGCCATATTATGCCACATAATTCAATAACGCCAATAAAGTGTGTTCCCCTGAGGAGAGGACCTAATGTTCAGTTCTCAAGTGAAATTACCCTTTGGGGGAGGAGGGGGGGGGCGTTAAGACACATCCCCAGCACCAAGGAGGGCTGGCACTCGGGGTTGACAAAGTACCTGATTTGTGGCGTGCTGTGGTCACTGCCACACACCTTGTGACATCAATTCTAATAATCCTGAATCCCTGCTGCAAGACGGACTGCAGACAGACAATGATGCTGTTTCTGGAGGAAACGGCTTCATGTGTTTGTTTTAGTTATCTTTAGTTATATATCAACCAAAGCCTTCCCTGTGACACAAGTGATACTTGGACTATTGTAGAAAGAGGAAACAGCACAACACCTCGTTTCTTTAGTTATAACTGACTGCATTTCCTCTCTGGTTACACAGCTGTTTTACACATTATGTACACGTGTGTGGAGTGGACTGTAGTCTGTGAGAAAAACCATAAGGGCAACGGTAACTAATGAGAAATGCTAACTGCCAACAGGATCTGTCAACAGGTGTGTGTGTGTGTGTGTGTGTGTGTGTGTGTGTGTGTGTGTGTGTGTGTGTGTGTGTGTGTGTATGAGAGTAAAAACTTCTTTCTCAATACTTTGACGTTTGAACAGAAGCATTCTTAAGAGGAACATATACTTTTGAAAACCAAATTCAAAACTAACTTGAGACGAGTATCTGTACATTAACAAACTGTTCATAGCGAGAACGCTGCGTGCTTTCTGTCCTGCAGCAAAGTAAAACATCAAACACTTTCAAGTCAACACTTTTGGGACAATAATTTATGTAAGACAAGTCGGTGTTGAATCATTTTCCTCCTTGTCATCAGCATTTGATATTCAGCTGCTAAAAAAAGTGACAGTGCTTATGTTCCCGTGGATGTGTATGTGTTAAGAGTGTGATGAGTCCACTGACACCGATGGTGTTGAGTGTGCTCAAAGGCCACATGACATTGCGGGTTATTAACACTCGACAGTGCTGCTGTCTGGCTTGAAGGAGTGTTACCCAGGGAGCAGCACGGAGCCACGGGATTGGCTCGGCTGCCCGGGACATCGGCTTCTGGTCTCTGTCTGAAATGCAATTCACAGCTAACCCTTATATCCCCTCCGACATTCTGGAGAGATGAGGCAGGTGTGTGTGTGTTTGTGTGCGTGTGTGAAGGAGTGTTGTGTTACAGAGCGAGTAAGTGTATTGACTTTCCCTGTGTGTGTGTGTGTGTACACACACACTGTACATATATGCACATGTATGGATGTGTTTCAACGAACAAAAGGCAGCCTCACCGTTCTCATTGTTGCGATCCTGCACCAGGTGCTGGTAGACAGAGTCGGGCACCTCCGACTGGCGGTAGTACCATTTCACATTCATCAGCAGATGGTCCCGTTTACTCTGCAACACAGGGAGACACAGAGCGGGTGAGCGGGAGACAAAGAATGAGATGCCACGCTAAGATAAACAGACATCATTTTGTTTGATTGCGACGTCACAAACTGGCCTCTTGGCAAACAGGGATGCTGTGCAGGCGCACGGTTTATGACTCACGCAGGCTGATGCCAAAAAGCACACAGAGAGACCAAGTCAATTAAAAAGGGATTGCAGAGCATTTAGAGCTTTAATAAAGTAAACAGTGGGATGGCCGTTGCTGGAGGAAGTGTGGAGAGAGAGGAACCATGAGGGGGGGGATGGATGAGTGTTCAATCCTCTGCCTTCTCATCACTTAATGACAATACTTTAATGATTAAAAAAAAATAAAAAATACTATTACAGCTTTTAAAGTTTACTCATGAACAGGCACTGTAGCCCTTTATAGTGCTTTGGGGCTTAATACTCTTTAAGTGCTGCCACCCACTGGGCTTTTGATAAAGTGCAAGTCAGCAAAGGCTTGTAATCCCGTAGATGACCAGCAAGTGGCAGCACTGAGGTGAGAAGAGAGCTTTTCCAGGCCCAGTTAATGAATAAACAGAAGAGGGAAAAGAGGGGGGATGGAAGAAAATGGTAGAAGCTGAGGCCAACGCTGAGGTGAGAGATGAAAAGGGCAAACTAGTGTTTTCATTTCATGTTATAAAATATTTATTGTGGCTTCACATAAGCCCAACTGACCGTCACAGTGGTTTGAAAGAACATTAGAGAGACTGCTGGGCTGGGTGCCGGACTGCGACACTATCCTAGCCATTTTTATTAGGGGCTCTGCTACGCTGCACTGCACTAACCGACTGAGACACCTGCACCACCACTGACACCACCCGCAGGAGTAAAGGAGAAATGAGCATATGGAAAAAAATAAAAAAATAAAAGGGGGAAAATGTCGACGGTAATCTAAGACAGACAGTTTAACTTCCGCTCTTTCCAGCTCTTAACTGTATCTGTGTGTGTGCAGGAACATGAGGTCAGAGTTAAGATATTTAAAGCCTTTAGAGTACATTGTTCGGTTGTGTCACTGGGGAGGAGGCTGAGCACACGCAGCCAAGCAAATCATCACCTCCCTAAACCCTCAAGCCCACCTCTGGTTTTCCCATTCTCTCCATTCCTTCCTCCTCTTCCTCCCTCCCTCCCTCTCCATCTTTCTCATTACAACCCTCCACTCTACAATCTCCGTTTTCTTTTTTTTTTTCTTCCCCGCGTTCCTCCTTTTCTCCAACCTTGAGCCGGGAGGAGGAATGACTGAGTAAGTGAGCCTGGACGTGTTAAACAGCAGCTGGCACGCTGTCAGTCAGCTGCATTCACTGCTCTGGATGATTGTGCGAGTACACACGTAACACCACACAAACGCACACACTCTGCTTGCGATTCAACAGAGAGCCATACTTATGGACGGAGACACAGACCCCCGAGCACGTAGACCTAGACATACCGTGTGTGAAGAAATGTGTGCAATGACATCATGCCCCCCCTCTCCCTCCCGGCAGTTAACCCACCCATCCCAACCTCTCGTCTATCCAGTGTGCAGACACTGTTGCCTTCTAGACTAACAGACTGCCTGCCACATCAGAGCGAGTAGTTATCCGCTGCTTATACATAATTAATATTTTAGGGAGACTGTAAATGCTGCCGGTGTGCTACCTGAACATTTCATTTTCTGCCTGTAAAGCCCAGAAATCAAAGGGATTTCAGGGAGCTGGAACATCGGGTCTGATGCAAACAGAAAAGCTCAAGCAGGCGGAGAGACGCAGACACACACAGGTTTTTACACCGTATTCATGAGCCTGCATTATTTTAAAGCAACCAAACCACCCAAAGCACAGAGTGAACGTTACTTCAGCTATCATCAGGATCCTCGTCAATACAAAGTAGCTGTCGCTCTCACGAGCAGATTGCTGTTTAGAAGCTCACAGCGGCGTTAAGCCCTCTCAGGCAAAAGAGGGAGGGAGATGGAGAGAAAGACTGAGAGTGCAACATATGGAGCACGTAGTGGGAGTGAAGCATAGCTTTCAATTATCACAATTCTATAAACATACGGGGTGGAAAAATGAGCAGATAACAAGGAAAAAATGAAGAGGAATGATAGACTGCTCAGACTCGCCATACAAACTCCTAGTTGTATTGTCTTTCTATTGTTTTTCCTCCTGCCATAGAAAATAACAGAGAGAACATATAAGAGGAACCACAATGCTGAATTGATTAGAGACATTCCACGCTGCCTGTAGAGAGCTGAGTCCCGCACATTGTCAGCCATCTTTGTCTGTCCTGCCAGAGGCTAAACATGGCCCTGCCCTCCCTCCTCCTGGGCCCTAAACCCTGGGAATGTTGCTCACTGCGGAGAGGCCAAAAGACTTACTCACCCACTACTGAGGGAAAGAAATTAAACAAGAGGAGAAAAAAAGATATAGTGCAAAAAAAAAAAAAAAGCAGAGCAAAGGAGAAAGACGGGGGGTGAGGAGAGAGAGAAAGGGTTGGATTAAGGTAGGAGGAGCAAGACCTTCTCATTTCCTCAGACTTAAAATTACAACTATCCTCCTCCTGCTTTACTGAAACCCCCAGGGTACAAGGCTACCCCTTTATTCACCGAGGAGATATAAATCTGAGAGTCATGCTTTGGGGCTGAGCACAATGGTACCCCTCCTCCCTCCAGTGGCTCAGCCTGGCCTGTGGCATTCTTGGGTACACTCATCAGACAGGGGCTGGATTATATGGAGGGAACTCAAATGATTATTTACTGGGAAATATATACAAGCATTTCTTTCGTGGTGTCTGGTTTGACAGTTATTTAAGTTGTGAGCTGCACACCACAAAAGGTTGTCCAGTCGTGTTTTGACTCCCGCTACTTGAGTTTCAATTTCCTATGAACTGGTTTCTTTCCCTATCCGTCTTCTGTCCACACTGGCTACTTTTTATATACCAAATTGTTTTTACAATCTGTTTTCTATAAATGATTGGGACTTTTACTGTATTTGTGAAGCACTTAGTAACATAGACTTGTATCTTCTTTTTTTCTTGTCACTGTGGAATGAAACCAAACTATATCACATTTAATAAAAAAAACAACAACAACCCAGTGCATTCATCACTGTTCTAAAAGCAGCCGAGACAAGCCAGGCATTGTGCGAGTCGGTTAATTCTCCCTCCGACTAGCTAAAGGTGGCTGGCCCCTTGGATCCATAATGGCTGTGCAGTTTTCTTTGTGTGGCTGCATGTGTGTGCAGTCAACTCTGGCGCTGGGGCCCCTGTGTACGACCACACCACTACAAAGACTTGGGGAGAGACGGAAATACAGAGGGCAGACTTTCCTTTTAACAAGAACAGGCTTTAAATTTGAAAAGAAACCAGCTCTGTTAGCCGTACACGTACAAGATGGACTGAGTGCGGGATTAATTCCATGTTCTCAGCTAAGAGAGTGTGAAATCAATACAGTGCTTTTCATTTCAAAACCAATGACAACACTAATACGATTCAACGTTAGGGAGAGTGCACCGCGGTAGCAGCGAGCCCAGACTTTCTCCCACATCTGTTCACTGTGGCCTTTACAACATGGCCACTGCCTTGCAGCCGAGCCGAGCTGTGACAAAACCAAGAGAACGTTGTTGCAACCTGTAACCCTCAAACCTAATACCCTGTTCGTCCTCCTCCCCGCACTGTAACACTAGAGCTTTGCTTTAAACAAAACCAGACCCTCCCGCTCCCACACGACAGGCCCCCAGTGCACCTCGTTAACAGGAAACCTCTGTTTATTTTCTCTGCTTTTCAAACACTCTCTTCTTCCTCTGCTAACCCTGTTAGAGCCCCCCCCTCCCCCTCCTCTCCTCTCCCCTCACTGGTGACATCAGCAGCCAGGATCTATGACTTCCTTCAGGAGGTGGCAGCCAGAAGTAAGGAAGGAAAGACAGATCCCAAACACACAGACAAAGGAGACAGCAGAGAGCAAGGAAAGGAGGGAGGGAGGGAGGGAGGGAGTGAGGGAGGTCAAACAGACAAGAGCAGCAGCAGCAGCTCAGTGTTAGCAAGGAATGTCAAGCAGTTCAGCTAGGCTAGCAGGCTGCTGAGCTAACAGCTCAGTTAGCCTACATCCCAGGGGCAGGGGAGGCTCAAGTATGGTGGATCAGGGCTGGTAGCGTTGTGACATTGACAGGCGGAGGCTCAAAATGGCACGGAGGGCGGATTGTGGGAGTGTTCACCTCGCCAGCCGCGAGGGGAGAGTAAGCACAACCGAAGAACAAAAGACTGATTGTGGCATTTGGAGGCAGAGATGGGATCTGGGAGGACTAATCTGCTGCTCCGACATGATAAGATTAGAGAGGGGAGGCAGGAAGAGCTGGCTGGGAAGATCACACATGCACTCGCATAAACACACACACAAAGATGATGGATCTGATTGGAAGGGTTTTCCACTCGGCTTTCTCTCTTCCTTATTTTCCTCCTTTCTCTCCGAGACAGAGATATCTGCCAGCACACCAGCACTCAATAAGCACTTCCATCTGGACGACAGAACGCGCACACACTCAGAAACTGCATGTGTGTGCGTGTGAGAACGTAAGCTGGCGAGGTACAAGAGATCTGCTGTGCTAAAGCAATCCACGACATCTCAGTGACTGACAAAGGAGGATGTTAAAAAGAAATGCCAGCATGCTGTGTGAGCAAACACACACACATACAAGCCAATGCACTCTCTCAAACACACACACACACACACACACACACACACACACACACACACACACACACACACACACACACACACAAATAACAGGCTTTCAGGATAAGCACCACTATTCTTCTCCCAACCTTGCAGTAAAGCGGGGCAGGCTGGGACTCTGTGTCAGAGGTAAGAAAAAGCACCTCTAAATCAGGCTGTCAGCGCCAGCAGCAGCAGCAGGATTCCACTCTGCAATCCTCCTCTCCTTATGGGCTTCACAGTGAGCACTTGGCTACTTGGAGGAAGGAAGGGTAACCTGCCCCTCAAGCCTCCTTCTCTCAGGCACATATAATAACAGTAAACAAATGCTGATTACGATGTTTGTGTGGAGGAACTGCACACAGCCTGCTTCCCCGCCTGGCAACAGGAACGAATGGAGAGAGTGTGGGAGGCAGAGGGAGGAGGCAGGAGGGAGGAGGTGAGGTGAGTCCCAGCTGTGGTGGTGGGGCTGGCAAGACCTTTGTGCCGTGCCTACACAGGGGTGTCTCTCTCCCTGCCTCTCTTTGGCTTGACCTCTTTGGATATTAAATCGCCGCCCTCTGCTTTGAACACACTGGGCCCATCTGTCAGCCCGGCCCCATATTGGATTGGATGAGCATTAGCCGTTTCAAAGTGGACAGATTTGCTCTTGTTGCTCTTTGTGTGTGTGTGTGTGTGTGTGTGTGTGTGTGTGTGTGTGTGTGTGTGTGTGTGCCTTTGAACATGGGCGCCCACGCCTGCCTTAAATTTAATCACCCCGCTCCTTTAAGGAATCAAGCACACATGCGTAAATCCCTTTACGACAGACTCGCTGGTCGTGTCATTGTACAGATTGACGACGTACAGCGACACGTCCGAGGATGTTAACGGGTCCTTCTGTCATCCAGGCAGGAGAATGAGGGATGGTGCAGAGAGGAGGAACAGAAAGAGGAGAAGGGTCGAGTCACGTGGA
This sequence comes from Ophiodon elongatus, assembly GCA_016806645.1. Taxonomy (NCBI): domain Eukaryota; kingdom Metazoa; phylum Chordata; class Actinopteri; order Perciformes; family Hexagrammidae; genus Ophiodon; species Ophiodon elongatus. The sequence continues at coordinate 2,054,839 of JACSYO010000285.1, read as the reverse complement.
ACTCACAGATGATACTAATTAAGACTTGAGGGCCGAGGACCACTAGTGGTGGATCACACTGCCAGCCACTACACACTGGAGAGTCACAAGCACCCCACATGACTGCTCCATCTGAGGCCTCGCTCATCCCAAACTGTGTTTCACCCCATGCTGATAACAAGCAGGGCTGATTGCGCAAGGCTTCGCTTCGTCTCTGCTTTATTTCAAGTGTGTCCCAGTGGGAGCGAGTAAATTAATGGCAGCTATATTTCAGAAAAAAAAATGTATGACGTTGACCACGCTGCGCTGCTCCTGGACGGAGAGTGGCAGTGAGAATCGAGAACACCAGCCTGGCTGCGCGCTCCATAAAATAGCCAGGCGGCGTCCAACTTAAATATTTGTCTTTGCCTCCAACGCTCATCTGCTGCGCGCCGGGTTCTCGCCAAGAAATTTAAGACGATTCGAATGATGGTAGAGAGAGCAGCACCATGAAAGGCAAAAGGAGAGCGAGGGTATAAAAAATACATCCACTAATGATGATCATTATCTGCAGACCACAGGCAAAGAGCACCAGGGACCTGACAACTTGTGTTCAGTGATTTAGGCTACACACAAATAAACAGCCACTTCTTTTTTTCCTCTCTCTCTCTCTCTCTCTCTCTCTGTTTCGAGAACACAGGCTGAAATCCTTGCAGCACTAGTAAGGTATGGACTAAAATGCAGATCCAAGTGAGACTTCAAACATAGGCTGTGCGAGGACAGATGGAGGCTGTTAGAAGAGCTCATATCTGGGTGTTCAGATCATAATACTGACTTTATTTCTCAAGCCCTCCCTCTCAGCCAGACGTACAGTTATAGCCTGCCAGAAAACATTGTCATTCCTGCCTTCGGTCTTTCATTTAGCCGCTTCAAAGCCATCTCGCTTTGATACCTGGCTTCCTCTGCGTGTAAGTGTGTTTGCCAGTGTGTGTGTGTGTGCGTGCGCGTGTGTGTTTGCACGTGTGTGTGTGTAGCCCGGGATGTTCTCTTGAGAGCAGAGGCTTGTCTGGTCTCAAGGTAATACCCATGAGTCAGGACTCAGAGTTAGACACGCACACACACACACACACAAGAAGACGGAGGAATACTGGTGGTTTTGGACGACACAGGCTTCCTTTGTGTTTCAACAGCCTGGTGTTTTGTTTGGAAGGCCGTTTGCCTGTGATCCATTGTGTTAGCTTTGCCTTGTTAGCATAGCCTGGTGAGCTAATGAGAGATCTTAGTAATACTGACTGGACGACTGCTGTGTAGGAAGAGAGGGGGGGACTGCTCACTGAGAGGGTAGTGCAGAAAGGATATGAATATTAGGCTGTGTGTGTTTATGGGCGTCATATTGGACGTCTGCCCAGCAAGCTTACCCAGACTCTGCTTGAGTGTGTATATGTGTGTGTATGAGACTACCAGTGGCAGCCTCCTGAGCAGGGCATGGCAGAGAAGGAGATGTGGGCTGATTGAGCGCTTTAATGGAAGACAGGAAATGAGAAGGCTTGCCTCAGCCAATGCTAATCAGCACACACACACACACACACACACACACACACCACACACATTTAACTTTCAGCCTTACGTCTAGGTTAATGCAGAAGTGTGCAAAGCAAATAAGATGCATGATGTGTGTGAAGGGTGGACAGGTTGTGTGTGTGAAGTACGAGTCAACAACTCAATGGGGAGTCAGAAAGGTGTTTTGTATGTGAGCCACTTCAAAGACTGATGGGGTGTGTGCTTTGAGAGGGATGATAGAACACAGTGTGTATGTGGGTGTTTCTGAGAATGCTTTGGAGGTCTTCTCTATAGAAGAGCAGCTGTCAGGCCATGAGAAGTGTGTCTATGGGGAGTGTGTGTGTGTGTGTGTGTGCGTGTGAGAGTGACATAGATACAGAGAAATCCAGAGGCTTATTGTGTGTGTGTGTGTGTGTGTGTGCTGCTCTGTATGGCCATCACACATCGATACCCAGCTAATAGGAATATTTATGATCCTTCTAACACACGCCAAAGCTCATTTCCGCATACACACACATACATGCAACTGTTTCTTTGTAAGAAGACAAACACACACCCAGGAGAGACGGGAGTGGCGACGCAGAGTCGGAGATGGAGGCAAATAGAAAGAGAGGAAGCGGGCAAGCATGCAAAAGATAGATCTTAACGCTGCGTGTGAAACCGGACAGACCGCATTGTAGTTGGCCTTGAAGAGCTGGCATCACCATGAGCTCAACCAGTGGTGATTGAATTGTATGCTTCTGAAGATATCCATCTCTCTGTCTCTCAGCTCTCTATCTCTGCGTCTGAAGGTGACCTTGCCTGTCTGCCAGTCTCTCGTGCTGACACCGGCCCTATCAGCAATACATCATGTAAGCTGTGTATCAGCCAGATGCCGTACTAGCGGAGCAGTGGGTGGTCTGTCAGGCACGCTTGCTTTGTACAATATGCAAATAATCACATGCAAATTACCTACCAGTGTGTGTGAGATGATATATCAGTGTGGATGCAAATGTGATCGGCTATCAGATGTGTGTGGTAAACAAAAGATTTAAAGAAGTTACAGGCCCTTCACCAAATACAGTTACAGCTCACAAAATCAAAAGGCTTCTCACAGCGACTGTAGTCTGAATGCTGGGGAAGAATGTGATTATAACACGTGTGTGCACGCACACGCACACACGCACACACACACACACACACACACACACACACAGGGGCCAGAAGCTTTAAGCAGCCTCCTGCTGTGCCTCAACAAGAGATGTATTGTAGACAACACAGCTGCAATAACAAGGCTGGCCCAGAAGGAGTTGTACTGCATGACTCCCAGTCTAGACCGGTTATAACGGCCGCCATATAACATCAATATGGATGAAGTTTCACTTGAAATATGCCTAATCTGACTTGAAATCCCTCTTTAATTCAATCCTCACCAAGTATAAACCTAATCATGTTTCAGTAAGGAAGTCCAAAGGCATTTATAAATTGATGGTTGTGGTGGAATTGTTTACGTCTCTGAGATAGTATCATTGATTGGAATTTTCATATATTCCTCCTACGCAATTAACTCACCACTAGAGGCTTTACAGTTTTCAGTGCTTTAAAGTCAAGGGATGTTTTGCCTTTTGTTTCGCTTTAACTGTCAAGTGGGTGTATGGTAATGATCAGCTAATGAGGTTAAAAAAAATTAAAAAAAAGTAAACTAAGTAAATAATCTGAATTACAAAACAACACAAATGCAAGCAAACCCGTGTTTTAATTAGATATAACTGATTAATGTTCTGAAACTAGAAATGGGTGGTGTAAGAGCAAGATAAAAGGTGTGGGAATGTATAAATTATTAATTTTAGTAAGGCAGAAACAATGAAACACCATGCACACCCTGGTTGCATGAACTGAACACACCTGCTGTGAACACAACTGCTATTGCTATGTGGAACAATAGACCTTCAGACACTCCAGACTTTAAGCGCCTGCTGATATCCTCCATAAGATAATATGATGGATTATATTTTTTGTATGTCATTAATTCCTTCACAGCTTGAAGGTAGCACGGTGAAGATGGGAATGTAAAATTGATCCATTATAACCTTTCCTTTCTAAATTCTGTATTCTTCGTTTTGTTTACGACATTGACAATACACCAAGAGAACACTTAGCTGACAAAGAATCGGATCAAATGGGTGGCAAATAAAAAATATCATGTCTTGATTTTTAATCCCCGCTAATTAAAACTGCAGCCCCCCTTGCAATTTATATGCCGCTCACTTCCAAAAACTGTAACACAATAAAATACACATGGTTAAGTAAACAATCGCTCACTAATGCTGAACAGGGGGAAAACATGGGTGTCATGACGAGCTCAGTGTGTCAAACACATTGGTTATCGTTCAGACACTCACATGCACAGACACAGCGCCCGCAGAGAGAGAGAGGGGGGGAAAAGAGAGAGAGAGAGAGAGAGGGAGAGAGAGAGAGAGAGAGAGAGAGAGAGAGAGAGAGAGAGAGAGAGAGAGACAAAGAGGTTGAACAACACACCAACATCTCTACTCTCTGCAACCGAGGCACATCAAAGCCTTCTCCGCCCATTTATCTGTGTGTGTGCCTGTAAATCAAAAGGCATACTTTGAACATGCACGCATGCGCACACGCACGTACGCACACACACACACACACACACACACACACACAGAGAGACAAACACACACACAGGCTCAGACTGCATTTGCTTTGTGCAGCAGCATCCAGGGCTGGGCAGGGGAGGTAAAGGATTTTGCTGTAGACGGGGGAATTACTTGCCTCAGCTCACTCTGTCAGGGAGGAGAGGGGGATGACTGTTTACCCGCAGTGAGTGAGAGAAGGAGGGAAAGACAACAAAAAAAAGAAACAAAAGACAGCGAGGTCACTGCTGTGTCTGAAACTTTGCTTTCTTCTCTGCAAGTCACCTTTTGCTTCACTTTCACCCTTCACTTGCCCCCACCGCCATCACTGAAAGGTCACACACACACACACACACACACACACACACACACACACACACACACACACACACACACACACACACACACACACACACACACACACACACCTCTGTCTTTAAAGATGTGTGTACTGTGTGTTAGATAAGAGGCCAGGTCGATGTAATTAGCTGCAACAGCATGTTCAGGGCAAGATACTATACACAGGAACAGTGGAATAAATGCACAAACACATTCAGAAAGCCACTCAGAGGAAAATGAAGGAATGCACCCACACACACACACACACATACATACATACAGATGATCTGTGCATCCCAGTGTGACCGTATGGTTTGGCGGGGACTTCCGACCGACCACAGAGGAAGTGTCCGTTTACAGTGTACAGTTCAGTTGTCTGCCATCACATCCTGTCTCTCAGCTCTAAACGGCAGTGTGAAGCCTGCACGGCTCAGCCCAGTCAGGGCTTTGAAGTTAAATCAAGCAGAAAGGAGAGACAGTTCACCATGGCATGCAATCAGCACCAGTATGAGATTTGGTACACAAGCAAGACGAAGCAAGACGAAGCACTGGTGGCATAAAGAGAGAGAGCTTTACGTGCTAGAGCTCGTGGGTGAAGCTACTCTGTTCTCAGTTTTGTTGGCCGAGTCTCGCCTTCCCTCCTCCATTGTGGCGGTGTGATTGACATCCACCTGTCCTTGGGTGGAGGGTGATTAGGTGTTCTTACAGCTGGCCCTTTGTAACAGAGTGGATGCTTGTAATGGATTGTGTGTGGAGAGTGATATGATAGGCTGATGATGGAATGATCCAGCTGACATTGACTAACAGTCTGTGGAATACAACAGGGCGGGGTTATTGATGACTCTCTTAAAAGGTGGGTATCATTGCCATGGCAGCCCATACATTATCACCCTGCAGCCACGCCCCGTCACCGGCCTGGACCAATGGGCAGGCAGCTGCCGAGCAAACAATCCCCAGCAGTGTTGGAATGGTTGAGGGAGAGAGGAGAATGCTAAATGTGCCACTTCATCTGGTGATTGACACAAAGCCTCTTGTTTACCGGCGCCACAGAGATTTGCATCTTTTTTTACTGTTGCCCCTCCCTCTCTTCTTCTCTTCTCCTCTGCGTCCCCTGCTTCACTCCCACAATCCTCCCTGCTTGTGGCGGCACTGCATGAAGTGGATATTACCCCACCCTGCTGCTATGATATTGATCAGCCTCCTCCCTCCCTTTCTCTCTCCTCTCTTCATAGCCCACTGCATTGATTCCACCTCTCCCTCTGAGCCCACCAGCTAGCAGTGATTAAACACGCTGCACACACACACACACACACACACACACACTAGTCTTTGGTAGGGGTGTGTGGATGTGTAGCCTTGCTTTACTTTAAAGGCTATAAAGCTCAGCGGCTGCTGCACCAGCCCTGTGAAAACACTGCTTCTTTTCATTCAAGGCAGCCAATGACTGCAAGCTTCGCATGACGTATTACCATCGTAAATATTTTTGTTATAGCATGTTAGCATAGCACTTCAGCAGGCTGGCATACAGTCGGCTGTGCTCTGGTGGGTTTTGTCAGGCTGGTGGTAAAGGTGGCTCTGGTAGGGCTTGACAGGTGGGCTCCAGACACCTTGTGATTCTGTGCAGAAGCCCACAGCGCTGATACACACTCCTTATAAGGGCCTGCGGTGCTCACAAGCACTAGACGAGCAGCTAGCCCACTAAAGCCAGAGCAGTTATATGAAACAGCAGAGAGAGGATGTCAGTGCTACATAAACAATAGACTTTTTCAAAAAAGAGCCAAAATCAGCTGTGTACAGTTGTAGGAAATCTGAGGTTGGAAATTTAAAATAAATGATCTCTTAGGCCGCAGCCGTCAATTTCCACACCGAAAGCTGAGTTTGGCTAAAAAGCGCTAGCAGCACCCATTTCCACATTAATAAGTTGAATACCTGACCTCTCCTGTTTACCAGAAGGGAGCAGCTCTGCTGACAATAGCTGGAGCGCTAAAGGTTTTGGATGGGGAGTTAACGAGGGCTCACACCCTCACTGCCATTTGGCATTTAAATGTCATTTTACTGCGCAGCAAACAGTTTGCACCTAATTATGGCCAGTTGATGCTTTGTCCCGAGTTAAGCAGGAGTCACAAACAGCCGTCCACACAAGAGCAGGGCCGTTATATTGACTCGCTTAAGAACCAATACCTCTGCCTTTAGGCTTAATGCTGAGGTGGACTGGATGTGAATGTTGATATAAAAAAAAGGGCTCTACACCATGTAAAATGTTAACAGCCCAAACAAAGGCGAGGGGTGAGAGCAAGGACAGTGTGAGGGTGATCAATAGGAGTAATCAATATTCTCCCTCTGTACCTTTCACTGTTTGAATTAGTATTTGTATTGCACTGCAATATAACCTCTCAAAGGCTCAAAGTGACTTTATTTCAGTTGTGTGATAAGATAAACAGAAAGTCTTAAATGAACCTACATGAAACACTCAATTAGCAGCTTCAAAGAAGCTAAAGCAGTACTTTGACAGAGAAATAACATTATGTCTCATTACCACTCAGAGTAAGCCCATCTGAAAGACCCTCTAACGATCCAGGGAGACATCTTTAAAAGATGATGTTTTGGGCCAAAAAGTACTTCACGAGACAGTCGGCCATCTGTTAACAGCGCGCTCCATCAGTCGCCTACAGGTCCTGTCACAAGTCTACAGCTAGAGGAGTGTAAGCACAAGTTCCACTGCGGCATACACGATGAAGAAAAGGGCTGTGCGTTTTGAGTAAATGTGTGTGTCTTGGCTCTGCAGGGAGGAGAGGACGAGAGGTCACCGTCTATACTGGGAGCACACCTACACAGACGGGGGTCTCAATCACTTCCAACACCCCTCCGCCTGCTGATGGAGTCAGCCTCTCACACTCATCCGTAACTCCATTACCAAATCCGACATTAAATCATTCCATTTCACCTGGAGAAGAGAGGGTGAAGGTAGGAGACGGTGAGAGTTGTTTTTTTTGGGGTTTTTTTTCCCACACTGTCCTTCCCAGCCGATGTGTGAACCGATACGGACATGCCCACGTGCTGGGCAACCATCAGCAATGGGCCCAAATCAGCCCCACCGTCCCACAATGCCTCGAGGCACAAGATGCATCACCGGGGCCAGACAGTAGAGGAGAGGAAGAACGGAGAAGTCGAAGAGAAATAATGTGGAAGAAGGTGAAGAATGCCGTAAGATATGAAAAGAGCAAATGATGGGAGCCTATAAAAGAGTTATTCACCCTCAAATGGGGAGGGCATTATGGCGATCTATAAATGGGCTGTTAAACTCAATAGCCCAAGGTTAGCTTGTCGTGATGCTGCAGTGAAAGTCTATATAGCGGACTGTGATAGTCTTCCATAAACACTCAGCCAGTACCATCTGGAATAAAAAAAAAAAAAAGAAGCTCTGACTATTTCAATTAACTCTAGAGCGAGTAAGAAGATGAAATTACGCAGCACATCTCACAAAGCTCCAAATATAGATGGCCTTGCACGGCAGCGGCTTGCCTTAACAACAGTAGGTCAAAGGGATAGAGGAGAAGCCACTGGATAAAAAAACATGGGGATTTGACAACTGTATTAAAAAAAAGGGACTTAGGGGAGGTCTGTATTTTCTTAATCATTTCATTAAGATAGTGCTTAGGCTAATTTAACAGTAGGCTTAATAACGCAGACTTTCCTCCCTCTGCTCTGTGCACAAGTGTTAACTGCCTGCTCCAACAAAGGCGGCTCTGTTCACAAACACAACACTGCCAAACTGTTAAGTACATTCCTATAAAGAGAAGAACAAAGAGCGTTTGAGCGTGGCGGGAGCAGAAATGAATACAGCTACTGAGGGGATAGCACAGCTCAGCCCTTTGATGCCAGGAAATGTCTTTACTATCACAGATAGTGTTTATGCTGCTTCATAGTGTACTGTTTAAGTTTGAGGCAACAATAAGAAATCAACTGGTAGTAGCATGAAATCTCCGTGGAGACGGCGAGAGAAAGAATTGGGGCTGAGAGGGACGGAGATGGGGGGTTGAGGTATGTGCAGACGACTTGGGGAGACGGGAGAGCATTTTGAGGTTTGGAGTGAATGGTTTTGTGGTGAGCACAACTGGGGACTTGGGCGTTACACAACGCAAGAATAATGAAGTGTGTAATGTTTTTGTGTGTGGTTTAAAGTCCCGAAAATGCACAAACACCTAGGCGCAGAATAAACGAAGTGTGTGTGTGTGTGTGTGTGTGTGTGTGCGTGTGTGGTGAAGCGTCTCCAAGCCCTCCCAGCTGTGGTTCCCTCGGCCCATGTGATCCATCGGCGGTGACAGACAGGCAAACACAATTTAGACTGGCCCATCAAAGCACGCGCAACACCAGTCACAGCCTCTGCAGGCGGAAATGTGACGCCCCGAACGGAAAGCACACACACAATCCTCCTCGTGTCTAAATTTGTCATTGATAAAAATCTAGAAAACCTGTCTGTCCTCCTTTTCAAATTTTACATATTTGTACTGCAGTAACAGAGATACCTTTTGTACTGCGTAAGGCGAGGCTGCGCTGAGTAAATCTTTGGGGCGATTGGTGCATTTTATGGTTCAGAGGATTTTACAAATCTAAAAAAAGAATCCTGATTTAACAGTTAAAGCCAGAATTGTGAGCCCTTCAAGTCTCCCATTCCTCAGCTGTGAGGCCCCTCCAGTGTCTAAATCCTGATTACATGACTGATAAGACTCTCGGGCTTTGGTTCCTAGGTTTAGGAGAGGGGTTTTCTTGTGCGTATACACTGACTGGACGGCATTGTGCGAGAGCAATGGCACATGAGAGCTCTTAAACAGAGTGACATTCCCCTTTCACGGTCAAAGCATGAGCATGTGTGAGCCAGTTGCGTTGCATTACTTCAACAAGCGGTTCAAAGATGGAGAACAGATAAAGCCAGCGGTGAGTCAAGCTGCGGTGCGTGCACAGAGTCAGACGGTGAGCGTGAGATCGCGGCGCTGCTGCTGGAGGTGGCAGCCTGTGGTGATGTTGCTGTTGTTTTAAGGGCTGTGCGAGGCAGCGGGCTCCGAGGTACAAAGTGTCGACATTCCTCAGACCTCACAGCCATCCCTGAAATGTCCTCCTCTCGTGTCTGCTCCTCTCTCTGCCCGATGCCCTTGCCCTTCTTCCCTTCCTCCCTTCCTCCCTGTGCTCTCTTTCTCCCTCGACCGGTGAGAGTTAATTTGCACCATGTGTTCTTTAACGGAGAAAGAGGGGCCCTGGTAGAAGCGTGTGAACTCGATACCACTGTAAATCTCCACTTCCACAGCGGTACCCTCCCCCCTCCTGCCCCTCCCCCTTCTCCTCTCTCATTCTTTTTTTTTATTGGCATGTCACACATTGGACAAGGTGGAAATTACACTGAGCTGAGCTGCGAACCAGTGGCAAAGCACGCCAGATACCCACTTAAGCTGAGAGAGCGGGGAATATTGAAGGGTGGAAAGCAGGGAAATAACAGCAGGAGGGAAGTGGAAATGTTAAGCGGGAGAGGACGAGGAGGTGGGGTAAAATTAGCCGTCCATTTTCAAAGCAGAGGCCAATCCAATTAAAGCTCGACCAATCCACGCAAATGTGTTTAGTGTCTGGTTACTACACTCGGTGCTGGGTGGCCTGGCACAGACGCTGCTCTGCATGCAATACTCACATGCATACTAGAGATGCACTGATTGCAATTTTCTCTTAATTCTGACCTGCCCATTGTGATTTGTGATGATTCCAATGTATTTTCTAAGAACTATAAATTTGACCTAGAGTGGCTATTTGCATAAAAACACATAATTTCAATGATTAGGAAATAAACTATTGTATTTTTACTTAATTACTTGTTTGAGTAAAAAAAAAAGAAATAATCTTAGCATTGGTAGTTGTATGATGTGTATTATAAGCTACTTAGAGCTAGTGTTAAGAAATTAAACAGGTCATTCTGTGACATCCTTAAAACAACTATATTTACTTAAGTTTCTCACAAACATTATTTGACAAGATTACATCTGGACACGTCTTGATAGTGTTATGAATTAACGTAGCTCTGTTATGAGCAGGACTGTGCTCGGGAGAGACTCCGTGCTGCTGGCGGAGGATCTGGTCACTGTGATTACTCTGGGCTGCAAGCATGGGAACGAATTACAACATAATAAATGTCTGATTAAGTTAGTTGTTCCACAAGTTTTTAAGGTTGTTCTTCCAGTGCTTATTTTGGGCTCGCAGCTGTGACTAATTGCAAGCCGAAGAACCACACTGACGACATGTTGTGTGTGCGTGTGTGTGTGCGTGTTGCTTTGACGTTACTGTCTGTGTGCCGACGAGAGCTGCACTACAGAAATTACGTCACCAAAAGGTACAGGCCAACAAACTTTAGGCCCATCGATCGTTCTCACAAATGTGGACGCATATGCAGACTGACACACACACACACACACACACACACACACACACACACACACACACACACACACAGGGAGGGAGAGAACCACCTTCTCTTTACATGCGTCAGTCAGTAAGAGACACAGATCCCAGTCAGATATACACCTGCTATAAAAAGGCTTTTCTCTCATAGCAGATTGTGTCTGCTGCTGTCGCGTCTTAAGGCGCATTGCGTTGCGGCCATCGGGCTTGAGCCCCGGTAAGCCTGTGCATTAAAATAGTGAGAGGAGAGACGATGACGACTACAACTCAAGATGTAGAATGTTCCTCAAACTTCTGGTCAATATTTCCCAATATTGTATTTTACTTTCCCATAATTGTTTGAGAGACTTCAGAGGATTTCCTTTTTTTTTTTTTTTTTTTTTTTTTTTTACAAAATGTGATATAATCACATCACACAAATTACAGCAGCAGCCCATACAAACGAATTTGCGTACATGTAGGGCTATAAATAAATACATAAATATACTGTGATCTCCTCCGCTTAGTTTCAGAAATCCAGGACAACACACACACACACACAAGTGCACACACACACAAGTGCACACACACACAAGTGCACACACACACAAGTGCACACACACACACACACACACAAAAAATGTGTTGAAGGGGCTCATGTGCAATTCTATTGTATCTACCGTGGAAACCATCTAGCTCCAGTGATTGTTAGACACTATGAGCATTTGCGTACTTCAAAGGACCTTTCAACCTCTAATTTAGTGTGCAACCCCCTATGGAGGAGTTGCCGGTTTTCGTTTCAAAGAAAGACCTGGTCAGGTAATTTAAAAGCCCCTGTCATTATTTTTCATATACAACGACCAGGTTGGGAGTCCTGAGGTTTTGAGACCTTCAAATATACCTTCTTTTCTTGACATCTTTGTTTTCCCACTTTCTCATCAACGCCGGTGCCAAGGAAGATAGCACTGCCCGTTTGTTCTACTGCTTTAAAGATAAAATGTTATGCTCCACGCCGGAGCGCAGCGAATTTGCTTCAGATGTTAGTGAAGACATCAGAGGAGACATTTTCACTTGTGATGTGTCAGAATAAAAAAGCAAAAGTGTCTGAGGAGCCGCTGAATATTTCAACAACTCAGCAACAAGGGGTGGGAATTAGCACTTGGATATATATGCAAGGCCCAAATGTCATCTGTCACTGAAAAATGACTTGACAAATTTGCATGTATCTGTGTGCGTGTGTGCGCGCGTGTGTGTGTGTGTGTGTGTGTGTGTGTGTGTGTGTGTGTGTGTGTGTGTGTGAGTGAGAGAGAGAGAGATGCATCCAAGCCGGTGAAAGTAAACTCAACTAAGGAAAGTCCAAGGGGGAAGAGTGGGCAAAAGGCTTCTTCTGCTGAATAATTTAGCAGTAGTGGGTCAAAGAGGTGGCTATTGATTGAGCTTTTAAAGAGTCTTATGAAAATGCTATGGCCGCTAGCCTGGCCCTTCAGCCCGACCAACCCCCCCTCTATCCAGAGGCTGCACCCTCTAAGTCTGGGAAGGTAATCAGCACTCATAAAAACACACACACACAAAACCCCATTTTGATTTCAGTCTGTCTCTACTTCCCTCCCCTCCCATCTTCTATCCGAGAGAAAGAGACCATCCTATTGGCTGAGCAAATAGTTTCCATAGCAGCATTTAGCTAATGCACAGGGAGGGCAGTGAGGGTGAGAGAGAAAAGTGTTATCTGTCCAAAAAGATGAAAAGAGGGGGATACGGGGGAGAATAGAGGCGAGGAGCCGGGGGGAGGGTTGGGTGGATTTGGTTTTATACCCACAAGCGGAGCTGAATACAGCCTCCTGCGCTCACCGACTCTGAACTATGCTGTTATCTCAACCTTGCCATTTGTATTGCTTTATTTATTCCTCACTGCGCTCTCGTGGACAATCAATCATACCTGCCTCCCCAAAGAGAGACAGAGCTGTGTAGCTGTTTGAGAGATGCGCGCCTGTATCCATCTGATTCGAGAAATGCACAGAGCTTGCAAACTGACACCAGAGAAGGACTAGCACTTGTCAGTCTCGCAGATTGTGTCCGCTGAAGAACATACTTGCATAGAAACAGCAGCTGCTGCAGCTAGTGGCCCCAACACCTCGGCTAAATGACCTAATGTTACCACAAAGAATGGCATTAATAGCTTTACCTCAACGAAATGTCGAGTGTGCTGTGGCAGTAAAAAAAAAAAAAAAAGGGAGGGAATGGGAGGGGGTGCATACCGGCTCACCGAGGAGCATTAATCAACACGGTCATAATAGGGAAAGTCACCTGATACTGGCGAAGCAGCAGTAAAACATCTTTTACTCACAGTGTCTGCTCACAACCAACTGTGAGGGGAGGAGAGCGAGGGGGCTATTTGTCAAATAAATGGAGGTAATCTGAACATGATTTGGTTTGTTCAGATAGAATAAAATGATTCCACTCCTCGAGTTAACCTGCTCCCGCCGACCACAGTTAGGAAGTACAAAATCAGCAACAATTTTCTGATCTGTTTTCCCTTTGTAGGTGAGTGACAAAGAACAGCCATTCAGGGTTTAGTAGCTGTTATGCTGTGGCTCTATTGCTTTAAGGCAGCTACTCAATGGGGAACATTGCAGGCAGAACGCTTCAATCAAACAGCTTGCAGCAGGCTCGGCTGGCCGGCCATGTCCATAGATGCCCTTGTCAAGGCTGCTTCCTCACAGAAAGCAGACACTTAAGACAGCGCCGCACACAATCGTGAGAGGCTGCACCTCCACATGTTCACGGCTGTACCAGATCGCTTAAAGCAGCTGAGTGGACCGTGGAATGAAAGGAAGAGCCGAGGATCACACACACACACGCACACACACACACACACACACACACACACACACACAAAATTGCCCCTAATGAGGGTAGCGCCCCTCTCTCAAGAGATGGCAGCGGCTGCTGCTCTACTCGATAAATATTAACAAGAAGTGCGACTGATGGCGGTGCTCACTGATCCATAATTGCATTTCAAAATGTTCAATGGGGGCGGGGTGGAGGGTGGTTGTGAAGGGAGAAATGGAAAGATAAAAAGAGGGAGCTCAGCCTTCTAGGTAGTGACAAGAGACAAGTGATGCCTGTCTAGTCAACCCTCTACTCTCATCCCGATGGCTCAGCACCAATGAGAGACGTTTTGGTGAAAGAAACGCACAGGTTGTGCATTACAAGCTGACATTTCTTCTTTCATCGACTCGCCGCTGCATGCATCACAGCGCACATTGTGACTGCAGCTTTACATAAAGGGAGAGCTCTGGGGAAGGATCAGAAGGATGGCAGAGAACTCCACTTACCAATGCCACATTGTACATTAAGTGGTGTGTTTTGCATTGATCTGAATGAGCACAGAAAAGCTAGCTGCAAGCTAATTAGCTAGTGGATCTCATTGTTAAGCTAATTCTCAGCACTTTGGATTCCATTAGGACTGTACTCCGGGTCCACAGGAAACCTAATAACTGCTCATGTTGAGCATCCATATTTATGCACATATATTTGCATCTTTATCAACATTTTTAATTATGGGCTTTGAATAGGAGGCATTTTAAAAGGGTTGTATGATAAGCATCAGCTAAAGGCATCAAGAAGCAGTTGTCTGGGACACAAATAACATTTGGTGTGTGTGTGTGTGTGTGTTGTGTAGACGTACACATGTTTACATGACTACAGGGAAAGCTATGCCAGTATATCCGTCCAACACAAACATGCATTATAATACACAAGGAATTAAACATGGACAGTGAATATGATCTGGTTATTGTGATCTTTTAAGGAAAGCCCATCAAGTTAAACATGTAGGTTTATAACATTACATGGACTGCATGGGATTTTAATCTTGCACCATTTTTTGTAATCTGGATTGTATTTAAATAAATACAAAAAGATAAATAATTAATTTTTTCCAGATTTGTGCATAATTAAAACATAACTGCAAATTCTATTATAGTCCTAAAAATATTTGAGCCGGGTTGCAATGTTCAGTGAAAATGTAGAAAACTGGTTTCAAATCATTAATTTCCGAGCTCTCTGCTAATTAAGTGTTTTGGATTTTCCATTAATCGGTTCAACAAGTTTAAAAACATAAATGAAGTGATATCTTTTCACAAAAACACCAGAAAAGTTCACCTGTCACACGGAGATTGTGTCTAATAGTTTCTGAATGTAGCTAAGTGTACACGGCTGGGTGAGCATCTGGGATGCATGTAACAAACATTAATTGCAGCCAGAATTCATTTTTTAACAAATAAATGCAGCTGACACTTTTCTTTTAGGAAGCTTATTTATGATTTTTGCGTAAATTTGAAAGTTCCCAGTTAAGAGAGTTAATATGAGCCCAAACAAACATACTCCATCAGAGCATGTTTTCAAGTGCGAATGCAAAACCCATCACAGATTTGCTTTTACACGTTTCACAGAGCAAACGGAGCACGCTGAACCTTGAGATGGTTATTACCTGACACTGTGATTTTAAACGGATGCCAATATGAGGGACACAAAATGATAACCACTGGATACACACATACACACATACACACACACACACACACACACACACACACGCTACTGATTATATGACAAAGAAAATCCCTCATCCTTTTAAGCTGATCAGGCCTGCAACATATGAGCTGGACTCCTGGCACGATAATTGCATTGTACATGGCATCTAATTAAATGTCCATAAGCAGGGAGATCCAGAGGTGTGTGTATGTGTGTGTGTGTGTGTGTGTGTGTGTGTGTGTGTGTGTGTGTGTGTTGGCGTACTGGGCTCCTCAATCCTGTGTTCCCAGAGGGAGAAAACGCCGCAATCACTCCATTAGCGAAAGGGGGAGCGAGACGGGGATGCTGGGAGAAAGCAGAGGGAGTAAGAGAGAGGGATGTGTGGAAGGGAGGGAGGGAGGGAGGGAGGACGGAACACAGCTGACTTGGCCAATAACAGCAAATGAGGTTAGATACAAGCAGAGAGGGAGGCAGGGGGGGGGGTCAATGAGCGTCGAGGACATGGACACAATGACTAGAACATGGGATGGGAGGAGCGAGGGAGGTGAGTGACAGCAGATAAAGAGGAGTGGGGATGAGTGGGGGATGAAGTGGAGAAGCAGACAGATGAGAGTGAGAGGGAGAGAAATGGAGACGGAGGAGACAATCTAGGGAAGAAAAGCAGGATGGATTGGTGAAGCCAGGGTCAATGGGCAGATATGGCTGCAGATTGTCCAGTGCTCAGTCCCTGTCAGGTGGCTTATTGGTTCTCCTCTCAAAACAACAGGCAGCTCGCACAGTGTGTAGTGTTGATGCAGATATATATATATATATATATTTTTATATGTATGTTCATCACATAAGTTGCACGTCAACATAATGACAAACATACCATGTATACACAAGCTCTCTCTCACACACACATCACAAGTTCTCACACACACACACACACACGCACGCGCACGTGTCAATGGTCGGCAGGCTCACTGCATTACTCTCATCAAATATAGATTGTAAACAAATTACAAGGTCATGGCACTGGGTGTAAACTGAAACTAGCCCTTGTGGGAAAACACACTGGAGGATTGTTGGCGTGTAATTGACCTAATTGATCACATCAGAAGGAAGAAAAGACAGAATATTCTTAAATACTCCGTAAAACACATTTTGTTGACTAGTTTTTTCTGCATTTGGTGCAATAGCTGCAATTTTAGTCCCTAATTCACTTACATTTACCTTTGATGTTGAATTGTTCTATCAAATACAGTATTTATTATATAGCTTTATGCATCTTGCCTTGTGAGTTTTGTAAATAATTTTAATTAATGTTGTTACATGTTTATTAGTAATTAACTGGCTGCATTTTAATGTTTTCCTTCCACCCCTGATTTTGTTTAATACCTCTAACGGTTAAAATGGCCTCCTACTGGTCACCTCTGTATCTAGGCAGACATTTTAGGGGGAGGGTAGGAGACTGAAATCTATACGACTGGATCAATATGTCACCAAGGTTACAGTGGCCACTATTGTTGAGTAAACAAACTAGGGGAACTAAATATTCAAATTGACCCCAATAATGCTGCAGAATGGATTTCTTTTTTTTTTTTGTTGCATGGCTTATTAATGAATGACTGCGCTGCGTGTACAGAAGCATCAAGGAAGCACACATACATGCAACATGACTACTCACAGAATCACAGTGAGAAAAAAAAAAAAAGAAGATATAGAGACACGGAGAGGCAGACTTCAATTCTTGTTCTTCCTCACGCGGGAAAGATTGATAGCTGCATTCAGGATTTCTATACACCGCTAATTGGATTCACAGGTCATTAGATAAAGTACACGAGTGAGACGGTTACAACCTAAAGACTGAGGCCGGAGAGAGAGAGAGAGAGAGAGAGAGAGAGAGAGAGAGAGAGAGAGAGAGAGAGAGAGAGAGACACAGGAAAAAGAAGAAGTGTGCGAGACGAGCAGTATTGATGAGGCTGTTTGGTTCAGGACCAATGAAATGTCCTCCCCCTCTGCTGCGCCTCCAAAGCCCCGTTCCCCCACACAGAAGGGGGTTGATCGATAATTTGTGCGGCAAGAAAAAGTGGGGGTCGGAGACAAGAGGCCAGGAGGGATGAGAGGATAGGAAATAAAGAGAACGAGTTGATGTCTGATGCGTGGTGCACTTACATGGCTCTCAAGTCGTTTCTCCTTTTCAATATATTGTGGCAGGAGAAGGACATGAGGCTACACAAAAGAGCAAAATATGTGGTCGAAATCTGAAACAAGTCTGTGCCCTAGTTCTGAGAGCAGGGTAGACGGTACTTCATACCAATGTGTGCAATTAAAACCTAAATCAGATATCACCCTAAAAGAGGATTTAGTGCTGGTCTAGTAAAAAGAGACCACAGTGCCGATCCTTAGTGATTTGTAGCCCAGCGACAAAGTGAGCTCGTTGAAAAAATGCTGTACTTGTTTAGAGAGGCAGCAGGGCTTGTTGTTTTAACATAGGAGGACAAGGGTACAGGCTGCTCAAACACATACAGGCATGCAGATGGCTGTTCATTAATTACAGATGGATTGGGGGGGAGGAGGGGGGAGAGAGAGAGTGTAACAGAGAGCGAGAAAGAGTGAAAAGAGAGAGAGGGGTCAGCTAATGGAGCCAGTATTCTCTCTCCCTCCCTGGACAATTACCTCTGTCTGCCCCAGACCTCTTCTGGCACTCTTAATCAAGGTGCAGGTGCGTGGGTTTTTGTGTCAATGTGTGTGTGTGTGTGTGTGTGTGTGTGCACGAGGAGGGGTTCCTGCCGTCCTCAGCACTCTCTAGCAGCAATCCGATTACAGCCCTGCTGCTGTGGGGCCTGGCAGTCCTCCCCTCTGCAAGGCCTCCAGCTCACCTTAAAACCCCTTCTTCACACAACAACTGCCCTTCACACACAAAAGTATTCACACATGAAACTTAAGTGCCAACACACCCACCTCAAATGCATACACGCACACATATATTTACATACACACACACACACACACACACACACACACACACACACACACTAGTCCACCTTTTCCAGAAGTGTTGTGGGTGGCCTCTAAGCTGACCTCACATCATCACCCTAGCTGTTGGCAGCCATTACTTTGGCCCCCTGGGGCCTGGCCGCCCCTCACCGAGCCTTCTGCACTCTGCTTAGACAACCAATCTGTTAAAAGACAGGCAAAGCTCGCTCCAGCAGGGTCAGGTGCCGCTTCATTTGGCATCATAGACCCATCACTTACATATTCCAGTAGCCTTTACACATTAAATGCACATTATTGCAAACCTGCCCCAAAATGTGTTCCGGGCTCCATATATTGTCCTTGTATATGTCCTTTTGGTGCAACGTACTTGGCAGATAAACAAGTCTGATCTGGCAGATGAAAACCTGACAAAGGACCAATTAAAAACAATTGATGTCAGGCCCCAGCAGCAGGTCTGCATCTGGGGAACTTTGACCAAAAGAAACACTTGTTTGGTGGCAAGGCAAAATCTCACATGGAGCCAACCATTATGACTTGAAATGTAAAAAATACATCTAGTTTGATAATGCAGCACTTTAAGATCATATATTGAGCTAAAAAAAAAAGAAAAGGTAAGACATTCATGATTTCTGAAGCTGTTCAATGTGTGATTAGAGTAGACTACAGTGTAGAAAATTATATAACTGCATTACTTAAACCATAAAGTAAAACCCTTTTTACTCAACATGAACAAAGACAGATCTGTCAGAACACACACACACACATGCACACACACATGCACGCACACACATGCACGCACACATGCACGCACACTGCAGTGTGGGAATGTCTGTGTGTGATCCATTTTAGGTGTCCTATTGCAGAGAAAACAAGCGCCACTTCACTAAACTGACGGAGCCTGATGAATCAGCCTTTCTCAATGGCAAATTAAAAACTAATTTCTTTCTTTATTCCGCAAAAGAGGCAATTTGGCCACATTAGGCTGTAAAAAAATCAATTGAAAACTGGTGATGGTCTCCTTCATTAAATCAATTAAGGGCATCGACAAACATCTTTATTCCCATTACGAGCATTATTACACTGCCAGTGCATCGCAAAGGTGGTTAATATTCAAGCCTGATTCTCACAGGGATCTTTTTCCCACATTACTCTTTAAAAACAAACTTCCTGGTACAAACTGATTATGTATCGTATTTCACATTGATTTGTAGTCTGTCCTCATTAGACTACCACAGTATAAGAAAAAACGTGCAACTCTCCACCCTGCGACACGGGGCGGGTGAGCCGATTAGTGCTGAACCTCGGGCCAGCGTGAGGACACCAGGAGACAAAACAGGACGGACAGGAAGTGAAAATGTACTCACCAGCTTGAAATCCTGAATGCTACAAATGAAGTAGGGAGTGTTGGGCCGCCGACTTTCAATGTACACACAATCTGCAAGTGAGAGAAAAGAAAAAAGAAATGTGAGTTTGAAAGAAGATGTTCACTCTTCCCAAAGCTTTCATGTTTTATGCAGACAGACTCAGTAATATATTATTTTGGGTGCTGTTACCTCTGCTGAAAAGACATTTTTCTCCTTGAATCAAATTCAATTGGAATGCGAGTAATAGGATTAAGGACTTTTGGAGCGCTACAAGGTTGCCTTTCCAAAGCAAACATTACGCCCAAGGGGAATTATGTTATTGTTCCACTCCATTTATACACCAGTGAGTAATACTGGCTTTAACCCCATTCCACCCCACGAGTCATCAGTGCAACTCGTTCCTACAAAAATGACAACTTCTGTCATTGCACTGATATATGCCCAGTTAACTGTGTGTTAGCACAGTGGTGGAAACAATACAAAATGCACCTTCTTTCCTCTCATGTTTTAAAAATGTTGCCAAATTACATAACCCTCGAGTGTTGGACGCAGCCCCCTCACATTGTGTGTGAGGAGGTGGCCCTGGCCGGCTGTGCTGTTAAATTGAATGTGACTGGTGGTATGGCCAGGTCGTGAACCCTCATCTCCTTAACAAAAACATTCACGCTGCAGAGGACAAAAACACACAGCCACTTCTGTGGAGAAGAGGAGGAGGAGGAGGAGGAGGAGGAGGCGGGGGACATGGCTAATGGTTACGGCTAAGCCTGGCACAGTACTTTCCAGAAACAGCCAAGGGTTAGAATTATTAGAGAAAAAGAGATTTGAATCCACAAAAGAAAATAATTTGCATAATAGTCTCCCATTCACCTTGTGCTTTTAGCTGAAACGCAAAAACAGGAGTGTGATCAAACAGAGAAAAAAAATACATAGTTATTTGGGTTTAAATAACAACCAGTAAAAGACAGTTCTTGCTTGCTCGACGGGCAAAGCAATCAAAAGCCACTGACACTTAATTGATTGAAAAAATACATCACACACTGAAAATTGACCTTCTGTTCAAATGGAAGCAACGCAACAAGCTATCCGACTGCTCCCAAGGCTGGTCTCGCCTGCCATTTGGTGCAACGGAGCGTGGCACTCATGCTTACATTAACACACGGGCCATGAAGACGGACAATGTCTTGCAGCTCTGTAAGCTTTGATTCAAGAAGGTGAGACGTGAGACCAGCAACGCAAGCGGCCGGTGATCATTTCACCAGAACTAATGCTGAGCCGCTCCTCGCAGAAGGACTAAGCCACACTTTCCCAAACAAAAGATGAGCGGCTAGCTTTTTTTTTTTTTTTTCTTTTTTTCAGTGACTGATGGCACCATCATCTGTTATTTATTTGTTTGTGTCAACAGAGTTATCGATCTGGCTGTGGTTTATCTTACCGCTTACAGAGCAAAAGAGGGGTGGCAAAGATATTAAATGGCTCTGACACCCAAGATACCATTTGTAGAGGCGCTGGTGTGTACGAGTGCGACTGTGACATCATGGGCTTTGTTTTTTTTTAAGAGGCTCTCTGTGTGTCTGTGTGTGTGTGTGTGTGTGTGTGTGTGTGTGTAACCCCAGGGTGGGCTTGTTATCTGCTGTGGGCTGAATGAGCTGTTCTAAAGGGGGGGGGCGGGGGGGTTTATCGCCCTCGCTGGCTCTGAGTGACGCATTATATCTCTCACTACTGCCCTCTTCTCGCTTTTCCCCGCTCCCTCCTTTTCTCCCTCCTCTACACCATCCCTGGAAGTCATTTACAAGATAACATGAATGAAAATATCCATCAGTGCTATTGTGTGATCTGTGAGCAACACAGTGTGTGTTGAGAGACAGAGAAGCGGGGGGAGGTGGAGGGAGCGGGAGGGAGGGAGTGGGGGGAGGGCCGAGAACAAAAGAGACTAATCTGAATGAGATGACATGTTTCGGAGGAGTCAAATCGGGGGAATTAGGGTTTAGTGTCCCTTCACCTCGTCGGCACATTCATTTAGAGGGGCCAGATATCCGTGTCTGCACCCCAGAGCACATCAACAGGCATACAGAACAGACAGCAAGAGTGAAAAAGATAGGCGGTGGGGAGAAAAAAAAGAGACAGGGATCTAGTTTAATCATTTGCAGACAGCAAGCGAGTCTATTCTTCGAACGTCAAAAGCACATTTTGAATTCATCCTGGGCACTAAAAGTTGACTACCTCAAGGGCATTCCTCTGAGAGCGACTATAATACGACTCTCAATGAATGTGAAAGTTAAAACCCAGTTAATGCTTCAGACTCTTCCGTTTGAACGGAAAAGGAGGCAACGGCGCTCGGGGAGGTTGGGTGGTTTGGGGGGGGGGGGGGTCGTCCAAGCGGGCCACGCGGTTCCTCCGGGGTCCGCCTGGCTTGTTAAACATTCCTGCCATTTTGTGCATTTGGAAGTGGATCTCCTCGCTCAAGTGGGGAAGTGAAAAGGGGAGGGACGAGAGGTTTAGCTGTGGCGGGGGTCTGTGTGGGGGGATGGGCAGTTTTCTTAGGGTTGAAGTGTGTGCTCGCTGGATGGATGTAGCCTTCGCTGTAGGAGGGAGAACCACAGCAGGGCCTTTGTAGTCGAGTGCTCTCACTCCCTTTGCAGCTGTTAAGTTTAACTTCTCCTACTCGCCTCCACCCTACAATCCACTGCCGACCGCCACGCCACCCAGAAAGATAGAGAGCGGGAGAAAGTTCAATGCTTTTGACGCTGGGAGATAATCATGAGGATACTGAGCACAGTTCCTCAGGCCTGAGCACCTCGCTGAAACCCGATCCTGGCACTCACCGGTTTCTCCAATTACATTGTCACTGCCGAGTTTAAGCGACGTAGTATTCATTGTTATATCCTCATGGCGCGTAACACACACACACACACACACACACGCACACACACACACACACGCACGCACACACAGAGCAATTTACTCAGCTGTAGCTCATTGTTCAGCCAGCCATTCTCTAATGGCTGCCAAGCATGTCTAATCTAAAACACACCTAGCCTCAGCAAAAGAGCCGTGTCCTTCTCTCCCTGTATCAAGCAAATAAGATGCTATTTAATTTGCTGCAGCATTTCAGCAGAGGGGAGGGGGAGTTCTTAGATAACATCAGCATGGCTTTCTTTTACGAGCCGCCAAACAATGGAAAAGTCACAATGTGAACACAGTCATATATGCCAATGTTTTGTAAACAGTGATGGGGGTGTGGAAAGGGGGGGGGCTGTGGAATGAGATCAGCTAAATACAGCAAGAATATGAGCACATTTTAGGACACAAGCAGGCTTATTAAATCAAGAGGAGCATTTGTCTGAAGCCGTGCTTGCAGGTGGTAAGTGTTAGCCATGAGGCAGGACGCACCTGCATTGTTAAAAGGGGTGCTCGGCTCAAACGGGGCAGAGCACAAATGCGCAAACGTACACCGGCACACACACACACACACACACACACACACACACACACAGCAGAGTAGTGCACAGCTTTAGCAAAGCTACCCCCCTTGAGTGTACTGATCCTAAAATTAAATAGCACAAGGAATGCAATAATGGAACCACAGGGGTGTGAGGGGACTAGAGGGCCAAGAGAGACACAGAGCTCGGGAGAAAGAGGGAAACCGGTGTCATTACTGATCCTGCCCAGACCGCAGAGCCTCTGCAAGGAAGACCAGCTGATGACCAAGAACCGCCTTGTGCCACTTCCTGCTGGGTCAAGGCCTGGAGTAACACAGACACTTTGATTCTTCCCCCAACTTTCCTTCCTCCATCGTCATCCACAAGCCCAATAACTCTCCCTTCTTCTCACTGGAAAAGCAGTGGGAAATACCTGGCAAGCGATACCATCAGCTCTCTACAATAGGGCAGGCCTACAGCTGACTGAGCTCCTAGGGGAGAACAGAGGCTCTTTGACAACCCCCCCTCCTCCTCTTCTCCTCCTCTCCCTCTCGGCTAGCCCACGCTTTCTCATTTAGCAGTCGGCAGGTGGTTGGATTTCACTAAAAAGCCCTTTTCCCAGAGTCTCTAGCGTGGGGAGAGATGGGCGAGCAGAGAGGGCTTTTTAAAAATAGATCTATTCAGTTAGCGACAGGCTACAGATTTACACTGCTATGTTTCAATACCAGATGACTCCAAGGGCTTGTCCCTCGTGTTGGCTTGACTGGAAACAGCAAACCGATCGCCAGCTAGTCTTTGTGGCGCAGAGGATGTGCGATGCTAATCGAGCTCCAGCCTCCGGTGTCTGCACTCTAGAATAACCAATCCAACACATACTGCACCACATTATACAGACTCCTCAAGAGGATCCGCACTGAAAACAGACCTCAGTTGAATGTTGTGTTCCTATAAAAAGGGCAATATGCTCTAGTCTGTATCAAATTCAAAATAAATAAAAGTAACGTCAAAAAGTTGGTTTATACAATATGTAGGAGGTACCTGACATTACATTACAACTAATTTTTTAAAGGCCCTGAATGAAGTTCAGGTCATTTTTCAAACTAGTACAACAATAGCTAAAGCACGGTTTGTACAGCTTAGTAAAATTCAAGCACTTTCAAGGTTCCTAATCCAAAAAAGTCAAGACTCTTGAAGCCTTTATCATCACATCTAAATTTGAACAAATAATCCAATTGTGAAAAATAAAGTTCACAGAATTAATTTATACCCACAGCAATCAATGTGGATTGACACTGTGTGTATTTTACCAGCTGTTCATATTAACGTTGATTCTTCTTCTTTGATTTTGATTCAATGTTTGCCAGTAAAAAGGCCTTTACCAACCGGGGGCGTGATGAAAAAATGACGTATTTGCAGGAAAGCATTTCACCTTTATGTATCAAAACTATTCAGACCGGCAGCAACGCAAATCCGCAGCAGTTGCAACACTTGTGCAATAAAACTTTAGTGCTCATGGCAACTCATTCAGTTCTTTTACTTCCTCATGTAGAGGGAGGGCTCTGAGTCGAGTGCTAGTCGACAGTGTGTAACAAACAAATATGACAACGTTGTTTCATTTCAAATACTGAAATGTTTTTTTGGTTTACGTGGGTGGTTGCGTCGATGAAACACCAGATAATGTTGAAAATCAAGTTCGAGCATATTGCTGAACTTTGAAAAAATAACGGTTAAAATGAAACATGTTCCAAGCTTTCAAGACTTTGTATGAACCCTGTACAGGATTGGAGTGTTAGAGCAGGTGGAAAAAAAAAAAAAAACTGTCAGCTTGTCAGCTGAGCCCCTACACTTGAAATCATATTTTACACTTGTTCTAAATTCACTTATATTAAACATAAGTATTATTGAGTTTAAAATGTATAACTGAAGTGAAATCGTGTTGTGTGACTGCCAACAGTTGGTCCAGAGTTTGAAGAAGAGAGGGAGGGCTGGTTATCCAGCTCTACATGTGTGTGTCAGACACACTCCTGCTGCACAGCTTACTGTGTGTGCACATGACAAACACACACACACACACACACACACACACACACACACACACACACACACACACACACACACACACACACACACACACACACACACACACACACTCCCCAGGGTTCTGTTGTGGCTGCGGCAAGAAGCGCCAGCTGTCCATATCAACAACTCCCCCAACACTCATACACACAAGGTGTTTTTCTCAGACTAGCCCTCAATCTCTCTGTATTATACACACAAACGTATCACCCTCTACAACGACATGATTGAATCTAATCATCATTGTCCTGAAACTCAGTGGGTTGGCCGTGGCAGCCATGTTGTGTGACATAAACCGAGGTAGAAGGGCAGAAGGAGTGGAGGGGGGGGGGGAGGCAGGTGGTTTCCATTAGCTCTCTCCATTTTAAACAGACCAGCCAGGCAGTCAGTTAGGAAGGAAGGAGACATGCTATGGCAGCCAGCCGCCTGCAGCTCCGAGCAGAGTCCTGCTGCAGTGAGGAGGAGGGATGAGCAATGTGGATGGTATTGTGTCTCTGTGTGTATTTGAGCGAGCCTGTGTGTTGAAGGAGTGTGCTTCTCAGAGATAGGAACCGGGTCTATGACTGTTAAAAGCATGCCTCATATGTGTTGGTGTGTGCATGTTATATGTGTAGAAGTACACTTGTGGGTGTGCAGAAATACTGGTTATCAGTGTCCTGTGCATGTGTGTGTGTGTGTGTGTGTGTGTACTGACAAGTTTTTTGTGCTTCTAGGGTGTCTCATATTGATCCCCCTATGGCGGTGTGTATAATCTCCAGAGAGAGGATCTATAATGTGGGGTGGGGTGGTGGACGAGTGTAGAGAACAGGCTCTGGAGGTGTCTGGCCAGGCCTGGGGAAAAGGTGAGATCTCAGCCACAGGACACGGATCGATTTGGCATGTCTGTTTGCACTGCATCAGGCTGTTCACCCCAGCAGCCGACTCTACCAATGGCCTGGGACAAAGTCCCCCGGCCAACGCCACAGACACACTCCTCCATCCTTTTTAAGTAGTAGCAGAGCTACAGTTAGCTGCAGGCCCACCTACTGGCCGATTGCACACCCATCCAATCGATGTGCACTAAGCCGCCTGAACCCATCTTCAAGGGATAGAAAGGCTGAGCAGAGAGATTGGGAGGTGGCTGCAGATTGGGAGTGTGCAGACGGTTTCAATACTGGCTTACCTGTTATGTCTTGTGTGATGACATAGGCCTGCATGTTTCTAGAGCTCCTAGTGTCAAAAGCAATCACAACAGTATTTGGGTTCACAATTTCTTTCTGATTCTGCACCGCTTACCATCAGCGAGTTCTTCTCTCTCCCCATGTCTGGGGCGGAGCAAATCCCTCTCCAGGGGTGGTTAGTTTTACATATTGTGTGTCACTAGACGGCTATAAAAGGATTTAACATTTAGTAAAGCATAATCCATTGCAGGCTTTGTGCCTGCCTAAGCTGCACGCATCAAATCTGATTGCAAGAAGGCTGCTACCAATGACCAAGCCGGAGGAGAGAAACACACACGCACACACACACACACACACACACACACACACACACACACACACACACACACACACACACACACGCACACGGCTTATCACTTGAACAATGAGCAGAGGAGACAGCAGGAGGTCAGTTGCTGAGGTGGAGGATCTTGTACATTGACAATAGGAGGTAAATTACAGACTAGTGTACTGGTGCTGGGGCCACCCACTACCCTATCTTGGCTCATCCCTCATCCCTCATCTAAACCAATCGAACGGCAGCAGTCTTTGTGGAGGGAGCAGGTTGTGACACTCGAGCCGCTCTGCTCTAGACCTGTCAAACTAATTGAAGGAGAAGACAGGAAACATAAATATTCCCCATCATCCAGACACTGGCTGTGCTGTGCACTCGGATGTGGAAATATAAATATTCGGCAGGGCTAATCCACTGAGACGGTCGACTTTGTTTATGTGCCTTTTGAATGTTTCATTGATGTGACTGACTGCTTCCGTCCCCTCCTCTCTCTCCCTCTCTCTACTCCCCCCTCCCTCTCCGCATGGTTAAGTATGAGACAAAGCGCTGGTACTCTCTCTATTAAACATGAAATGCGGCGCAAAAAATGCTTCAATGGAGTCTGTTGCTGAGAGTTAGAGAAACAGGAATAGAGAGTGAGCAACAACAAGACTTAAGTTACTGCTTGCTGGAGGACTTCCACTGATACTAGTGCAGACAGAGATAATTTAGCCAACAAGATTACGCAGCTAGACGGTAAGTGTAGGGTGGGGAGGTCTGGCTGTTTCACTGCACCTACTTGAAGTTGTCCCTTTAGTATTTGAAAAGAATGTGTTTATAGGCAGGTAGTTGGAGAAGACAATAACAATACAATAGCAATAACACACTGGATGTAATTTCCTCCCCCCCCGCCCCCCTTACCTCCACCTGCCCCCCTCACACTACTTGACCTTTTGCTCGCTGCTCGATAAACGAAAAAGACACAGCGGCAATGATTTAGTTTGCAAGGCGGATAGCGCCGAGCGGTAGATGAGAGCACACTACACTACACACGACTAGCTAGTCTGGCTTCCTTCCGACAGTGAGTGTTGACATTCCCCCCACTAATACAACCAATTTATAAACAGTAGGTGAAAGAGAGGCCATGTTTACAGCTGCGAGAAAGGTTGGTTCTCCTTTTAGCCTCATGCATCAGACGTAATAAAAACACCACAGCGCAGCTCAAACATCTCCACAGGAAACTGGAGTACCTTTTAGCCCCAGAGGAGATAGCATACATTCAGTGAGTCAGATGGTGTTGGGATGAAATCATTATCATGGCTGTCGTCACTATCACATCATCTAGTGAAGCACCACTTTGCTTTATTGACTTGGGCCGAGACAAAAGCACAGAGTGGGTCAACTTGGAATTGATTGTATGACGTATTGGCCTCCAGCCTGAGGAAGTACTTCTGCTGTTGCAGAGTTGCTACTCTGGTGAATGTGCAATCCCTCAGCAGCATGTTGCAACAGAGATGACCGCTTCTTTAAAAACCAAGGAACCGATCTTTGATTCATTAGGAATGTGTAGATAGTCTTAAAGATCAGTAAACTGGGAAATTGATTGATGGAGATTGACTAGTGTTCACCGCAGTTGGTGACCATGCAGATGACCACCTGCACACACACTTATATTAGCCGTGGCGAGGACTCACCTCCGGGTCTGTAAACAACATCGTCTTCTGTGATGAAGGACGTGATTTCTCCGTTCTCTGTGCGCTCGTAGCGCGACTTCTTCTTGGGCGTCTTCTTCTTGCCCTTCTTGCCGGCCTCCTCCGCCGTGCCGTTTCCTCCACCTGTGCTGCCATTTTCGTTGTCCTCATCCTCGCTGTGTTCGCTCTCTGCATAGTTCTTGGCCCCGCCCTCCAGCGTACAGCTGCGTCGAGGCCTGGAGCTCTCGCTCTCACGGTCGCCCCGGTCCCCGTCCAGCCGGCGGGACTTACCAGACTCTCTCTTGTCCCGGTCCCTGTCTCTGTCCCTGTCCCGCTCTTTCTCCCTCTCCTTCTCTTTGTCGGCCGTCATGATCCGCCACGTGCCTTCCTCAGTCCTCTCACGGCTGGGCCTCCGTGAAAGGTAGACTGTGAGCCTGGGCTTCAGTCTTCTGAATTTACCAGTCAAATCCAGGGAAAATTTGGCCACACCAACAACCCCAGTGTTTCAGAAAAGCTGTGGACAAGAGAAGAGGGACAATTAGCATAACTCATTATCCTTATAGTAAGGAAGCAACAGGCTTTTTTTTGTGCTGGAGGAGATATTTTGTGGGTGAGAAAAACAAGATTAATTCCTAGAGATCAGGCAGCTGTGCTGACTCTTCTCAACTTCACAGTAATTGTTGGCACTCCCCTCCACAACCATGTATACCCTGGAGAGCACTGAGTAGCTTTATCAAAGAACAGAACCTCCTGGCTTCCTGCTCAGGCATATTTTCATTCTTTCAGAAAGGCAGTAAAACGGCGTTATTAAAGGGCAAAAGAGTGGAAAAAGAGAGCGAGAATGACAAGTGCTACATGCACAGTATTTGTAACACAATAAGCTTAAGGGAAGTCGTAACTGAATACGCATAAAGAGGTAGTGCTGCATTGAGGATGAGGCTGGCAGCCAATAGAATTCCTGAGAGGTAATGTGTCGAGGGGATTTTCGGCACAAGACACTGCTTCCCGCTTGCAATGCCACGGGAGAGACGCAGCATAAAACTCAACGACGGTGTTAACTGGCTAGCTTTCCTGCAGACCATCTGTGATGACACAAGGCTGGATTTTACTCATCTGTGTGTGGCTGTGTGTGTGTGTGTACTCTGGCTCACTGGACAGCACCCCACCCCTCTGCCCTGTCTGACAGTCACCACTGTGTTAATGTGAAGTGACAGCTCTGGAGGGACGAACACAGCAATCCACTGGGTAAGGAGAGGGAGCGGAGAGAGGCTGAGCCAGTCATTTGCCATGCCCAGTCCACTGACATTTTCTACTGTTGTTCACTCGAAAGGAACCCAGCTACCACTTTCTCATGCCATAATGAAATCCTCCATAAACGGTGAAGTAGGCAAAGCTGAAGCAGCACGCTGTCCGCACCACACTGCCGCTGCACACTGCCCCTACAAAGGAGGCTTCTCATTTACTGCCAGTGTTTACCCCTCCGCCCCCACTGCAACAAATTAACTAGAAATAGTTATTACAGCTCCCAGAGGGATCAGACCAGGCAATCAGCACCCGCGTTACCATGGTGGTGATAGCAGGGTGGGAGAGGGGAGAGTGAAAAATTAGGAGGGGAAGAGATTGAGCCAGGTAGAGCCGAATCCGCTTCGAGTGAAATTGAGACGGCATGTCTGCGAGTGGACGTGCGTTTATTGTAAAGGCGAGAGAGAATGTGATGTAAAGAACACAAGGAGAGAGGAAGGTGGAAAGGATTTTGGCACACACACACACACACACACACACACACACACACACACACACAATGAAGCTTGTTTGACAACGGCGCTCCTCAGCAGCGGGTGCTGTCATCTCATGAGCAGACACCAACTGACAGGGCAGCTGCTCTTGTCGTCGGCTTCAACACAAACACCGGGCCTGATTAAACCGCAGCCTCGTCACAGCCCCATTAATCACCTAATGATGAGTTACCACGGCGACCACTGGGCCGCCAGCATACACATATGCAGGAACACATTAGTGCACACACAGGACACCAGGGCTCAGGAAAGACACGCACACGCACACACACACACACACAAAAACCCAACCTGGATACACACCTCCGTCGGTGTGCCAAAATACATACTGTGCCCCCTCCTGTGTCCATATCCAGCAGCATGTCTCAGAGGTGTGAGGAACATGAAAACATTGATGAAGGTACCATTTGATTGCACAGCTCTAAATCCTGAGAGCTGCCAGAATCAGTGTATGAGCTAAGCAGCACTTCTCTCCTCTAATCAGTAACATAAGCCTCTTCCACTGAGAGCAACGAGGACCCTGAACTGTTGCAAATGGAGGGCCGGCCCGTTCTCCTTTGATGTCGTGGGCTGCCATAAGCCTCTATAAGTATCTTAACAATCTAGGTGCTATTAGTTTGCATCTGGATACACTTTACACACAACTGCTTCATTCCAAATTCTGCATCTCCAATTACCTTGCTGACGTTTACATAATTGTACTTATTTATAAAATTCCCCCGCTCAAACTTTGACTAGTCAATTAACAATATGTCTGTGGTTAATTTGTTGCTCATCAGTAGCTGCAGTGTGATGCAAATACATGAGCAATTTGAAGTTGAACAAATTGAGTGAGTAAAAAAAAGGAGTGATTCAGTGTGAAGTAGTAACACTGTGGCAATGAAAAGTCATAATGTATTGATGGTTGACAGGGAAGAGAATGAGAGAGAGTGAGACGGAGAGCGAAAGCGAGGGGGAAGGCTCTCCACCCACAACCCGGGAAACAAAGTGCTTAGTAGAAAGCAGCGCCGGCTGCCTGGCCAATGAATAACGCTGTGAGGGGGCAGGTGAGGCTTGGAGCTATTACACATCAATCACTGGGCCAGGACCCTTTGAAAGATACCAGCTGTCTTAATGGAAAAGAGAAGGAGGGGGCAGTGGCTGGAGAGGGGTTGAGGGCGTCCCAGCCAAAGTCACCTAATCCACCATTTACATTACTGCAATGGAGTCAAGGACTAGCAGCCAGCGGGGCCCTGCTCAAATGCATTTCTCTTTTCCGAGGCTGTATAAATGAGACCTCTGGCCTGAAAAACCACACAGTTTGTGGCTCGATTAACACATCATCCCCCACAATGGCCACACAGCCGGTTTCTGTTACTAAACACAGCTTTTTTCTATTTTCGCTCCCTCTGTCTTCGTCTCCCAAACAGCCTTTTAAAGAATCCATGTTTTATTCATTCCAATCACTCTCACATTTACCCAAATCCATGCTCATCTCTGTATTTGTAAATTAAAACCTGTCTATGGATAAACATCCAAATTGACACGCTGTGCTTGAGTACCTATACAGCTGTAGGGTTTCTTTTTTTTCATCCCGCCGAATGTTTTTAATTGAATATCTTGGAATTTAAATTTGCAAAAGCTGGACATTATATTCATACAGCGTTTTAGAGGAAAACTAGAATTCTCTGCATTAAAATGCAAAATTGAATCTAAAGACAATATAACCAGCACAGTGATCCGCTCAGTTTTGGGAGAGAGAGACGGAAAAAGTCATTCATGGCATATTCAATTGGAGAATTATGAAGTAGCAAAATGTGATTGGCAAGGATTTAGGGCCGGCTTTGCGAAGGGATTGAATGAAATACTCGCATGAATACAGATTAGAAGAGAACAATGTTAGCATGAATATACACAGGGTTATTAACAATGAGGGCAACTCAAATTGATCCGAATAAACCAGCCAGATCCTCAGCAGTGGACGGATCCTAGCTGTGGTGATGTTGAGCTGCAGCAGGTTTTCGTCAGCTCCAATCCATTACTCAGTGCGATCTAATCTAAGCTGCCATCCAAGCCCCCTAGAAACAACAGCACAATGAAAGGCTCAGCTGGAGGCAAGGGGTAGGCCACTTCATAAGGGATTCTCTGTGGTCTCTGCACGCTGCCTGCTTTGTCTTACCTGGTGCAATCATGGCTTGCTTTATTCTCGGAGGCCCTCTCTGTTTTAGCTCACATTGGCAGGGCAAAGACACTTGTCTGCTCCACTTGTTTTTCAATTCACTGATGAGTAACCACATCTTTTTTTCTCCCTCTGCTAAAGCTGTGCTCACAAAGGCTCTATTTTTAGTCGGCATCCGGGGTTAGTTTAGTAGGTAAAAGCCATGCTCGAGAAAAGATAGCTCGGGGCTTTCCAACATTTAAGCCTGCCTAGAGAATCCAATGGTAAAAAGGCAAAGCACTGCTGCACAAGAACAGATTCTCATGCAAAATGACACTTTGTGCAACATTAAACTATCACCGTCTAAAAACATTAGGAGAATTTACTAAATCTTCCAGGGACGGCAATAGCATAGGTTAAGGTCTTTCTGTAATGTAAACCGATACCCACAAAGACAAACATATTCTGTGTCCAACAGTCCACAGGTACTCTCAACCACAGACACGAGGCTCAGACTGTGTGCTCCACAGGGTCTAAGCCTCTCCTCCATCGAGGCAAAATCCTCCTCTAGTCCCTGTTTGTGTGTTCTCTGCAAAAGCTCCAAATGGCCCTGAGGGGGCGGCTCCACAACCCAAGATGTCCATTATCTACAGGGTCTGTGAGCAGGACTTCATTTCACAGCCTAATACCAGCTACTTGCAGACACAGTCCCTCTCAGTCTGCCACGTTTTCTGGGGCCGGAGCCGAGCTGAAGGCCATTTCAGCAGCTCCGACTGCTTCACCGGGCATCGTGTTTAGACACGGCTCCTGAGGGAAATGTCAGGGTTGTCCATTGTCACCTTTCCCCTTTCCTCTACATGAGGCACTCTTGAGAAATATAATTGTGAGCAGGCCAGTAATGGACCTCTCCCAATGTGTCATTGATAAGAGAGGCAGGAGAATGTGAGGTATGTGGTGGCAGGCAGCACTATCATGAATGTGTCTCTTAATTGAGTTTCCCTGTAGATTTGTGGGCTGCTTTTTTTTGTGCTGAGTGCCTGATTTGAAAGGATTTCTTGCGTCTTTCACCTCTTGAGAGGCACTGACAATTCAATTTTTGGGTGAATTATGCCGTTGTAATAAAAATGTACCCAAAGGTAAAACGGAGGTCAGGTGAGGTATAAATATACACTGGGGACACATCCAAGCCTTACTTGCACTTAAAAATATTGCTATCATATATGTACCTTTATCTCTATAAAATAGAGCAGAGATGTTGCAGGGGGGGAGGAGGAAGTGAGTTACGTGACATTTTCATGTCAGATGTGTTTATGAAAGAAGAAAAAAAAAACAGTGATTTTGTCATCTATTAGAATGAAAGGGCTCTTGAGATTTTAATATTTGAGCACTCAATCATGCACCACTTGCACTGATATCCTGCAATCAAACACCCCCCCACCCCCCCACCTCCTCCTCCTCCTTCCTCTAAGATCTGCCTATCAGTTTAACGATTGTATCCATCAGTTCGACTCCAACTGGTAGTCTAAATGAGCGTGGGTGAGGAGGAAATGTATTCATATGGTTGCCCTACATCCTCCAGCTACTCTAATCACTATGCCACACAGAGTGAGGTGCCAACAGAGGAAAAACTAACATAAATAGATTAGAGTGACAGATAAGACAGCTCTGAGGTTCCAGACTGACAGCACAGACCGGCAGGGGCAGTGAAGGGTGTCTTCAAGAACAGCTCCCAAAAACAAAGCCATTAGGTCAGTACACAAAACCATTTTTTCCGCCTAAATTATTTAGCTATGTGTCGGCAAACTCTGCTCCATTCTCGAGCAGATGGTCGGGGGAGGAGGAAAAAGGGGGGGGGGGGGGGACAATCCTTCCATTCAACGTCTTATAATGATCCGAGCCAAAAAACACCTCCACCTCTAGATACCACAGGATGGTATTACCTCTAATTAGGAAGGGCTATTATTTCATATGCAAACGCCTCTCCTCTAACTACCAACTGCCACCCAGCCAACCATCACGATTGACTGCAGCTACAAAATAAATACAACAAAGGATTTTTTTTTTTTTACGCATAACATCCCCTTTTGTTTGTTACCCTCCATGCTAATTTCGGCATTCTCGCAAACCACAGCGATATAACTCCCGAGTCAATGTGAAACACTGTAAACAGACGGCGTCAGGGAACGTTCTCCAGTTGGAAATGTGTTTGTTCAAGGAAAAGGGCGGCTTCAGAAAGCAGCCAGTGGGGGAGGTGACTGGGAGAGTGGAATATTCAGTGTAGCGTTCAGCCTTGTCATCCACCATCTCAGTCGCGTAGGCCAGTGATCCTAGGCAGAGGGGAAAGCACCCTCTGCAGTGCGCATGGGAGAATAATATGAATCATGACTCTGTAGGGCCTCCGTGCAGCTAGCCACGCTACAGCCACAGACGGGGCTGTGTTGTAAATATTGCCTTATTCTGGATGCGTTTTCTCTCCCTCATCAAAAAGAGAGGAGAAAAAAATAAACTGCTTGCGGGAAGTGGCCAGGAGTGATGAAAACACTGCTGGAACAAGCAGGATCTGAGCTCAGAGCTCCCATATCCTCCGAGGACAGCTCATAAAACATGCAGCAGCTGGGACCGGGCCTCTTACAGCAGTGGCATTTAATGCACCCTGCCACAAACACACACACGGGCCACACACATACACAGGTTACAAATACACACCATTAATTTAAAAGAGTCTGACGGAGTCAGGCTCGCTTGGTTTACTACCTGGACCACAAGCGAATACTTAGGTCCTCACCTAAAAATACACACCAGCTACAAACGGTAACTATTTTCCAAAGGCATTAGCAGCAGGGGCCTAGAACAATGGGCTTTTGGGAAAATATGAGAATAGAAGCTGGATATTACGCAGTGTACTGTAGTG
Organism: Ophiodon elongatus; assembly: GCA_016806645.1. Lineage (NCBI taxonomy): Eukaryota > Metazoa > Chordata > Actinopteri > Perciformes > Hexagrammidae > Ophiodon > Ophiodon elongatus. Next base: position 2,019,541 of record JACSYO010000285.1, on the reverse strand, counting down.
ATCCACAGATTAACTCTGCCTGGTCATGTGTGAAATGGAGACTTGTTCCCTGACTGATAGTGTGCTAGGCCTCAAGCAAACACAAGCTGCATATTTTTCATCTTTCCAAACACCTAGCAACTGCAATATATTGGATTACACATTGCATCCTTCACTGTGCAGCAACAATGACACATTCAAAATACCGCCCGACACTGGAGTGCCTTGGTAGCCAACTGGTTACAGAACATGCCACGTGACTGCAACGTCGTCCTGGTTTCAATCCTCGCCGTGGGACCTTTGGCTCTACACTGTCCTCTGTCAAGTAAAGGTGAAAATACCCCCCATAAAATATTTAAAAAAAATACCAGCCAACACAACATAGCTCAGGCAGAATACAGGCCTGTTGACTTTTTTTAAACCGAAGGTGAATGCAGCTGGCTGTGCGGCTGAGTTGCTGTGAATAAGCCTCAGATATTCTTGGAATGTTAATGTTAGGCTTTGACCGTGGCAGTCTCACCGACTTCTCCTCTCACCACTGGGCCATTGTGATTAATGACAATGAAAATACTACTTAGGTCTGCCTGTGCCAATAACACTCAAAATATGGAGAGCAACAGCTAAATGATTTGCTTTCTTTACATAACAAAATAAAGAGTATATATATATATATATATATATATATATATATATATATATATATATATATATATAAGAGAGAGAGAGAGAGAGAGAGAGAGATATATTTATATATATATATACACACACACTTCTGGAATAACTGTTTATATAGCACTCAATTACCACAACATTATGTGACACAATTGTTAACTAATCCTATGCTTGCATTGTGATCTATGCATGAGCACACCATATGCTGTGCTCATGCATATGAGATCAGCCTCTAGTAGTGCTTGTGCCATCGCTGTCGCTGAATGGAAATCTAGGAGGACACCTTTGAGGAGCTGCAGCCTTGTTAAAATAGCTTCCCACTGCATCGGCAAGCTTATAAAAAGCCACCGAGAGCATATTCACTACAGTACTGCATTCATCTAAGCGTACACACACACGCGTGTCAATCTAAAATGTGTAGGCCATTGACACGCACATTTACAAGCACACACATACGTATATAAACAAAACAAAAAAGCTGCTGCTGCTGCTGCTGCTGAGCAACTGTATTTGCAGTGCAGGTCAGACTATGTGCTCAGCCAATAAATGGCTGGAGTGTAATGTGCCTTGACCTTCTATCTTTCTTTCAGCAGCTCCTTACATATATTGCTGTCTCTCCTCATATATCACTCGGGCAAATGGCGCCCTTCACCCTGCTCCCTCCCGTCCCGTCCCGTCCTCCTCCCCCCCCTAAAAGGCTGAGGGGACATCTTTGCCCGCTGTACTCAACTGACAGCCCTGGCAGCTTCCTCGCTAAGCACAAGGGGAGGGGGGAACAAGGCTCATCGAGGGGAAATGCTGCAATGAATAATTATGTTTCATAACATGCCCCATCCCCCCTCCTTTATTAGCATCAAACAATAATTAATGGGGAACAAGGGGCACTGAAGAGTCTGCTTTTCGCTTTCCAGAACAAGAGGGTCAATATGCCCTTCAACCCTTTTCTCTCTGCTCACCGTCAAAGCGGGAGACACCTCATCCCTCTAAAAACATGCTCTTAGCTTATTTATGATGCAAGTCGCTCTGCTGGAGAAAAAGCAGCATTCCTGCTACACTCAGCAAAACTGGCCGGATCACTTTACGCAGCAGTTCACTACTTCCATCTCCACACCTCTTCTCTACAGGCCAACTCAACAATTCAATAATGAATATGAAATGTCTCATAATTGGCGGCTGAAAATACGGGGCTTATTGGACATGTGCTTGACTTGATTAAGTTTTTGTTTCACGTTAAAAAAAGAAAATCTCTGATCAGCAGTAGCAAAGCCGGTCCTGATCGAATTAGCTTTGCACTAAGAGCTCCATTGATCTTGGCACTCATCTGTGCAGATGAGACCCGGAAAGGCATCTGGTAATCCAATAGCAGGGATGGGAAGTGCTTCAAGGACTCTGCTGTGTTTACCCACCTATTTCCTACACAAAGAGGCAAGATGTTAGTGCACGCCACTCACTGGACTGATTGGAAGCCACGGGGCCTTGGGAGCTCCAGAGAAAACACATAAGAGTCGCAGTGTGACCAAAAGCAAGGTACTTGAATGCTGAAAGTAATTGCTTTCGCCATAGCCATCATATAATGAGTAAACAGGATGAATCAAAGCGCAGCCAAGATCAGTGTTTAAATGAGCGGTAGCATTCAAATCCTAATACAGGCTTCACTTCATAATCCGAGCCAGAAATCTAAAAGCAAGGCTGACATCAATTTAAAATTGTTCTATTCACTCGAGTGTGAAAGTGTAAGTTTAGGAGACTAAATGTGGGGAAATCTTTCTTTACACCGTGATAACTTCACCGCGGCAAGCGAGCATTTATGCAAGCCTTCGCAATCAATTTTGCATGACATGAATGACATCAAACAAGAACCCGGGGGGCAGGGAGCATGTGGAATGAAACAGAGCAAAACTAAGGTAGTAAAGGGCAAAGCATACAGCTGTTTGGCTTGTAGAAATAGTTCAAGTGAAGTGCGCCTCAATCGCATCGGTGTCGTGCATTAGCGTCGTTTCTAACACACACACACGCAGCCGCGATCCATCAAGGGTTCACGAGTGAATGCCCGATAACAAACGGAGTGCGTTTCTCTCCGTCATGTCGCTGCAGTCAGAGAAGAGCGAGAACTCTTCAGCGACCCATAGACACGCCACAAACACACACTCCTCTTCATACCGCGCTAATAACCTTGGGCTGTCTACCAATGCCACAACTTTATGGAACAGTACGGGCTCTAAATAGAAGCTCCATTTCTCACCGGCAGTCAGTAACAGCTCTATTTCAGCCACCCTGTCATTAAATATTTATCTAAGCAGAGTTGCCGATCATACCAAGGTGATAACCATTAAATAAATCTAAATCTGGGGCTTTTTTGTCTGCCCATCGCACAACTCCACCACTGCCACAATAAAGACCCTTCTTTTCAAAAAGGATTATCTACAAGTGTCCCTTTAATCAGCGCATGGCAGGGCTGTATCCCTCAACAACAGTCTCAGAGGAATACCTTTCTCTGAAGCCCTATCCGGCCGAGCATCTCCTTCACTGACAGCAGACTGAGTGAGTAGGAGCGAGTGTGTTTGCGGATGAAAAGATGTGCTGCTACCTTGCTATGATGTCCTCTCCAGCCACCTCAGAACAAAGGCCTCCATTTTGAAGTGGAGTTATGATGGCACAGCGCTCTTAAGGCCCTCTGTTGCCGTGTGTCCTATTGCTTTCTATTCTCTTTGTTAGACCGGTGTTTGTTATGCTAGTGAGATAAGCCACTGTTGTGGGTGGCTGGGTGTACTACAGCAACCGGTGTACTGCCTGAGTGCCAAAGCCGACAGTCTGTGGGAGGGATTGTGGGCGTTATAGATCACTAGGAGACAGATGTCCAGTCTTGCCCCGGCGCTGACTCAAACACTAACCCCAGAAAACGTGTTTGCAAACTGCTTCCTGGTGGGTTTTCAGTTGATCTCTATCTGGCCAATAGAGTCAGCTTTCTTTATCGTAGCAACCTTCCTCTTTTACTGGCCCAGGGCTGAGCGCCGTTTGTTCTTTATGAAACATAAGAGGTGGAAGTGTACTCTGCCTGAGCCTGATAAACATTACAAGCTGTCTTGTGCAGGCAAACAAGCAACATGATTCTGAAAAAAAAAAAAGAAGAAAAAACACGACACCAAGCTCAAGCAAACAAAGAAATGTGAGGTTTGGGTGAATGCAAAAAAAAAAAAAAAAAAGAAAGGGAAAAAAAAGCATTAAATGAATATTGCGAATGCCCCTGGAGAACAAATGACTGACAGGGCATTGGCAAGACACAGCATCATTGTCTACCAGAACGCAATGAGATTCTCTTCTGCACTACATAAGTGTCATGCTCCAATAAGCAGAATCAAACCCTTTGAGCATCTGTTGTCTTTAAGTCTCCCTCTCTTTGTTTTATGGTGCGCCGTCACACTTCATGATTTCCCCAAGATTTTTCACATATGATTTACATGTTTGAGTTGCAAAAATTGAGCAGACACAGGTTGGTGAAGCCAAATTGAATCAAAAAGAGCGTCGGGGCAGAGCGTCGGGAATTTTAATTCAAAAGCAAGGTTGATCGGACAAGGTATCAGCATATTGCCTTTAAGTTTCCTCTGGTTTACATATCTGGATTGTGCAGTCATCCCTTCCAGAGAGAATCACTGCCAGCAAAAACAATTATACCCCCCCCCCATCCCACCCCACCCCCCACCACAAGCCTCTCACTGACTGCCTCTGCTCAACTTGACAATCAAGCCCATTAGAAGATTCTGTGAATTAAAGCTAGTTAACTAAAAGCACTGACACACATCAAGAATAGTCATTAGCCTGTCTTTTTAGCATAAAAAACAGGAATGATTTGCCGGTTCAGAGAGATCATCTCCCTACATGCAGCCTGGGGCAGCCCTTACAGTCTACCTCATTATTTTTGGAAGAACAAGGCCACTGATGAATCCTGTTGGGTTAAATGTAAGGTGCTCTCTCTATGACCGGGCTCACACACGGCAGCGGACTGCTTTAAGCTGCTCGTCTTACAGACAAAAGAAAATGGAGTAACTCGCCAACACTGTAAATACGGATAAATCTCACTCAACTAAGCTGTAAAATCAAAGTGAAATTGTTGGAGTACATCCCTCCCACGCAGCTGCAGTGAGAAAGCTGTCAAATGTTGGCTTTTTGTGGATACTAGCTGAGCTGACAAGTGCCAATGATACAACGTGAGCGATAAAGACATTCATTCCTGCTTAGAGAGAGAGGTTTTCCAGATGTGATGTCTGCAATGCTTCAGTGCTTCATTACTGGATAGAAAGAGGCTGTTGCTGTTTTCCCATTTGCGTTGCCAGGGTGACAAATGAAAAGCAGAATCACCCGCACAACTAATCAAATGAGTGAGTGACAACAAGTCAATATTTTCTCATTGTGTGGACAAGCAATATATCTGCACAATAACGGGCTGTGCTTCGAGGCTTAGGCAAAGCTCGACTCACAGCATTATACGGATAATGTGCCAATAATCTGACTCGGTGCGGCTGTTAAGACCAGTGCCAATAAAGACGAGGTATCAAAAGACAACCTTTACCGAATATGGGCTAAATTACCAACTCACCAGACATTGTCTAGACTCTGTACTTCAAACAAAGATATTCTGCAGTGTAATGGCCACAAGCCAACAAAGACAAAACTGTAATTGGACATTGATCTGTCGAGGTCTAAGGATAAATAACTCATCCTAAAAGCAGCCATGAATAAAGCCGTATGTAAACACACCAACCAGTACTCAGATGTTAGAGACGACGGGCAAATTGAGAAGTACAAGTACTCAGTAGTATGCGCTCAGAGAATTCAGAATGTATCCATTTTGCTTGAATTCCTCTGGGCTCATTTGTCATTTTTTTAAAAGACATCTTATTAAAAAAAAAAAAACTGACAATTAGCTTGCTTTTGATTACATCCTTGACAAAAAAAAAAAAAAAAAAAAACTCCCTTAACACAAAATGGAGCAAACATCATCTCTACAAGCCTGGTTAAACACAAGCAAGATCAATGGGTAAATTTATCAGCAAATATTACCATTCGCTGCCTGGCAAGTAATCATTAAGGAACGGCATTGATGCATTATTCATTGGCTAATGTATAATTCAGACTTAACAGCAGATTCTATGCATAAATAAAGCTATGATACATTTAAACACATTAAATGTTTACTTGCTAAAATAGGATATGAATGCGCAGCATGAGCGCTTCCCTGCTGCTGTCACTCGATTTTCTGCGACCGTTGCCGAGGATGCACTGATCTGTGGTGGATACTGCAATATAGACCCTGACAGCCTACTCATCATTACACATAAACTTAATGGACACAGCCTACCGATATACTTATATATTGGGGGTGGGGAGGGGGGGGGATTGTTTAAATCCTATAGAGCGTCTTGTTTCTTTGTTGTACTAAGTAAATGAAAATCAGGATGGAGCCGTAAAACCAAACATTACAGCCTGACAGGATACACAATTGTATTTTCTGGCACATTAGGATGTATGCACAGTTGCTTTATCTCCCTCGGACGTCGGCGTGTGTGCTTAAACATCACAGTGGGATTGCGAGGATGTTCTTGTTGAAGTGTCAGCGCTGGTGTCAGAGGGACAGTCAACAGGGAGGAACGAGGAGGCGGCGAGGACACACAGACTCCATCTGACGGCGTTCAGGGCAGGCGGCTCTGCGAGGACCGCCATTCCACTTTACCATGCAATGAATTAACGAGGCCAGATGTCCCCCCACTTAACATGTGTGAAAGTGCCCTCCGATGGGCTCAGCTGCTTTAAGGATGTACAGAGGGAGTGGGGCGGGGCGGGGGGGGGGGCGGTTTGAGACGTGGGCCTATTTTCAATTATACCAATTTCTCACTCGTCGTTGGTTCCCAAGGTTTATGCTAATTAATGATATTGGCCCTTTCTCTGTGCACACAACAAATTAGATGGAATCTTCTATGAACATTTAAAGTACCTCTCCAGATCATCACTCCCTATTTCAGTAGTCACCCACCAGAGGGTACTACCCCCTTAGCAGTGCGACCCCTGTTTCATGTGCACCGTGTCAATCAGTGGATAACATATTCTAAATACGTCGCTCTCTGCAAAGACAGGAAGGTCAGGAAGTGGCGAGTTGGCTCGTTCCATTTAGAAATGAGACCCATCTAAAGAATCACCGAAGACCTGAAGAGATTTATCATCGCTCCTCAAAAACCATGAGTCTGCTTTGGTGTAGGGGGGTGGAAATGATCATAACAATGGTCTGGAAGCCATGACTCCTCACTGGGTTTTACGCCTGGCTTTATGACAAGGCGGCGCTCGCATTTCTGTGTTGTTGGGGGCAAGAGAGTAAGAGCGTAAGTGTGAGACGAACCTTTTATGTGGCTGAGATTTATGCAGTTGAGCCACATTCGCACAACCAAAAAAGGCAGAGTTGTAATTTACCTGAATTTATTTGATCAGCATCTTGCATTTAGTTTTGAAGGGGGTCAAACATCACATCTGTTTTCATTTACGTAGCTTATTATAATAACAATTGGGTCATCTCTTTGTAATTACAATGGATACAGTTGAGTCATTCAGACCATTACCCCAATGGAAAAGATATCAAGACCCCAGCAGACTCACTCATTAGAAAGACAATTAGAGGCCCGCCAACACTGCATCAATTACATTTTTTTCTGAATCTCTACGCATTACATCACGCTGTTAGAAAAACAAACAAACGGACAACCTCGGAGTGTCTTTTTCTACCAGCAAGCAACCGCCATCATCCTGATACAGGGAGGAGGGGGGAAAAAAAAAGGGGGGGGGGGGCCAGAGACGCAGCGTGGTGCAATCCCAGTGAGGGCCATCATGCGAGCAGATTAAATAACGTTTTTCCAATGCCCTGTCAAACATTCAGTCGCCTCGGAGCAGTCAGACAGCCGTTACAGCCTCACTCTATGAAGCATCTCTCGCTCTCTGTATGGTCGGAAACAGCCTCTTTGATCCGGATATCGCCCCTCAGATTCCTCAGAGGTGACACTCGTACACGCGCCTGCATGTGAGCTGAATGTTTACTAGCTCCCTGTACCTTGTCAGCGTAGAGACTGGTGTTTATGAAAGGGGGTGACTCACACAGCTACTATGATTCCCTTGGTTCACATGAATCAACAACGCAGACTGCGGACTCAGACTGGGATCAAATTGCACATCAGAATTAATTTCCTACAAAAAGTGGGATGAAGCACTCCGAACAGAGATGATGTGAACCGATACCGACAGCGGTGTGGTAGTGTGCATGATTAAGATTACGACTACTATTTTCTCATCTGATAGCAGTCTCACCGTGAAACCCTCAGTGCTCTCTTTCCCAAACAAATCCCACAGTGCAGACAAACAACCAGGGCTCTTGTGTACAACTCCATTAAGAGGTCTGACCACTTCCTCTTTCATACGCTCCACAAGTAGTGAAACTAAATGGATATCCTAACCCCAGGGGAAGTGATGAAGATGCCATTTCTAAATGCGTTCAGAAAGACAAGCTGTGCCAGTTTCCCCACATGATGGTGCGTGTTACCCATGCAGTCAAAATCTTTTCTGTCACACCGCTCGTTACCATTTCAGAGACTCAATGACAACCAAACAGGGGAAAAATATTTACAGTCTAAAAGCTCAACCAGAATCCACCACAGACGACCTTTCACCCGTGTGACTGGTCAAACCCCATCTTTTTTTACGCCGCCATATTTTAAGCTAATACACTCATGTGGCAAGTGAGGGGCTCCTGAAAATCATCAATAATGTCTGTAAAATCCTCACACACTCTGTTAATGATGTCTAAATCAAAGATCCCACGTGGTTAGAGCACCAGCTTGCAATTCAGCATTGTGAGTTAAAGGAACGCTGACAAACACAACCACTGTTTAACCATTGCTGCCCCTCATGACTAATAAAATGTCTCATTTTCACATTCGCGTGACATAAAAACCAAATGAGCATCAAATGTTCAAGCCATTTTTAGGTGGCGCAAATGTCCTTTTTGTTCCAACAATCATTCATTATCTGCAGTACTTGTGCCCAACGTTAGCCCACGCAGTGTCGTCTCACTCAAGTGGATTAATCACATCTGAATCATTAAGCTAGAGGTCACTTCTCAGCTAGCAGGGGAAGGGTGGGGAAAAAAATGCCACAGGAAGCTGGGCATGGTGGAGATTAGCTCCTCACAATTAGCAATGCAACATCTGAGTCCATGTAATAGCTCAGTGAAAAATGCAGCAGCAGGGGGAGGATTTCAGGAAGGGATTGTTTTTATGTGGCGGAGATTGAAGGCAATCACTGCTTCCCCCTTCCTCAATTTGTATCTTGTTTCAGGGCTGAAGCTTTCTTTGAGCTCATGTGGTCCCATAAGCAGTGGATTCGGCTTCTGACTGGAGTCCCATGAAGACTTACTATGGCCAATTTTACAGTGATTTAAGTAAACAACCCCCCTCCCCCTTCGACTATAACTAGAAAACATTAGATAAGCTGCCTTTCAGACAAATAACTGTAGTCTGCTTTCAAATCCAAAGCTGCCCCCTCCTAAAACACACACACGCACACACACACACACACACACACACACACACACACACACACACACACCCTTGCTCTTTTCAACAACAGGCACAGACCCCCCCCCCCCTCCCACAGTGAGAGCTGCATGTGCTTGGGCCAGAGTTCATAGCCTTTGGGGTGCTCTGAAGGGTGTGGGTGGGTTGGTGGGGGGGTGGGAGAGGAAGAGTCAAGTTAATTTGATGGTACTTCAACAGTTTGCTGGTTCAGCCGGTCTCCCGCACACGGCCCACAATTTTCTTTCTTCAAAAACACTTATTTCCATTATTACAGTCCAATAATCAATTTATCACACGGACAAGGCTGTAAATCCAACAGCCAATACTTAAATGTAAAACTTGGGGTAATCCCACTCGTCAAAATGTACGTGCCACTGACTCATTGGGATCCATAAAAAGAAAAAAAACCTGTCTACAAGCAACTTTTCTGTCCTCAAACTGTGTCGATTGCTCGAATACACACACACACACACACACACAACTAGTTTTTTTTGGGGGGGGGGATTCATGTTTCCTGGGCAGCAATGTTACAATGTGAGCTCTGAATTTATTTACTTTATTACTCCAACTTTAAAAGCCATTAGCCGCTGAAGCCCTGTTGCAGGCTGGCCAGGTCATGGGTAGCCTCGGGGTCTGCTCCACAGTCCAGAGAGAGCCAAGTTTTACAACAATGCAGCCAACTTTCAGCACTCAGAAACATTTGACTCGAGGTCACACACGCTTCCTCCTCCGGGTATAAACAAAATCAGGACGCTTTTGGCTCAAAGTCTAATTGCCACCCGCTTTATTCGCCACTCTGTCCCAAATCCAGTTTCTTTATCAGCCACACATTGCTCCCCCTGTCTGCCCCCCCCCCCCCCTCCTCCTCTCATCCCCCACCAACCACAACCGTCCTGCACTCGGTTTTTTCTTTTTTCTTAATGCAACTACTCACCCGCCAGTCTGGAGATTCGTGGGAGTCCCAGAGACTGCTGCAAACAAGTTCAAAACGCGATCCGTGCCCGAGTTGACCCACCGAACTTACGCGCGCTGGGCCAAATCCATGACCCGGGACGAGGCGAGGCGAACACGGACACTTTTTACCCCCTCGAGTGTCTCTCTCTCTCTCTCCCTCTCTCTCTCTCCTAAACCCCGCTGCCCGCACGGAGGGGCTCGAGCACTTGCTTCAACAAAAGACGGTTTCACTTTACTGGTTTTACTGTTACGCGTCCGAAAGCGCCGAGTGAAAAAGGCACTGTAACGTCTCCTAGTTCCCCCCTCCTCCTCCTCGGAAAAAAAATCCCTTATTCCCTTTGGCCGTGTTGTTGTTGCTGTCGATGATAGTGTCCACATGAAAAGTAACACAGCGCCGTGAGTTGTTTCGAGGGGTAGGAAACCAGCGAGTTCGCCGTTTACAGGCTCCGCTTCCTTTTTCCACACACACACACACACACATACACACACACGCGCTCTCTCTGTCTCTCCTCCCTTCTCTCTCTTTCCTATGCACACACACTCCACGCTCTCCCTATCGCTCCCTCCGTCTCTGTAACCCCCCCCCCCTCCTCCTCCTTCTTCTCCTCCTCCTCCTCCTCCTCCTCCCCTCCTCCTCCTCTTCAGCTGTTCAACAGACGCATCCACATGGCTGACCTAGTCTTTCTTTATCCAGACACTAGTGAAGGAGAATTACCCCGGCCACACTCAAAAAAGAGAAGGAAAAAAAAAAAAATCCGAGCGAAACAAAAACATGGACTGGATTCAAACAATCGTCAGGGACAAAAGGGTGGTGGTGGTTGGAGGGGGGGTGGGGGGGGGGGGGCGCCAATGGGGCTGTTGATTGATGGCAGCCCCGTAGGGAAACGCACCGTGTGTGTGTGTGTGTGTGTGTGTGTGTGTGTGTGTGTGTGTGTGTGTGTGTGTGTGTGTGTGTGTGTGTGCGCGCGCTCACAACTGCATCAGGGAACGAGATGCACGGTGCAGCCAAAGTGGCCCCGACCTACCACCACCACCATCAACCGATCAATGGTAACGCTTATGGGAATGTGACTGAAACACTAAAGCGAGACAATGAAAAGCCGAGGAAGCTGGTAGTGGTGCCTTGTTAATAGTGGCTTAATAGCACACCCAGCGTGTTTCCTCTCTCTGTTAAAGGAAACACGGAGATGGCACGTTTTCTTAATAACGAATACACAAATAAATGGTGTTCTTAAACACAGGTGGCTGATTTATATCGGAAAACATTACGCGTCTGCGAGAAGATACATAAGAGGGAAGCTGCTGAATGCTGATCAGGCTTGTGGACCTCATTTGCATTTTGGGATAATGAATTAATTAGTCACCCCAACCATTAAAAAGGCAGAAACAAGCGGGGATGATAATGTGAATAGCCCATTAGCAATATTTGGGGGACTGATTTTAATGGCTAGCCTGCACATCACATCTAATATGATCCTGGGTTGTTTTTTTTTCCTCTCCGCTCTCGGAACTCATTTTGTGGTACAAAATACACATTACGTTTTGTTCCCCTCTTCATCTCAACGCTACCAATGACCTCACACGCGAGAGGAGCGTGAAAAAAACAAAGAGGGACTGCATTGAGTTGTAAATTAAACGTGAAGATTTTCATTTCACTGAGCAAGTAGCGTGACACATTTCCAGTGTTTTAAACATGATATTGGATCACTGTCAAAATCCAATTAACTTAAGTAAATAGTTTGAGCGTTGGGTTCTTTTAGCATTAAAGCCAAACGCGGGCAGCAGGAGAGACAGGCAGTCAGGATCAATAGCAATTGAGTTGAGGGTGGTGTGCAGGGGGTCTTTCATTGTGCTACAAACCATGTTGGTTGTCTTCGTTTCAATAGCAGAAGGGGGAGGAGGGGAGGTGGGGAGGGAGGGGGGGAGGGGGGGGGGCACCAAAGTGCTGGTAAAACCCTTCCCAGCTCCTGAGGCAACTGTCCTGACAAGTCGTACTCCCCCTCCACATAGTAACCGAACACCACAGGAGCCACAGCTCCTCCCTTATCACAGTATGTATACATTTCACAAGGTCAGTGTTTATGATATTTACACACAGTCTGCACCCTTTTCCTGAGTCACACACAAACATCCAGAGGATTCAGGACAAGGTGAAAGAAATGCACTCCTCCCTCCCAAATCTGATGCTCGATCAAAGCGTGAAAGAAAAAAAAAAAAAAAAAAAGGAACGCAACCGTATATCAGGCTCCAAAAAAAAAAGTGATTCTAATTTGTGCTACACAAGAAGAAAGCAGCCAACGTTCCCTGTCGGTTTGTGGGGCTTAAGTTGGGCCAACACAGCAGTGAAGGGTGAGTGCAGTGAATCCTCTCTGAAGGCAGCGCACAGCAAAGCTGGATTGGCTGGCGGGGCAGGCTCCCCTCCCTGGCAGATGAGATCCCATTATCAGGCAGACGAGAACTCCACCTCCAGGATTTCACAGCTCCTCTGTTTATCACATGGCTCTGTCAAGTTGGGCACCATTAACCGATAATGAAAGGAGACAACCGGTGCAGTTACAAGCAAAGCACTCCACATTCTACAGGCCGAAGCATGTATCTGGGAAGCTGACTGTGTCTATTCAATTCTGTTCAGCATTCAAACGGCCCATCACAATACCTTTTCCCTGAGCACCCCCTTCTACAGCTACCGTGCCTTCGATCCCGGCAGAACAAAAAGCGGTTACTCGGTGCCTCTTTATGAATTCAGAAGAAATGAAAATCTAAACAGAGCTGCGCGCCGCTCGAAAAGAGAAAATGACGCTTTTTTTTTTACTCCTGAAGATCATTAAAAAGGGAACAATTCCTTGTAAGAGCTAACAAAACAAGAGGGGTGTGTGAGGAAGAGTGAAATAAAGCAACACAAAAATGATCATTTTTGAAAATCTGTTTTTCTTCGTCCACATCAAACACAATTAGTGTAAGTGTTGCTAAACAAAAAGACTGCAAGACAGCCGCTGAACAAAAAGGCCAACATGGCCCCCTCATCACCCCCTCCCCAGTCTGACCACTCCATTTATGGTTTATAGGATTCTGTAGCCACTTACGCTCATTAAAAATGAATACTTAACAAAAGCTGTGCCTGACACACACTGTTTGCTTTAGCCTGATTTCTCCACACTGGAGGAAAAACAAGTCACTCAGAGGCAGCAAACACAGAGAGAAAGAGAGAAAGTGCTCGGGCGATACAAGCGAGTCAGCCAGTAGCTGAAACAACAGAAAAAAGTGACATGGATGACTGAGCCAAGCCTGTGAGAGACTTGGCAAGCCTCAGAGGCCCTGGCCTCTTAAGCACTCATATCTAGTAACTTCATTTAATACATTCACCAGGGATGAGCAGACAAGTTGAAGGAAAAAGGGATTGAGAGAAGAAAACAGACTTGTAAACCAAAAGGAGGGTTAGCTTGTGGCGGTGGTGGGGGTGTACTTCAGAAGCTCGACTTTAACACATGACTAAATCTCTACGGTGTAACAAGCTAACTTCCCTGCTGCCAAAACATAATACAAGGAGGAGGGGAAGAAGAAGAAGAAGAAGAAAAAAAAAAAAAAAAAAACGGATGTGTTGGATTGAACCTTGAGACCATTTTACCATTCTCCGGTTGGTATTATCTACGGGAGCGGTTCTTCTCATATTAAAAACGCAAACAGTGCTTTTCCAGATGGGGCTTTAAAGCAATGACTCTCTTCGCCACACGTACTAAATCCATAAAGAACAAAGACTCTGTGTGACTGCTGCTTGAAGTTACTGTTCCTCATACTGACGGCAAGTGCTGATAGGCCTCCCCCTTCACTGCTGGCAGGCAGGCAGAAGAAAAAAGAAAAGCTGACTTCAAATCAGTCATTGCCCCTTTTAGCCTTCATGGATTCTTAAGAGAGCACTTTACAAGTTGGGGGAATCCAAAGGGAAAATAGGGTCTTACACGACTAATTAAAACACTGACTTTGCCTGGAGGGGGTTGAGAGAAGGGGAAGCAATAAAACAATCCTCTCCAATCACCCAACAAAGTAACTCAAGGAAATAACTCAAGTAAAATATGGTTAACTACGCTGGTGGATGAGCGTAGATTCAAGGACTACTGCCATTTAGATGAAAAGAACAATATTCAACAGAGTAACATTTCTTTAGCTAAAAAAAAAAACACCTTTAAAAAGACAAGCGGTTGCAGATTTGTCCAGACCAGCAAGCAGCCCCTGTTATGGTGACAAAAGACTAACTGGAAATCAAGATGTCCTCTGGAGAAAATCCAGATAGACAGCTAGCAATTAACCTGCTACCTAGCAAGCCTTTATTTGCGATCATTAACACAGTTGTAAAGATGTGAAAGAAGCCGAGGAATGGTATTTCACTTTAGGCAATCATTGCGAGGTCTAGCCCCACATAGCTATCTTGTTTACATAGCTATTCACAGTCACATTTGGCAGCCTCGCAACAGTCTGAAAACCAAGACACTTGTAGGCTACATATGTCTAATCTCTTTGCCAAGCTACACAAGCTACTCAAGAGAGTGAAACTTGCTCGCAGCAGCCATTTGGTAAAACTATTGCTTTTTTTTTTAATAAATGAACGCAAGTAAACCGTATTCCAGATGGAGGTACCTGCCACCTGGCAGACAAAATTGATCAAATGTTAGCGTGAGGAATCACAGCATTTACAGTAAAGCGAAACCTGAGTGCTCATTTGCAGGCTTTGATATAGAATATGAGCAAAACAAACAACTGCTTTTAATGGAAGCGTCAGATCACAGCTTGCTGTAATGAAGAACGAAGCTTCGGGAAAAGAAGGGCAGCGTGTGAAATGCTTATGAACCAGAAAAAAAAAACAACAACAACTCTGTACGTCCATAAACTCACACGTATAGAAAGTGAAAAAACGGACAAACAAGTGCACATGTGTAATAACTTTAGATGCTATTTCACCAAGCCCCTGATTTTCCACAGACATTCTTCGAGCTTTCACATGGACCGTCTGTGTCCGTCTGATTCTCCAGGCTAAACAGGGCCTCATTCATCTGAATAAAAGAGCAGTTCAGCCTGCCGTGGCTGCACTGAGAACAGACTCGGAGGAATGAGACTTTATTTCCAAGAGGGACACACAGAGAGAGAGAGACAGAGTGCGGGGCTGTGGCGGAAAAAAAAAAAAAGAGGAAGTTTACATTTCAGGCAAATCCTTTTGTGAACAAAAAACTCAGCAAGATAAACAAATAGTACGCGTTTGAAGCTTCGCTCTGGAAGCAGTTAGTACGATTCTATTCCTGCAGGGTGGAAATGTGTTTAAAAGTCATCAGCAGTCGGCAAAGCAAATGGGCTCCATGATCATGAAAGCAAAAGAGAGAGTGGCGGTTGGGGTGTGTGATTCCTGTGCGGTTACTGTTTCAAAGCTAATCTGCTCAAATAGCCAGTGACTGCTCCATTTCACACAGAGCACATGGCCGTCTCACCTCCATACACTGCCACCATATGGACACAGAGCGCAGGTGCAGCTCTCTGCTGTTGCTGTGCTACAAGAGGCGGCGGATTGGGGGGGGGGGGGGGGGTTCATAATGTGTAAAACGAAAAATTAACTCCCTACACTATAATTCACGACATGCGTGTTAAAATGCTCCATACGGCGTAATGGCCCACAAAGCTGGATCTTTTTTTTTTTTCTTCCTCCAGCACCAATGCTTATTCAGAAATCAATTACTCTCCTCTGGTCACACTTGGCTGCTCTCACTGTGCGCTAATGATTCTGCCATCTAGTTTACAGATACATAGTGATAACTAGAATAAGCACATCCATTATAGTTCAGAGATTCTCAAGCCAGTCAAGCTAATTTTTCCATCTCGCTTTGCTAACATTCATTTTTTTTTTCTTCTTCTCCAATTTGGCATGAATTACAGCAGAGAAGTAATCTCAAAAGGCAAATGTACGGTCTGCATGTCAACACAGGATGCGGCGAGAAAAAGGATGTGTTGTTCAAAAAGACAGCACGCAGACAGGGTGTTGAGGTTATGTTATGAGATTAGACTGTTTTTGAGGGAGCGAATGGGTAAAATCTGTCTGTGTGCAGTCGGAGCAGACAGTTGGGAGATCAGCGCTGAGGTCAAGAGGAGCCACTTAGCTGTGCTTTGGCCTTCCAACCCCTACAGCGTTCAGAATCAACCGCTCGACTGTGGGAGTAGATAAAAAGCTTGGCAGCAGTCTTGCAACTACAGACGGCTACTAATGCATGCAGGCTTTATTTATGGCTTTTTAAAGGTACAAAATGGAAATTAATGGGGATAGGTAGGAAGGTGGGAAGCTTGCTCATTAGCCAGAATATATATTAGGTTAGCCTCACTAGTGCAGATCCCCACAGGCACTAAATCTAGAGGCTCGCTATAAACAAACTAAGCAATAAACAATCCGCACTAAAAACGACACCTCTCTCAACTCCAAGTAAATCGTGAAGGTCATAGATTTTTTTTCCCCCCAACTATTATCACTATAATTTGATAAGTGAGTTAATGAGATTTAAACCAGATTTGATGCTGTTTTTTCCTCCCTAACCGCACATTATTACAACAGCAATGAGACGGGAAGAATAGCTGTCCCTTTGATGTGTCTGGTGAAGAGATAATGTGCTGGAATCTGAGAATTATATGTTAGGTGTCATTTATGATTACATGGCAAGCCCACTACTCTTTGTCTTTATTGTTGGGACTTATGATTCAACTGAGCATGGAAATGTGTTTCTCATTATGCTGTTGTGGACACACAGAGAATTACTACTTAGAAGTGGTGAGCTGGAAATTCTGCAAATTGCTTGTTTGGATGCACATATTCTGCATAATGCATTGAGTGTGTGTGTGTGTGTGTGTGTGTGTGTGTGTGTGTGTTTGTGTGTGTGTGTGAGGAAGTGAGTATGCATGTAAAAGATAGCAAACAAGTGGGAGAGACAGGGGAAATGAGAGACAGGCCAACGCCGTTGATATCCGACATTGTGCAGAGTGGAAAGCTAACATGCGGCACGCTAACGGTCTCTTTATAAAAAAGGAACAGTGGGGAATGGACAGGAGGAGGCTCGGTGCAACATTAGCTTCCATGTGGAAGAGGGACGGACGAAGGGAAAGATGGATGGGTTGCGTGAGAGAAGGAAAGACTGAGCAAGGGGAGGGAGTGCAGAGCAGAGCACTCTCCCTGCTCCTGCATACATCAGCAGCAGGAGGGCAGGGATGCGCGGAGGCCACAGCAAGCCAATTACCAAAACTCATTAAGTAACCTGCTAGTCGGCTTTGAACTGCAGCCCCCCCCCCCATCTCCTCTCCTCTATATCTGGATTCTCTGCCACTGTTCTGGAAATTCAGATAGTCGCTGCTCTCACTCTTCTTGTTTGTTTTTTTTAAATGGTGCGAGAGGAAAGCATAAATGGCAAAAACAGTAATCACATTTTCACATGCCTTCATTGGAATTACAAGTGCAACGCAGAAGTGAGACAGCAATGAAGATGATTGGTAGATTGGCGGCTTAAAGACATCCCGTGGCCAAAGACAGTATTGCACTGGTTGCAAAGGAAGGAGAGGGTGTGCGTATAGGTAACGCTAAAAACACAGGAAATAATGCATCCCGACACAAACACAGGAGTGGGTCAGCAGGACTTAGCAGGTGAGGGATAAATGAGTGCCGACAGGCTTGAGCTGTAGTGGGAAAGATGGCTGCAATGGGGAGGAGGAGGAGGAGGACAGGGGAGAAGACGAAGCACAATGAGAGGGGGGTAAGGGGAGTGGGGGGGTGGGGGGGGGTTGATGATGATGAGGAGAAATAAGGCTGAGAGCACCAAGGGCAGGTAGAGAACATGACCACGGTCCAGTGTGAGAGAAATAGAAACATTTTGGGGGAAGGAGAGTGGGGTTAGGGCAGAGGAGAAAACACTGTTAGTCAGCGCTGCAGTGTCACGAAGAATTGTTGACTAACCTTGACTGCATTCACCTCCTAGCTCACACTGCCTCTCAACAAGTATTGACACAACGACAATCTGCAAGACAAAAACTGAAGGGGAAGAACACACAAACACACACAAACAAACACACACACACACACACACAGACAGAGAGGACAAGGGGATAAAAAAAAAAAAACGTAAATGATGTGCAAATGGAACAAATGAGGTGATAACAGCTTGACAGTAGAGGTGTATGCATGGGTAAAGACAGCAGCCATATTTGGCATCATGTTGAACACATGGTGAATGTAGCCCCTGAAAGAAGTCGCACACAAAATAATAATACCCCTCCCAGTGCAGTTAACATTTGCTATGAGGAGATTGTGAGCATTTATTCTAAGCCAGTATTCATTTCCCCCTTCTCAATAAACCTCTCTGGATACACACAGATCTCGGCACTCGTACCTGCTGCACACACTGTTAAACACACACACACACACACACACACACACACACACGCACACACGCACGCGCGCACGCACACACAGTCCCCCCACCACTGAACCTCCCCCATTATCCCATGAGCCCTCTCTTCTCTGCCTTGCTTGACAAGAGCTTGGAAATAAAAACATCACAGCTCTGCCTCGCAGCACCTGTTCAATAACATTGACATTTCACATTCAGCATCCGCACACCAGGAGATTCTCAGCATTTACTCACTTTAACACCCAGAAACGCAACACACACGCACACACACACACACACACACACACACACACACACGCATGCACACACTATCAATCTGCTATAGTTCAATGCTAGCACAGACTGGGGAGATGTATAATATGTTTGCATTTATGTAGTGCACATGCCTGCGGTCATATACAGGGTGTAACAATCCAAACTAATTGAAATCATCCTTTTCATTAAAACTGCTCATTGCAGTTAATTATCATCAATCAATTACTAAAGATATTCATGTGATTCAACGGTTTACCACTTTTTGGTTGGCTGCAAAACCAAATTAATAGTACAGCCTACATGTTTGTTTTATGTCATAATATGTAGCTCTGAATATTATGAGGATGAGAAAATGTAGGACGTCTTATAGACGAGATAGAATGATGAGCGACTAATGAATATGTAAGGCACCGCGGAGGAACATGTGGAGGATTTGTCTGAGCTTTTTTTCTTAAAAGGACGTTGCAGCTGGTTTCCTAATCAATTATTTCCTCATGGCAAAACTGCTACAAAACAACATCCCATGATATTTACCAGATGTACAAAATAAAACTGGAACTTGTTATTATTCATTCCCTGCTTCTGATGCAATATGCCTCCTGAATTCAGCCTGCATCTTGAAGTGAAATGGTCTGTTCCCTTTTTGAATTTGGAGATAACACCAGGTGTGCAGTGAATAAAATCCAAGCAGTCTCATCGCTGTTCAACAGCCCAGCGAGCAGAGTACACTGTCAAAAACTAGCACAAATACACACGACAACCATCCAGATAAGCACGTAACATTTATTCTCACGCCATGATCAAATTCAACCAAAGAGGATTTTGGGGTGGGGGGGTCATAGATATTTGATGTTAACATTTGGCTCAATTTTCTTTCAGATGCACCGTGACGTTATAATACATGTTTTCATATGATAGTTGGCACCTGGGGGAAAGATGAAATGTGCAGTGGGCCACCTAGAGCCAGGGCTCAATGGTGTCACCAGGTGTGGCCTAACCTGGGTGGCTGAGCAGGGGCATCTGTTTGACGGCATTAGAGCCATCAAGAGCCTGCCATAACCACAGATTAAATGGCAGTAAATCTGAGGATTAGATCCGCATATGAATAGCTCACATTGATTTTGAAATCCCTTCAGTAACTCTGGAATTTCCACAGGGACAGACAATGTGGCCATCAACCACCCATACACAAGGACTCATCTGTCTCCCAGTTGTTTTCTTTTTTTTTTTCTTTTTTTATAAAATCGGTCTGCGACAAACCCATCTTCATTTTAATCTGCTCATATCTCGGCCTAGAAGCTGTATCCAAATGGCAAAAGGCATGCAACATCATTCATCAAACTACCCATCCATCCAGTCCCACAAGTCACCGCAAAGCAACTGAAACAAGCTCAACAGGCCTAGAAATGTCCATTCCTATATGCTAGTGTGTGTGTGCTCATGTGAGAGCAAAATCACTTCCATGCTCTGCGAGTCGAGGGTTATTATATGTGAAGCACTTTGGGGTGGTGTGGATGATGGCAAAGACAAACGGGCCTTTCCTTCTTCAGCTGCCTGCTCTCTTATGTGAATATGCATGCGCTCAAACACGCTCGGCCCCGGAGAGACCTTTCTGACACGACAATCCCTAAAATCCCGCGCTGAAACCTCAATCCCCTTCCGACCACCGCGGCCCTCTGGAAGCTGGCTGACATCAAAGACGAGCTCTACGCTTTCACGACTCCAGCCCGCCTCTCAGTCTGTCAGTGTCTCTGGCTGTCCACCACATGGGCGTCAGGAAAGCCACTATTTTAACACCAGCCCCATGCTAACCACTTCAAACACCTCCATAACACAACACGAAGAAACTAAAGATAGCTTCTGCTGCATCTTCACTATTTCCATACTCAAAGAGGCGGGTGATAAGTGTGTTAGGCTAGCAGAAATTATTACTATTTATTTTTAAATAGAAAACAAATACTGCAACTATAATAATATAATATAAGAATTTTTTTTCCAAAATACATGACTTTTTGGTAACCCGATGCCCTCATGCATAAGTGTTGCATTGGTCATCACAGCTGACCTTAATTACCACCTGTTAAGCGATTACCTGGTGATTAGTGTGCATTGAGAGGAGGCTCCATTAACCTTTGAGAAACAGTGTGCAGGCTGCAGTGTCTTACTACCTCAGAAAAAAGACTCCGTCTCCGTCTCTGTCCCACTCACCTCACCGGAGAGATACTGAGAGAGATACTGAGAAACTCAGTGTGACAGTAGAGCAGCTCCTGTTAGGTAAGCACATTGAGCCGTCAGGCCGGTACATTCATCAACACACAGAATGCCAGTCAGCAGCACCAGCAGGCTCGCTCTGC
Source organism: Ophiodon elongatus (assembly GCA_016806645.1). Taxonomy (NCBI): domain Eukaryota; kingdom Metazoa; phylum Chordata; class Actinopteri; order Perciformes; family Hexagrammidae; genus Ophiodon; species Ophiodon elongatus. Next base: position 1,998,295 of record JACSYO010000285.1, on the reverse strand, counting down.
CACGGTACTGTTTCTGTGATGAGGTGGGGAGGGAGGTGGAGTGACAGGGAGGCATTAGCAAAGCACATTTGGACCATTCGCCCCAGCATTTGGCGGCGCAAATGTTCCCATGTATGGTTTCGGGTGGTTTTTACTCGCATTTTCACCGCACTAATAGATCGGGCCATGGGCTGCTAATGATATCATTATCATACATGCACTGTAATAGTCTGGACGCAGGGCGCGCCAAGATCAATGGACAGCAAAATCTAGATCAATTGATTGGTCGGACGCTGTGGAGCTGCGAAAGCATATTTTGCGCGCAGTCAATGTGTTGTTGAATAGGCTGTGAATGAATTGGGTCCTTGCCTGTTTTCAGAGTGCAGCATCCAGACACGGGGTTCTGTGAGTGGATCTGTGCCATGTGAGAAGAAGTGAGCCCAATTGGCAGGGCTGGTGCGCTCATCTTAATGTCAACCAAACCCACTACCATTACACACAAAGCTCCAAATTAGGGGTAAAATGACTATTTAACGTTCCTGACAAAGTGAAAACAAATGAATACTTGTGTATCATTTCTATTATCCCTTTGTCATTGTGCAAAGTCGCGCCGCCACAATATTAAAGTGGTTTTATTTGGAAAACAATGTATCCAGCAACAAGCCTACGAGTAGAAAAATGTGTTTTCACTTACATGCTGTGCAAAGACAGATTGGATTGGTTCAATATGCACAGCAAAGTATTTGAAGGCAATACATCCTTGTGTGGAAGATGGAAAAGTATAATAGGAAATTAGACTCTTCCGGTACCTTTGCATTCATTTTGCATTAGGATTGCAGGATTGTGTATGGTTGTGTATTTGCAACAAAGCCAGTTTTAATTGGCATCAATGGGGACTCTTGCATAGAAGGTTCTTAATTAAGCAATATAATATATATCAGTGACATTTGTATGTGTAGCTATGACTAAAGAGAAGGCCTGGTCATTATCAAACTTTGTAAGGCTTAATGTTGAATTTAGACCTGCAACTAATTTAACAATTAGATGAGCAATAAAAAAAAAAAAAAGAAACTGCATTAATTGTCACAATAGATTTTTAGCAAAAAAAAATTCTGGTTTTAGCTTTTCAATTGTGAGGGTTTTCATGTTTTCCCACTCTAATATGACAGTAAACTGAATATCTTTGGGTCTGGGAACTTGTTATTAGGCCGTTCTACCAATTTACTGACATTTCATAGATTCAACAATTCACAGCGCTCTCATAAAATGCATCTTCCAAACATCACAAAGGTGCCTGTTATTGCAGGGATATTGTATTGGATTGCATTCTATTGTACAGCTATTTATTTATGGCGTGCGTCTCCTGAACAGCGTTCATGTTTGGATCATAAGCGCTCTCATCTTTTCCTGCGACCGACTTGGTCTCAATCATGACTGTAATTTGAGAGCAGGCTGATTGTGTTAGGAGGCAGCTGATTGCGCTGATGAGCAGAGAGCTACCGAAGAGAAGAAAGTGGGCCATCCACTCTGGAAAAAAAATAATGACATCAATGACAGGCAGGGTGATATAAGGTTGTGAAAGAGACTTTTTTTTTTTTTTATCTACGATTGCCCCGTCACTGCTTGACAAATGCAAACTGGCCAGAAACAATCCTGTTAAAATTAATCTCTTGTCCAACCTTGAGATAACAGCATTGACAACCGTAACACTTTTGCAATGCAGCAACACCATCTAAATCACATTTAAGTGAGGCCAATCTATCCTGAGGGTTAAATCTATTTGTGGCTTTAGGCAGTATGATGCAACATATTCCAGAATACAAAGGCTAATGCAGGTAAATCACACCTCGTGGACTTGAATGCTTGACACTAAGCTTCCTGGCATACTAGCTAGCTCAAGTGGGCGAGAAATGAACCCTGTTATGTGTCCTGACACTGGGCCCTGCTCCCCGGCAAATAAAAACATGCCTCTCACTTACTGGCTGCCTGCGCCCACAGCCCCATACATCAGCATTATAAAGGAGCTCGGCAGCCTCAAGGTCAGCTCAATTTCCTCCTGCCGTTATGAAGTATCAGAATCACAGCGAGAGAGGGCACCCACACACATGTTAAGAAATGATTTAGGGAGCGAGGGAGGGGAGGGAGAAAAAGAAAAGGAGGGGGGTGTGTGTGTGTGGAGTGTAAAGGAGAGGTGGTGTGTAATACAATAGGGAACTGTGACAAATCACCAGGAGAGAACCAACCTCTTCTACAGTAAAGATGTGTGATTGCGGGTATTTGTGAGAAAATGTAGAGAACATTAAGCCTACTTGCTCATTCCACACACTAAGAGAATATAGTAGTCTGTAGTATAAGTAATGGGATTGAACAGTTTTTGTTTAACAAGCTGATTCCACTTGTGTAATCGCTCAAGTGTTAAGTCTGTGAAACTACAAAGCAATTAGGCCTACTGAATTATTGTTTCAGAAAACGTGAATACGATGTTTACCATTTACTGTAATTAAATTCTAAGCTGTTACATGGGCATGACAGCGACCTAATGCAAACTAAATGTCTTTTTTCCTTTTGAGATCTGGGCCCATTCATCACATGCCCAAGCAATTTGATAAATTACACAGAAGCATGAAAGCTGATCATTTGCGTGGCAGAGAGTTTGGTGTGTGTGTTGCCTCTGCCTGAGCCGGCAGTCATCCTTGGCTGCCTCACTGGCTGAGGTTTGACATCTTCAGCTAAGAGCCTGGGGAAATAACAGCAAATTCACTTAATGGCACCACCTCATCTATTCCTCATACAGGGAGAGGAGAGAGAGAGAGAGAGAGAGAAATAGAGAGAGTTCCTTGAGGTGTTACAAAATGGCTGTGTGTGCTCTCGGCTGTGCTGCCGTCTCTCCCCTCCGTGGGGGTGCAGGTGTGTGGGTAAACACAGACTGCATTGAGATCCATCACCGGTCGTGGTCAGCCACCAGCTGTAATTTGCAGTCAACTCTGACCCGTTGCAAAAAGCCAGCCTGCCTGTGCTGTAGCTACAAAGCTTTTTTGTGGTGACAGCATAATCTGGTTCGGGGTGTGTGTGTGTGTGTGTGTGTGTGTGTGTGTGTGTGTGTGTGTGTGTGTGTGTGTGTGTGTGTGTGTGTGTGTGTGTGTGTGTTGATCTGATCGTGCAAAGACAAACGTATAGAGAGCTGAATGCCGTGACACTGTGCACGGCTGTGGGTAAGTGCGTGCATGCTGTGTGCAAGTGAAAGTAAGCCCGTGAGTGTGTGTGAGTGTGTGTGTGTGTGTGTGTGTGTGTGTGTGTGTGTGTGTGTGTGTGTGTGTCTGCAGGGAGAGTTACAGAGCCAGAGGTGTGCTGGCCCCACTCCCATCTTTGCGTGAGGTTTTGCAGAACAATCCCAAGCAGCCGGGCTGGCTTGCACTTGGATAACATCTCGGTGAAACAGCAGGTATGCCATCAGTGCAGACCGAATCCCCCTGAGGGCTATTTTCAGAGCCTCTGACCCCGGCGTGGTCAGCAATACACAGGAAGAGCAAGACCCAAAAGCATGCCGCCGCTTCCTCTGGGCCGCACAACATTTCATTCCAGCAGCTCTGCTGTTATTCGTTTTTACTAAAAAAGACTCTACGGCTCAGTGGCTGTTTACGAGGACTGCAGTTTTTCAATGCTTTACCCAGTGGAGACAATTAATTATAAATGACCATGTAAACATACTTTTCTAAAATCAGCCTCACCTGAATACGTCCACATTCAGAGAAAGCATACCCACGTTAAGACATGCATTCCAATTGCTTTATTCAACAGCATTTAGTGTTGAATCACGGTGAGACAGGATTTTGAAGAAATCTACCTGTTTCATAAAACAGACTCTACCATCTGACTCAGCTTTCAAGTAGCTGCAAGATGAATAGTACAAAGCACAGTGTTCCTCCAGAATCCACACAAAGGCTTTAGAAGAGCAGCAACATGACAGAGAGATATGGTATGAAGCTGATTACGGGAAGGGAACTGATGTTGCAACATAATGTGGAGGAGGCGTCTAATGATATTTATTGGGCTATGTCAGTTTGCATGTAAATGGGAATTAGTAACTCACATAAACAGCTAATAAAACTACGTATTTAGAATAAGGTCAATTGTACATTTGCTGCATGTAAATGTTGATAACAAAAATCACATCCCTGGCTGCAACTATATGTGCAATTATTTTCATTATCAATTAATCTAATCTGCAATATTTTTTCATGATCAAAAAAAAAATTGTAAAAATCACCATTTCCTGGAGCCCGAGGTGACATAGTGGAATAGATTTTTAATCTATCCAACAGTCAAAACCCAAAAGATATTCAGTTTATATGGTAAGATAAGGAGATGAAACAAAATCTTGCATTTAAGAAGCTGCCAAAATTACTGGAGCCAAACATTACTTATTGATTAATCGTTATTTAAAATGAGACCAAGATGATGTTTTGTCTAGCTGGCATGTCATCATTAAGGAATGTGTTGGGCCATAAATTAAAATTGCAAGACACGAGATTGAGAGCATTTCTATTGCCTCCCAACATGAAGAGGGCAAGAGGGCGAGAATGTTAAATACAGCTCATTTAACTCACAACAAAAAAGGGGACAACTCACTCTCCAAGTCCTGCAACAATAAAACCTTGTCTGAAGAAAAAGACACAAGCTACCATCATTCACAGTGCAAAGATCTATCGCTGTTTCACCACTGAGGCCACACTCTGGTATTTGCATACATTTCCAGCAGTGGTGTCTGTTAATAGACCAGCTGATAACAGCTGAATAATATGTATCAGTGAGTGCAGTGGTGCTGGAGCGGGGTGATGGATGCCTCCTGTGTGCTTTCCTCTTATATAAAGCTCTCACTCCTCTCCAATCTGAGTGAGTGGCTTCCCACTACTTGGCTCCCCACGGTTAGCTTGTCAGCAACCTCTCCATCTCTTTTCTCCGCACCTGCACCTGACACTGCGAGTGTTCTGTCACCCACCTCTCCTCACCCCCCTGGAGAAAATGTTCACCCCCCACCCGGCTAGCTCCCAGCAGCCCCTGGGGCATGGGACAATTAAAAAACGAGGCAGGAGCTCAGTCGAGCTGTCATGCTGAGTCTCATATGGGACCTTGCTTGTAATGCTGCGGAGGCAGGGGGAGTGTGGTATTGGAGCCCAAAGAAAATAATACACTATGTCTGCTGTACTTGAGATCAACATTCACTGTAGTGCAAGGGGATGGCAGCACATCAACACACTGAAAGCAATGCAGTCAGGCTGGAGGGATATATTTGGCCTTACAGTATTCAGTCTATATTGTCTGACTTCACACACACACACACACACACACACACACACACACACACACACACACACACACACACACACACACACACACACACACACACACACACACACACACACACACACACACACACACACACACACACACAAATCCACTGCTACATTCTGGTGTCAGCCAATTACAAGCTTGCCCTGACTGCCCTTGACTACACTCCCTCCACAATCCATGTCAAAACCCTCTGCACTGTTTTTTTTTTTGTTTTTTTTTGCCCCTCTTGCTCCTCTCTCTGCTTCTTCTTCTTCTTCTTTCACTTTTTTTTAACCCGTCCGTCTTTAGGGTGTGAAATATTTAGCAGCCCCATCTAAATACACCTTCAGGCACAGAGTCAGAGCCGTCTCCCTTCCCCAGGTAAGTAGTAATGAGAAGGCGAGAGAGATAGGGAGACAGTGGAGGAAGGGCTGGTGTAATATCTCATCAACATTATAAAATCATTTCTCCCCTCGGCGGTCCCTGGGTGGTCTTGGGTTGTGTTATTTCGCAGTCAGGGTTCAGTGGCCTCAGCTCCTAAGGTTGAGTTTGGCCGCTTTGCAAGGCTAGTGCTGTGCTAAGCAGGTGTCAGGGGAGTTTCCCCTCAATTAAGCAAAGGTAAAGTAATGCCTCTCACCATGGCGGCGCCATGAATACATTAGTCTTGCTGTCACCACAGGCTAGAGCATCGGGACGCATGAAGAAGACAGACAGCTGGTTGCTCGAAACGCTGCTGAAGCCGATTAAGCAAACTAGCACGAGGATTGTTTTGTATTGTAACTAAAGGCTTATTCTAGACCTCTGATACTAAGTAGATGAAATGGCCTACAGGATATGATCTTAAAAAACTTAATTTATGCGGATGAATACATCAACATAATCAATTCTAATATATACCAAAACAGAAAACAGTGTAATAACATTTTGTTTTAGAGTTGCTGGGAGTTAGGCTAATGAGTTTGTATTAGCTGTCTGAGTGGATGACACTGGAGGACACCGAATCCTTGTTGTGTTAATTAAAGCTCAATGAATTGATGTCGATGAAAAATTAGCATGACCCACAGCCTCAGTGAGAGATACTGCCAGGAAAATAGATCTCTCTGTTATGTCATTGTCATTGTCAAGGCAAGACTTGGAGCGAAAGCACTTTTTAGAAACTGAAATCAATTATCTGATTAACTAGAAGTGTCAAACATCTGGGATTGTATCATTTATACAATTGTTACTTGTTAATTTGAAGAAACAAAAATCAAAGCAACACCAACAATTAAATCAATTCACACCATCTCAGTCAAATAAAAGAAAATAAGAAACAGCTTTCTTGACATTTGTAGCCGGCGCACCACAATCAACTGATTTTACTCCGTCGAAACAAAGCCAGCTGAAAAAAAGGGGACTATAAATATGTCAACAGTAGCAATAATGCCTTCTTTTGTCAGCCTTTATGTGCGAGTATTACAGTGTGCTGGACAGGCGTATTGAAAAGGGCTGATTGATGGCTTGGATTGGCTTCACTGTAGACTGTCTGTCCACCTCTTTCCCTGATGAGACATGTCAATGTAAAGACACATGAATGCAGCAGCCTGTCCTCCATTTTCTCCTCCTCTCCTCCTCCTCCCTTGTCAGAGGCAGGGAGAATGACGCAGTAAATACAGATGCTGTGTGCACCGTAATTCTGGGGCCCACTGCCTTTTATCTACCATGACAGCCTCTGCTGCTGTCGAAATCAAACGCCCAGGCGCGAGGAAAAAGCTAGTATTCCCTTTAATAAACTGCCAGGCAGAGCAGAGTGAGAGTAGAAAGGGAGGCACTCAGCTCTGCTCGACACTGGCCAGGCTTGGCTAAGCAGCAGCTGAGGGGAGAGGAGAGATAGAGACAGGGAGAGCACTCCTTCAGGCATTAGCTGGTATTATGCCGCGCACGCAGGCGCGGGCATCCAGCATCGCTGCACTTACCGAGAGCCAATCGGTCAGCGGGGTGCGTTGGGCACTCAGCAAAGATAGGCACACGGAGACGAGGGCTAGCGAAAGAGATGGTGGGCAGCACCTGCTCCCGGACTCCAACACAGCCCCTCTGAGCTGCCAGGGTCAATTAATTACATCCATCTCTTAACGCTCTCCATTAGGATAAACAGGGGAAAAAATGAAAGCAGTCGGACAACATGGAAACCTCCAACCCCCAGCAACACGACTGACCAGCACCTCCATCTGTTGATAAATCAATCAGTCATCTACAGAAATGACTAGGCTAGTTTATAATTAATTAATCACATTATTATTATAAAAATAATAGACATTGCCCGGTTGCTGCTTAGCAAATGTGACGATTTCCTGTTTTTCTTCATTCCATTGTTAAATTGAATACGTTTTGTTTGTAATTTTTTTGTCAGCAAAAAATAACTGATTTCAAGACCTTACTTTAAGCCGTGGTATGTTGTGAAGGGAAGGCTAGAGATTAAATTAGGACGGCATCATTTATCAGATCAATCATGAAATGTATATCGAAAAAAAGATTTAGTTGCGGCCTTGTTCAGCAATGCAACTACTGTAGAATAGACATATCTCATCTCCACAAATTCTCCCAGTGACTCATTGTGTGTTTGTGTGTGTGTGTGTGTGTGTGTGTGTGTGTGTGTGTGTGTGTGCGTGTGGTACAGGAGGAAGAAGAGCTGCTGCTGCTTTGGAAATAGACAGCTTTTTGTTCTGACCTCACAGCTGTCACTAGCATAAGAGAGCCAGTTACTGGCAGCACACATAAGCATTTTACTTTCCCACACACACACACACACACACATACACATAGACGTACACGTTAACCCCTGACATGCAGAGGGGGTGGGACAAGAGGGTTGGGCTTTAGGTGCCAATCACTAAATACCTGGTCCGTGTTTAGGATCCCGGTCCACCACAACGCCCCTAACACCATTAACGTCCTTCCTTATAATCCAATTATAAGCCATGTGTGTCCACATCAATCAGCCATTTTCATTTGAGCCTGTGGTCTTCTTTATCACCATTACTGCTGCAGTAATTGAGGCAGCGCTATGGAGAGGCTGTGCAGTTTACCTCCATCTGGGAGGTCAAGAGGAATGCAATTGGTTGACAATGATTATGCTCTAGCTGATTAGGCTACGGGCTACTGCTGAATATTTAGCAGTGATTAGACTAAGCCCTGTAGAGAGCCATGTGGCTCGCAGACAAAAGGGACAAGCCATAGGGCAGGCAGAGAAGGCTAGCAATCAGCACAGGCTAGTTCAAACAGGCTATCACAGAGTTGTAATGGCTGGATCAATCCGATTAGCAATTTTGTTTTATGAGGATAATATTGAGCAGTTCTTGGGAAGCGGAAGAAAAACATTATATTGTGAAAAAAAAAAAAAAAATTAGGTTTAACCAACATCCCATCAAAATGTAACGCTGAAAAATCCTTAAAGGGAAGAATATCATCGGAGTATTTATTACAACTGTGAAATTTGACTGCTAAACTCTTCAAACAATTATGGAGGTAAAAACGTGCAAAATAGATTTATATGTTTGCCTGTATGACAGGAAGCAATCCATACAGCTCAGTGTGAGATAGCGCAAAAGGAGAGATGGACACATTAATAAGTAATACACAAAATGGCTCCTCTAATCCCCTTGTGGAGATGCCAGCATTTTTTCCTCATCAGTGATTGTGATATTTACACAGAAACTTAAGTGCACTCCTGATTGAAACAGGAGGAGAGGGCGGGTGAGGAAACGGGGGGAAAAAAAATATAAAAACACAGAGCAAGACCAGCGCGGTGAAAGGGTGAAGCGAGAAGGACAAATGACCAGGAGAAATGACAGCAGGGAGAGCTAAGGAGGGTGAGAGAGAAGGGAAAACAGATGGAGGGAGGCAAGGAGACGTGCACTTATTTGCAGAAGCTTTAACTGTCTTGATCCTCAATAAGGAGGTGAAACTGATTAGGTTTATATCAAACGGCTGCTTGTAACACGGTGCCTGTCGCTGAGAGCACAAATCACAGTCAAGTCAGGTTTTCCTCTTTTCCATTTGAAAGAGCCAGCTCTCTCCTCACTTGTCTCTCACTCTGTCCTTTATTCAACACCGCGCAGCCTCCTGAAGCGCCAGCCTGTCAGAGTGACAGATGCAGACACGACCACTGACCTAAATCACTCTTTTCCAGCACATTAACCCCCGTCTCCCTACACTTTTTACGCAAAAAAACACCAAAACACAGTCCTCACGACACCCTGCACAATGAGACCGACCTCAAGAACCCCACTCTGTTGTATTATCGCCCTCCTCCCTGAATGAAGGCTATTCTTGAAATGCTTAAACATGCAGGAAAAAAAAAAAAAAGAAAAAGAAAATCACACCGTCAGGCTAAATAAATCACCGTCTGCTGTTCCTAGAAAGACTTTTTTTCCATCCAGCATAGTGACAAAAAAAAAAGATGTTGTGTAAAGAGGAGGGCAAAAAAAAAGCATGTTTGTCCACCTTGGAGCCAACGTGGAAAGGATCAATAATGCTTTAATTACTCCAGCCCATGTTTATGAAATGCAATAATCATTCATTAAAAGGTGCAGACAGCGGCAAGCAGGCGGCCGGCCGGTCGGCAAGGCTGCGTGCGAGGGTAGGAGAAGGGAGGGGAGGACTGGCGTAAATGATTCATGGTTTGATATCTCTTCTGTATAATGGGCTCCTCCGGGGAGCTGCTGGGGCTCCACTGCAGCGACTGACTGCCTGGCTCGCTCCGACTCTGCCCCGGCTGCTTCTGCCACCGCTGCCTGCTACCCAAGATTAAAAAGCCTTGCCTCCCATGGAAAGCGGCTCACTGAAAACAGAGAGCAGGGACGTGCACATACACACATAAAAGGAAGCGACTTGATTCAATATCGTCTGACAAAGTATCTGGGGGCATGCGGGGGAGGGGGGGGGGGGGAGGAGGAGGAGGGGAGACGAGAAAATATCAAAATCCTTCTAGGGACAAAACATTGGCTGCAGAGATACTGGGGATACTTGTAACAACCCCCCCCCCCCCCCTTCATCCTCCTTTACTAGCCTATCAACCCCCCCCCCCTCCCAACCCATGGAAAGAGATAGGGGGAAAAATGAAGAGATTAAGGTTGTAACGTGTTGGGCTAATCATAACATAGACAGTTTAGTGCCATCTCGCATAATTAAATGCTTTGCACTAACCACCTAATGCATACTAATTTGGAACAATCCACTCCTGGAGTTGGCAGACCATGACGCTCCCTGCAAAGGAGGTGCTCGTTTCCCTCTCTGCATGTGCTTGGGTGAGACACGCACACACAGACACACACACACACACACACACACACACACACACACACACACACACACACACACAGAGATTTGCCAAGGTGCTAAAGGTCACGCCGTGGACTTGAAAGAAAAGGTCAAGCATTATTACAACATGACTAAATAAACAGGCTGCGCACAGCCCCCAGCCAAGCAACCGTGAGAGCTGCAAGTCTCTCCCAGCACCTACATGCCGTGCTACCTGCCGTCCGGCTGGTTCGGGTTCAGTTTCATCCCTTGTCTTTATCCACACATCCCTCCAGCTCTGAGACGGCTGACGTGAGGACTGTCATATCCTGCCTAGATTCTTATCTCCGCTGGCTTTATTGCCCTCTTCCTCCTGAGTCACAAACACACACATACAAGCAAGAGGGAAAGGGAAGCAGGGCTGCTGGAGCGTGCTTTAAAGAACATTAATATTAATTGCAGCAGTAGCTGGAATGATAACATAGACAAGATGCCCCTGTGAGGGAGCTGGGCGAAGGCAGCCGCAGCTTTTTGTTTGCAGTACTGCTCATCCGTTGGATGGCCACGGTGAGGCTGCAGAATGATGAGCATTTCATCTTTGAATCGCTTGTTTTATATTAGAGGGGGCCTAACCTCGCTGGCGAGGGGAATTTGTGTTTGTGAGTAGTTACTGTGTGTGTGTGTGGGCGTGCGCGTGCATGTGCATAGACGTGCAATGGGTGATAAAAACTAGGCAAGATGAATTATTAGGCTACTGGCTAGATCAACAGCAGTAGACATGTGCTTCAAATAACACAGAGTGCTTAAGCGATCCTGCTTTTATCTCTCCTACTACTCCTGGCTTGGCTACCTTTTATGTCCTCCACACTGAACTCAATATTCTGTGAGCAATGAGCTCTCTGCTGAAGATGTAAATAACCTGCTGTACTGGAGAGAGAACCAGCTTTTTCAGCATAGTGGAGTAAAAATACAAATCGAGTTGAAGCCTGGGTGCTGAGGCCGATCTCCACCTCCAAGCTTTTTTTTTTTTTTTTTCTCCCGCTGCGGGAAGAGAAGGCGACCGTAGGCATCAACATTTGACAGCTATATCTCGACAGTCCTCCATTTTTACCTCACCCTCTCTTCTTCCCCTCTTTTGTCAACTGCTATTGAGAAACCTGACGCAGTCTTTACTGCCGCCACACAGTAGTGGGTTTTCACTGTATGGTTTTGTGCTTCTATCCCGATTTCCCCCAAGTCTCATCAATGCCCCATTACCAAGTCAAATCAGGTGGTGCTGCAGAGATTTGCTGAGAACCAGGGATGCAAGCACAGACACAGACACACACACACACACACACACACACACACACACTAGAGGCTTCATTCAAGAAGCCTGGGAGGTTTTCAACCAGCTCCACGGGATCAGGAACAGGGCGAGGAGGTGAACAGAGGAGAAATCACTGCTGGCTAAATGCTCATGAGGGGTTTATGGCTCCGAGGGGCAGAGAGGGAGACGGAGATGTGGTAATGCATCTCTCTGACACTCCTTTAAGCGGCTGACCGGATTGTAATCTCCTGGGTCCACTAGTCAAATATTATTGTTTCTCATTTCACGAGTCACAAACAATTAGAACACGCCGGATGATTTCCATGACCCATGAGCTCATTTACTCCTACAGCACAAACAAAATGCACACTAATCTAAAAAAAGAAGGGAAAAAAAAAAAAAAAGCACACTTCTATGACCACCCTCCCCCTATACACCCACACGTACAACTGAATTCCTAAGCCAAATTCCCAGAGAAAGTCACACGTATTTCTCACTTTCATCGTCTTTATCTCTCTGCAACAGCAAATACAAGGTGGACGAGCCCTGTGTAATGTAAGCAGCTGCTTACGGAGAAGTGAAAGGGGGGTAAAGACGACATGTCCTTTTAGTTTTCTCTGCCTGTTGTCATTCTCTTCACAGCAGCAGCTGCACAGGCAAGACAAAAAAAAACTCTAGGGAGGAGGGAAAGAGAAAAAAGAAATGAAGCAGCACTGAGCATTTTATGTAGAGATTTTCCCAAGCCTGTTGTTGATTAGAGGAAAAGACTGAGTGCTAAATACAGAGGGAGACAAGGAGCAGAGAGGGGGGACCGCTGGTTCTCCAAGGAGAGGTGAGGGGCCGCCAGAGGTGGTGGTGAATCTCTTCTCTGTGACAAAGCTGTCACACCAAGGAGGGAAATTTAAACTCCTGCAGCCAGGAGAATGTTTTTTGGGGGGCTTTCATTACACCGAGTGCATGTGTCTATGCGCTTGTGCATGCATCGGAGTGCATGTGTCTATGTTTGTGCTTGTGCATGCATCGGAGTGCATGTGTCTATGCGCTTGTGCATGCATCGGAGTGCATGTGTCTATGTTTGTGCTTGTGCACGAGTGTGAAACGGAGCCACGCGCCACCTTACTCTGCTTTCTACATTTGTTTTTTTGCTGCGAGCAGATTGTTTGATTTGTGCCAAGAATAAAAGGAAGAGACTGAAACTCTGACAGCGCTCTGCTCATGCTCAATCACAATCATGAAATCTGTGCACAAACAAAACCACCTCATCCTTGATGAGAGATTCATGCAATGGTGCCGCACTATCTCGCCTGCCAATCGTGTCGTTTTAAAATGAAGCAGAGCAAATCAAGATGGAGCGCTGCTCACTAGAGACCCTTCCACAAGCACTTAATCAAGTCGCCATCAGTAACACCCCACTAATGTATAAGTGAGGAGGCAAAAAATAATATTTTTTGGGGAGGGGGGGGGGGGTCTAGACTGGAATAAGCTCATCTGTACAGAGAACCAGGCCTCAGCAACGCTATGCCAAATAGCATTTTCTTCATTTGAGAAGGCGGTGAAATGGGGAGAGGAGGAGGGGGAGGAGGAGGAGGAGGAGGAGGATTTGGCATCCTAGTGCGCCGCTATGCCCCAGCCCGGCTAAGTGACAGTGATTCCTACAGTGAGTCGATTTGCTGCTTTTGAGTGCCTGGAAACTTGTCTGGCAGAGTGCTCGCAAGGGAACGAGATAGATGGGAGAACGGAGGGACAGAGCCTCACCTCTCTCGCTGTCTTCTATTTGTCTGTTCATCCCCGGAGGCCTTTGGGCTGCTTGGTACAACAAAGAGGGGGAGAAGCGACAGAGGGAGCTCTGCGGCCATCCGCAGACAAAGCAAAAGCAGAAAGGACAAGTTTACAGGTAAATAGTGAGAAGCAGCTGGCTGGGAGCGGAGGCAAGCTCAGGTTTCAAACAAATCAATCGACACTCACTCCACAACAACAAAGACGGGGCTTATTGCACAGTATTCACTTCACTGAGCAGATCTTATTTTCTATTAAAGCTACTTTGCAGGCCGATACATTTTAAGAGCTTTGGTTAACACCAAAGCAGTGATACATTACCAACCTGACCGTGACATGTTCAAAGACTTACGGTGTTGCTACAAAGACACATTTACATACAAATATCAAGTGTGTAAAGCAAGATTTAACTGACTTTCAACTCCACAAATGATCACACAATGCTTTTGGAATATGGGCGGCTGATGACAGGAGTAATTTACCACGTCGCCGATTTGAAAAGGAGCACTTGAAGCTGACACAGAACGACAACTTTATTGTCATCTTTAAAAAGGATCTATGAAATCAATGGGAGGAGATCAATGCTGTCTCTCCCACTCTCTCGCAGCACTTTACATAAGCAGCAATAAGCATCACAGAGGCCATCATCTAGCTCACCGATTTCCTATGCAGGACTCCCAGACACCTCCAGGCAACAAAGCTTCTCTCACTCCATCAGTGCAACAGTCACATCCATAACTTCACTCACAAGGAAGGAGGAGGAGGAGGAGGAGGAGGAGGAGGAGGAGGTAGCGAGGGAGAGGAGCTGAGGGGGAGAAAATACCTCAGGCAAGCCAGAACCAGATAGAGAGGGCTGGAGGGAAGGAAGGAGAGAGAGAGAGAGAGAGAGAGAGAGAAAGAGAGAGAGAGAGACAGAGAGAGGTTGCAGGCGGCTAGCAGAGCGTCTTCATTAGAGTATAGCAGCTAACTCTGGCACCGACTAGCCGAGTGCCGGAGTACGAGCTGCTCATCCTCTCAGTTAATTAGGATTTCTGCTGCTTCATTTTGGGGCGAGGGACAGGATGTTGGAGGCTTGATTGCCTTTTATTTCCCAGCCTGACGGCTCGGCTGCCTCTGCCGCTTTATTAACAAGAGATCTTGCAGATTTACAGCTTCGCGGCAAACATCAATTTCAATAATTACAAGAAAACTGTTAGCGGGGACACAAAGAAAAGCTCACACACACACTTCTTTTTTTCTCTCCAACGTCACCACTCCAACGCCCCTCCCCTCCTTCACAGGATCTAATTTCCATAGATGTGCCCTTTTCATGATTGCGTATTATAAAAAAAACGTTAAAACACACACTGATTTTCCTCAGTCACACTTCAAACGCTTTACAACCCACCCTGGCCTGAAGGGCAAAAGCAAATACTGTGAATATCACATTTACATTCAAACCTTAGCATTCGCGTCATCACAAAACAAAACGATAGGGATTTCTCTGCGGAGCAATTACAGCTGGCTAAATGTGGCAGTGATCAGAATCAGAGCAAAATATCTCCTTGAAAAAATCGTCTTGTGAATTAATGGGATAAAACATCTTTGGAGATATATGGGATTACAAGAGCAAGTCCTCTTTTTAGCTTTATCTTTATACTTTGGCGTTATGCCTAGAATTAGAGATTTTACCACTTGACAAAGTGCATGTGGGAGACCGAACTGAGTGCTGCTCTCCGACAAAAGCAATTGGGTAAAGAAATAATAGAAATCATACTTTAAAGGCGTTAACATCAGATTCAGAACAGAGAAGCAGAGATTTCATTTGAATAAAATCAATAATTGTGTTGACTTGCTGTGTTTTGCCTTCCTGTCTTCTCATCTTGCTCGCTAATGTTTCTTTCATGAGCCAGCCCACTGCTGGTGACATTATAGCTACAGCACTTCCACAAGTCCCCAATGGATCAGTGAAAATGGTTGGCGTAAAACACAATTAGTACGGTCCATATGGCTGCTGGTGGAGGAGGAGCAGGAGAGGTCCCATGTGGTCCTTATAGAGGCTCGCTCTTTTGTTACCTTAAAGATCAAACTGTTGTCATAATAATGGGGCCATTTCGATTCTGCTGCTTGGTTTTTGTGAAGCAGCACTACTTCAACAGATCCTCACATTGTGGAATGACTCCTAGCAACTAAATTGACCAACCTTGGCTCATAGCCTAATCAATGGGTCTTTCATCATGATTAATGGCTCATATTGAATAATGGGGAAATTTAATGTGAGAGGAGCGTTACTTCCTCATTTCAGCGCTCAGCCCTATCGATTGGCTAGAAACCCTCTTTTTGACCAATGGAATGTGCTGATAAGAGAGCGACGTGTTCGACCTAAGTAAACTGAGCACAGAGAAAATGATTTACTGTGCTTTAGGCGCATCTCATTCACTGATAGCTCTGTATGCCCTGCCTGACAAGCATTTTCTTGCCTGAGAAACGCAGACACCTTTTACTGAGTAGAAGCGAACAACAACAGCTTGAGGCAACAGATTTATTACAAATTGATCTATTAGATAGCACTGCTGTGCTTCGCTGTTTTCTCCCACCCCCCCCTCCCTCTCTCTGTCTCTGACAGCCTTCCCCTGATGGTAGCTAGAGTGTATAAGAGTTGAAGTGCTACATTGGCAAATCTAAACCCAATCCTCAGAACTCATTTTCTCTGTGCCGGCTGCAGGAACTGGGGTACGCACAGAGACAAGATGTCCATCCTTAAATCTATGGTCGATTCAGTCGTAACTCCCAGCACCTAAACTGAGGGCTCAGCAGGCTCAATAGGTGGGCCTAACCTGCAAGGGCAAGCAAGGACACAGTTTACCGGAGGCACCTCGTGAACAGGAGAGTGCCACAATGTCACCGGGGTCATTTCCTTACGGCTGCATGAACCCTGAGCTCACCACTGGCTTGTGTGCCGTCTCTATTAAAACATCAGTCACAGGTCTGGGCTCTGCAGCAGCTCTGCAAACAAACTGTGCCTCATGTGCAGTCACAACATCAGTGCAATACCCGTATTAGTCACAGAGGCCACAGAGCACAACCGGCGCGCTGTAAAAAGATGTACGTATGTATGATTCGTCTCATCGACAGTGTTGAAAATCAATGTCCTACATACCCATACAGGAAAAAATATATCACAAGCCATTAGACATTTTAATTAAAAGATAAAGACATATGTTTGTCTGGACAATAGACAGCTGGTATTGACACATCCATCTGTAAAACAATCAATTAAATAAACTGCATCATTTAGACTTGCTAATGAAGGTGGCTCTCTGATTATTACAACAAAGTGACTACCTTAATCACCGTGTCAGGAAATACAAGCGACCTTTACACTTCTTAACATTTTGCCTAAAGTACAACACTATGGAGCTTAGCCTGCATTATTTATCTATTATTAGCCAAGCTAAGGAATGAAATATCTTAACATTTCTGTGTACAATACAGTCCAAGGCACAATTCAGAATATGACGTGTACCCACATGCTTAAGGTTCAGCTAAAACAGCAGAGGGTTTGTCAGGTTGTGTAGCCTATTTAACACCACAAATCTGTGCAGGAAAATACTACTGTCAATAGGAGCAATACGCGCTGATAGAAAGCTGCACAGACTCTATTGTGCTCCTTTCCTTTAATCACCTCCATCTTTCATCTGCGCTACAGAAGAGAAAGGAGCGCAGGGAGAAAAGAGCTATTGGCTTCCGGATAGTTCATGTTTGTGCCGCTGAAAACAGGGCATCATCTAAAGATGTTGAAATATTCTAGGGAGAGAGTATATGTCTATATAAACATCTTCAGGCAGGCAGCTGCAGGGGGTGTGCACAGTAAAACACTGGTATGCATTGTTTGTGTTTCTGCACCACTAGCGCCATGCCGTGTCATTACATGAGGCAATCTATTACCTAATCAGCACTGACACACACACACAGCGGCAAAGCACTCCTACTCCTCCTCATCTCTCTCCCCCCGTTCTCTCCCTCTCCTCAGGGGCCAGCCAGCTGATCCTACACCATTTCATTTTCCTCCTTTACTGAGATGGCAAATGGCTGACTGGTACTTTCGATTCATGCTTTTTGGCACCGTAATTGACTAAGTGCTATTATTAGCCTATCTTGCCCAAAAGCTGAAAAAAGTATGCCATCATCTGCATGATATGGTGTGTTTTAATATATTATTAGGGAGACGCATGAAACGTCTAACAATGTGCGAGACTCCCAGATATTGGAGACAAAAGATAATCAGCTTTGCAGTCAATTTCCCCACAACGGCTAAATGTATTCATCGCTCTGTGTTTGCTGTTGCTTCACAACTCTTACAAACGTTAGCACAGCCTCCAATCCCTGTTTCCACACACTCCACTGTACAACCCCTCATGTACATAAATCACAGAAGACTGAAATGTGGTGAGTTGCGACACTTTGCAGTCTCAGAGCGACATACAAAATTGAACAAGGAAAATATGCAGATTTTTTTTTTTTTTTTTGCTGTACCTAGGACCTGCCAAGAGGCTGGCAACAACACAAAAACACAATGTGCCTAATCAGTTAAGATGTGAATCCTTCCCAAGCCGGCCCAATAAGACACAGGCGGCATTTGCAGGATGAAGTGAGAGCGACTTCACCGTGGCTGAGCTCACAGAAAAAGCAGATTTGATCACATCTAGTACATCAAATACCACCAGCAGTATGGAGCAAGACAGCTCACAATTGTTAACACGGATAGCGTTTGCCGATACCATCTCCTTGGCACAATTGTGGAGCGGCAGAGCTAGGCCTGAATCAAACAAAGATGAGATATGATGCAGCATGCTTGGATCTCCTCTTATGAGAGGTGAAGGGAAGCTGTCAAAGAACACAAAACACATCCAGCATCTTGCCTCCTCTGACTTGCTGGGATAAGCCAGGAGGAGGAGGAGGAGGAGGAGGAGGAGGAGGAGGAGGAAGGGGGGGTCGGAGGGGGGTTGCTTGCCTCATTTCTGCCAGTGTGCCCTGTGCGTGTCAGTCCAATATCTTAAAACAACACATGCAAGGCTTCGCTACAGCCAATTACCCAGCTCTTGGCACGGGAACTGAAAAACATCTTCGGAGAACAATAAAGAGAGCTTGGCTTGTTGTGCGTGCTGTCAGTAAGTGCTGACAGATTGTTATTTTTAATGAATATACGGCACTTGAATGGCCCATCAAGAGGTCTTTGAGCGAACATTGCTCCTTTGTTCAGAGCATTAATTTTCTATGTAATAGCCAGATATCTTGCAATGAAATTGATATCTGTAAAGGAAAAAGCCAAATCAGTGTATCCACTTGCTTCCCCATTGTGTTGTCTTCGCAGACGCTATGCATGGTCACTAGCATCTAAATACAAGGCAACACACTTTCTTAACTACAAATCTGAAGATGCTCGATTACACATCATTTCCTGATTTGGCTCTGTCAAGCAGACGTTTCACTGCTTACCTACCTCTACTGCCAATGTAATTTCATACTGAATATAAAATTCTAGCGCAAAAGTCACAATAAATCCACCTCATCGCCTATATTTGAAACAGAATAGCCCCGCTGAGAATAAAATGCCCCTTTTCAAAAACAGGCTTGCCACAACGATGACAGGTTATAGCACCATCTTGTAGTGCAACACAATGCCACAATGCCACAGTATACAGCATTTGAAGTAGCTCTGAGACTAGACCCAGGCATTATTATGGGGAAGCATCTTTCATGACAATTCATGGCAAAGGAAAAGATGTAGTGACGGCATCTTGGTGAATGGCAGCAAGATGCCATTCGAGCGCAGCATGTAAACACTGACTTCCCGAACATGTGTATTGACAAATCATCTGACAAAAAGAGGTGTCAGAGTGCAGTGAAAAGGGATTTTCCTTCACATTATCTGGCCCTCCATTTGCACACATAATATCACTCACAGAGAGCCGACATTACTCAAACACACATTAGTCATTAAAAGGGAACTAGCGGGGTTATTACACTTCTCTTATCATTATTCTGCTGCTACTACGGCCACCCAGCTAGATTAACATTCGATAGATGGGGTGTGTCATTGAATATGTGAGTCAAAGTAATTTTACCCACTGCTGCTCTTGAGATCCCATTCAAATTGAAACACTATAAAAACACCCTGACCGCTTCTGACCCCTGAACTACAAGATAACCAGATAATGCGGATTTAAAAAAGGACTTTACACAGTCATATGCACAAAAAAAAAGAACACCACAAACGTTACGTTTTAAGCTTTTTTAAATGATCCTCTTGGCTGAACCTGAAAAATTCTTCATCTTCCTACAAAAAAAAACTATAAACCAAACATCGAGGTGCTTTTCTGTCAGCGCTGTGCTAAAGTAGTAATCAACGTATAGCCTGTAATGGCAGACCTATGTAACCTAACCCAGCAAGTTTACAGTCTAAGTGGTAGTTTAAGAAAATCTAAATCACAACCACTAAGCATCTGGCAGCAGGAAAAGCCACCAAAACATCAGATGTGCCATATGCACAACGTATGGAGCTAATAAGGTGTATCAAGAACTGCAATGACTTGATACAGGATATGTCCAGCAAAAAAAATAAAGCGGATTGAATACATTTTGGATTAACAGTTGTATTTTTTTTTTTCAACGTAAGAAAGAAATATAACCTGTTGTTAATCTTTTATCAACACACTGTGTAAAAATAAGCAGTACTCCTCTCAAAAAAAGTCTGACCATATGGGTGTATGCATATGTTTTCTTACCTAACCCTCTTCTGCTAAACAATAGTGTGTGACAGACATTACATGATGTGTTTATGAACCGTTTTCAGTTCAGTGACCTCTCTCTCACACAGTCATGTCATTATCAGGAGGCCTGAGCAGGTGGCAATGACTGAATAGATAGAGTTGTGGAGCAGTTGACTGCAAAGTACCAAAACCTGTTAGGTTGTTTACAGTCAATAAACATAATGTGGCGTTGAGCACGTTTATATTTCACAATGCAGTGCCGTCAGGTTATCAGATAATGTATTAAAGATTTTCTTATAATCAGCCTCATGTTGTGGCGCTTTGACAAGTAAGGAAATGCAGGCTTTGATGTAAACACTAAATTACATTCTTTCAAGTGAAAGACTGAAAATAGCTTGGCACTTATGGAGCAAATAATGTGTGTCGGGCCTTTGATCATTGTGAACAGTGTACATTCATTAGGTACGGTGAAGTCCACAATTGTGCAGGGCTGTGTAGCCTGTAAGGCACAAGTCACAAGTCGGGAGTGAGTCATAAGCCCTCAATAAACATAAATCACTGGCTATTAATGGCTCTGCCTCAAGTTACAGATATTAACATGAATAGAAACCATCGTTGGAATCTTGTTTATAGGACAGATTAAGCACGGTGTACATGACTGTAGTGTATGTGATAACTATTTTCAAACTTACAATTCATAATAACTTGGGGACTAACCTCGTGCAAAAAAAAAAACTCACTGATAAAAAGCATAAACCCAGAAACCCCCCCTTCCCTGAACCCTGAGTGGTCTCTAATGTTACTACTCAGATGTTTTGAGCTACTCAGCCTGCCAGAGGTGAAAAGTGCCCATGCCAATTCTGCTGAATCTATTTGTTGACAAATCTCTCCCATGAAGATGTCACAAGCCTTGCATCTTTGTTTCCAAAAGTCAGCATGAGTGAGCCCAAACCCAGCATTGCTTTCTTTTTTTAAACCACCTCGTAAAGCTGGTAAATAACCACAAACTACGAGCTTGATAACAATAATCGAGCTCACAAGTCAAGCCACACAAAGACAGCAAGTTAGCTTCGCCAGCTAACGCATCCGAGAGCTAATGACAATAGCTGAAACGGGCTACGGCTACTCCCTGGAGCAGAGCTACTCCAGTGGGGGGTTCAAAACGAGGGAAACGTTTAAGGCAATGCGAGGGCGCGTGCACGTTTAGCCCACAATGCGTGTAACAAAACAAAAGTCCTGTTGTGTGTGTGTTGTGTGTGTTGTGTGTGTGTGCACTGTCCTAACCGGTGTCAACGAGATGTTGGTATCCAGACATTACCCTGCTCCCGGCTGGCATTCCCCAATCAGTGCTAACGTCGGTTCATGGCAACCAGCGGCGGCAACAGTAACCGGGGCAAACAAGTCCACCAGCTAACAAGCTAGCTCTAATGCTAACGGGCAGAATTAGCCAAATAAGCTAGCAAGCGAGGGTTAACTGCTCCTGGTGGACGTTACAGGCGGAGAAGACGGCTGGTTGAGGCTCACAGCACTTACCTTAAAGCGCTTGATCTACAACATCTGTGGTGTGTTTGATGGGAGACTGCAACAACAAACAATAGCAGCAGCAGCAGCAGCAACGGGGGCAGCAAAGGCAGCAGCAACGGGGGCAATTAGCCAACGTTAGTTAGCCAAGTGTCGCCACTAACGTTGCACAGCAGCCGCGGTGCCACCTGTGTGTCTTCTCTCGTGCACGCTGGCTGCAGCGGAACGGGCCCCGTTTGATGTGGCGCTGTCATAGATGATGGACTTGGGAGTAAAAGAGGGGAGTAATCGTGGCTCGGAATGCTGCCTGACTAGTGTGTGTGAGGGGCACTCGGCGTGACAGCATCCTTCTTCATCTTGGGGTGAGAACAGTTGGGGGGGTTTCTCCAAAGTTCAACCGGTGAAATATCGTCACCCACTGGACAAAACTGGGAACATCCACACAGAGAGGGTGGGAGAGAGAGGGTGGGAGTCCTCAGGGTGTCTCTTCTGTAGCAACACTGGGTCTATCTTCATCCCTATAAACCTGTGATACTGACACACTATATTTAGACTGTCAGTGAGCCAAGAAGAATAAAAAACAACGGAATATAATCTGGAATAGATTTGAGTGTACTGCAGCGTTGAGTATACAGTAAATGTACTGGATGTGTTACATTATAAGGCATGCAGTAAACAAATAACAGACTTAGTGGGAACAATATGACATAATTTAACAATATTTTATCACAAAATAGAGATGAATATAATTCCTTCATGGGGAATTAAATGCACCTGGACATCAGATTTTAACACCTGGCACAAGACAACACTGCACAATATAAATGAGGGTATAATAACAATTGGAAGAACAACAATATGATGACTATAACAGAATATAATTGAATGGATTAGACTCTCTCAGGAGATTTGAGTGTACTGCAGTGTCGAGTATACAGTAAATGTACTGGATGTGTTACATTATAAGGCATGCAGTAAACAAATAACAGAATTAGTAGGAACAATATGACATAATTTAACAATATTTGATCACAAAATCAACCTTCATGGGGACTTAAATGCACCTGGACATCATATTTTAACACCTGGCACAAGACAATGCTGCACAATTTAAATAAGGGTATAATAACACAATTGGAAGAACAATAATATGATGAATATAATTGAATGGATTAGACTCCCTCAGGAGATTTGAGTGTACTGCAGTATTGAATATACAGTAAATATACTGGATGTGTTAACCAAGTAACCAAATAACATAATTAGCGGGAACAATATGACAGAATTTAACAATATTTGATCACAAAATAGAGAAAAATAGAATTATTTCATTGGGAATCAAACGCACCTGGACATCAGATTTTAACGACTGGCACAAGACAACACTGCACAGTATAAATGAAAATAAGGGTATAATAAAACAATAACAACAACATGATGAATATAACAGAATAAAATTGAATGGATTAGAATCTCTATTGGGAGATTTGAGTTAACTGTAGTATCGAATATACAGAAAATGGCATATATTTACATGAAAAGGCCTACTGTAAACAAATAAAAGAGTTGGCAGACAACAATAAAATCTAATAATATCTATAATATGACAAAACAATATCTTATCACAAAATAGAGTAGAGTAGAATTCCTTGATGGGGAATGAAATACACCTGGACACCAGATTTTAACACCTGGCATATGATAATTTAATTTAAAATAGGGTATTTTATCACACAATTAGGAGTAATATCAAATATACAGAAAATAGCATATATTCACATTAAAAGGCCTATACTGTAAAATAACAAATTGTAAGAGAATAATATGACAAAGAGTATTTGATCACAAAATAGATTAGAATAGATATATTTTAATGCTTTAGAGCAATACAAATGTAATAAGATATAAGGTTAGACTGTAAAAATAACATATTAAAAGAAGAATATGGAAATATCATAGAATATGATACTTTTTGGGAAATTTGAGGATATTGCAGCAATGAATATGCAGTAAATAAAAGAGAAACATTGTATAAGTGTTGTATAAATACGGGTCAACACATGAGATGAAATAGTTCCAAATGTAAATTTCATCACAGAATATATTAGAATACAATAGTTTTATGAAAAGCAGCAGCAACCTACTTGCATTGTTCATTCGAACAAATGTTTTATAATAGCAGAAACAGTCGTGCTCTCCACTGGCATTTGGGTGCTGACCTTTATGTTTTTAATTGTTTGTTTATGAAAAACTGTCCACGTTTCAATAATTCTAACCCCCTCTAATAGACGGGGACTTATTGTATTGGCATACGGGGATTAGACATTATCTGCTTTATTAATTTGTTTGTTTTGTGTCAAATTAAGCTGCAATTGAAGCTAGCAGCACTTCAATTCCTAATAAAAGACACAATCTGTGGGGGTTTTTTCCAACTGAAACTGTTGCGTTTAGTAAATGATTCTTCCTCAAGTCATCGTCATTTGTGTTTTTAGGACAAATCTTTTGGTTGAAAAATAGTGAGGATTTTTTTTGCCTCAGAAATAAGGACAGATTGTATAGTTTAATTAAATGGTTTAATTTATTTCCTCTTTGGTACGTGGAGGCCTCATTTCAGCACCAGAAGCTGTTTTAGACTATTGCCCGATCAATAGTCGAATAAGTATCAGTTTGCTGATGATTTTAGGTGGAAAACTGGTGTCACTTTCCCTGGTTTTATATTTATATTTCTAACATTCCAATACGTTTTGATGAAGCCCTATAAAGTCCTCTTTAAATATCATTTTGATGCCCTCAGTCTTCTCTTTTCGTGTCTGCAAGGAGCAAGTCAGTGAAGTATACTGCATAGATCTGACCACTAGATGGCGCAGGTCTCAAGGAAACTAAATTAAGCATTGCAGTTTCATAAAGTCTCGTATTAAGGCTGTAATCCAAGCTGAGATATCAATTAACTAACAAAGATTTACTCTTACTCTTTTTAAATTTCTGTAAAAACATTGTTATTGAAGTGTGGATATGTTGCGAAAGGAAATCTGCAGCAGATGATCGTCACAGGATGTTTATAGACTGTTATATATGCTTGGTAGTTTCTTTGTACCAGTGATTTGTAATACATCTCCTTGGTGATGACTAAACAATGGAGGCAGGTTCAGACGGGGCTCACAAAGTGAATTGGTGTGGCACAGACCCAGCTGGCGATCCCCCCTGGTACCATACCACTGGTGAATAGAGCCTCATTTATCTTGGCAAGGCTCAGTACAAAAAGAGCTTGCAGAGAGCTTCTGGATTCTTTTACCCGGGGGCGGGGGACAGAAATGGCGTCCCCTAGCACTGAGCTCATGTTTCTGCCTCTCGGTGGCACTCAGATTACATCACACACCTCACACTGACAAGAGCAGTTACTGAGGAGAAGGCCCTTTACGAGATAATTTTCTCTGGAAGAAAGCTATGAATCCTAAATGATTTGACATTATGACCTTGTTTACACTGATACCAATAGGTAATCATTATTATCTATGAAGCTCTGCAGCAGTCCCAGGATTTCAGATAACACCTGAACATGTGGACGAATCAGAAAATCAACAAAAAACGTTTCAAACTATGTTGTTTATTACACATTTCTGCCAACGCTTACAGCAACACGAGACCTTGTCAGATGCGACACATTGCACATATGGTACTGTCACCACTGCTCGAGGCAGAGCCGTACTACAGTTACAGTAGCTCAAATACTCAGAGGACCAGAAATCACTACAACTCACAAGAAGCTAAACCAAAATCTGTCACACGGTTACACAGACACAAAACATAGGGACCAACACTATTCAGGAGCGAAAGCATAGTTTGAGGATGAGCTGAGCTGTGGCTGTGCTAGGATGTACGGTATAGCTTCTCCACGCCACAGACCAGACTTGAACCTTGGATTTCAGCAGTGATCTCTCCATCTTCTCTCCAGACAGGGCAGGCAACCTTGTGTGGCGTATACGAGTGGGGGTTATTTATGAGCAGTAGTGAACACACAGAGGCCCATGGAGGTAGACCAGCTCAGATGGGGTGCCTGAAGTCCTGGCCGGCAAAACGGGCCTTGTCGCCGAGCTCCTCTTCAATCCTAAGATAGAGCGATGACAGTTTGTTAAAATGGATGGATTGATAGTCGGAGAAAATCTGCAACGTAGATAACTCGTACTGTTAATAAAGTTCAGTGCAACTGTAGGCACGCGTTTTTGGACCGGACTCACCTGAGCAGCTGGTTGTACTTGGCCAAGCGCTCGGATCGGCAAGGTGCGCCCGTCTTGATCTGGGAAAGGAATAAAATGTAACTATAAAGACCCAGTCTGTAATGTTAAAGCTACACCTATTGTACAGTTTGAATAGTCGGCTTTAAAACTCCAACAGGAGAGATGCCATGCCAATTAATGCCAGTTGAGGTTTTACCTGTCCAGTGCAGAGACCGACCACCAGGTCAGCGATGAAGGTGTCCTCGGTCTCTCCGGAGCGATGGCTGACCATCACACCCCAGCCGTTGCTCTGGGCCATCTTGCAGCTAAAAAAAAAAAAAGAAAAGAAAGACACACATTTAAGCCAAGTTAGCCAGCTTATACTTTAATTACCTTCTTGGATTTTGGTGAAGAAGTTTGATCACACGGCTCAGCTGTCGAGACTTACGCCTTCAGGGACTCGGTGACGGAGCCGATCTGGTTGACTTTAAGCAGCAGGCAGTTGCAGGACTTTTCGGCCACACCCTTGGCGATACGTTTGGGGTTGGTGACTGTGAGGTCATCGCCCACCACCTGGATGCTGGTGCTGGCTGTGAATTTGCTCCACGCCTCCCAGTCATCTTGGTCAAAGGGGTCCTCAATGGACACCACTGTCAGGAGAGCAAGTAGGTGAGGGTAACGTTACAGCCATTCATAAAGCCAACACGTCAGCATTGATTAAGTAGCAATAGCTACTATCTACAGACACTTTAAACCTGCAGTAGTTGATGCTATTGACCACTTGGTGGCAGCAGAAACACGCTGCTAAATGCACCAATATGTTCACCAGCTAGCTTCTAACTTTGACAGAAGTGAACAGTGGTGTTCTTGAGAGTTTTTGCTTAATACAGCCACAAACGATGCTTATGAGAGTGAACCAAAACAGAAACCTTAGCAGACACAAAATGCATATAGACATACGGTTCTATTTATTCTCTATTGCATTGACTCAGATGTTGTTTGTACATGTCCTCACATTATTTGGGTCAATTATGCTTAGAATTAAATCTTGCTATATTAAATGGATCCCTATAATACTTTTGAAACGTTGCATCTTTGGGAGCACTGAGCAGAAAGAGTTTTATGGCTGTAAAGAAGAGTTGAAGATGTGTTAAAAACCCACCGGGGTAATCTTTGACAAAGCTCCTGTAGATGTCAGCCAGCTTGTCAGGGGAGATGTAGCGGCTGGGGTCGTCAGGTGACTTGAAGTCCAGGTCGTACTTGCCACCCTTGTAAAACTCAGAGGCAGCCACATCCATGCCAATCACGATCTTGTCGGTGTAGCCGGCCTTGGCGATGGCATTCTTTATCAGCTCCAGAGCTGGGAAAAAAAACATACTACGGTAAAAAAAAAAAAAGTGACAAGAGATGTAGGTAAAAAGAAAAAACACATTCACTTTTCACAAATGAGTCACCACTGAAGACTCTGCTCCAGTGGGGCATTCGCCATATCAGCGCCTCCACTTGACACTGGAGCCAGAGGCTGGCAGTCGGTGCATTCGTTCCCGAGTTGAGGCCTTAATTTAGAAGCCATATGTCGACCCAAGAGTGACATGATAAGTGAAGTACTTCCTTGAGAGGTCTAAGAATGTATTACTTTCAAGATACTCCCTTTTGAGTGGTCACACTGTTACAACTTCCTACTATCAACTCGCTCCTAAAATAAACTAGTAATGTAACTAGTAATGTATTCACCTGGATCTGAACTCTGTTGGCTTGTGTTGAACCTCTTATTGTTAAACGGCGCTTACGGCTCTGATTTAGCGTTTCCTCTCACCTTCCTTGTTCTCCAGGATGTTGGGGGCGAAGCCTCCCTCGTCACCTACATTGGTGGCGTCTTTGCCATATTTCTCCTTGATGACATTCTTCAGGTTGTGGTAGACCTCGGCACCAATACGCATGGCCTCCTTAAAGGTGCTGGCTCCCACAGGCAGGATCATGAACTCCTGCATGGCCAGCTTGTTGCCTGCATGGGAGCCGCCATTGATGACGTTGAAAGCCTGAATGGAGGCAGAGAGGATCGGCTTTCAGCTTAATGGAATCACGACTGAATTTATGACTCCCTGGAGCAATCAATCATTAACGGTGCATGTCCTTTAGGCCTAGTGGCATTAAGAGTCTCTACAAAGTCTGGGGAACCTGACTTAGGTAATTGCGCCGTCATACTCACGGGGACAGGGAGGATGACTTCAGGGTTTCCAGCCAGGTCAGCGATGTGGCGGTAGAGGGGAACGCCCTTCTCTGCTGCACCAGCCTTGCACACAGCCAGGGAGACGCCCAGGATGGCATTCGCACCAAACTTAGCTGAGGGAGGGAAGACACAAACATCTAAATATATTGTGTGTAGACTGAAAATATGGAACATTATTGTCTTCCGGTATCTAAATTCTTCAGTGAGTATTTTCTGGGGAAATTAGGCCAAAAATCAGTAATGCATGACCTTGAGATAATTATGTTTGAACTGATATTTCTGTTGCATAAATCTATAAAATATTAAGTATTGCATTTGTTAGCAGAAAGAGCTGGATATGCAACGGATGTAACTTTTTAAAAGTTAATTCTGGGTACTGTATAGTGGATCATTTTCACACAGAAATCGTAAACTTGAGTAGAATGGCAGAGGGTGCAAATAGTGCTCTATATAATAAATGGGATGGGGGGATTTCTCAAAACTATCTTAGGTAAGAGTGGGCAATATGGATAAAATCCTCTTTCACGGAATATGCATTACATATCACAATATCAACAAATATCAAGATATAGAACATTTTCTGGAAAGTCTATAGATAAAATGTTTATGGATTAAATAACCAGAAGGTATTTTCATTTTGCCAAAACCTTTAGTAGATAGATCTTTACAAATCCAAGCTCACAAAACTCTGCACTGATATTGTCGAGACAGTTTTAGTACACAACGTAGCGTCTTACACTTGTTTTCTGTGCCATCCATGTCCAGCATCAGCTGGTCGATCTTCTCCTGATCCTTAACGTTCACATCCTGGATTAGACAAAACATGACAAGTTATATTGTACGTTTGGAAATAAATAGAGTCACTAGGTTTAATTCTGACTCGTTAGTTCAAATGAACACACTCAAATAATGATAGAATAATCACAGCATCTCAGAATTATATCATTGAAGCTCCGCTAATGCAAAGGTTTATAGATACTTTAGATATATCATTTCTATGAATGCAAACGTCAAAAAACAATGAGGTCAATGTAACAACAAACAACTACAAAATCATACAGTTAGTAATTTGGAGACTGTCAGTACTGCTGCCAGTGTTCTCCATCCATTCTATCGCCATCTAATCTATTGACTTTTCAAGATACATTAATAATTAATTCAAGACACTGAGGGCTTTGACACTAACACACAGTTATTAGGCAAACAATAAATGGTCCTACCTTGCTAACCAGTGCAGGTGCAATTTTTTTATTGATATTCTCAACAGCTTTTGAGACACCTGCAAGGGACAAGCAGACCATAACTGACCCAGACAGCAGAAGACCATGCAGAGCAGGCGAGACAGATGAGCACAGTGGCCCTCATCCAATCTTATGTGCAAGTAATTTTGACTGAAGTAAAATATAATTTCGCCATCATTGATATATTTTTATTTATCTTTTTAAATCTGTGGACATCTGTTAGCGCCTCTCAAGGTTAGTTTCCAAAAGGCAAAGCCATTCTTCATGCTGCTGTGCAGACCGATGTGTGAGAGTCATCCGTGTTATTTCACACTTTATTTACCTGGTTACACAATGCGGGGGCCAAGAAATCATTTACATATTTAACTGCTCTTTTGACTCCTAACAGGAGGAAGAGAGATGGAGGAAACAGAAATGAAGAAGTAGGCGACGAGGACAGGCAACAGAATGTATAGTGGTGTTGAAATGACATGACAGAGGGCAACAGAATAGAGGCAACCAGAAAGTTCAGAGAGAGAAAATCAGGAAAGACGGCTTACCTTTGCCCATGTAGCGGGTCTTGTCATTGTCACGGAGCTCCAGAGCCTCGTAGATGCCTGTGGAGGCACCGCTGGGCACTGCGGCTCTGAAAAGACCTTGAGGACACAGAGGACATTTAGTTATGGTCATATCTTAAAGTGCTGCGTCATGTCCAACAAGACGGCGGAGGTCTGACTGAACGAATGTTGACACTTACATTTTCCCTGACAGCCATTACTGCAAACTATGTGATATTTTTACAGCGTAGACTGTGTAGACAGACATGTCTGATGGAGCATTGAGAGCAGGAGGGGCTGCTTGGTATTCAAGGAGCAACAGCAAGTAAAAGACATTTAGGGGAAGCAATCCAATCAGCTAAACGCATTCCCAATAGCCGTCATTTTTCTGGCCACAGAGAGAAAAAAAAAAGCATGTGTGGATGTAGTTTTATTGGCTGTGCGGCAGAAGGCTGTGATGTAACAGGGGAAGACTGGGCATGTGCAGTGCATCTGTGGAGGCATGCGAAGCCACGCCCACACATATAGAGGACATTTTGGATTCAACCAAGTGAGGAGAAATTAGGGATGAGCAGAAATCTATTCAGTTTGCTCCGCGGAGCGGTAGGAAGGGTGTGAGTCTGAGGGGATTTAGGGCTTAGGACAGTAGGCTTAGGCCATGAGTTCAGGCTTAGCAAATCATCTGCATCAAGACATTACCTGGCTGCAGCTGGGGGAGCTGGCAACAGCCATCAGGCTACAAACTGAGAGGTCGTACCATCATATCATATTTTATCTGGATGAAAACCATGACCCAAATATAATATAAACTAGATATAACAGTAAGAGTGATTGTAGATGTCTCTCTTATTACCAGAGCTACAATATTTTAACAACAATCAGAGGAAAGTTTCTGGTTTGACCGTCTGTGACTGAGCCGTAAGCTGGTTACATAACACACCAAAACAGTAGAGACACACTCTGGGTGCAGCACACTCTTTGGTATATGCCGTTAATGATGCCAAAACAGGCCTGGCAGACTCAAAAGGGAACCTCGTCAAGAAAAAAATAAATAAAGGTGCTATTTACAGTAAACTGGAGCACTTAGCAAACATCCCAAACTAATAAATAGACAACAGGGCTGCAGAATAAAGCAGTCGATTTCCAGCCAATACATTCAAGGCAGTTGTAGCCTGTTCCACTCACTTCCATGTGAATGGTTATTCAGGCTGCTTCATTAACATTCCCAGGACATTTCATTTGGTTGAGCTGGTCTTTTGTTTTAGCTTTCAGAACAGAACAGCTCGTCGGAAAACTTCAATCACAGTCAGGCCATTAGTTAATTGAATTAATTGATCAAAACTGCAGGCAGACGTGTCCAACATCACAGACCTTAGATGTTTTATGCTCAGCAGCGTCATTATGTTATCAGGCATACAATTAGGTGAAGAGA
Source organism: Ophiodon elongatus (assembly GCA_016806645.1). Lineage (NCBI taxonomy): Eukaryota > Metazoa > Chordata > Actinopteri > Perciformes > Hexagrammidae > Ophiodon > Ophiodon elongatus. The sequence continues at coordinate 1,966,697 of JACSYO010000285.1, read as the reverse complement.
AGCATACTGTAGATTTATACAACATCACTGTATTAAGGATTCATCTTAACTCATGGGTTTGCTAGAAGTACATACTGTATGAGCTATCTGTGTTCCCAAACAGGAACCATTACAGTAACAGAGTGCTGGAGGGGCAGCGAGATATGTTACAGGAGCTATTTTCACACGTCCACCATCTGAGCTGATCCAGTCTGGGCCTGGCAACACGCTGACTTCACCATCCTAATCCATAACGTCAACAGCTTTCACTAGCTAGGTAATTGGGCAAGACACAAAACAAGTATGACACTTTGCTTCCAATACGATGTCCACACAGCAGCATTCCACAAACTGGAAAATAATTTCACGTTTGAGGTTTTTGGATACGTTCAAATAACCGGTTAAACCACGTGTAGAAGTTTAACAACCACAAGTTTGATCTTGCCAAACATGACCACCTTTTCTGAACTCATAAAGTAGATAAATACATATAATCATACAGTACCTTTCTTGGTGTACAGATCAACCTCCACAGTGGGGTTGCCACGGGAGTCGAAAATCTCACGAGCGTGAATCTTGAGGATGGACATGGTTGTGGATCTGCAGATGAAAGGAGAGGGAGAAGACATCAGTATAGTGCTGCTCCACAGGCCGAGCCGACAGACGGCGACACCGTCACTTACTGAATTAAAAACAGTGAGTTGGCAAGAATTTAAATGCTCAATGACAAGCAGGACGAACAGTAATCTAATTTAAAGCTCAAGTTTGTAGACAGAACAATAAACCATCTAATGAATTCTCATTAAACATTAAACTGACGTCGGCTGGCCAGGATAGTAAATATCGTAGTCACAGAAAGGCGTGGCTCATGCAGCAAAAAAAAAAAAAAAAAAGAAAGAAGTGAAATCTCTGCAGGTCTGTTCAGTTTACTTAATATAGCAGATTACAAAACGTGATTGCAAAATTCTCCTCTGCAAAACTGAGTTGAGAGCACTACTCTCAAACAGGGAACTCCTGATAACAGTCGTGGAAGGTCATTGTAGGTAACAGTCGGTGAATGACTCGGCACAAAACACATTTGGCTTTTTTTTGGGTCGGAGTTGTGCTGCACTGATGTGGGTTCAAGGCCTGAATAGTGGTGTAATCTCTTCAGAGCCTTCGTTATCTTTTCAAAGTCCAGTGGTGGAGGACGGAGAAGGTTCTAGGCCAGACAGTCTGGCTGCGCTACTGATTTATTTGCTTCATCGAACTTGCTCTGCATCCATGCACTAACTTTCTCCTCTACCTACTCTGAATGCATGAGTGGACTTTGAGTACCGCCTCCAGAATTAAACTAGAGTGCGTCTACAGCAGAATCAATGGAAAATCCTCTGTCCTTCAAAAGTCTGTGTGGAAACTTTCCTCTGACTTTAGCCAAAATCACTCACACACACACACACACACACACACACACACACACACACACACACACACACACACACACACACACACACACACACACACACACACACACACACACACACACACACACACACACACACACACACCTTAAGCTAAATGGAAATATTCTATAGTTTACTGGGGCTGGGTGACACCAATAGTCCATGGTTTAAATAACTTTTTAAACCAAATTCAGACTGCGAATGGTGTTGCGTTTAACAGGACTTTATAGAAAAACATACATTTCTCAGAGTAAAGTATCAAAAAAAGGTAAAGAATGGTGTTGGACCCAAAACTAACCTAAACTAAATCATCTTTACTGAATTGGTACAGAAACACCAACATAAAGAGAAAAATATGCAATAAGAGAGATGGAACGGTTAAAACCCATTAACCAACAACTAGAATGCATTAATTGTTCAGTCATTTTTCATGCAGAAATTATCACAACATCCAACTTCCAGAGATTGTGAGGATGCATATGCTCATCTTTTGAGATCATAAACTAAATAGTTTTGGACCGGTTGTTGTACTTTTCACTATTTTCTGACATCTTATAGACGATGAATTGATTCATGGAGAAATTAGTCGGCAGATTGTTCAAAAAAATGGAAATAATCATTATTGGTAGCCCAGATTAACCACGTAGTACAAACACTATTTCTGTCATAGATGTGTCACACGCACAGTCAAGTACATTCACATTGCTTTTCTTATTTTTGCTACCAGATTATTGCAAATGTGGAGAGCAAGGAGCTAAGCTGGCAGCACAAAATGGCCCCCAAAGATAAATAAATAATTTAGAATTGAGAATTGATACCCGATATGGTTGTGCATGTAAATTAATCCTCATGTAAACTTAATCCTCATTCAGGCTACATTAGGATCTGCCAGCCAGCCATAACGGAGTGTTAATAATCAGTTTAATAAGTTTTACATTAACAATACCTTTAAACATGCAGTAATAAACTACAAAACAATCTAAACCAACTAAGTGACTTGTTAAAAGTATCTTCTTGGAGTCTAGCAAAGTAGAGAAATGACCAACCATCACATAGAGACACACACTAGAGTGTAATCTTACTACACACGCACAGTATTTTTCCTACAAACTGTGGACACACCCCCACGTCTGCTGCAACTGCGAGCAACTGGTAGCTGCCTGCCTGCTCCAGCATGTGTAGCCTCCCAGTGTCACGTCCTTTAGGTCCCCGGACTAACAAGACACTAGTGGTTCTTTCACACACGGACGGGACTGCTGGGAGTCGAACTTGCAACTTGACGCCCTTTCCCCTTCCCCCTCACCACAAACACACACACACACACCCCCACACACACACACCCTGCAGCTCTAAATGGAGTGACATGTCGCCAGCTGACGGTCTCGTTTTAAAAATAGACGGTGGGCTGCAAACTACTCCATCCTGCAAGCCACAAAAACCCAACAACTGGGGAATTAACCGACGTTTATAAAGCAACGATAGTAAAGAGCGTGTGTCAGCTCACACAAGGACGAGACTTTGAGGTTACCGTCGAGGAACAGGAAGAGCATGCACACATTAAAAAAAAAAAGAAAAAAAAAAAGGAATATAAGTTATTTATAACACACCGGTTCAGAACAGGCTCTCTAAAATATATTGGTCTTCACAAAAACGTGCAAATAAAAAAGGAGAAATAACGATGTCAAAGTTACCTTTTCCGGGCCTAACTGTGTGCAAGGACGGTGCTGTGTGTCTCTCTCGCGCAAGCAGGCAGAGAAGGCGCTCGTGACGCTGCGCGCTCGCTCATAAGTGGACGGAATCAGGAAGCGGCGGAGCGGCGGAGCAGCGTCATTGGCTGGCAGCACCTCGCGAGGCAGACCAGCGCGAGAGAGGACGCACGTTCACCAAACATCCCCTCTTCACATCCCCGAAGTGAGGACGAGGGGGATGCGTGGTGTCTTCGAATCGTTGCAAAGCATCGCTTTTAATAATCACAAAATATACAAACGTGCAGAGAGAAATATGTTGTTTTATTTGGGGTGAACTGTGGGGAATGTAGTATTTTTTTTTTTTTTTTTTTTTTTGCGTGAGTGGATGGAAGAGGCGGTATGCGGAAAGATGACGCATTTTGAGTACGTGCAGAGAAGCAGGCAGGAATCTCCGACGCAGTGAGTCGTCGTTGGTCACATGACACTTTGCGGTCACGTTTTTTGGCACACTGACTTTTATTTCCCGTTAGGAATATTAGAGAAAAGGAGGGTTGTGCTTTTCTCATTTGATCAAAAGATGAAACAATCACACCATGTGGTGTCAAAAGATGTCTAGACATGCAGAAGTATAACTGATTGAACTACAAGGCCTTTTCATAATTATATATCATGTCGTCTTTTACAGAACCTGTTACATAGAATATATAATCAACTAAATACTGGTGCAACACTAAGGATTATGGGCTATATCATCTAAAAACTTCTATTTTCAACCAAATGCATCCCAGATTCAGTCTAAATGTACAACACATAGATATTTATTAATTGGACACTTGTGTTAAAAGACGCTGCGATATATATAAAAATATTAGCCTCATCAACAAAGGAAGGTTTTGATGTATTTTTTTCCTCTGTATGAACATGATTATTTGCCCAATTTTAGTATTTGAAGAGTGAATGCACTCGTAGTGCATGTGTACATTGCAGTAACGAATCTCAACATGAGTGAGTAGTGGGTAGTATGTGGCTCATCTTTACAGGACATGGGTTTCCTGCGGCTGCGCAGTGCGGTGAATGCAGCATCCGTGACAGCTCGGAGCTCCGGGCTTCACTGTGATGAAAGCCTTCTGCAGTGACCTTGAGACTCCGTCAGTGTTAAATCCAACTGCGCCACCTGCTGCCCGCATGCTCTCATTCAAATGTCAACAAGTCCTCCAGAAGACATGTGCAAGTTTGAAAGTCTAAATTCATAATAGATATAAGGATCGAGGAATTTATTGACGCAGTATTTTTATGCAGTGGCCCCCTATTACAATTAATTTTTATTCAAAACATCAACTGAAAGTTGCTACAGAGCATGATCAAAATTACAAGTAAAAAGTCCTGCATTGAAAATCAAAGTACAGAAGTATTAGCATCAAAATATACTTAAAGTATCAAAAGTAGAAGTACTCATTGTGCAGAAGGGTCCCTTTCGGTGTTATATTATTGTACTAGTGGATCATTATGAGTGATGTATTATTATGTGAGCAGTATTTTGATGTTGAAGTTGGTTGAAGTAGAGTACACATAACTACTACGATTCATGTACTGTTGTTTCATCTAAAAGAATGCATTATATTTTATGAACCGATAAAGATAAATATGGTGCTGTAAAGATGAGTGATGAGCATGTTTTTTGTTATTTTGTAGACGATGATGATCACTTTACTTTTAGTAATGGCCTTCTTTTTCCCAGCAGACATTATGACATGTCATAGTAGGAAAAGCACAGGTTACTAATAACATTATTGCTCAGTTGTATTCAGGTTCCCCAGTAAGCCATTACAGTGTGACAGTGAGCCATATGCACAATACCAGGACCCTGAAACTGAAGCAGCTAAATTGAATTCAGCCATCATTGATTTTTATTTCTCCACCTGTGTTTTTTTTTGTAAAAATATCTTGTGTGAAAAAGGCCTATATGCTTGAATAAAAAGGAGCAGGTGCTCTAACATCCTGCATAAATTGTAAGCAAGAATTATATATTTCTTACACGCTTTAACCCTTATAACTCTAATACTATTAATCTTAATAATAATAACTTTATTTATATAGCACCTGTAAAAACAGAGTTTACAAAGTGCTTTAACAGACTTTAAAACAACAGAAAGCTCAACAACGCCCAACAAAGCAAAGCAAACTAAGGTAAGAGTTTAACCCTGATAAAACAGTACAATAGATTAAACGATAAAACCAATCGATGCAATGAAAATAAACTAAGAAATAAAATAAAATAAATAAGATGGCAAAATGCCAAAAAAAAAGAAAGACAGACCCATTAGACTTACTAACTTTTATTAGAACGTGAGAAAGAGAGAGTTAGACAAGAGGATTGCTCAACACTCTCTTCTCAGCCAGGAGATGGTTAGCTTAGCTTAGCACAGTTAGCCTGGCTCTGCCCAAATGTAGAAAATGCCATTTTATTTGTCAAAAATTTATATTTTCGACACATATATATATGCATGTTTCCCAAAATGTCACACATTAAGCCATACATTTATCTTTGCTGAATTTGCCTCCAGCCTGTCTCACCCCCCCCCACACCGTCTGAAAGGCTATTTCTGGTCCTAACGTACCGTCTACTTGCGAAAGGGTCGTCGGCTGCATCGCTGTCACTCTGCTAATCTGTTGGTCAACATCATGAAATCTGCACCAGGATGTGAGGAAGGATAACAGGGTTGCTGATCTGTAGCATGTTACTGTCAGTCAATTTAAAGTATTTTCCCATAACCAAAGCAACAGCCCTTTCTGGAGTCAGGCGGCCTGGGTGGAGGGAAAGAAGCCAAGCCAGAGTGACAGCTGGTTTGCTGATTTGCTATGCTGCATATTTTTTTGACAATCTGGCTGAGTATGAGCTCCTTCATCTATGCCCTGTGGCTCCAACAATTCCTCAGCTCAGGAGTCTGAACCTGCTGTGATATTGTTAGAAAATATGACATGCATATATTTCCACTGACTATGCACACGTCAATCATATGGTTGTATAATATTTAGATCATTCACATCAACCTGCAACCTTTATTCTTCAGAGAATTATACAGTATGTCCTTTAAAAAAAAAAAAAAATGTTATTGCCACTGTGAAGCTGCACTGATGTAAGGCTAATTTTCTCCATTGGAGCTTCTCAGTGACTCACTGTTTGTACTGGGCAGCCTCCAGCTGTGAGTATGCGCAAACTGAGCGAGCAGGGCGTTCCTGGAAAGAGACTTCATGCACAATGGGCCATGTTAAAAAAAAAAAAAGGCAAATAAAGACTTAAGTCCCATAAATTCTATTCTAATATATTCTATACTGTTCAAGTCCCGATCCAGACGGCTCAACCGCCAACCACTAAAATAACTTGAGTTAGTTGTCTGAGTTAGCATGATTTCATAGGCGATAGTTAATGTCTGCAGAGAAGAAAATTCTTAATATCGCCACAGACAGAAGAAAAATGACAACGTTAATTGTTTATCACTTAAATCAAGCGATATTTCGCAGAGTTTCAGATGCACCTTTAAAGCCATATGACTGCCACTCAAGATGCAAACTGTATTCATTTAAATACAGTTTGCATCTTGCTCACTCTAGGTCCTTTAGTTTGTGCAGAAAAACTACTAAACTAACTTCTACGAACTAAAATCGCATTGACATTCATACACAAAAGTAATTTAAAGGATTAGCAGGTGCTCCATGCTTTATGTTTGATTCCATTATCACCTTAATATGAATAAAATAACCTGGTTAATAAGTACATGACAAGATAAGGAAAGATGGGACCAATAACTTGCAGGGAAATTGAGTCAAAGCAGCAGAGAATTTAAAAAAAACGTCTGAAAAATACTATGTGTTAAAAAAAATATATATATATATTTGAACTTGGAAAGACAAATAACAACATAAACCTTTATGATAATATACAAAATACAAATAAAAAGATACTGATGAAAGAAATGACTACAGCCAACATTTACTTTGAGCTACCAGCTGTTATAGTTGGTATAAATGCAAATAAACACATATAAACTGTAGTCATGGCAACAGCGACTTCTTCTCATGGTTAATGGGAGTGACTTGAGTCATATGGTTTGAATTGGACCGTTCACCGTATTGTCATCACACATCATCAAAACTAACTTATTAAGTAACAGGTTCTTGTTCTTGTTTTGTTCCCAACAGGTTAATGGGAGAAATTAAAAAAAAAAAAAAGTGTCCTTCAGTGTAATAAATTCTCATCTGACTCACAAAAACGCAAGAGGCCACTTTAAAGGTCAAATTCAGGATCCCTGCGACGAGGCGTCGTATCTACTGGAGGGAGTTTGAGCCCTCACCTGTTGTAAATGTGATGCCGTACGTAAGCATTACAAAAGAAAAATATAGTTTTATTAACTTTCTGGACCCAGAATGGAGCTTTATTTTTCATTTATTTCCTAAATGGTTTTGTCTCCTTTTCACCGAGACCTGCACAGGACACTTGTACATACAACCTGCAGCTAAATGATGCATGTCAAGCTCACCATATGTGGGCTTTAAATTACTAGGCTTTCTCTTAGCCCGGACAATCACACCATTCATGACACAGAGACCTTAAAAACTGTTATTGTCCTCAAGGCAAAGATAAACCTAGTGATTTACTGAGGAACAGAACAGCTTCAGTCCATTTCTACGTGCTGGTGTATGCAAGTTGGGTGCCGAGGGGGCATCAAACCTGTGACTGCTTAATAATCTTTAACTTTGTGTGAGCTGTAAACGCTCTCCTCTCGCCTCACCCATAATGGTCAGCTCTGTTTTCGCCATCTGGACTTGTTTAAAATTGTTTTTTAATCGGCCTTACATGTGTCGATTGACAAACAGGAAAACAACTGGCATCAATCAAGAGGCCGGAGCTCCGGAGAGGAAGGATGTGAGTGGATCAATGAGAGTCTTAAATCAAGGTGAGTCCTTTGATCGTTTGTAATTCAATCAGTTCTTTGCACAAGAGCAGACACAAACACACTCACAGGAGATTTGTGTTACTACATTTATGAGGACTCTCCTCGACTAAATGATTTGAAAACTAATTTTACCTTGGACTTTATTTTAGTGCACAGGACACATTCCAATCCTAAACAAAGTTCAATCCTAATCCTAATTCCAATTTTAATTCCTGCTAAAAGTTAGAGAAGATCAATACCACAACACTGTAAATATGAAGCTACAGTTAGCTTAGCATAAAAACTGGAAACGGGGGCAAACAGCTAGCCTGGCTCTGTCCAGAGGTAGCTGCCGTGCTGCTCAGCCAAGAAAATGTTGATGTGTTAACTAGTGAGCTCTTTATGCTAAGCTAAGCTAAGCTAACTTGCTGCTGGCTGAAGCCTTATATTTAAAATACGGATGCAAGAATGGTATCGATCTTCTCATCCAATTCCCGGCAAGAAAGTGAATGAGCATATTTCCCACATTTTGAACTATTCCTTTAATATCCTGACCAAGATTACACCTCTGAAGATAAAAGAGATTCAGTTTCTCTTGTTTACGTCCCTGTAATGGCATTTGCACTTCCTTTTCAAACTGCGAACCTCGGAGTTGCACAGCTCTGGCATGTAAGGTGGAGGTATTGGACATGTTGCGACTCGTGTGCATGAACGGTTGATACATACAATATCCTATTACTTGCTATCATCAGCTCTCATGTTTTCTATATCAGAAGCAATCGGGGGGTTTTCAGAATTACTTCTGACTTAAAGTGAAAGTGGCATAAATGAGCTCGCAACATGGTTTCCTATGGACTCAAGTGAAAAGTTGATCAGCAAAAAGATTTGAAGAAAGTGACAAAATCTTAGATGCTGAGGGGTGATGCTCCACAATAAAGCAACAACATCGGCCAAAGTCAAATATGAGACTAACCTCTGTCCCCAAAAACAAAAGTTTGTGGTATTAACGTTATTACCTGTAGTTTAACTCTGTAATATGAGTAGCATAAACTGCAGGCAACGAACAGTTGCTTCACACTGGGCAATACCATTTCAACTCAGGCCTCCATTATTAACACACTACAGATGAGACAGTCCTTTCCTGTCACGTTTGGGCTGCTGGGCAGAGCTCTGGGCGTTCTCCTCAGAGAGCAACACCTCCCTCCACTCGCAGTTTAAATCCAGAGAGAAACCGTGTGGAGTGTCAGAGTCCTGCGTGAAGGATCTGAGGCGCAGCGATGGACTTCTTCTCTGTGCTGGTCTCCGCTGTTTTGATCTCCGATGTTGTCAGTGCTGGGATTCCTCATGATGGAATTCACTGGACATACACAGGTACGCGTTTAATCTCAAAATGTTGCATTATTATTTTAATTTTTTTTTTTTTTTTTATCATTTCATTTGGTGTCCAGTTATATTAGATATATTCTAATACAACTACATCATATATCTAGTTATATTAGATGTGAAGGTGTTTGGCTGCGCGTGGAGGCGCGTGACAACCTGTCCTGTGAGTACTTTGCTATAAAAAGCTGCCAAGTTTGTTTCTTCTATTCAACATCCACTCGAGGCACTTGGCCGCTGTTTTCTGCGTGACGCGCGCTGAATTGGCCAAATACCGCATGACCCCTGTCAGGTTACATCAAGGCAAAAATCATTACAGCGCGGCAGTATATGTATGCTACTAAAATAATTAGAGAGTGAATACTACTGGGAAATACGCACAACACACCCAGTTGAACAAGTCTGCTTGTAAAACCAACGACACGGGAACAGGTTTGACGCTCACCAACAATGACACATATTGTTTGACAGCTCTCTTCCTCTAACTTCATCGATCTGAATGATGTGATCCAATTTTTTTTTTTTTTTTTTTGTTGGGGCTTGATTTCCCTCCCACAGAGGGAGCTTTGGACCAGATGCACTGGCCGACCAAGTACCCTGATTGCGGCGGTGAGAGGCAGTCCCCCATAGACATCCAGCGGCGCAGCGTGAGACACAACCCAGACATGCTGCAGCTGGAGCTCAACGGATACGATGCTCAGAAAGGGAACTTTCTCATGTCCAATAACGGGCACTCCGGTAAGAGAAACTCATCCCTCAAACTCAATATCACAACTAATATTAACCAAAGGACCACGGTGGAAAATAAGCTCTTGAGCCTTATTGTGTTTCATCCTTTTGATAAATATTGTGCAAAGATTTGATGCCTCCTGGTGAGACTTTTATATTTCTTTACTTCACTGTTAAAGGACCATATACCACTGTTTCTGCTGCCTTGGTTTATGAACTATAAACCAAACGTTATGTGACTGCTGACCATTTTAATTAATGTCAAGAAATTAAAATGTTTGAAATGTTTCATTTATTTCTTTATGGTGTAAAACTGAATTAGCACATTATCAAATATTTCTCAAATTGTGTAATCCATGACAGTGAATCTCAAGTTTTCTTATTTTTCCTCATGCGGAGCACCGATATTGCTGCATGTTGTTAATTTTATTTGAAAAGTCTGCACGGAATTACTTCACAGAAATAACTTTTATTACTAATTTATACAAGTTTGACGAAAGTTGTTGCAGACTTTATGTTCACTGCGGTGCATTACAGAACTCAAACAAACCAATGGTCGACATAGATTTAAAAATGGGAAACACTAGCAGTTATACAGTATTTGTGATTTGTAAACTGCCTCTTTTGTGTTTTTGATTTATTTTTTTTAAAAACATAATCTGAATATCTTTGTGTCTCCATCAGTTCAAATTGACCTGCCTCCCACCATGATGATCACTAAGGGCCTCCCAGGAAAATACACAGCTGTCCAGATGCACCTGCACTGGGGCGGCTGGGACCTGGAGGCCAGTGGAGCCGAGCACACCATCGACGGCATCCGTTACATGGCAGAGGTTGGCTTAAAGAAAAGTTTAAAAATGAATGTCTGACTTTAGGTATAGAAACTAACTGCGCTACACACGCTGGTGCGTCACTGCAGCGATGACAGGCTTTTAATAAACAAACATCCAATATTCAAGAAAGCCTCCGGTTTATTAAATGAAATAATATGAAATCCACGAGTGAACATGAGTTACAACTATAAGCATGGAAACTGCATTTGTACAGAAATCATTAGACCCCAGTCTGTAGAACAATGAATTATCATAACGGATCATCAAAGTATGTAATGATCTGACTTCTTATCCGAGCCTGAGCTAATTCATTTGACAGAGAGCTTTGTTTCCTTCTAAATATTATTCTGTATGTAATCAATCTCTTTACTGCCCCATTAATTTGCTTGTTTTTTTATTTAAACACTAGTAGAGATTTTCCCATTTGCAAAGCAGGTCGTTGCTCATACCTTGGCACCTAAACTGTTTTGCATTTCCATCTTGTCTTTCAGCTCCATGTCGTCCACTACAACTCTGACAGGTACAAGAGCTTTACTGAAGCCAGAAATCAGATAGACGGGCTGGCAGTACTCGCCTTTTTCTATGATGTAAGTACGCCCACAAATACTTTTGTTCCCTTTGTCTGACCACAAAGGCTCTCCGCATATACGCAGGATGCCACCACCACTTCTGATAAATGATCTTCAGTTCAGCTGATGGGAAGCGTACAAAAAAAAAAAAGTATTTTTTAGTGAAAAAACGGAACGCTCCGGGTCTCAGACAGTCAGCGGCTCTCAGAGGTCATCGCTGCAGCAACACCACCGCTGGCATCCCCCGATGATAGCAGCACGGAGGGGCTGAGACTTAGTGCTGTTTGGACGAACTCATTTGGCAACAAATGATTCAGATTCACTGATGTGGAAGTTTGAAAAGGGGATTCCAGTTAATTACATCTGGGAAAGTCACTCAAAAGAAGTCCAACGGGGCAACAAAGCCTCGGATGATAAGATGGGATGTATTGGAACATGGCTGAAGTGTAACATTATAAACGTCCATCACAGTTTACAGACCGACATCCGGGTTCAACTTTGACCTTTTGTGCCCAACACACCGTTTGCTTCTGCAATGAGGTGTTATTATGGACATTTTATGGGCACTTCATTTTACCTCAAAATTTAAGTATTTTAGATAATTTGACTAAACTTTAGCCTCGTTTACTAACTATCCGATGTTTCTTGCCATTCCCAGATCTTACAAATATATAGATAGATACAATGGCCAAACCAAAGAAAACAACAAGGCTTGAGTTATAACAAACCAGAACAATCATACCTCCTCACTCTGCCTTTACAAATGCTTATGCACACACACACACACACACACACGTGTTTTCTGTTTTAACTGAACACTTAAGCTTCAGCTTTGATTTACTTTCAGGACGGGCATTTTGAGAACACCTACTACAGTGATTTCATCTCCAATCTGGCAAAAATCAAATATGCAGGTGAGTTACCGCACACATGGATTAACCGACCTCAGTGTTTGAGGTCTAATGTGATTTTAATGTGATCCTGATAGGTCAGTCCATGAACATATCAAACATTGATGTGCGCTCCATGCTCCCCGAGAACATCAACCATTTCTTCAGATACCAGGGCTCCCTCACCACGCCGCCCTGCTACGAGAGCATCCTCTGGACCGTGTTTGATACTCCCATCACTCTCTCACATAACCAGGTACAGCAGACAGGAAGACCTTCCTATAAACATTTCGAAAAAAAAAAAAGGTCTGTGTTTGTATTATTACAGCTGACAAAAAAAGATAAAAACATTCAACTATTTTGTCTTATATGGAACTGGACTTTCGCCATTTGAAGAAAATGTGCTTATTTTGAACATTATGTGGTGCAATGTCATAGTTTTCTCTTCTTGTCTGTTGTGTTCAGATCAGGAAACTGGAGAGTACACTGATGGACATGGACAACAAGACCCTGTGGAATGACTACCGCATTGCGCAGCCTCTCAACAGTCGTGTGGTGGAGTCTTCTTTCCTGCCGCGCCTGGGGAAAGGAAGTATGTAGCTGGTTGCAACGGTGTGATTACACAACCGGGTGATATCATGTGTTCTTCAGAACTGACTTGGGCAAGACTAAGGCCCGAGTCCGATCCTTCTCATTTTTCATTCACCTCTTTCCTTTTCAGCATTTTGTCGGCAAGATGAGATTGAATCCAGGCTTCGGAAGATCGAAGGTCTGATAACGTCTCTTGGAAAGCACATGCATTTAGGTGAGTTGTACAAACTGGTAAAGATGGCTAGATGTAAATGAAAGTGCCTGTACTTAACTCTCTTTCCAACTTATTCCCTTAAGGTGGAAATCGTAACTCAAGGCCTACCAGCCACGGTGAGTCCCTCAGTTTCATTTTCATTTGAGATCCAACTGTGATTTCTGACTGTGAATGATTAAAGGTCTGATTCTATTTCTGTTTTCATCAGAACCTCGCGCTCTGTTTCCTCTGGTGCTGGACTTCCAGGAGAAAAACTCTGGAAGTTATGCTTTGGCCCGCCTCATCCATCCCATGGAGCTGGACTCCTTCACCGTCTGCATGCACGTCCTGCCTCAGCTCGATGGGGTCCACACCGTCATCTCCTACGCCAGCAACGGCAACGACAACGAGCTGATGATCTCCATCGGCGAGGACAGAGACGCGAGAGAGGTCGGCCTCTGGATCGGCAACGAGTTCGTCAACCTGCCGCACAGCTTCAAGTCCCACGACTGGGCCAACTTCTGCGTCACCTGGTCGTCCCACACCGGCGGCGCAGACCTGTGGATCAACGGCATGGTGGGGGAGCAGCGGTATCTGAAAAGCGGTTACACAATCAGCCCCGGCGGTGTGTTCATTGTGGGCAAAGATCAGGACGGATTACTGGGCATCTCCAACGCAGACGCCTTTGTGGGTAAGATGACTGACGTCAACGTGTGGGACTATGTGCTGTCCACAGCAGATATCCGGGACCAGATGTCATGTGAGAGAAACAGCACCGTGGTGGGGAATGTGTTCAGCTGGGGAACGACCAAACTCAGTCTGTTTGGAGGGGTGCAGCTGGACAGCCAGTACAGATGCTCCTGAACGGACTCGGCCGCTTCTGTTCGCATACGTTTTTTTCTTCAAAATGCTGCAATAAAACAATATATCACTGCGGATGGTGGGAGATTTAAAACGTGTTTGACGAAGGATGAAATGTCTTTCAGGCACCTGTAAAATATTTAATACAAACTGTATGTTATAGCTTCAGTCATGTGTTGTCTTCATATATTTGCACTTCAATAAAAGGCTTACAAGTGACTTGTTGATTTGTTTATTGACGTAAGGGCCCATTCACACCTCTATGAGGCAGCATTTAGTGCACACATCGAGTGTCACTATATTTAAGATCTTATAGCCACATAGACAAACAATACACAAAGCGATTATGTAAAGAGTTCTTGTGAAATAGAAAATAGAGGCTAAATTAGGTCATTTCCAGTCCATTACAATCCTCCCCAGAGTGAAGACTTCCTCTCCCTCTGAATGCTCTCATTTGTCTTCAGAAGGCCGTGACCCTTCCTGCATCCTCCAGGCTTTCTTTGCTCTCTTTCAGCGGCAGATCCCCATCACCCAGTTTGATCTCCACTTTGTTCCTCTTGGCGAACATCTGGCAAATCTCCAGGAAGGTTTTGTTCTTGGTCTCAGGGACCATCAGCCAGATGTAGATCAGCGTGACCAAACAGACGAAGGAAAAAATGATAAAGCTGTAGGAGCCCAGACCTCTCTGAGGGGAGAAGGAGAGAGAATAAATGGGACGTTGTAAATGTTAGCCAGAAACAGTTGGTTGGACGTAAACAACCTCTAAGGTGAGGGGGAAGTGTGATTAGCACGCTACTTTTGTTAGAATGTTCTTTTTTTGTTTTTGTAACTCAAACAAATTCCTTAATTGTTTGTGCTGTGGTTTAAAGATGACGTCTTGATATGAAGTAAACATGCCGCAAGCATAATGGTTGTGTTTATCTCTTAAGATTTCGCCACTCGGTCCTTTGGAAAAAGACACACGGATGAAAGTGCTCCTAATAAACAGGGATGAATGCTACTTCTGGTAAAAGAACATCACACTTGAGCATTAGACTGATTGGCCCGTCAACTAGTTGGGATGTCACAAAAATCATACTTTTACGTCCAAGGGTTAAAATGAGATTTGAGGTGAGCGTTGTGGAGATATTGTATATCTCCTGTATATGCATGTTAGGATTGATAACATTGCTTGTAATATTATATCAGTTTATGAGACGTCTCAACGCAATTTATAAGTATGTATTTCCAGCTTTGTTGTAGAATTGCACACACACACACACACACACACACACACACTGGTATTTACAGATGAGCTCTCTCTGGTGAACAGGTGCACCTGGTGGACCCATCAGGGTCAGCGTTTATCTCAAAAGGGACCTCTGTCTTGCATGCCTATTTTCTGACCATCTCCATATATGGACTTATGTTTCGTATGCCTGTGTTCAGTGTTTCTCCCTGAAATGTAAATAGCTGACATCTATGTTCGGGCCTAAGTTTAAGCTGGTTAACATCCATGAATGGACATGAAGAAGACACCCGTGTGTCCCACCCCGTGTGACACGAGGGTATAAAGGTTTTGTAAGATGAAGAAATTCTGCAGTTCTGCTTTCCTTCCCATGATTCATGTCCAATAAAGAAGTCTGATGTATTGATCTTCGACTCCGACCTCATCCGTGACCAGTCTGTTCAAAAGAAAATCAACGACCACAGCGTCGAGAAACTTCATAAGATAAACGTGAAAACAGAAGGTCCATCATCCAAGTGTAGCAGTAATGAGCAAAACACACCGCAACACTGAAAAGCAAATATCAATCTACTCAATTGTAATGCGTTTACAAAGATGATTATACTAAAAATATGGATTGGAAAATAATTTTGTTTGTCGAGATGCATTTCGAATGAAGTATGATTAGGTTTTCTTTATTAAGAGCATTTACAGTTTGGATATGAGACTTGGATTGGTTGTCGGACAATTCCTCTCCTTCCCATTTACTCTTTTGTTGATAAAATCATTTATATTGCATTGCCTATTCAGTATTTTCTATCATTTTCAATGAATAGTTAGACAATATGACAATGTCTATTAAATATTAGGGAACACAGTTAGCTTAGCTCAGCATAGAGACAGAGGAAACGGCTAGCCTGGTTCTGTACAAAGATAGAAAAATCTACCAATTTGCACCATAAAACTCAACAATAAACATGTAATTTCTCTTCAGTTTAATACTTACTAAAAACAAATTACAATTTGTGGTTATGAGTTAGACTGTTTTGTGGCCGAGAGCATTGTACCCAGTAAGGTTGTTACCTGCAGCCCATTAGATAGATAGATAGATAGATAGATAGATAGATAGATACATATATAGATAGATACATATATAGATAGATAGATAGATACATATATAGATAGATATATATATATATATCTATATATATCTATATAGATGTATAGATATATATCTAGATCTATATAGATATAATTATAGATCTATATATATATAGATATTTACTATATAGATATATATAGATTAATATATATCTATATATCTATAATTTATAGATATCTATATAGATCTATATATATAGATATATATAGCTGTCAAGCCCTAGTAGCTTACTTCCTCTTTTACTGTTAGAAAGGCTGATCGTTGACAGATTTTGTGGCAGGACTATTTACCATATATGGCCTTGTTTTGTCATATGATCAAATAGAAACTTGACTTTAGACAACATCCACGTACATATTACCCAGCAATTATCAATGCATGTGTATGACAAAAATACCAAAGGAATTTATAAAAGTATTCATTTAATTTATTAGTTTTGAACAGTTTATTAATAGTTTTTTTAGATTTAAGGTAGAATAAGCATATTGTTTTGTTAAAGATTGCTACTGACTATTTTACAAAAAAAACAAAACAGAAAACCATGATGGAGCCTTTTCGAGGGCAAATGTAGCAAATGGCATCCTTTGCTTTTTTTTTTTTTTTTTTTTAAAAAAGAGGTGTAATCTAAACTATACTTCTCCCTTGGTCTTATTCTCTGGCCATTACAACGTTGGAGGTCTTGTTTTCTCCCTGGGATACCCCCCCCCCTCCCCACCCCATGGGCCCCAGGGCAACTGCATTGCCTGCATTGTCTGCATCTGTGGCCCCTGAACGTAGACAGACAGTTCCATAGTCTTCAGGGGTTGCCTAGCAACCTCATGGTGAAGACCAGACTGTATCAATGGTAGTGTAACTAATTTTCTCATCTACTTCTTGGGGGGAAAAAAAGCTAATAAGTGAATTTCACAATAATGGCGGTCTACTTTAAGATTGTTTTTCTCAGTTTAAATATGTTTATTATCAATTATACAAATACACCATACAGATGGTGTATTTTGATTTAAAAAAAAAAAGAAAAGAGAAAGAAATGCACTTGTTGTATTCAGGTTGGGGAAACTAACGCCTTAAGGTGTGGCTGTGAAACACTAATGGAAGTTGTCTGTACACCATACAGATGGTGTATTTGTCTCAGGTGTTGCAGTCTGTGGGACAATGATATTGTTTCATGGTGTGAGTTCAATGCTTGACCGAAACATTTTCCATGAGCTTAGCTCTAGGAGTGTTCAGGAATTCAAACTTTATTTTATCAGGTTAAATCAAAAGTCTGCAAATCGTAAGACAGACACACAACACATGGGGAAGTAATTCAAAACAAAGTAGAAATGATCGTATCAGGATGTGACTGGAATTGTCGTGTTGTTCACACTTAAAAAAAAAAAAACCCATCCGTAACTAATTACATTTCAAAATAATAATCTTTCATTCCCCCAAACGTAAGAGTTCTTAGAAATTGTGTCACTGACCTCGAGGAAGGGGAAGACGAGGCCAACAGTGAAGTTGGAGAGCCAGTGGACGGAGCCTGCGACCATGAAGGCGGCGGGCCTGGCCGACTGCCTGAACATCTCGGTGGTCACCACGTAAGGAATGGGACCTGCAGAGCCCAGATGTGGTTAACCACAACCAAAACACTGGAGACACATCATTACTCTTCAGGGTCACGGTGTGGATGTTCACGTCTCAGACAAACTCAGAGTGCAGATTTACAACATATATCATTACATGTCTGGGTGCATCCAAACAACACTTCGGCTAATGGAGCACCCTGTTGTAATCAGCGTAGGTGTAAATAACCACTGGCGGGGTCAGACTCACTGGGTCCTATGGCGTGTCCCATGACGTAGACGATGACACAGGAGATGCTGATGTAGGGCATCCATGTCACGCTCTCCTGTCAACATGAAACAAAAAGCTGCTGTTATCGTCAACCTGACATGCTGATGCTGTCAAAACAGGAACAAACACGTCACTAAATCTCCGTAACGGCTGCGCTGTGTGGGAAGATTCAAAGTAATGTCTGTCTGAAGACGTTGGACCCAGGTGAGATTACAGGGTTACAGGGGGGAGGGGGGAAGGGGGAGGGGGGGGGGGGGACACTGGTTTTGTGGTCGTCTAACGGTCAGTGTTTTCTCTGACTTCAGTGGTGGGCGACTCTGTTTTTGTGTCTTAAAGTTCTCATGACCCCAGCAAATATAGATGTCAAGTCATCACATTTATTTTCCAGACCCAGCACTTAATGTATAATATATTAAAATAACCGTCCAATAAGAATTGTAGAACAGTGACGCATTTCCTGTTTTAACTTCGTAATCCAGGACCACAAGGTTAAAGTGCTCACGATCAGCTTTAAAGCGCTGGCTCTCTCCGTCTTATTCAGAAGCTTTTTTTTTTTTTTTTTTTTTTTTTTTTGTCATTTTCAATACCATTCTATCAATCACTACCTTTTTGTGTACCTCCCAGGATTTATTTTACCATCACCAGATCTCCACATACACATCTGCTCCCAATTCCTCCATCAGATCCCCAGTACATATAACTGGCCCCTCTGCTTTGTTCATGTTATATCAGAGTTGCCATAGTTACAGGTTTCCAACTTGTAAATAATGCTCATGTCAACATCCAAGTTGTAATTACGGCAGGGAAACTTAAAAACTATGTACAGTTTGGCACAAAAGTACCTGAAAACCAAGCAAAGACCAGCCTTGAATGTAATCAAACCCAAATTGAATGGATATGATGTTATAAGGTTAAAGATGCAGTAAGTAACTAGACAGTCCTAATAGCGTGTAGTGGCACACAGCTGCTGGTCACAAAATAGTCTAACTCATAAACTCTCGTTGTTATTTTTCTATTCTATTTTTATTACTTTAATTGCAGCGCTTTATGGTGCAGGGAGGCCAATTGTGTTACCTTTGTACAGCACTAGGCTAGCTGTTACCCCTTTATTCTAACCTCAGCCAACTGCGTGTTGATATTTACTGTACTTAAATTTATTTGGATTTCGGTTGTAACATTAGTTCATCCAGCAGTAAAAGTGAACCGACTGCTGCAAATGACATGCTCGACTCAGTTGGCTGAGCCCTGAAGCCCTGCCCCCGTTTGTTTATTCAACATTTATTAATATTCAACGTATAATGTGTCCAAATTGCACCTAATTCAACACGGCACTCCTTCGGGTCGCCAACAATGCAACCGGCAAAAGGGAAGTAGATTGGCTAAACGGTTCTTGAGAAAGCACTTACACACATACATGACAGTTGTCTTGCTTCATAGTGAGATGTCTGCACTTTCATCTCATTGCCATTGTTTCAAATACAATGGGAGCCATAGCAACAGGTGTCACCTTTCTTCAAAAACCCCCATGACTCAGTCTCCATGACAAAACTTTTGACCTCCAGGTTGCGACACTCTTGACACGCAACAGCAGATTGTTTTTAGGTGCTTCACCACCAGAGGGCGGCGGAGTGACACGCTGAGTGTGTGAGGCACACCGAAGCTGTCACGTGGTACCTGGAAGTTGAGCGCGACGGTGAGCAGCACACAGGCTACACAGCAGATCCCAAACCCACAGAGGAGGAGCAGCCGTCGTCCCGAGGCCTCCACGATGAAGACCTGGAGAAACAAACTCCCTGATCAGAGCCATCGTCTCCCGCTGACACGATCAAACAACAAGAGTGGAGATATGAACAGGGTACCTACAGCAGCTATGGTCATGAAGACGTTCACTGCTCCTGTTCCCACAGTCACGTACTGGATGTCATTCTGCTTGACCCCTGCAGTGGCATATATGTTATCTGCGTAGTAATAGATCTGACGAGGGAGAGAAATGCGTTATGACTAAATAATTAAAGAACAGGAGTTAAAACACAAGAAGGAGCATGCAACAGCAGTGTAGTTGTGTAGTGTAGTTGAAAATGACAGAACGGAGGGAATTGATGTTCAAGCAGTGCATCCTGATCAGAAACAGAGGCAGTGTGGTCATCAGCGGGTCAGGGACTACAGGACAACAGGCCAGGCTCACCGCGTTGACCCCCGACAGCTGCTGGCCCATGTTCATGACGATGATGGAGACCAGCTGCCAGCGAAGGGAGCGCTGGGACAGCAGGCTGAGCACCGACAGGCGGCCCTCGGCCCTCTCCGACTGGTCCTCCAGGCGCATCTCTAAGAGCTCCGCGTCCACGTCTTCCGTGCCACGCAGACGCTGTAGCGCTTTCTTTGCCGTCTTCTCATCTCCCCTCTGGATGAGCATGTACCTGGGGCTCTCTGGGAAGAAGGGCAGCAGCAGGAGCTGCATCAGGGCAGGGATACCGGTCACACCCAGCATGAGGGTCCAGCCTGGATACAGAGGGCACGGTCCTGAGTCTCCTCCAATCAGCTGTCAAGGATTGTGCTTCAACAACTAACCAAGAAGGAAGCCAATCATTTACCTGTGCTGTTGCCCAGTATGTGTCTGACGCCCAGCACCTGTGCACTGAGGATGCCAATGGTGATGAAGAGCTGTGGGATGATGCCAAGGGCTCCCCTCAGGTTTTTGGGAGCGAGTTCTCCCAGATACATGGGAACCACGTTTGATGAGAGACCTGCAGACAGAGAACTTAAGAAACATTAAAATGACTTATGATATGTATAAATCCTGATCTCTTGAACAGCGCATCACGCCTGACCTGCACAGATGCCGACTATAAACCGAGCCACAATGATGATCTCATAGGACTTGGCGATCTCACTGACTCCCATCATCACAGCGGGGGCGATGGAGAAGATGTTGTTGAAGAGGAGGGTGCCCTTCCTAGTCGCGAGGGGGGGGGGGCGATGCAGTTAAAGTCACGTTAGACCAACAAGTAGACACCTCTTATCGTGCGTGATACACGCGACCTATTACCTCCCTAGTTTGTTGACCAGAGGGGCCACCATCAGGGAGCCAAAGAAGCCTCCCAGCGGGTACATGGACACAGAGAGAGACCACAGCAGGGTGAGGAAGTTCTCCTCCATCGGTGTGCCGTAACGCTCCACGTAGGTGGTGTTATAGAACTGCTGCATGAACTGAGAGAGCAGGACAACACTGATAGAAACACGTCAACATACGAGTGACACGGCATGGCCTCTATATCATGTATGTATCATGTATATCATGCATGTTGCAGTAAAACGTGTGTTTCTTTGCTTGGTGTTACCGGTGACGGAGAGTTGATCACAGCCACATTATAACCGTACTGGAACGATGAGCCAAATGCAGATATGAGCGTTGCCAACACCAGCACCGCCGTTAATCTCTGTCGGGAGACATGTGAAGCCTCTTTTTTTTTTTTTTTAACAACACAAACATCGTCCATCATGATTACGCCACATTTTTCACACAGAACAGAACAGACTAAACAAACAGCGATGTGACGGTGGTGATAATCACCACCTGGCGTGTCACTCACCCCTCTCCTCTCCACGGGATTTCCCGACTCCTCGTTTTCCGCCATGGTTGCGTTTGGACTAATAAGAGCACACGTTGTTATTACGGCCCCGCTGCATTCTGTCTGCCCTTTGGACACCAGATCAGGGAGCGTAGCGGCGGTTTACGGCTTGGCTACAGTTATCGGTTTTCACATTGCTGACTGTGACAGCTGACAGGAAGTTTTGGATTCAACACATTCGAGATATTTAATCCTGCTCTGGGCAGAATGTTAGCATCTGATGCTTTTATTGCACTGCGCCCTCAACTAAATCGGTTAAATTGATGACATCTACAGCTGTGTTTATGGAGTTATGTTATCATCAAAATGATAAAGACGTGAGCGTCTGTATTGCTTACCCACCTGCAGGCTGGATTACAGGAAAGATGTGATTACAGAACGACGACACAACGCTGAAATCACAGACAGATGGACTTCAGTGGTGATCCTTGTACAATTTGAGGGATTTATCTGTTTTCCCGCTTAAGAAAGCTCAGAAAGCTCATCCAACACTGAGCACGGAAGAGATTCATTCAGAAACAACACACCTGCAAATCTCTTTCAATGTTTACGTTGTCTTCCATTTGTCATGTGCTGCAATGCCTCTTATCTCTGAAGCCGAGTGTGTTTGTCAATACGACGGCCCCGAGGCTCTTAAAGCTGGAACAAGACTAATTAAATGGGTCCGTGAGTAAATAATGCTGGAGGGAAATAGGAATATTTACAGGTTAGAAGTATGTATGCTGAGAGCAAAAGATGACAAAAGATGAAGTATATATATATATATATATACATATAGCCTACATGTGATACATATGCCTACTAAATATATATAAATATATATATGTGTGTATGAAGTGACCTTCCAAAAAAAGTTGACCTTTGTTCTGACAGCTCATCCTGCTTCATTTAACACTTCATCTTTTGCTCTCAGCATACATACTTCTAACCTGTAATTATTCCTATTTCCCTCCAGCATTATTTACTCACGGACCCATTTAATTAGTCTTGTTCCAGCTTTAAGAAAATACTCAGAGGACCCAACAGACTTGTCTGCATGTAAATTGTGCTTATAAATAGCTTGTTAACAGAGAAGTCTACCAGCAACATGAAAAAGAAGGGTTATTACACCCTGTTCTTTTATACCACAGTATTGGGCCAAGTAAAAGTTGATTATGTGAAATGGTTGTAATATTAGCGGTTAACGGATGGGGGAGCTAATCGTTGCATCTCAAGAAGAAGAAGAAGAAGAACAAGAACAAGAACAAGAAGAAGAAGAAGAAGAAGAAGAAGAAGAAGAAGAAGAACAAGAACAAAAGAAGGAGAACAAGAACAAGAACAAGAACAAGAAGGAGAAGGAGAAGAACAAAAAGAAGAAGAAGAAGAAGAAATATGTAAGGTGCAAAGTTTAGTTCCACTGTGTCACTTTAATATTTTACAGCCTAATTACACACCCGCTGAGACCAACCAGTAACCTCTCTAGAGTTTGGGAAGTTTTCTATGACACTTGTGAACATTGTTCTGTCACTTCTAATCTAAATACACTGTTGCAGCTCTGAATTATTGCCCATTGCCTTTGGTGGACAGTGTGTTTGAGAATTGGCTCTAAGAACCACTAATGCAGCCAAAACGAACAGCCTGTGTTGTGAAAAAAACAAACCTACTTCCATTATCTAGACTAGCGAATGGTCACCCCATGCGGTGTAGTATGGCCCTGTGGTACTCTTTAAATTAATGAATTAAGTGGGCAGAGAGCCAGCGGGTCGGGGGGGAGAGGGGGAGGGGAGGGGGGGAAACATAAACCCCTTCCTTAAGTGTTTCCACGAGCTCCAGTTACTTCAATGTCAGCCAAATCTCACAACCGACACAATGGATTAATTTCTGCAGGAAATACAGTAAGTGTCGATCGTCTGGCGTCCTCAAGGACAAAAAGCGTTTCACTGGCAGTTTTAGATGTCATCAGCATAAACAGGGTTCGCTTCCTCTCTTTTTCCCAGACCTGGTATCCAGTGGTCTGTCAGGGTTACGGATGGTCCTGAGAGGACGACCTCTGCACCGTTTCACATAACTTTAGACCAGAATTACCAGAAGAGATGGAATTAGATTGAAGGAAAACACCTCATTCCATAAAAAAAACTGTGTATTTATGTTTCTAATATTTCTAGTATAAACAGCGTAAAGTCTCCGTGTTCTGGAAATATCGCGTGAGAACTAACTGCCCTCATAAGAGCACAGTGTTGTTTTCGTGTAATATAAAGTCTGCCTGACCTGATATGTAAAGGCTTATTACAACAAAATCATCCACTTCTGCATTGCCCGATTCATCAAACGGGCACAAAGGGACCATGCACGGTATATTAATCCACTTTCCATGACGCCACCTTCACCAACCAAACAAGGCCGTGCCCTCTGAGAGTCAAACAAACAATAATCACTTGAGGATAAAAGATAATTGGCTGTCAACAAGGTGGAATTTCTCCCTCCTCGCCTTTCTCAACACATCCCCACAGTATAAATCTAATTTCAATGTAGCTCATGGTCTCTGAGACGGGCTCATTAAAAAAAAAAACTCAATGGATCTTAAGACAATATTTCAAAGAGCTGAAGGAACTATGGGAAGCGGCACCGCGGTTGTGAGCCCCGTGGGGTTCGGTGGGTTCACACTCCTCGTTGGTATGCGTTCGGCCTGTTGCTCAGTCGGGGAAACGGGAGCCAACAACAGCAGGGGTCAAAGGAGAAGTGAGGCTCGGGCTTCAAGGAGGAAGCACGGCATGTGATGAAAGATCACACGTCCTGACCACAATGACCGTAGTGACGAGTTCATTTTGGAGACACATCAACCACCGACGAGGTTTTGAAACTAAAGTCTGAAAAATGTTGCAGCTATGAAGTTAGGCAAGTCTGATGTCAAGGAAATGAATACTGGATATGAGCATCATAGCAGAATGTTTCTATATTGTTATATAACGTTTAATGAGTTTGTGTTTAAGTGATTTAAACACTGACAGAAAACTGTGCTTGTATCATGTCATTTTTTCTTTCTTTTAAAAAGACAATCAAATATCATCAAGTTTCTTGCGCAACAAATCTTTTAAACATACCCAAAATTATACAGAACATAAGTAGGTAGCGAGTAGTTTTGGGGGGGGAATTGAAGTTACATTGCAGAACATATTAATGGAATCTACTAAAAATTTGAACAAACACAAAGACAAGGTGTAGCTGTAAAAAGCTTGAGTTCATGGTGACAGGTTTTCACAGAATCAAATTTTTTTGAACCTTCTCAAAAACACACTTGCAGCATCATAAACAAGAACTTTGAGGAAATTGATCCGAGGTAATCCACTTTAACCGACATGAACCCCAGCTGAACACAAACGTCTTTCCGACAGACCTTGATAGTCGAAAGATGAGGTTCTCACTTCAAGCTTTCTGTAAAAGTTCACCACCAGTGACGATTGAGTTTATCACTTAAAGTGAGAAAGCTGCACAGAGACCAAAATGTGGGTAATTTTTTTTCTTCTTTCTTTCCCATAAATAGAATACTCGAATACTCAGTGGAGCAAAAATAAAAAAACTGAAGATGCATTCATTTCACAGTGACAACGCCGGCATGTAATTGAATCGAACACAGTACGTGATGAATAAAGCTGCTGAGTCCACGGAGCGTACAGCGGTTCAAAATGCGATCAGAAAAAAAAAAAAAAAAATGCAAGTGAACAACTTACGAGTGTAATGGCCGTTTAAAAAGTTTTGATGCGCAGCACATCTATGACGCCGCAATATTCATGCGCAACTTATTCAGTATGCGACACTCAAAATCCTTCATCAAATGTTGGCGCGCGGCCAGGCAGCGTCACCCTCATCACCCAAAGTGCCGACATGTGACACAGATGTGCATGCACCTGCAGAATCCCCAACCTCCTTCGCAGCCACTCGCTGTAATGAGGTTTTTTTTTTTTTTTTTTTTTTTTTTTTTAAAAATCGTGAAGCGGAGACCTCCACCTCATCGATCGATCCCGACCCGACTGCTGCTGTCCTCCTCCCTCTGCGCGGAGGCGTCCTGCTCGGGCAGCAGCCGGCGGGGGGGGGCGCCGCCGTCGGAGGGCCGCTCGCCCGCTCGCCGCTTGGAGCAGCAGCAGAGCGCGGCGCAGAGGCGCGTGCGGATCGGCCGAGTGAGCAGCACGAACATGATGCAGTTGGCTGCTCCCTGCGACGTGTTGCCGATTCCCTGTTGGGCCCAAACAAAAGCATTTTAAAGAAAAGGGGGTGGGGGGGGTGGGGTGTAGCAGTTATAGATTATTACTTTAACGGGTTGAAAATGGAACAAAACCTTTTCATTTTATTATCTGACAAAAGAAATAACATATTATGAGTTCAGTCATAAGAGTGTTTTATTTTACTGCCAATTGAACCAATACAATAAAACAATTTCTTACGAACTATTGTAGTATTATTATTATTATTATTATTATTATTATTATATGAAATAAAATAAATTATTTCTCACACACACACACACACACACACACACACACACACACACACACAATGATGTAATAAAACTGTCCAGGAAAGTATTCCATCGTAAAGGTTTTATATAAACTTTTCTTTGTATATAAAGATCATTTAACACAGGAACTTTTATGATGAATACGTGATGATTCACAGACTTGACCGCACGCAATCATGGCATCACAAGTTCAACAGCACATGACCAACCCACACATGTGTGTTGTCATACACACAAAACTACTCCCACACAGACAAAATCTAAAAGGGCGATCAGTATCACAGAAAAGAGATAAAAAAAATAAATAAATAATAAGAATCAGCAGACATCGTTGGTTTAAAAGAAGCTTTAAACTCACATGTAGCGTGACCAGCACTGGGTTCAGTCGGGCCGGGGAGCCGGCGAGCAGCAGTACGAAGCGCACTGTGCTCCAAATGCGCAGGACGATGAAGATGATGGGAATGAGTGTTAGCTTCATATCAGCCATGGAGGAGAAGGAATGGGACGGAGGCCTGTTGGCCAAGATGGGACGGTACTCAGACAGGGCAGCATGCTGCGCCCCACACACACACACACACACACACACACACACAGAGAGAGAGAGCGAGACCAGGTTTCATGGTAGCAAAAAGAAAAGAAAAGAAATTATATTTTGATACACGAAGCAGAAACTGAAAGAGAATGAGGTGCGTTGAGGATAGCAGATGATTTCTTTACAACATGATAGCCGCTTGAGGCAGACGCAACTTAAAAAGAAGAAGTTGTTGTTTCTTTTATTCCTTCTGTTTTAATGTGCTCTTTGTTAGCTGGATATCTTCAAAAACAGACGACTTGGAGGCCACAGGCCAACAAACAACTTGGTGGGGGTTTTATTTGGTGACTTCTTGTCATTGGAGAAAGAGAATTATAAAAGATGTTTTGTTCTTTTGTACTGCACTTACATGGATGAAAGAAAAAAGGCACGTGCATATCATTTTTATCTGTATTTTGCTAGTGATCCAAACACAGAGGAAGATTAAAAAAATTCTAAACATCTTCTATTTCTGCTTCTTAAAACAAAATAAGAGTGCAGCTATGCCTGAAGTATGCGCTCTCTCGTTGCTTTCTAGTTTTGAATATCTAGGTTGTATTATACATATTTAATATTTTTAGGATTTGATATAAATAGAATTCAATATTTCAAATCTATTCCACTCTTCATGCCTTTGCATTCGGGTGTCACAGGAGCTGTGAAAGTAATCTGCAGCTTCACAGAGACCACGCAGCGAGCAGGTACCCTCACCGCCACGTGGATGTGCCTCTTGATCAGGATGTAGAGGACCGGCAGGGTGAGGTAAGCCAAGAACTCCCAGATCTTTCCCGTCAGCAGCATCCACAGGACCCGGTCAGGAGCGTGGATCCTGACCCAGCACCAGCCCACCGACACCTCCGACGCATCGTAGCCAATCTTGTTCAGGCACACGGCCGCAACAGTGATGGTCAGAGGGACACCCCAGCTGGACCACGGAACGGAGGGTTGAGAGGATTAATAAGCATAACTTCTTCAAAAAGGTCACCTCGTGCACACAAATGTTTGGAGGGTTAAACAATCGACAAATGTTGCAAAGACATGTGACACCATGTGATAGATTATCTTGTGCTTCAGGCTTGTGTGTGTGTGTGTGTGTGTGTGTGTGTGTGTGTGTGTGTGTTACACAGTGCACTCTGCAGGGGCACACCACTTTATCTTTGTGCATCATAAAAACACTTTAATGATTTCACTTTAATAAGCAATGATTCCCCCCCAAGAAATTATTTCTCATCTTAAAAACACCAATTTAAAAGGATACGATATGCGCGTGTGTGTGTGTGTGTGTGTGTGTGTGTGTGTGTGTGTGTGTGTGTGTGTGTGTGTGTACAAGTCTAGATGAATGGCTCTGTTCTGTGATCTTCAATTCAAAAAGGAACATTTGAGAATTCACAGAAGCAAAATTAGGATGACAAACACTGCGTTGAGGCGCACTCAGGGGTGAACATGTTTTTGTGTCCAAAAATAGATCAATGACACGGCGCTACACCACAGCGAAAGCGACTCCCTTCTCACATCTTCACAATCAACATGGGAAGAAGGAAAACCGACACAAGGGAGCATTGCAAATAAAGTCGAAACCTTTTTTTAAAGATTTGTGTTTTTAGTTTGGGTGCCTAAAAAGACATGCGTGATATAAAAATCGGTCGGCTTGTCAGCGACGGGTAATTATTAAAAAATGATCAAATATGGGAGTGCCTGTCACGTGCATGTCATACCCCTCACTCTCCCCTCCAGCTCTACATTGTCCTCGGTCAAATACGGGTGAAAAAGACCAAAGATAATGAAATATGTCATCAATTCTGCCTTTTATTGCGTGGCACTCTGTTTGAATGCAACAGAAATTACCTAAATATGTCGTTACAGTCTACATTTCGGTACTTCTTCAAAAAAAAGTCTTTGTGATTATTTCCGTGAGTTGATTTCCCCAATTTGTTATCTAAAATCCATATCTCTCAATGTGATCGCACTGAAATGTGTTTTTACGCTTCATTTTTCAACTTCTACTCCATTTGACTCTTTAAAATACTACTATATCTCTTTTTACATTGCGCTGTGTTGTTTTAGATCTTGTCTTAAAGCCTTCTGTGGCTCACGTGAAGCTCTTTGAATCGCCTTGTTGTTAAAAGCTTCTGCACAAATGCACTTGTCTTGTCTTGTGTGAAATAAAACAGGTTGGGGCCATTTTTACGAAGACATCCCAGAGCTAACATGCTTAGTCAAGCCCAGTTTAAACAAAGCAGGCAAGTTAATCATTATGAACCAGACTGGCTCATGTTTTAGTCTTAAATTATAGCCCTCAAAACCACCTTCTGCTGCTAACCCTCCACTACAGGACTCACTCACACGGCTTCTTGTTCTGTTTGTTCTGTTTGCTCCTTTGTCTCTATTTTTGCTTTTTTTTTTCTCCTTCTGTTTGTCTCTGCCCTATGTAAAGCGTCTTTGAGTGCTCAGAAAAGCGCTATATAAAATTAAAGTATTATTATTATTATTAAATTATTATTAATTATTAGTTTCTCTTTTTTTTTAAACACATAAAATAAGCCGAAAACAACTTGTGTACTCCGGTTTAGAGTTTAAGGAAGCAGGTGGCTAACTTTTTTAAGTTTTGCTGTCCAAAATTACTAGAATAACACTGACGTCACTTCTGTTTTGAGTCAGTTTACCGTCCCATGATGCTTCACGGCACAGGTGCATCCAACGTGAGCTCCGGACACCTCACCTGAGGACCCCACCCCGTGGGCTCGTGACCCACCTGAACACCGCATGCATTAACAAAAAAACACTGAACCCAACCCACGTGACTCCCTCACCTGACGAGGTGGAAGCCCAGCACCAGGCTGTCTGCGGCCCTCTGGCTGGACCTCACGATGAACACGTACAGGTACACCGCGA
Source organism: Ophiodon elongatus (assembly GCA_016806645.1). Taxonomy (NCBI): domain Eukaryota; kingdom Metazoa; phylum Chordata; class Actinopteri; order Perciformes; family Hexagrammidae; genus Ophiodon; species Ophiodon elongatus. The sequence goes on along the minus strand of JACSYO010000285.1, from coordinate 1,936,822 downwards.
TGGCCACGGTCCAGAAGAACGAGCTGGTGTTGGCGAAGGTGGACACGGCGCCCTGCGCCACGCAGCCCGGCGAGTCCCCGCGGAACACGCTCCACACCCCGACGGCGTAGGAGACGGCGGACAGCCAGTCGGCCGCCGACAGGTAGACCAGCAGCCGCCTCGGGGTCGTCCTCAGGTCCGACCACAGCACGTAGGTGAGGATGATCAGCGACGAGCCCACGAAGGACAGCGCGCACGAGCACAGGACGACCACCTGCTCGGACAAGTACACGAGCGTCTGGTTCCCCTCCGCCATCGTCGCGAGGGACTACCGGCCGACTGTCATGTCGTGTGCATGTTATTAGTTGCCACAGGCTCGACGCATTTAGAGCTCGGTGACTTGATACACTTCTTGCATTGCTTTTGAAGGCAGCCAAACAAACTACCCCCCCCCCCCTCCTTTAAACCCCTCCCTCTTCGCCTCCTCGCCTCCTCTCTCCTCGCCTCCTCCTCCCTCCCTCCTGCACCCTAAGCAGAAGTCAGTCAGCTGGCAGTGGGCTCATAACGGTCTATTTGTGGCTCTTTACTTGTGTAACCCTGAAGCTATGACAAATGTGTCGCATTAAAAACAACAGACGACGATTTGTAATTTCCCCCATTACAGGCATTAAGAAAATATTCTTTAAATCCATGCACGCTAAACACAGAGCACTGGCAGGTCATTAGCAGTCAAGTGACTACTGCATCTGATTTTATTAATTTAAAATTGAGATTTTCACATTGAAAATGAACGAGTGCTCATTGAAGCTTTATTTATGACAAATTAAAGCTTGGCTTTACAGTAAAAGTGCTTTACAAAGCGCAGGTAATACAACAATCGTATAAAAGAAATCACTTGTAATTGTGAAAACAGAAAAGAGAACATGAAATACTACTTCAGTGACAGTAAATCACTTAAAAGCACATTTGCGCAAGGTTTGAATTCATCAATACGTTTAACGATATTATTAATGATATTATTTGTTTCAGTAAAATCCTAGCAGCATGTCTGTTCTCGTGTGTAACTGTATAGAAGCATCAATAGGCATCCCAAAAAAATATAATTTGGACAGCAACTAATGATTATTTTCCTTTTTAATAAATCTTTCAATACATTTTTTGGTGAACTGGATTAATTGTATGTCCCAAAAAACATCTTGATAATACTGAAAAAGGCCCGTCGCAATATCTGAGAACTCAAGGTAATGTCTTTTAAAATAACTGGTTTCGTCTAAACCAATAAAGCAAAATCTCAAAAGTATTTAATTTAGTCACATAAAACAAAAACAACAAATCCTCCAGTTTGAGGACCTGGAAGCAGAGAGATTATTTTTTGCTTTGTAAATGATTGGAAGGATTTATGGAGCATAGAAAATGTTATTAAAATTGTGTTATTTTTCTGTTGATTGAAAACTCAATGAGTTGACTGATCATTTAAGCTCTAATTACTGTATGTTAATATTAAGGTGTTATATTAAGAGCCCTGTGCTCTGTTGCTAACCGAACTGACTGAATCTTAAATCAGCTTTCCAAGAAAACCAGAGACTGTCTCAGCATTCTGGGCAGGGAAAGACTTTTTGAATTAAGTTTTATAATACAAATTTAATTACGATGTGCTGCTGGTGGTCACCTTTTACCTCGAAGTAAACGTCCTTGTTATCGAGCAGCTCTTTGGGATCGCAGGCCGCCCATAATAAAGGACACGTTTGAGACATTTTTGATGAATGAGTAATGTCTGCCGTGCTTCGTCTCGAGCAGCGGTGAAATCTTTGGCGTACTCGTAACCGTGGTACCAAAGAGTTGAGGTGCAGACAGATTTAAAGCCGTAAAGCGACAACCTTGCGCGAGAGCAGGATTTTATTGCTTCTGAATTGCTGCAGGCCCGAAAAAAAAAAAATTAAAAAAAACCCTGCAAGCTCCCTTTTTGTGTTTGCAGCAATGCAGTGGCACGGTGTCTTCTTTCCTGCAGTCTGCAGCAAACGCATCTGCATTATCGCGAGAGATGCACATGACCAACCAACAGCTTCACAATATTTTTCCAGCAAGTTTTTCACAATTAATCAACTAAAGATTCTGTCGACAAAAGCTGCATTTTGGATCTTCAATCAGGAGCACACTTTACATTCAGCTGCGTCTGTGTTTAGTGTGTCTGTGAAAACCTAAATTAGTGTGCACCTGGCACACAGGCCATTCTGCCTCATCTGCACTCATTAGGCCTCCTCTGTTCGCATGGCAACATTGGTTTTTTTTTTTTCAAGGGTCTCAAAGTGCTGCTTTTACACAGCGCAAAGTGTTTATACAACAACTTATTTACATAATTACAAAGTGCATGTGTACTGTGAAAACAAACAAGACCAATTAATACATTTTTAAGTTATGTCACTTTTATTTACTTTTTTTTTTTTTTGCAAATTACATCTTACGGCAGAAAGAAATCATAAAGTTGTAAGTAATAAATTTGGAATCAACCACAATAACCACAAAAAAGCACTTGTAATTCATGAAGCAAAATTATATTTGGTGACACAAACAAACATGCATTTGCAACTGAAAAGTAGGAATCCGAAGTCACGGAAAGCCGAGCCATATTTTATGAATGAAAGGGATTTTAGATCGTCTCAATGAAAAAAGAACAACGTGGGTTTTACAGATTGCTGCAGCGTCAAATGAACAAAAAGCATGCTGAAGTTTTGATTTGTGTCACGAGATGGCAGCAGAGGGTCGTAAAAGTACAGTTTGATGCTTCGATGATTGTAAATATTGTAGATGCTGTTAACAAAGAGGCCATGCGCTCAGGTGATCTCTCCTCCTCAGCTTCCCCACAGCGGCATCACACACGTAAAAAAAAAACTTACAGTAGCAGCAGGTCGTCGGCTTCAACGCTGACTCACGTTTTCTTTCCCTCCCTCTCGTGACGGCTCTGATCCCGGGGCTTCTCATTGCGAAGAATTTCTGCGGCAGTATACTTGCTGATTGCTTCGTTCTCACTCCTCACAACAACCAGCTAAGACACTGCCAGAGAAACACCCACAGCAGCCGCATCCAAGCGTCTGTCCCTCCGCCTGCCTCTCCCCAGCAGGATCCGGACTGGTGTTTGCCGTACACCTCCACATGGGAGTCTGGCACTACAGGCGCTCACACTTTTCATGCCCAGCTTCCTGGTGGTTGTTGGTTGTTGGAAGGCAATGGCATCACACTAAAAGCACCAGAGGGGGGTGGTGGTGGCGTGGTCCTATGCCAACAGCTTGAAGCTCTATAAGAGAAGCAGGAAAACATAATTGAGAAACAATTGGTCCATGGAGTAAACCTAATTTGACCTAAAACATTGTGAAGTCAAATTAAAAATAAATATCTGTTTCTTTTCCTTAAGATTTAAAGACGCACTCCCCGAGCCCAACTCCGTTTTTTATATAACTGCGATGCATCGATAAGTCTACGCTCCGCTGCCCAAAGTGACCCAAAGCTAGCTCCCAAACAGATTCTTGATACTCCTCTAGGCTTTTACGCAGCATCACTTTAAGTGCACACAACATGGGCAAACACAAACCCCCCCCCCATCTAAGAATAGACTTGCCATGACTCATGACTTTGCAACAAAAAGCTATGTTTGATTTAGCGATCATCTGTGTGCGTGTGCGTGTGTGTGCGTGTGTGTGCGTGTGTGTGCGTGTGTGTGCGTGTGTGTGTGTGTGCGTGTGTGTGTGTGTGTGTGTGTGGCTATCTGTTCACATGAGTACCATATAATGCATGTACCTGTGTGTTTATGTACCTCGGGGGCTGTAATCCCCTCGCTATCAGTTGTTTGCTCGCTGCAGTGCTATTTTGGGCCGGCTGACCGCTCCATACTGTCCTCTCCCCGTGGACTCTGCTTTGCTGACAGGACAACATGGATACTATGAACAATCTGCAGTCACTAGCAAATGAAGGAACAGAGGGATCTCTGAAGGATAGAGCGGTGTCGGGAGGGAGGCTTGGACTGCGCACAGTCGGATGAACGTCCTCTATCTGGAGTATCTTTACCGTTGAAATCCAGCAGCAATGCTATTTGTGGCTCTCCATGTCTGCTTTGGGTGCATTTTATGACGCATTTTTTTGGTTGTATAACTGGAAATTCCTCGCTTTATGGGTGGTGAGAACATCTTGACCCTATTTGATGTCAAAAAAAAAAAAAATACTTCTAAAATGCATTATTGGTGATGCCCTGAGGCTGATGCTAACACTAAATATGTATTTGTCTGTCCCCGTCTTACACACACGGACACAAGTGACGTCCACTGGCAAACACTGGCTTTCACTTTGCCAAGTTTGTCTCTTTGTGGCGAGCCAGAAGCTGCCCTCACTGAACACATGATGACAGGAATTCCTTCCTGCTCAGGGCTTGATGTAATCCCTAATACAGGATTGAGCAATGCCAGTGGAAACAACACCCTGCTCGCTAAATGAATGACTGGCTGCCTCACTGCATCACACAGCAAACAGCCGCAGCAGGAGCAGCAACGAGCCTCGACTCACAATCCTGGACACGAATACGCTTCAGGCTTCAGGCTGGGTTCAGCTCCACTGACAGGATTATGTCTTACTATTTTTGTATTATTGGCCAAACAAAACAAAACATATTCTCGTACAAATATTAGTGTACGGTGTGGATGAATATTGCATCAATTAATATAGCTATTCAGGGTTTCCAGGTTAAAAAGACAGGTTTAATAATCTTAATTTAGGGTATTCTTTTGACATAAGTCTAAAATTAATTAGAACTATTAATATCTAAGTAGCGTGCAATAGATTACTCATAAGTCCTAAAATAGGCAATAGTCATAGTTGAAGTGTGCAAATGCAGCAGCGGGATACTGGTGCAATAATGACTGAGCGGCCTGGAGAGATATCCAAATGAATCAACATGATTATGGCTTCTGCTTTCTTTCTTTTTTCTTTGTATTTAATTACACATAAAACAGAACATTTAACAAAAATATATAAATAATAATTCAATTTGTAAGGGAGGCCAGAAGCCTAAAGGGCTTATCACGAGTCTCCCCTAGTTTTAGTTTGAACAAACAAATAAATTAAACATTATTTTTTTTAACATATCATTTTTTATTTTTTGTTTTCTCTGAACCAACTTTCAAAGATCTTAATTTTACCGTCGCATAATGTGAAGGAAACTCCTCACAGCAGAGAAGCTGGAACACAAGAAATGTGTGTTATTTTTACTTGGGAGATGACTAATAGTTTTGATAACTTATAATAGGTAATTTATTGTTATTTTAAAAAGAACTATTCTTGATAAAGATGACCTAAAAACACTACTGCAAAGTTAAATTAAGTTTGGCTTATTTTGTTGGATGATAAAGGACTTATGTGAGAGCATAGGTTGGTAGCATTCTGGTAAGTGTACCGGTTTTAGATATTTAACTGACAAATGGTCAAACTGTACCATAGAGGTGCCTCATCACACTTTTAAAATATTTTTATATATTCATCTTTCTTCAGAGTTGATATCTGTCAGTTTATTAGAGTATGAGTGTCCGTAGCCACGGTTTCAAGTGTAATAGTACACAGAAAAGCAGTGTTTGTCTTAGACTGGCATTTGTTTCCGTAAACCATTTAACTCTCCCGTCTACAGTTCATGACGGGTTCAACCTACAGATCAGTAACGAGGTCGATTTCCTATCACAACACCAGAAAAGACTCAAATATACACATGTATTATTTGCCATAACCCCAGATCCACCTACGCGTCCTGAACGGGCTGCGTCCCTCTGCAGTCGGGCCTCGTGTACTGGGAAACCCCTCTGCAGTCCCATTCCACCCACATAATCATCTTACGGCTAACAATGACACCAGTATTTACTGTCGAGCCATGTTTCTGAACAATGCTACACATGACAAGCACACCGACGGCGTGCCTGCTGCTGGAGCTTAGCCTCTCTTGAGGTTTAAGTACGTATATTGATTTAGCTTTTCAGATGTTTTTAATTTCACGGTCACCATTCAAATCCATCGCTGGAGGCGATAGAAAAAATGATTAGAAGTAATAAAAGCCTCGTCATGACATTTATTCTCTCCCTTTTGTTGTAAAGTTTTTAAACTTTTATGGGGTGATAATTGGTTTTATGAGCATTAACTTATCAGTATTGCAGAGTGTTATTTATTATATGGTTTTGAGTCTTTGCGCACTGTGCACACTTCACCTGGTTACCAGAAAACAAAGTTGCCCGGTAACCATACGCAGTCTTGACGACACAGAAGTGAAATACACGGATCGTAGTACACGAGACACCAAATGATTATCATTTGAGCCGCATGAGTGATTTATGTTTTTTAGTTTTGACAGGTTTTTTACCTGAGAGCTAATCAGTGTGACGACGTGGATAGGCAGTTAAGGTTGTCTTTATCTGCTTCTCTGTGTACCGAACAATAAATGTAATCGTCCTGACTCAAACAATGATTTTCATTTCGAGAGGCAGAAACTCAAATCAGCTCTGTCTCCCCTCCTGTATTTAACCGGATATAAATCAGTCGTGAGACATGAGGAACTCTGAAGTCTTTATCTCTTTGGTCTCAGCTTTTTCAGGACGGTAGAGAGGCAGCCTGCTGGGTCTCCTGATGGAAACCGGCTTTCAGTCTGAACAGAGGAGAAAACAACGACACAAAACAGCCGTCCTTCTCTGTGAGGATCAAACTGTGGTCAGACAATGATGGCCGAGTCCCCGGGGACGTGTGACATGGTCAGTCGTGGCGCTCTGTCTGTGCAGAGGTAACTGTGCCACTGTGTGATTGGTAACCGTGTGCTTGGCCGTATCACACTTCTCTGCATTCAGTGACCTTTTGTTTAGTTACCATGGCATCATATTAGCATCAAGACTCGGCTCGGACGCTTTCACAACACTTACAGCTGTGCACTCCAAGATCACATTTTCTCATTTATACTTCAATCAAATTACAGGCCGCCTTTATCAAGCAGATCTACAGGCCCTCGTTTTAGCATATTTCTATTTCAACACGCTAATTAGTGTTTCTGAAGTTTTATCTTAAAGTAAAGGAGCACTGTGCTCCTCCTTGCAATAGCAGTTAACCCAGACGTCCACAGAAGTGCTCAATTGTAATATTATTTGTCGGAGGCTTTTATCCACACACACAGTTTTGACACTCACCAGGCAGCGAGGCAGCCGTGGAGCTCCTCCATCCACGCTCATCTCCAGCGAGGGCTCTCTGTGGCGTTGACATCAACAGGAGTCTGTCCTCAGGTGCAGCAGGGCTCTCTCGTGGTGTGGGTCACTTCACACTGGAACACTGTTGACCACAAGCCTCTTCTCTTTTTCCCTCTCTCCTTCTGGCTGGGTCTCTCTGCTACACTCGGGCAGCACAACAAGTCAAGGCATGTTCCAACATGCCACCAACAGCTGGACCGGGTGTATGAGCCTGCTCCTAGACCAGAGAGGGAGGAGCAGAGGATTAGAGAGGGGGGAAACCCAGAAAAAAAAAAAAAACCAGCATGACTCAGCCTGCTTCAATCGGTTAGCATGCACAGCTTTTACTTTGAGCTCTTTAACACATGAAGGAGTTATTGTTTGAAGGTACATTAAAGATTGATTTTCTGGGTGACGTGGTTAACTAGATTTCTTTACAAAACCAGAGGTGGTGACATGAAGTGAGGGATGAGGGCAACTGACTGAAAAAATCTTGAAGAGAAGAATGTTGCTGTATTGGACTGACTTGTCAGATCATCTTTGCCATGTCATAGATCATAAAGAAGTACAGTTTGCCTGCAGGCAGACACTTATTTCTGTTTCCTCTGCCCAGCAGGCGGAAACATTTCTAGCTGATGCAAAATCCAGGATCCAAGTCAAAATGAATATCTACAGTATTGTGTTTTCATTAATTCTCTTCTTAGCAAGTAGTTCTGTTTTCTTTTTATCACAGCAGAATTAATAGTTTACAGAAGCTGTAACGGGGCACCAGCACAGCATGCTGATGTTCATCAAATCATCTTATGACCACAGTAGGTACGGCCACATCAATTACAGATGAAGCTCATCCGTATGAATTACATGACTGTGAAAATCTTAGGGAATGCATTAGCAAAGATATGTAAAACCTGTGAAATATTAATATTTTCCTGGATCTCTGATGTTTAATGTCAAATAATAATTTAAAAGCAACTCATTAGCATAGCTGAGAAAGAACCCTTTATGTGATCCATCAGAGGGAGAGAGAGAGAGAGATATATACAAATGTACATTTCATTCTATTTAGCTACTGACACATTCAACCGTAACAAATGTGCAGAATCATCACCCTCCATGAGTGCTAATTATGCAGAGCTGCTCTGATGCAAGCTGGGTTTTTTTACTAGAGGAGGGGTGATGCCAGTTCATCACTGCTGTAGTGGAAGTTGATCACTAGGCAGATTCTGGGTGCAGCGGCAGGAACCAGCTCAGCAAAACTCACCTGCTACAATATGGTCTCAGTCTGGCTGCCTGAGCACCTCTACAGCCCTGTACTGTACATCACTGGTGCTGCTCTCCACTGCAGCCCGTCAACAGACTGATGACCTTATCAATGAAACAGCAAAGTCACTATGATGTTACGTCCATAAACAACTCAAAGCACTTTGCTGCTGCTTGGAGGTTTGTTTTTTCCCTGCTGACAGCAACTGAAAAAGCTGTACAACTTTGTAAAAGAGCAAAAGAGGCGTATTTGCCTGCAGATACTTGCTTTAATTTATTGGAAGGGGTGATGCGGCACTGCACTGCTCAGCAGCGTTTTTGACAAAGTGCCAGCAGTAGTTTCACCAACTGAGTTGGTTCTTAATTTATGGAAGCATGAGCTATCAGTTTGCAAAAGAGTGAAATATGGACACTCGTTGTGCTGGCCCACTCAGAGGAAATTATTTTCCGCACTTTTAGCTAAATAATCAAATAAAAGTGTAATTTATTAATCTTCCTACCTGGGACACAGACTGCAGCTGAGGCCTCACACTTGCATCCGTGTTAGTCAGGGGAAATCGGAAGGGGGGAGGGGGGGTAAAGAGCCCCTAGCCCAGCAAGTTCAAAGCTTGCTGCATTGATTACATCATCGGAACTGGAGTGCTGGAATGGGACAATGCACCATCAGGGGTGGGGGTGGGGGCTTGGGGGGGGGGGGGGCAACTAACTAATCTCTCCATTGCCTCCCTGTGGAGCTTCATCAGCAGCGTGTCTCTTTCTCTTTCTCCTCTGTCTCTTAACTCGGCCTAGTCTGGTCCAGAGTGAGACGGCCTGCTCTCCCTCATTTACCACCACTGTGTCACGTGACTGAAGGACTATCTGTGTCTGAGAGAGAATGATGTGCAGGCCTGTGTGCATGTCTGCGTGCATGTGTGATGTTAGAGGCCAGGCTGCAGGAACGCAGCTGCTGCAGGATACTGCAGGATTGCTGCTCTGCTGCTGGCTCACTGGCTCTTGCTTTCTCTCTCTCTCTCTCTCTCTCTCTCTCTCTCCTCCCCCCACCCCCTTCTCTAGTCACTCAGGCAAATTGCTCAAGGAGGATGGTGAGAGCATGTGCTGCATACTTTTTCAGTAGGGGAGAGGGTGTGAGTGGAGGAGGGAGGAGGAGGAGGAGGAGGCAGAATCACAGAGGTGCGAAGCATGCCGGTGAGGCGCTGTGCTGGGCAACTGTACCTCTGAGAGAGACTACAGTAGAGAAATTGGAGACGAGGAAGGGGGAGGGAAGAAGAGGAGAGCGGGCGGGAGGTGGGGGGAGGGCAGAAGTGAGGTGCAAGGAACATCAGGTGAGTGCGGCAATTTCCTTTGCTGGCAGTGCAGCACCCACCCTCAGTGAAAGTGTGAGCAGGAGAACTGCAGATGTTCCAAAATGATGTCAGGCTCCGGATGTGGCGCGGACCTGATGTACAGTCTGCTATCACTCTGTCCCCTCGCGCTAGCCTGCCTGCAGTGTGGAGAAATCCAAAGGCCAAAGAGATGCTTTGGACCTCTGCCTCACAAAGCTGACGACACAAGGCCGGCTTTTTCAAGGTCTTAGCACAGTTACCTGAGGTGAACTCGGAGCAGACCGAGACTGCATACAGGCGAGCTGATCCGTCTAGATCCATCATCCAGATGGGTTTCAGAGCACATTTTGAACTGACTCACTTTAATGTGTAGTTTTTTTCGCCCACAAACTATTTTTACATAGCCTCTGAAAAAGGTTCGCACTTGAGCGTAGACAGGGCAATATGGCATAAAAGACAAAAGCAGCAACACTGACTTTTAGAGCAAGAGAGTTGCTGAGATGCTGCTGCAGAGATATTACCCAGAGTATCTCTGCTCGGAGAGATTTTTTTAATTTCTGTTTTTATCCAAAAGACAAATTAAAAAACTTTATAAACGCATGCACAAACACTTCACTACAAACAAAACTCTGTAAAACTCTGCCCTGCTATCCACTTTTAGGATGGAAGAAAAGTCCTAGTAGCTACAGCACAACTTCATTACTGCACCACAGCTCCCCTGTCCCATGCAGGCCACTGTAGCCTCATTCTCAATCCCCCATTTTCAGCGCTCAGACACCGACAGAACAGGACCACTGATACAATAGATCTCTCTCTCCGGTGTCCAGCATCATATTCACAACTAACACATGCTGATAAATACAACCCCACGAGCACCAGAAAAAAAAAAGTATGGAGCCAGGACTATGTGTACTCTTCTAAAAGCCAAGTCAGCAAAGATGAAAGTCCCCTCTATTGGAGGAAAGTCTTTACGTTCTGGTTAGTCTATTTGTCCTTGTGTCAAATACAGACTCTTCTCAACCAGCCGCTATCTGACACGCCGGCTGCTATTTCCAGCCCGTACCATGTGTTAAACATGGATGAGGGAGCAGTGGAGCCTGACTGCTAACTGACTGGCTGTCTGGCTGGCTGCTGCCTGGTTATTACTGGTGCAGAGGAGGCTGACAATGTTGAGACAGAAGCAGCTGGGAGCTTCAACACTGCAGGCATGCACACACACCGACAGACGTATATCAAGTCCTGCAAGGCGAATTTAAGAAGTGCACCATCCTACACAAAGAGGTGGACACATAAAAAGACAATATAAAAAAGGTAAATAAGAAAAGAGAGGAAATCTTTACCCACAGATGAGTCCCGGACGGCATCGCACACACGGGGCGGAGAGGAGGAAAACTTCTCTGCACTCACTCTGAGCCTCTTGGTTGCTGGTGATGTGCTTTCATGGCGCTGCAAAGTTGACTGCAGCATTGCCTCCTGAACAGAATGACATTGTTTGCTCTCTCTCTCTTCACTCCTCCTCCTCCTGTATACGCGCTCGCTCCCCCTCCTCTTCTTTGCACGCTTGCTGGCAGCATAAACTGCACAGCTCAGCAGTGTTCCCCCACTGCCGCAGCAGATCCTGCATGAGCTCTGCGTATCTGAGTGGGATGGGGCTTTTAAAGGGGAACGCAACCTCCAGGGTCAGTGTGTGTGCACATCCTCAGTCTGCCCTCCTCTCCTCTGCAACAATCCCCCCTCCCCCCGCAATCCCCTCGAGAATTATCAGTGTAAAGGACTCCTCACAAGAGAGACCCCCTCCACGCACACATAACTCTCCATCCTCTTTTATTCATTTTCACACTACAGCAAAAAGCTGCTTTGAGATATGAGTGTGCTCAAAGCTCAATGAGGAACAGTTTGCTCCACAGAGAGGCCATCTCCTCTGGTGTGCTGTGATACTTGTGACAATATGTCTAAAATCTAAGTTCCTAGAGGGATTTCTTCATGTATGAGTTACAAAAAAAGATGTATTTGACCATTTAATAAAAACAAAAGCATAATTACATGTAAGATAAAAAAGAAAAAATAGGTGACACTAGCTAACTGAAGAAAAGGACAGACTTGGTCACCATTTTTAAATCAAAATGATTGTCACTTGGTGGTGTACAAAAAAACGTGGTTTCTTTATTTTACCCATAAACAATTTTTAAGAATCATATTTCAATCAAGTACGTCAACGAAGTACGAAACACGAGGCGCACCACAGGATTATTGTGCAAAGACCGCCACACATCTCGACAAATGAACAATAATCAAGCAATCAGTTAGTGAATGTCGCGATCTAAAAGCTGCTATCTCAACACTCGCTCAAAGTTTCACAATTCTCAAAGGTACAAATCCCCTTCTGTATAGTGAAATGCCCTTAATCTGCAATCCCTATTACCTGCCTTTCATTACCCAAGGTGCACTGCTCTACTGGTGCTATTCTGCAGTGCGCTAAAATATAGAAATATCTTGACCAACCAAATTTGTCTTTTGCGCGTTGCACAACTCTGTGAGAGTGAGCTCATCCATCATTTAGTCAGCCAATAAGGCTGAGCTTCTCTTTCTGCAATGTCTTTACTTCACAAAAACGCACTTGCTAGTACCCTTCCCAGCTTTCACTGATGACATTTGCGGTGCGCTGCATGGGCTTTATATGGATAATGGTGACTTCATTATAAATGTGTTTTAGGCATCAGCCTCTGCAGCAGTGCAGCGCTCTCTGCTTCTCACTGCAGGAGCAAGGCTTTTTTTTTTTTTTCATGACTTTGTTCTGTCTGGGCCCCCGCTTGAACCCTGTGATCTTTCATCCTCTGGTGCAAAATTAGGAGCCGCATGTAACGCAAAATTAACCCTGAATCCATCACGTTACGGTGTGTGCTTTCCTGTTTTAAGCACATTAGCGTTTGTGTTTTATGCAGCGAGGCTTTTCTCCCTTATTAGCTTGTATAGCTGCTCTTATAAGCTACGCCACTGCTACAACAGATCGCTGAATCAGCAAAACTCATATAATGGAACATCTCTGACCACCGGGGAATCAGCTGCACGAGGCTGTCCATATCAGTCAGCGTCGGTTGTTAATCATAGGTATGCATCATGCAAATGATCCATCAGCTGAGAGCGATACCACGTTTTCTGCATGTGCGACCTGCATGCAGTGCTGCTGCTGCTGCATCGGTCTGCCGAGCCTCCCAGCATATGTTCTCTCCTCTGTACTCTGTGACACCGGGGGGAAAATGCTCCCGCCAGCATATCCCTCACATAGCCAACGCCATTCTCAGTAATGGCATCCCTTGTGATGAATAAGCCATGAGGAGGGGCCCTTTTACATGTCCTATTAGATTACCTCCCTGTGCTTTACCTGGCTATACTGTCACCTCATCGCCTCTGGCTCCGCACTCTTCTTAATATTCTCTCTGGTTAGCCCAGCCAAGGGCACGGTGTGTAAATGTGTGTGAGGGCTCATAGATCATAAGAATGTCGAAGTTTGGAGTTGAGTCATCTTTGCAGTTCATTGAATGTGTGTGTACACGACTCTCACTCATGTTCATGATTCACATTAAGCTCTGGGAAAACTGCTCGGCGATTAGCATTTTATTTTGCAGTTGATAGGAAATATTTACCTAAATAGGTGATTGTTTTTTCTTTTGTGCCTGGGATCATAGCAGGCCAACATAATTATCTCATCAAACCTGAGCTACAACGAACCTGACATAATGCTCGAATGAAGGAAATGTTTTAAAATAGCAAATATGGACAGTCTTTACACGTGCCGATAATGGAGTCGAGTCAGACCATCAGATGGTGAGTTTGAGTCTTTTTTTTTTTTCCTCCTCCTTTTTTTTGCCATTCACAGCTCATTCCTCAGCCCATTGATCTGCCCAGAAAAGATAATAGACACATTGATTCACAAGCTCAGCAGCTTGCTTGGTTTACACATCAATTCAGACTAATTCTCAATAGTCCTCAGTCAAGGAGGAGAATTGCCTTGACTGATGACTGACTCCTGGGTCTTTTGAAATGGTAGCTTCAAAAGCCGCACAGAGGAGGTTTTCTTCTCTTTCTTCTTTTGGGTGAATTTACTTCTATTAATTCTGACAAGATGTAAAATAAAAAAAAAAGGATTTTGGTGTGCATGAATGATTATGTGGTTATAAAGGATATTCTCAGGGGAAACCTGACATTGACAATGGAAGATGGAGTCAGAAGAGGTAATTGAGGCTAGTTAGCAATGAATTAACGTCACAAAACTCTCACTTCAGTCAGTCTGGCACTGAGATCAACTGAATGATGGGATCTGATTTTGTTGGAGGTGTGTGGTGTGTTTCACTGCACCAATGCTTCTTAGTTGATCTCATTTTGTAAAGCTGATCAGATTCCTCCCGAGGCCAAGTGGAGTGAAAAAGACACCGTCGACAGCAGAACAGGTCAAACGTGGTTGTACAGAAATTACTGTCAGCACAAAAGCTGTTTAGCGTCCAGAATTGTGAATTGATAGAAGATGAATTATCCCAGATATCATTTATTTTACTGACATGGAAACACAGTTTTTTTTTTTTTTTTCCATTTGTCAAAGCATCACTCCTGACACTACTCACCGTCATTTTAAAGCCCCCCGTTTTGAGAGGCAGAGCTCGACATCTGAAACGTATGAAGTGCGAGGAGTCATCAGTTTCTCTTTCAGTATGAAAGAAATAGTTGTAAAAGGTCTGTGATGGATTGACACGATGATGAGCGTCTGAACTTCTGACAGCTGGCTGCTCTGTTGTGGCGAATGAGCAGCCGCTCCGTCAGCTGTCGGCGTCAGCAGCAGCCAGTTTGCTCTCCGCAGAGGTGTCGAGGCAAAGCATAGCGCACGGATCAGCTTTTACAGGGAGACTGCAGCCTTGATTAGGCCTTCACAGACATAGAATATCAACTCCAAGCATTCCTAAGTAATATTTCAAGATTAACCGTGAAAGAAATAGTTCTGTAAGTTGTGTTTTTGTCTGGATTTCTCTTCAGCATTTTACGTATTTACGTTGGCTGCAGTTAAATGTGCGCATTGTAGTGCAAGTTAAGGAAATATTTCTCTGAATAGAGAATAAAGACTTTGGACTTTGGGTTCGTCTTATCTGTTGCAGTAGTATGTACATGTCATTAAGCTGTAAACCAGTTGAATTACACCTGTAAACATTAAGTTTCAAGGCTGAATTGTCTTTTCTTTACGTCAAAGTAATTCTAGGGGTACATCCCAAGTCTCTTAATTGCATCCCCGGTTCCCTCACTTGCGTCTTTTCCTTGCGTCCTAGTCCCTCCCACCAAGGATGCATGGAGAGACGCAAGGAAACCATTAAACTACTACTTATACTAATAAAGACACAGTTATCATCACTGTCAGAGTGGACATGTTTTCTCTCTGTAGCCTGGTACCGGTTAAACAAACTGCATTGTGTATTTATACACAGAGTGTGGTATTTATACTGTGTTCTGTGTCCTGTTTATACGCGCAGGCCCGATTTCTACCAGCGGAATGTGTTTGTTTTGTTTATGAATTATTTGCGTCTGTATGTTTTGCAATTCTGATTGTGACGTCATTGTAAAATAAACCAGAATACGATTATGGTTTCTCTTGAACACTGGAATTAATTTATTAGGCTCAATGTTTCAGGTTAAACTTAAATGATATAACTCATAAAACTCAGGAACGATCAGCCTCACTTGACTGAATGGAAATGATGATAAATGATGATAAATGATGATAAATGATGATAAATGTGTTCCTCTGTCCAGCTCTCTGACTTTAATTATATCCATAATAAAAGTTATTGAGGGAAATAACAGATCAAGAAAAGACATTTCTAATAAATGAAGAAAGTTGTTTGTGTTCCTTTTGTTGTTCAGACCTACAATGAACATATATTTTAACCAGCTGGTGAATCAGTAAACAAATCAAATATATAACTTGAGTTTAATCTTGATTAAACTCCAGCGATCAGTCCGATCAGCTGCAGCGTCCAATCAGATAACTGATGAACAATAAGGGGGCGTGTCCAGCGTCAAAACACTTCCTGGAAGCCTGCTCTCGTGCTTCCTCGCTCATGGCTCCTCCGAGATGCCTCCTCGCTCCTCGTTCCTCGTTCCTCGCTCCTCAGAGCATAAATAAGAGTTTTGGGGACGGCCGTCAATATGGCGGCGCAGAACTACTTCCTGTTCAGGCAAGGAGCGAGGAAACGACCAAACAAAATGATCATCTTGAAAGCACTCGAGCATCTTCATTTCATGAGAAAGATCCTTTACAGGGAACTGCCACAGTCCATCACTGTAATGCTGCTTTTTTTTCTTAAACTATTTGTGTGATTGTGAAGCAGAAAACAATATTGTGTTTAATAGAAAATGTGCCATTCTACTGAATATGTTTTCCAGTGTTATTTGTGCCATTTTTATCATGTATGGACTATTTTTGTTCTCCTCCTTGCTGCATTGTGTTCTGTGTTTCAGGTTATTGGAGGAGTGTCTCATATCCTCCACAATAATCTGTGTCATATGGAGGTGTGTGTTGACTCCTGGCCTACATTCACCACTGCCATTTGTTACCGTCAAAAACAGGTATGGCACAAGAGGGCCACAGAGAACTAGTGGGCTCCTCCAGAGCGGCCTGTTGATGTCTATATATATCTGCCTGTGAAGCCTTTCAGCAGCAGCTCCGGGGCCATGACTGACACCTGCACCTTCTTCACCAAGAACCCGGCAGCTCTGAGAAGTCTGCTGCTTAATGAGAGAGTCTTGAACTGGAGGCACGGACTCATGTTCAAAGGTAGTGTGGCAGAATGAAGAAGGGGAACCAACAATGCAATGGTTTAGTCTGTTTCTGTGTACTTCTCGACTTACCCAGCCCATCTGTAGCACTCGGACTAGGAATCATGCATAATTCCTAAAATAATTATTCTATGATTGTAACCTGTAAAAAAAAAAAAATGTGACCGTTAAACCACATATTATTTTCAATATTCCCATTTTAAATGCAATTGTAAACTGATGCAACAAAACCAGGGTACTTGGCTTAAAAATATATCAAAGGGGGTACATTGTATTTTGAGAACCTCTAGATGGTTTTACAGCACATCTGACTTACAAACCTGCAATAAAAGATGGTTGTTCCTGCCTTTTTTTATTATTTACAGGAACAACCATCTTTTCCTAACCATAACTAAGTGTTATAGTTACCGAACATTGAACATTCCAACAATTTAAATGCGAGCAAAGACATAAATCTATCTAATGTGTTCCATGCAGTGTGATGTGTAGATTTTAAATGTGGGGAAGGGGGGCTCTGGCCTCAGATTGGTATTCCTACTGAGTTTAATGAAGGGAAGTTAAAACAAATCATCCCTTTTTGCTTATGTGTCTCTGAAAGGTGTACCAAAATCACATTGCCCTCTCGTCAAAGAGATCGCCTCTCTCCGTGGGCTTGATATTACAGAATATGGGGGATATAATGCCTTCATCTGCCACAGCCCGGACAAAATGGAGTTGCAAAGGTGAGTTTCTGAAATGTATTCATGACCTCAGTTCAAGGCAGCTCCTTTTTATATTTTGCAGCTACAGAAACTATTATATGCATTTCCTCGATTTTCATCTTCACATTTTCTGTTCACATTCTATTCTCTGCCGACCCCAGGAAGGAGTTGCCGCTGCCAATTTCCACCCTGGACGAGTCCCACGCGGAGCTCGTCGACAGACACTTGCATTACGGAGGCAGCCAGGAGAGCCTGAACCTCGTGAGGTCCTGTATCCGCCATCTGCCAAACGCCTGTGTGAAGGATGAGGAGGGCCGACCCGTGTCGTGGTTGCTGTCTGACGAGCTGTGTGAGCTGAGGATGGGCTTCACTCTCCCAGAGTACAGACGGGCCGGTCACCTCATAGCTATAAGTCAGGCTCTGATCCGCAGGATGAGCTCCCTGGGTCTGCCCATATACGGCAACATCCACCAGCAGAACCAGGCCACCATTAACGCCGTGACCGCACTCGGCTTCTCCGCTTGTTCCAGCATGGAGGAGATGTCGGTGCAGATAACGTGCAAGGACAGAGTCTGAAGGAGCCGCACGACAACACAATCTGAAAAAGTGAGGTTTTATTGTAAAAGTTGAAAACGTAACAATACATTTCTCTGCAGTACTCAGGGAAGCATGCGCTTCAAAGAGTTTAGTCCATTTCTTACTGCAAATAGGACAAACTCAAAAATAAACTTGTCTGTGGCTTACGGGTGGACTGGGATGAATGCCAGCCGTGCTGCTCCTTTTTTTTTTTTTTTCTTTTTTTTATTCACTGTAAAAATGTCCCTCCAATATGAAATAATTCTGTAAAGAACAAAACTTCCGTTTGACCCTCTGGCGTGTGCTGAAGAAAAGACCCCCCCCCCTTTAATCTGCAGATCACCCAAGGAGGCTCTCGTCCACCTGGGACCCCTCCCTGGAGGTGTGCTGTTCCACTGCTGATTGCCTCTTTGTGTTTTAGCAGCAATGCACCACTCAAGTCTGCAGGCCACTTGACAAATGAGCAGCGATCTGAGCAGAGGGGATGCTCGTACTGCACCACACATCCTGTCCCATCCACATCCCGCTGCCCCGCAGTGGTGCACCTCTTCTAACTGACACCCTTTCCTTTCTCGAAACCTTCAAGCGCTCTTCTCAAAGTCACACAAGTGCTGTACACTCTAAATGCATGCTTGCTGATGCATGTACATACAGAGATGCAGCTAAAAGAGTGAGTAAACGCAAACCTGTACATTTTCAGTGCTGCTTCTTTATAGAAATGTCGATCTGTGTTGTAAACAATTAGCACAAATTACCGTATTATGTACTTGAAATAATTCTTGTTTTATATTTCATTTTGGAATATCATGATTAAATAAACTTGTCAATAAAGCTGAAACAATAAGTCGCTTCAATCAAATTGTCATCTATTTTGATAACACAAAAGCTTTTCTCTACTTGTGTAGAGTATTTTTTTTATTTCATTATTTTGTGGGGTTTTGGACTGTTAGTTTGACGAAACAAGACATTTTTATTTGTCACCTATGTCTCTGAGGAACTTTGACAGACATTTTTATTATGTTCTAACAATTTATAGACTAAATAGTTAAGGGGGTTATTCCGTAATAAAAAATAGTGTAATAAACAGTTTGTGTAAAGGTTGAAAAAATAATTACAAGAGGTGAATATTCCCAGCGTGAACACATTTCTCAACCTTACTGTTCATGCACACTACTCTAATAACTGAAGATTCATTGAATCGCTGCTTTACAAAGCCGGACTTGCACAGGTCTTATGTTGCAAGCCATCTCCTGAAATATGAGGAGTCTTCTCACCTCCAGCATGAATCTGTTTGCGTGCTCAACCTCCAATACAGGACGATTCAGAAAAAGGCCCCATGAGAGTTTTAATGCGAGCTGCATCGGTTGCAGATATTTACTCCTGTCAATGCAGATTTGTGAGTCAGCTAAGAGGCAAACTACTTGGAACGTGAATTACCTGACTGAACTAGTTCTGTGGTTTCATCAGTGTGTTGCCTGCAACTGTAACCATCACTTGAGGACAGCATCCACCCACTGGCCCTTCTCAGAAACTGCAGCCCGGAACAAGTGAGGAGCCGAGAGTCTGACGCAGCATGCGATCATTCTCCTTGGCTGCGAGTGCTGCTCGGACTTGCCTTGGTGCAGCTGTCCACACATAACCTCCCACCAACACCATCCATCCCAACCCCCCCTATAGAGGCAGTGCACTCTGCCGGCCGTGGAGTGGGACGGACTATCGATCCTGCTGAAATGATGGTTTCTAAAAGGGAGGCAGTAAGCATGTCTACGCTCCCCTCCTCAACTGTGGAGGGGGCCTGAGATATCACCACGCTCAGCACATTGCACCATCACTGCATGAGAAAATGGGATTTTCACCGCGAGACAAGCTGAGGGGAAGGTAATTCAATTCTCCAAGCTATGTTCACCACCAAGGATGTAAAATGAGCCGTATTACCTTCAGACGCCTCGCGCAGTGGACAAACAAGGTCATTTTAAATGTCCTATTAATTCCAGTACTTGTCACAGATGCCAAATGGGAAAATCTGCATAAGCGCTGAAGTTAAGGACGTGAAGAGAAGGAGGATATTCAACCATAGTAGTAGTCAACCATGCGCTGATGAGCTCGTATGCCATCACATCCAACTTTTGCAAGGAATGTTGTTCTGAAGGAGTGATAAAGGAATGAAGTGGAGCTTTATGCAGCCTGATTAAATAATCTAATGTGAGGCTCTACACCTCAAGAAGAAGGTGTTTGTTCCAGAGAAACCACTAGATGGCAACAGTGTGCTCCTATTTCTCAACACGCAGGTGAAATTTGGTGCATGTGTATATGCTGTGACTCACACAGGGCTGCAGATTTAGAGGGAATTCTGAGCAGGCTTTTACAGTTGCTAGTGTTTGGTAACCAAACCAAAATTAAACAGGAGTTATAATCGTTTACTGGAGTCACTATTTCAGGAAAAATGACTGCTTGGTTCAATTCACATTTATGAATGAACTTTGTTGTCGTAAAGAAGCCGCTGCTACTGAAGATTATCTGCTTGAAAGATTAGAAGTGACCGCATCAGTTGTGCGGCAGATGAAGGTTGTGTGCCGGGTGCTTTGTCCTTGTCAGTCACCATGCTTGACATTCCCCTGGGGTCAGTGTGTCAGTCAGTGGAGTATGACGTGGACTCACTAAGCAGCAGTAACTGACGTTTAGGATTTTCACTCGTCTCAACGTCATCCTCTGCCTTTTTGGAAACCGTGTCAGCGAGGGACCGAATGGCCTGGAGGTCAAGTTGAACAACAAAGTGCCCCAGTGTGTGTGTGCGTGTGTGTGTGTGTGTGTCATTGTGTGAGCAATCATGGCTCACTGGTGCTGTCAGGCCCCTGCTGAAGATGGTCATATGGGGTGTGTGTCTGTGACAGACTGGAGTGTGAATTATCAATTATGGCTACTTTGACCATCACACATCACATGCACGCCCTTAGGACAGTCAATAATAGCTTAGTTCTGTCCAAGAATGCATTTACGGAGGACACGGGTACACAGGAAAACATAAATACTCTATTATTGTTTGGCATAGCCCTAGAGATACAAAGCACAACCCAACAGAGAGTAAACCCAAAGCAGCTTTTTATACTTTCCTAATCAATTAATGAATGCCTTACTGTCAAATTAACAAAGGCGTGAATGAACAGTGGTTTTGTGATGTCCTACCTGACTTGTTCAGCATGTGAGCTCAGAGTAATGACAGTTCAGTTTACACATTAAGAATCTGTGCTGTGTGGTGCTGCACTGGACTGAAGTCAGCTTTATATTTGGGAGAGGCATTTCAGTGGAAAATATGTTTTTACCTTTAATTTCTGTTTTATGTCGAGACTATGTGTGTTCAATTTTGTTAATATAATATATAATAAATAATATTTTTTTTAATATAAAGTTAATATATCTATCTATTTTTTAAAATATATGATATTCCAATTGGGTCCATTGGATATTATTATGTAGCTACAACCTAAAGCTATTCTACATTAAATAACTAATTTCCCTTAGATTGCAGCTTTTTCATGTGTGTGTGTGTGTGTGTTTGTATATCCTTTAAAAAAAAAAGTGAATGTCGACGTATCTAGTATTTGAATAGTATCTGACACTTTCTGAACATGAGCACTTTTTACAGTCTGAGTTGATTTTATAACAACAATTCAAAAATATTAATTATAGCATTATTCGTGGTGCTATGGTTTTTATTCGTATTGGTATTATCAATATAACCACTTAGCGGCCACAGTGCGTTTTAGGATAATGAAACCACTTAAGAAAAAAATACATGTTGACAGGTTTTGAGAAAAAACTATATATAATATATATAATATTCTAAATATTTATAATAAAAATATATAAAAACATATAGTGTGAGTCCTTTTAAATTGAAAGTGTTTGTGAATGTGATTTAAATCATAAAATAAAATTTAAAAACTTAAAATATTCAGAATCATGCAATACAAATTAAAGCCACATCTCAACTGTGACATTTAAATGCATGTTTTTTAATTACAAACACAAAAACACGACGTCCGCATAAACCGCACCGCCAACACGAAGCTGACTTCACTCCGGCTGCAGCGCGTCAGAAAGGGGGCGGTCCTAATCTGGCGGAGCAGCTGGGAGCATTTTATCACGTGACACGGGAGATGGTACAGAGCAGCCATCATCACTCCACCTAATTCATGTGAGAGCCCGAAATGGTCAAAGGTAAGACTACGAGGAGACTGCGATGGAGTAACTAGGGGAAGCCTCTGAAGCCCGTCTCCCTCCCTGTTGTGTCCCAGTTTCACAAGGTTAGCTGTGTGCTTTTCTCCCCCTGTTTTCTGCCTCACACGGTGGCTGCCGACGCGCTCGTGTCAGTTTCTGTGCGTCTCTTTACGTCACATTTACATACTTTTACACCGAAAACAACGCCCGCAAACGGGGTCGTCTGGGAACTGACAACCCGTTGCGCAGCAACGAGTCGGGTTTAGTCCCCTCGCGCCTCACTAGCACGAGCCGTGTCTCTGCTAACACGGAGCTGCTCGTTGTGTAACCAACGTTTCGAACGCGGTCGATATTCCAAATCAACGCCTGGTGCGTGCGCGCGCGCGCGCGTGGACGTTCCTTGTGCACGCGGCTACCTGGCCCTCGAGTCCATGGGGAGTGTGTAGGCTGCTTTTACATTAGCTAGCGTGACGAGCTGCTTGTGGGTTAACTTGTCCAGGAGGCCTGCACGCTCAGGTAAAAGTTTGAGAGGTGTGACATCACTTACTTACCTTTTTAAACACCAGACTATACTTGTTCACTTCCATCAAGGTGAGGCTACTATAAGCTCCGTTTGTTTTAACTTTATGGTCTTTCTGGAGGCTGTAGTTCTTGTTTTTCTGATATTTTGTATATGTATATCACTGGGTCTAGACCAAATATTAAACTCATCAGAGTGTAATCTTACAGTTCACTAGCACTATAAACTCCACCTTCCAAAATTACCTGTTCATAACTGAACGAAAAGTACCAACTAAGCCTCACACACAGTTTTAATTTCGTCATAGGACATAGAAAAGACTATTTTATTCTGTAACAGTTTTCCGCACAACAGCTTTGTATCTGCACAATGGATGACGTTGTCTTTGGTAAGCCTTGAGCTTTGTACACTCTGCAGGTCAACAAACAAGCCAGGGCTTAAATTCAGGTGGGCCCGGTCTAAATTGGGTCTTACAATCGAGACAAGTGTTTCCTTGGCTCAGCAAAACCAGCGAGCCCTTCCTCCTGCATTTTAATAAGCTGCTAACCAAACCAGGGGCCCAGGAACCCCAACCAGGCCAACCCAGGATCCTAGCCCAAATATATCCCTCCACAAGCCACCTATTATACTACTAATGGCTATGTTTGTTTTTGAAGTCCATGGAAAATGTGGGAAGACCTTTTTTGATTGTTTTGTTTTGTGCATTGTAAGGTGGGACTTTGCTATAGGGAGAGGAATGGTAAACTCCTGGCTCAAAGTACAAAAGAAAAGTGCAAATTAACATGTTTCCCTCTCCCTGAATGTTGGACAGGCATTGAAAAAGACAGTGTTTACATTCAGATGCTGGCCACCCGCTGCTTGCTTTTTCTTCCCCCCCCCCCCTGTTTTCCAATCACTGTAGAGACATGACCCATTTAAATGGTTGTTTACTTGCATTAAAAGAAGAGCCAAAGCACTTCTCAATGAACTCTTGTCTACAATTCAATTAGAGTGGCCTTCCCAGCAACACAGTTTTCCACATTACACAATGCTCTCTTCAGCCTCGCTGCAACACGGAGGACGAAGACCAACGAGCAGCCGTAGTCACAGGTCACCATAAAAGAATGTCCTGACTGTTGACCTGAAGTAGTCCTTATTGGCATTCAGATTGGTTTAAAGGTTTCAAGTGAAATGTAAGAAATGGCTATGAGAGGGTTGTTAAGCGGTTGGCTTCAGGCTCCGCAAGAAGTGCCGCTTCAAAGCTTTGGTCTATCTATTGTGCTGGAGCCGGTGAAGTGAAGCCCAGCAGGTATTCAACAGGCCTTTATGGTTTCTGTGTTTCTGAAACTGTTCCTGACTCAAAAGAGCTCTGGTCTCGCAGCGTCTCCCTCAAACATGATAGAACTTTCTTTTTTTTTTTTTTTTAAGCCAGACGTTTTATTACTGCTTTTCCTGTTGCCCTCTGACTAGACAACCATATAATAAGAAATGGCTGAAGTTTTTTTCCCCTCTCCTTTTTTTTTTTTTTTCTCCTATTTTTGGAGAATGTGGGAATAGTAGCTGTGTAACGTGTCGGCCAATCGAGGGCATGGGATCTACTTTGTGCTGCTTTTCATGTCATTAGCTTTTGAGAAACCAACAGTATTATAATACCATAAAACTCTCTTTTATACACGCGTCAGAAAATGACATTACTATGTCTTAAGTTGTCAGGATGGCAAGCACTTTATGTAGCTGCTTGATAACTTGATTGGAGACATCATGTTCTCACAAATTCTAGGATTGACTCTTGTTTTATCAAGAAAAGGTGGCCAAGAAGTAATGTGTAAAATTGAGGACGACTAATCGAATCAGGTTTTAGTGTTTTTTGTTTGTTTTCCATCTTGTTTTCGCTCTAATACTAAATGAGTCACTTGGCAAAAAGAGCACATAATAACATGGTGGTTCACCAGTCAGGCATTTAGCGCTCCTAACAATAAATGGAGATTATTGTTTTATAAACTATGTAAAAGCTGATGATGAGAATATTAAGATCAATGTAGCACATTACTCTTCTATCAGACATTGTGTATTGGGTGATGGATCTATAGATCATGTACATTTAAATGAAAATGTGTCAATGTTTATAGTCTTTTGTAGGCCTGCAGTTGTTTTCCTAAAATGATGCTGCGAAGGGCAAATTTGGTTATAACTAGTGGATTATTCAACATGTCTTGTCTACAAGTGCACATTTGTGAAATTGTAATCATGCAAATTTAATTTGTTAAAGCGACTCAAATCATTCAGACATTGTGAATAATTAGGCCAGTCTATTCTCTGTGGTCCAATCCATTTAACGTTATCTTTTCAATCAATAGCAAATATTCTTATGACTAGATCTGCAGAGACTTGTTGTTCTTGGTTGGCTCAACATTAGAACACTGGTCAGCAGATGAATGTTTTCTTCCTGTTGTGTAATGATAATGTTGTTTGTGTAAATTTAGGTATTTATGTTTCCATCTCAGATTACACTGCCAGACAGTGCCTTCTTTATGTTTCATACACTAAACGTCACATGAGAACAAAGCCACTTTTGAGGCTGCTTAATATCTCTGCATCGAATGTCCGTTGTTGTCCACTGATTTAATGAATCTAGTTTAAGCAGTGCATTTACCATTCAATGTCAACATGCACTGTAACGTTTTCAATAAACGCATTATGATGTAATTGCAGCAGATGTACAATTTGTGTCACTATCCAAGGCACACGATGAGGATGGACTCCCTTATGTTTAGCTTGCCATTGTTTTATAGGATCTGAATCGGATGTTTCCTGGTTCAAAAATAATTTGCTAAGATAAATTAATAATTAAGTTGTTCTCTTCTAATCTCTCCAGGAAGGCTTTGAACAACACCTGGCGTGACCTTCGCTGTCTGCAGCTCGTGACAAGAGGAAGCAACAAACTTGCTGCTTGGGTTGCAGGAGCACAGCGGATGAGAGGTTCTGAGGCTGATTACTCCCCCCATTAAGTCTTTGCGGAGGAGGGGTGGGGGGAGGAGGAAGAAGAGGCGGTGGAGGAGGCGGAGGAGGAAGAGGGAATTGCTATAACCACCCAGAGCATGGGGCAAAAAGTCCCAGGTGGCATTAAAACCATTGATATGCGGGATCCAGCGTTCAGCCCCCTGAAGCTGGAGCTACAGGCCCTGAGTCACACCAAGCCGTCTCGACTAGACCTGCTGCTGGACATGCCGCCTGCCAGCGTTGACGTCCAGGTGCAGCACTCGTGGAACAACGATGACCGCTCCCTGAACATCTTCGTCAAGGACGACAACAAGCTGGTGTTTCACAGGCATCCCGTGGCGCAGAGCACGGACGCCATCAGGGGGCGCGTCGGCTATACGAGGGGACTGCACGTGTGGGAGATCAGCTGGGCGATGCGCCAGAGGGGCACGCACGCTGTGGTCGGGGTGGCTTCGAGTGACGCCCCGCTGCACTCGGTGGGCTACACGGCTTTGGTAGGAAGCAACGCCGAGTCCTGGGGCTGGGACCTGTGCAGGAGTAAACTCTACCACGACGGCAAGAATCACCCAGGAAAAACCTACCCGGCCTTTCTCGAGCCAGACGACACCTTCATAATCCCAGACTCCCTTTTAGTAGTGTTGGACATGGATGAGGGGACTCTGGGTTACATAGTGGACGGACATTATCTAGGGGTGGCATTCAGAGGACTTAAGGGCAGGAAGCTGTACCCTGTGGTGAGCGCCGTGTGGGGACACTGTGAAATAAGAATCCGGTACATAAATGGACTTGATCGTAAGTACAAACTTTTAAAATGTGTGAAAATATTCTGTTCCTCTTTTCTCTCCGCACCGACAGTGCTTTGCCATCCGTGATGTCGCGTTTCCATCTCTTACGCAATCAGTGGCAGCTTTTAGTCATGCAGTAAACAAAGGTGGGACAGTTGAGGGTTTGCCCTACTGTCTCAGCGGGACATATTCCTGCATACAGTTCCTGTACAGCTGACTTGCATCAGTGTGGCGGCTTCTCCAGCAATTATGTAAATCCCTACCTGTGATAACATGACATTATTTGTGTTCTTGTGAATGAATATTTAACATATCCGTGAATTAGCTTTTCTCTTCTGTGAATGATGTTTGTGTCCTGATCTTAGTAAGGAGTTAACCGAGAATAGGTACTTTTTTTTCTTTTGACGCATTTACTTGTAATTGTTTCTAACTCATTAACTGTACTTTGCCTTTGTTTTTAAAACTAGGCTGTGACTCCTCCATCATAGATGTTGGTGCTTATGGCTTTAAACAAATCAAGTGGTCCATAATCTTTATGTACAAACACCAATCAAATTTTCTTTTCTTTTTTATTGTAAAAATGCTACATTACTCCACGGTGAAAGGATCACGAGCTTTAAATGAGGAAACATATATATTTTTTTATCAAAACATGCTGTACTACCCTCATGTCCCTCGTGCTGTGTGCTCATTAGATTTTAATGTTCAGCTCAGATCTCGCGACCTAGTTTAGGCCTGTGGAAAACGAGCACTACATATGCAATGATATGCATAAAAGCCTGTTTTATTTTTATAGGACGTTCCTTTTACTGTCGACTGCAGAAAGGGAAAATATGGTCACAAAATATAGTTAATCTTTTGGCACTTCTGATTCAGTATGCAGTGTCGGCACTGCAGCTAAAGAATAAGCAGGAAGTAAAAATATTTTGCCAAGCCCAAACTAATGATAAATACCCATATGGCTGCATAGTGAACATCAAAATAATTTAAATCACACATTTCTATCAATTTTAAACCGTATTTTTTTTAAAGTTGTTTGGCTGCTTAAAATGAAATGCATACATCTAGATTTTTGGCTTATTTTGTTAAATTAAAGGGAGTTTGTAGGGGTTTTTCTGAGTATAGTTTCCCAAAAAAAGTATCAGTACCCGGATGTTGCACGGCAATGGAAATTTTTCAAGATGCCCAACCCTAAATTTCCATCACGTTAATACCACCTCCTGGAATGTTGGTCCGTTTCATTACTTGAGAGTCGATTTCACGTCCGTGCGAAGTTCCTCCTCGAGTAGCCGCCTTCTGATGGAGGTGGCATGAACTGAAGCCAACACCTTCGTTAATTAAAGCGTTTATTAAGAATTCTATCTATTCTTCAAAGCACAAAACCGCTCAAATGTTGAATATCACATTAGCTGCAAGCAACAACTTGTCAATGATTTGTGACTATCTTGGCTAATTTTGTATTTTGCACAAAAACTATGTTATGGCCCACAAACACTCTTGTGATCTTCATAGCAATAGAGTTGTAATGTCCCGTCACTACCCCTCCGTGTTCACTTGATTTAAGCTGGTGTCTGAAACATTAGACATCGTCCTTTTTAGTTAAGACTTGACATTAACACACTCCTGACATGAGATTCAGCCATTGCTAACACGCAACACATGCTTCTCCCCCCCCCTCTTGTCTCCCCCCAGCTGAACCCCTTTCTCTGATGGACCTGTGTCGGCGTTCGGTGAGGGTGGCATTAGGAAGAGACCGACTGGGTGAAATCCATAGACTGCCCCTGCCGGCCTCTCTCAAGAACTACCTGCTCTACCAATGACGCCGCCGCCTCCGGTAACCACACACTCGGCACACCCTCGTCTCTTTCTCCTGTTTCTCTGGGATTCCTCTTGGGTTGAACCCGTTTGACGACATCGCTCAAGCCTCCTGGACTGACTCAGCCTTTAACAAGTATGCTTCTGTGACAGTGGGTGGACACCTTTTTTTGAGTTTCTTATCCTGTTTTTATGACTCTTTGCAAATGTATTCTCA
This sequence comes from Ophiodon elongatus, assembly GCA_016806645.1. Classification (NCBI taxonomy): domain Eukaryota; kingdom Metazoa; phylum Chordata; class Actinopteri; order Perciformes; family Hexagrammidae; genus Ophiodon; species Ophiodon elongatus. The sequence continues at coordinate 1,908,399 of JACSYO010000285.1, read as the reverse complement.
AACTTTATAATATCAGGAATCACTGAGCGCTATGCACATGCTGATCCAGACGATGCCCTGACGGTCACCATGTTGGTGTACCTCCTCCAGTTTGTAAGTTAATGTGGCATTTGTGGTCGGTATCTCTGCTGTGACTTTATTATGAATTTCTATCTTGTAGCCTTTTAAATTGATGCGTTATTGTTTGAGCTAAAACAAAATTGTGTGACGGAAATTAAACTTTTTAGTTGGTGCACACAGCACTGCCAGCATTTGACCACAAGGTGGCAGCACACAATTCTGTACATCCTCTCAAATGATATTATAGTTTTTAGAAATCATGGTTTTTAAATGAATACACATAAAGGAGATGCTGACCACTCCCCATGGTGAGTCTCTAGTGCAGTGTGGATGAATGCACTGCGAGGCAGCTGTAGAGCAGCTCCAACCTCTCACTGTACTCGGGTTTCTCTGCGATTATGGAAGTGTGCCCCGCTGCTTACCATCAAGGCATCCGACAGGAACATCCACAGCAGAAATTTTAACATACGGTTAATGTCACTGTGATTATTTGTAGCATGCATCTGCAGGAAATCTTTCGCGATACAATCACGTCTTTTTAAAAAAAATATATATATTTTCCGTCACTCCTGCTTTTTGTAGTGCAGTAGTTTTCAACCACATGCGGTCGGGGCCCAAGAGTGCTGTGTTGTTGTTGTTGTTGTTTTTCTTTTGTTTTATTCAACCAGTCTCGTCATCAGCTGATTTCACTGGTTTGCACATATTCAGCCAGAGAATGGAAACTAACCAATGAAATATCCACTGAAGTGGTTCTTTGTAATGAAAACCTGCTACTCTTGGGTCTCACTGGCACATAGCTGAGAACTGCGGATGTAGTGTTTGTGTTATGACATGTAAAGGGGGGGGGGGAACTATGTAGGTGGACGGCGTTGTGCCTGAATCCACAAACTTCAGATTTAGGGCACCATAACAACAGAAAGACAATCTACAAAGTGCTGCACAAATGTAATAAACGATCAGATTGTCAAATGCCATATCATAGACCTGTTAGCTAGTATTTTTAAATGTGCAGACGTTGTCCGTGTTCAGCGCTCAGCTGGATGTGGACGCACTGTGCCTCACTCTATTTTCCTTGATTGCAGCTTCCATTTTATTTGTATTCCTTGTTGTAGAGTTGTTTGTATCTATTAAAGTTTATTTCAAAGTATATATTGTGTATTGTGCATTGTACAGGAATCCACTGTGAAAATGTCAAGGAGCTACGGCGATGGACAAAATATTAGTTGCTGTATTTAGGCAACATCACTAAATGCTTCGGAGTAGAATAAACTCCTGAAACTTTTATGGGAGTTTCTAACCTAAAGTGAAATTACATTAGATGGAGTTCCTACAGTATTCCCGGTTGATTGGTATGGGCCGCATTCCATTTAGCTGCTTCAGTTTCAGGGTCCTGGTAATGTGTATTAGTTTTTCTTTCTGTGACAACTTGTGCTTTTCAATATGCTTATGTCTCCTCGATCCTTTCCTCGCCTCCTCTCCTTGCATCTTAGTCCAGTTTACGAGAAATGCGAGCGCAGGAGGCGAGGACAAGAGTGAGTGACGTCAATTAAATATAATGTATGGCACAGCTGCATAATTTTATGATCTGTCAGATGAGAATAATGGTGTTCATGGCAACTCATACACTTTTATTTTGATATATAAAGATGGATAGAATAGCCTTGTACTTTTAAACATGTCCCCATTTATAGCAGTTGAATTGGGTCTAGCCTAGATAGAAGAGAATAAGAAAGTTATATCAAGCTGACCCGAGACCAAGGAATGTGGTTAAACATAGCCTTACAATACAAACCGAAGGCAGAAGATCATCTAAATAACTACGAGTTATGAAAACAAACGGTTTGTAGAGGCCTGCCATGGTTTGACTTTACTCCTGCTGTGTATCGCGCCTCTTTTATCACGAGGGTGCCAAATAAACTTCAGCAAAGGATGCCCCTATGTTTCCTCGCTTTCAGCTCCTCCAGAAGCTTCCCTTTTCCTTGATCCTTGTCTCTGCAAGATGCATTTTATGGGATTGGAAAATCCCGATGATGGTGGAGGGAAAAGTATTTCCAGGCCAACTGAAGAGTGACGACGTGAGGAAGCATAAGTTAGCGTAATGCAAAGCACCCATGGAGTCTGGTGAACTTGCTCAACCCGATCTCACTGATTACACCTGTGTGGATGTGCAGGTTTTTAACCGGTCACAGAAAGGTTTTCTTTGTAAAGTGCATTTCAACAACAAGACATTTTCAAAGTGGTTTACATAAGACATTAAAGACATTAAGACAAGATATTAAACAAAAAGCGTAAAATAACATCAAACTATGACGGTTTCAGTGCATGCCGAAACAGACACACACACACACACAGTCTTCAACCGCTCTTGGTCTTTGAGCTGAACGACACTTCATACAAAACCAAGCGACCATATTATTTTAGTCCAGTCGACGGAAAACCGATTTCACGAACGGAATAATTTGGCCCCTGACTTTGTGACCATAAATAGTACAGGAGGTCTCTTTTAATGTTGTTTCCAGAAGGGAATCCTTCCTGTCTGAAAGTCAGTGAGATGTTGAGCCACAATTTAAGGCTTCTTGGAAATGTCCTCTGCTCTAAAACATGTTTCCCTCTTGCTTACTGCTTCCATTTTATTTACAGTCATAGTGCATTTTATGCATAGATTCTGTTTATTTCCTTTTTTTTTTGTCTTGTGCATGTAGGTAGGAAATACTTTGCAAAATGTTCCCAAGCAACCAGCTACAGGTGATAAATACAACATACTTTTAAAATAAAATGACACAAACTATCCCCTCAAAAAGATTATAAGCTAATTAAAAAGCAGTATCTAAATAGAAGGAATATTATGGTACATTGGGTTACACTCAATTGCAAAAAAGAAATAAGAATGCACACTTTAAAAACACACTTTAAACTTTCAAATAAAATAGCTGAGAGAGGCCATTTAAGATTGACTACCTTGTTTTTTTTAATCGTAAAATACATGAATGTCATGTCAGTGATTGTTGCCAATCAAGATTTGGGTGAATATTAAACTAGCAGACTCGCCCTGAAATACCATTGAAGGTAAGACAAACAAGTTATACGTTAAGCTTTTGAAATGAAATCTATTGAAGTGTACTTTAGCCAAGCACCAGTGGAAACCTACTGACGGGAGGCGGGGATGAATCGAGTCTCTTTCGCTGTCGCACAAGTCTCCAACTACTGTGACAGTTTCACTGACACAGAAAGTGAGGCTCTTTAATCCCTGTAATGGTTTAGCTTTTGATATGCGGCACAGGATTAGGTTCAGCTACATTTATTTGCACACATGCACATGTATATGCTGTGTTCAGCAGCTACAAGAAACGGAGTGATTTCTGAAAGCTAGCGACCCCAATGGGATCTAAATTTCAGCTGCGACTTAATGCCAGTCGTTTAAAAAATAACACTGATTAAAGAAAAGAAAAACGAGGTGAAATTAAGTGACAAGAGAAATAAAGCTAAATGCAGAGCTGTTCTCAAGCTGTATGTTCCATATTTGGTCACATGGTGTCAGCATTTCCAACTTCTGTATAACCATGACAACCAGTGAAGATCATCCCGTCTCATTGTTGAGCACAACGTGAATCCCTGTGTGACTGACGATGGAATAAGTATTCAGATCCTTTACTTAAAGAGTACCAGTACAACCATGTAAGAAGTCCTCCATTACACGTCCTGAATTCAAGATTTTACATGTTAGACTTTTATATTTGCGCTCTTTATATTTGCGGCTCTTCCTACACTGTACTGGAACTGCTCCTCAGGATAAATAAAATTTGATTTTATCTTGAAAAATGTACTTAATGTAAAAGTACTCCTTGCCCTTTGGACTGATCTTATATTATAAAGAAAGAAAGAAGAAAAATCAAAGTCCTGCTAGACACATTTGTGTGGCACATTACATAAATATCTCAAATTTGTACTTAAAGTGGCAATCCTGAAGATTTCAGTCCTGCTGGATTTAAAATGTCTGAGTGAAAACAAAGGAGTCGTGCTTTGAGTTTAGAAGTCTGGATTCTTGGGCTGTGTCTGAATTTCCATATTAACATGCTATTTTTCCGCATTGTGTGCGTGGATCCATTTTTGGTATGTATACAATGGAGAATACTGTAATACACCACTTTTTCCAGGGAATATATCGCCACAGATTTTACACATGACGAGCATTAAGAATAACTATATAGAAATGGCCAATCTTCTCGCTGGTGGTCTCGTTTACTCGTGTCGAGACATTAGTATTAAATTGAGATTTTGAGTTTTATAACCAGTTAAAAGTTCCTCACAGTAACTTTAAGTACAATACTGGAGTAAATGCACGTAGTTACTTTAACCACTTTAAAATACATTTGCCAGTTGAAAGTTCCTTTCCAGAAGTATTTCATGTTGGTAGGAGTCCTACAACGGACACCCAAAACCTGTTGTGCAATACACTTTTTTGCACAAGCACATGTTTGTTTACATATTAACAATGTAGGCCTACGCTTGATGACAAACCTGTGTTGTGATTTCAAAAAGGACAAATAGGACAAAAGGCCAGTGCAGCTGGTTTGACGAGACAGTTTTGACAAAATGACAAAGTGCTCGTATTTTTCTGCAGATTTATAGCCTAGATATCCCCGGGGTGACAGCATACCAGCTTGTATTACTCACCGCTCATTGGTGCACAGCACATACCATAACATCACATGCATATTATGGTACACAAACAGGCATGGAGTCATATTTCCTCTCCAATTTAACTCAAGAGGCTTGTTATTCTGTGATCTTAAGACAGTTTATGCTGATTTATTTTTATTTTTTTTAACCCCCCCCCACGCCCATCCATTTCTTATTCTTATCTCAGAGTGGGAACAGCCACTAATCGTTTGACGGAAAGTAAAAAAAAAGACAAATGTCTTTTTTATCCTCATTATGTCCCATTCGTATTATTCATATCTACTTCACAAGTGAAATGTGAAAAAAAAGAATATTGTTTGGTTTAGAAAAAAGGTTTTGAAGACATTTTAGTCTCTTTATGCACTGACACCTCTTTTTAAAAACGAATGAATTGAATACTATTGTTGTAATGTGCCGAATGAAACCACCGAAACCGGTTAAGGTCAGGAAGGAACTCAGAGGTACAAAGTGTTGTTCTCCCGTTGTTTTGTTAAGCTTTGTTTGCTGGTAATAATTCTCCAACAACATGAAGAAGAGAAGAAAAAAAAAAAAAAAAGAAAAAAAAACAGCCCAATCGCGCGCGGCGGTGAGCACGTGTTCCCCTACGTCACGGGACAACACCCCCGTCCGGCCCACTGACGTAAACCGGGAGCAGTTCCTCGGGTCACCCGCTCAGCCGCTCCACCGAGCCGGGTAGCGAGACGCGTCCAGCACACCGACCGACACGGGGCTCGCACGGCCGCTGCTCGCCTCCCCTCCGACCCGACGAGAACCTTTTAAACGAGCGGCACGAACACGAGCATGGTGGCGGTGTGAGGACGAGAAGGATGGCGCAGAAGGACACTCTCCTGAACCTCTTCGCGGGGGGGTAAGTCAACGCTGACGGTCCCCGCTTCTCACCGGCGGTTACGGTTATTAATAACTCACAGGGTGGAAGCGGTGACGCGACCTTGGGTTATGCCGTGGGGTTGTGACACGAGTCGCCCAGGGGGGGAAAAAAGACTCGTATTCAGCGTGAGAGAGCCGTTGGTTTCGTTAGCTAGCTCGTGTTAGCTTAGCACGATCTGCCGCATTTAACACCGGAGACATTCGGTTTATTGGACCGTGTTCGTCATTATGGAGCAAATAAACGAGACGGCATACGAACCCACACTTGTATTAACTCCTTAACCCTAAACTGTGTATTAAATAACGTGGTTGTCGTGGACAAAGAGCCTCTCGACCACAGCTTTAATGCCCCCTTGATCAGCTAGCTAGCTGGCTGTTATCCTTGCGGAAGTGTTGCTAACTCCGGACAGACTCCGTGTTTCGGGGCTGGAATGTCGTGTTCGTGAGAAGCAGCGAGCGAGACGATAGTCTTGAGTTAGTTAAAACACGACCGTGTGTAACACGAGCCTGGTGTCGCAGTCACGAGAGATGACCGGCGTTAGCTCGCTAACCTCAGACGACGTCCTTGATTCAGTGTTACGTAACGTTTAAAGTGGCAGCTAAACTCCTCACAGGAACATTCAGGCCCGTGGCGTTACACGGCCAGCTTGTTGGGCTTCCACATGATGTTAAAGTCACATTTAATGGCGCCATTTTACCCTTGAAATGTGGAGACGAGCCTTCAGTTTAACGAGCTAGCGTCACACGTTTTTGGCTCCACACATGAAACTGGTTTTAATATGAGTCTACTGTATCTGCCTGACTCACCTCGTAGACTCTTTAAACGTCCAGTGTGTCGAGGTAACAATGACTGACACACTAACGACACCAGTACTTGATGCACACTGGTCTTTTGCAGACTGTCCACGCGCCTGCACCCCCTTTCCTCTGGATTTCTTAATTTTGTGGTCGCAGGTCATTCAGCAAGGCTTTGTGTCATCATGGTTGCATGCTTTTGTTTGTCAAATTAGGTTGTGCAACGTGGAACATAGTGCAATATGGAGTTAAACTCCTCTGTAATTAAATAATAGAACATTCGGATATGGGTAGACAGGTGACTTGGCAAAAGTAACACCTGACCTAATTGCATCACATTTATTAGACGGTTTGAATCACTCCCCTCAACACAAACCGCACAGAGGCTTAATCTGATCCCTTAGAGGCATCTAATCTTGCCACTGACAAGGTTATAGGCATGGTTGATAAAGGATGTCCCAATTTAAACTTTATATGTCTAATGTCATGCAATTTGTCACGCAGGAATAGCTTTCCAAGAACAGTGAAATGACTCCGTCCAAGTGCAATTGGAGCGTCTGAGCCATAAAACCCTCAGCACCAGATGTGTTGGGTTAACTGAGTCTTTCCATGGCAGAGCCAGAGACCGGTCTTTGACCATAATTGTTCATTGCTCCTCAGCTGTGTTATGATGGAAGAAGTCAAAGTCGATATGAGTATCCATGCAAAGAAAAAGTCCCACTCTACTTAGGTTGCGTACATGTATTTGCTTGTAAAATTTAAAACGCCCGAAAGTCCATAATCCTTACTTTTATGCATTATTATTATACATTTTCAGATGTAGTGGTACGGTGGGGGCCATCGTGACCTGCCCTCTGGAAGTGTTGAAAACACGGTTGCAATCTTCTGGCCTCGCACTTCGACCCGTCTTCCAGGTCCAGCTGGGGACCCTCAGCGGTACTGGAGTTATTCGACCGGGTACAGTCTCTCCAGGGCTGCTTCAGGTCTTACGGTAAGATGATTTTTTTTTTTTGTATGTGTTTGCTGTTCCTTGAGGTAATTGCATTTCTCTAACTGAAAACAAAGGTACACACAGCCGTTGCACTTTCTCTTTAGTGTGACTACCCTGAAGGGACTGTCATTGTAAACTGGTTACCTTTATAGTTACAAAGTGACGTCCTGCTGAGTTATACCCTGCGAAGACCTCAATGTTTAATTTGGAATAGTTGCATTAAGTCCTGTGCTGTTTTGAGCTAGTCCATGGAGTTGCTTTGGACAGTCTGTCATCTGCTTTTTGGTCTTTAAAATTCAGTCCTCAAATTCTACATAAAGTGAGGATCTGGATGCTCGTATTTGGTGTCTTGAACCAGCTGTTTGGGGCAGCCCAAAACATTGTGTTCCACCATGCCGTACACATTGTTTTTTGTGGTGTCCATGAAAGCAGCCTTTTTATGACTCTGCTTAGGTTGGTGAAAACTAGAAGCAGCCCTGGCGTGCCAAGGCGAAGTAGGGGAGGTTTTATCCTCCGAGTCATATTACACCAACTGAACCGGTCTGGACTAGTCAGCTGTTGCTGTTTAAGTTATATATCAATATGCCTATTGCATACATATTTCAAAAGTTTAAAAAAAAAAAAAAAAATGTATGTACACGTAATACACATTTTCTTGTCAATTTAGATCTCTTGGTAGTTTTTCCAACTTACCTTAGCTGATACAATTTTTTTTTTAAACTGTTAGGGAATTGCATTTGCAGGCTTATATTTATGCAAAACTATTTCTGGACATGAAACCCCTTCTCCAAGTCATTGAAACCTCAATAGTGAGCACTGCATTGTGTTTTTGAACTCGTTGTTGTTTGAGAGGAGGTGTCTGGGTATCAGTGTGAGAGAGAGAGAGAGAGAGAGGTGGAATGCGTAACCACTGCTCGGGAGACGAGGTTTGCATTACAAACACCAACGCAAATTGCAGTTTTACCCTCCCCCTTTGCGTAGCCCCAGACAGACCTGTCATCTGGAAAATGAAGTTCACGCCCTACAAAGAGTTCAAAGGGGGAGTTGAGGGGACGTGGCCGACGTGACCAGTCACTGCAGAGAGGACTGGGTTTCATATATAAACTTGGCTAAACCAGCTCAAGTGAGCAGGACTGGTGAAACACTCCGTGCAAGAGCTATCATACTCATTCCCATAATAGAACCGGTGGGGACAGTCCTGCACAGGCCTTTGCTGTAACATATGTAGAGACAGTTTGACTTGTATATGAATAAAACCTATATATGTATGTGTGTATGTAATCTCAAATATCAGTGTTTTGACGGTGGTTTTCTTTTGTTTCAGGTCAATACTAGAAAAAGAGGGACCAAGATCACTGTTCCGTGGGCTGGGGCCGAATCTTGTTGGTGTGGCCCCTTCAAGGTACAGTTACATCAGTGTCTACATAACACTCAATCTCGCCACCATCCTCACTCATTGCAGTTTTATTTAACAAAGACCTGACACTATAGCAATCTCTGTGTGAATGATACCTGCCCGTTGGGGTACAGGTTAGTGATTGCACCCATTTAAGTGATACTCAAAAACCAATAAACAAAACAGAGGCCAAGAAGGCCGCAGAGTGGTGGTTTCTCAGTGAAGTCGGTTGTTTTTATGTGGCAGGACACTTCAGAGTGTATTATTGCACAGCCGCTAACCAAAGGAAACCCAAAAAGCAGGAGGCTGTGTTTATGTTTTTAACTTTAATGGCTAAAATAATTAACTAGGCTGTATAAACAGGAAGCTGTTGTTATGGCCTACCCCCCCCAGCCGTACAGCGTTCTTTGAGTCCGCTGTTTGTTTCTTGTATGCTACGGCGTCTGTCAACACAAGTTCTCTATATTTGTATTTGATCGAACTTAACCTAACACAAGACGCATAAGATGAAGAGCAAATAAGGAACTACGTTTTAGGTTTCAGTTAAACTGTTTGTTTAACGCTGCGACACTAAAATATCATACATAGTTCTGACGATGGCTTGATAATGGCGGATCTGCCTTAAGTCAAAGCAAAGGTTCAGTATTATTTAGATACATCTTTTTTTCACTTTTTTGTTTATTTTTTTGTGTCAACAAATAGTTGGGACTTTGGCACGTTACCTTGTGGTTGATAATCTAAACTCAATAAAACCGTACAATTAACAGTCCTGATGCCTTTGCCGTAAAATGTTGATTTAGACTTTGAGACTCTGTTAAGCTGAAAAGGTTCATAGGTTACGTATGCTTTCCCCATGGTTAATGAGTAGCCACAGCGTGATCCTTTGCCCAGTTATTCCACTGCCCCTCGATTCCACTGGCCAACTGAGACCGGCTCACATTCAGGGCCGCTCTGTGGGCATCTGTGGTGCCCAGTGCTTATTCAGCCCATTCTGGTGCAGTGGCAGTTTGTTCCAGAAGCCAAGTAGAGAGAACAGGCATTGGGAAGCAGACTGCTCTGGATGCACTCTGTCAAAGGCCAACACAAGTCCAAATGGAATATTTTGCAGAATTGCCCAGTTGTTTATAAAACACACACTTTGCATATTAAAATGCATTCATTTTATCACTGTGTTCTAATCTTTATAGCTGCTTCTGTGTGGAGTTCTCACCAGTTTGTTCTCTGTGTTTCAGAGCCATTTACTTTGCCGCATACTCAAAATCGAAAGAGAAGTTCAATGGGCTGTTTGTCCCTAATAGTGGAGTGGTGCACATGTCCTCTGCTGGTGTTGCAGGTGAGCAGTCTGCTGTAAAATATAACGCAATCCTGGGTCCTGCAAAAATATTATTGCTAAAGCTCATGCTTTGAATACCCTGTGAATAACATAACAGAATGCCTACATGCCATTGTTGAATATAAAAACAAACATAGTAGACTTCAAAAGGTCAATCATTAGAAGGCTGGTATATCTGACTGCAGTATTTGTTTTACAGATGTTAATGCTGCTGTAATTCCTTGAAAGCAATTGGAGCGCATACTTATAACTTTTGTTATGAGTTACATTGAGGGGATGAAATGAATCTTGTGTTAAAATGCAGTATAAAACTGAATGTGCTTCTTTACCTCCCTGTTCTCAGCTTTTGTTACAAACTCTCTGATGAACCCCATCTGGATGGTGAAGACCAGAATGCAGCTGGAGAAAAGGTGTGTACACCTAATTTCACCTATCGTGTGTGTACTTGTATTTTAGCTTTAGTATCCTGCGTTAGAGCGGTGTCAAACAATCTGACTTATTTTAGGGACTTTGCAGGTGGTAAGTTGCTCCATATATTCTGACCTTTGACAGAAACCTTTAACAGACGTCCACGATAGTGTCCTTGTGAGACTGAGCGTGTGACCCGGCTCCATAAATACACAGTGGTGACGCACTGACCTGCGTGCAGAAGAAGAGTCTATATTTACATTAGAGTACAGGGCAGAAGTATCATGTGAGAACTCTGGAACAGATCTGTTAAGTCTGTCTGTAAAGAACACCTGTCCTGTGGCACCAAATACAAAATTCAGTTACAACTGTAATAGATATTCATTCAACTCAACGAGGAAACTCAGGGGTGTTGCATACTTCCTCAAAGGGCTGAAAGTTGATGAATCACTGAAACAATAAACAGAAAAAAAAGATGAGATTATCATTAACAGTTAAAATAGCTGTTGTTTTTCAACACTCCACCAAATAGGATTTTGGCACTAATGAGGCTGACTGATTTGACTCTTTAGAGCCCGAGGAGAGAAGAAGATGAATGCGCTGCAGTGTGCCAGATATGTTTACAAAACGGAAGGAATTCGGGGTTTCTACCGAGGCCTGACTGCATCTTATGCTGGCATCTCGGAGACCATGATCTGCTTCCTCATCTATGAGACGCTGAAGAAACACCTCGCCAAGAGCCAGTTCGCCTCCTCAAACGGCGAAAAGGAGAAAGGAGCGTCAGACTTCCTGGGTCTGATGCTGGCAGCTGCTTTTTCAAAGGGTTGTGCGTCCTGCATAGCCTATCCACACGGTAAACACTAACATCCATTGTTTGTCTCTTGCAACACAAGTATTTGTTTTGATGACTAATCATTTTGTTGTTTTTGTCTCCACAGAGGTAATTCGGACAAGGCTGCGCGAGGAAGGCAGCAAGTACAAGTATTTCTTCCAGACAGGGAGGTTAATAGCGGTGGAGGAAGGCTATGCAGCTTTTTATAGAGGACTCATTCCACAGCTAATTAGACAAATCCCTAACACGGCCATCGTCCTCTCCACGTATGAACTCATTGTCCATCTTCTTGGAGAATCAAAGTGAAGAAAATGCTGGAAGGTTGGGATCCTGAAGGACGATGGAGGCCACACAAAACCCAAAACATGCTGGGCAAAAGACTTTTGAAAATGCAGTACATACATTTTGTTTAATGTGGTGCTACAGAGACTTTCATGGTGGAACTGAAGCAGGTTGTACTGTTATCCAAAGAGCTAAACACATTATTTTATAGAAAGCTTGTTGTTAGGAGTTTATCAAAACAACTAAAGAAGTCGTAGTACTTTAAATTAAAACTCCAAACCTGTGAAAAAGGTCATCTTCTTAGAGGACTAGTGTTAAGTTAACTAAATTATTGTATATTTTGTTCTTTTATGACCTTGTTTGTTCCCTTTTATCAGTGGTAAATGTACCAACACATGATTGCACAGGTTGACTCTTGGTAATTCAGATGAAGTGCTAGTCTTAGTGCTGCTCCTTGAAATGTAATGACCACAAATCATTGAGTTTTTTTGTTTCACAAATTCACTGGTTTTGACGTTTGATTTACAGAGAAACGTATCATATTTTTCTTTAATATATACATATATATAAATATATATATATATATATATAAATATATATATATATATATATAAATAAATATATATATATATATATATATTTATATATTTATATATATATATAAATAAATATATATATATATATATATATATATGTGTATATATTTATATATATATATATATATATATATAAATATAAATATATATATATATATATATATATATATATATATATATATATATATATAATGTTTTCTTTGTGGGGAAAAAGATAGTCACCTTTTACACTATAATGAGAACTTGAATGCCTATTTGACCAATGGCTCAATAAAATGCATCAAGAAACGATATAATTTGGTGATTCACCCAAATACTGAAATAATGATTCTGTTAATATCAAAATCTACCATTACTTTGATGAAAGCAAAAGGGCAGCGCAGGGTTGTTGCACTGTAAACATCCAAGGGACTCGTTGGCTGTTGCTGTTCAGAAGTCCAAATATTCTGTTGAATTCATTTAATTAAGAATTTCTATTTGGTGATGACTGCTGAAAAATAATTTGTGAGGGAAAAAATGTGTCTCTTAAAGGAATTCATCCCACTTTTAAGAATATTCTACATTTCTCCAACCTAAAATGTGCAGTAACGGCTCTCCTTTGTTCTCTATTTGAAACATATGGTAGTTTTATTTCTGCTTTGACTGAACATCAAGATGTGTTTTCTGTTCACTTTCGTCTAAATAATGTAGGTTGCTGAGATTGTGTTACCTTTTTTCAGTAATGCCTCAAATACAGTCAGATCTGGAAACGAGTCTTCCACATGTCTATAAAAAAATATTCACCCCCTTTGACATTTTTGTACTTTGTTTTACAACATTGAACCACAGTAGAGCTGGTCATTTATGACCTTGAGCAACATAAAAGGAATATTATTTGATGCCACGGTGAAAGGAAAGATGTACAAATTGAGCTAAATGAAGTACAAATATAAATTGGATGTAGAAGTATTTCACCTTCAAGTTGGTGTTGAATTGTAAAGACACCTTTGGCAGCAATTACAGACTTGATTCAGCGTAAAAGGCTTTATTAGTGTTACACATTTAGACAATTTGTCCATAATCTTTATTTAAACCTGACAACGGCCTGTCGAGTTGCGAAGGGACCACGAGTCGACAGTTTCGAACCTCAAAATTCCAGATTGGATTGAGGTCTAGACTCTCAACATGTTTGGCTTTGCAGCCTCTCTGGAAAATACATCTTCAGCCAAGTTGCAGTTCTCTTTCAGACTGAAGCAGGTTTTCAGGATATCTATTTTTCTTTGCACGACTCATTTCTACCCACTGCCTTCACAAGCTCTCCAGGCCCGGGGCCGGCCTCAGAGCAAGTGGCTCTGTTCTGGATGACTTGTGGTCAGTGAAAATGAGGTTCTGAAAATGCAAAACCGCTTGGTTACAAAACAAAAAAAGGAAGGAAAGAAAAACACTCTTGGTCAAAGGAAAGCCCAGTCATCTCTGACCGGAAAATGTGAAATGAAATTAAAAAATGTCATCGGGCATTTTCTTGTGAGAGTCACTTGGAATGTGAAACCATTTCACGTCTCAGACATGAATCAGCACATATTTAATCTTCTTTATGATGTGGTTTTTGATTGAGTCATCCACATTGTCCTTTCCACCTGGGAAGAAAAGGCTCACGACAAAATGAATGGAGGAAGTGGGAGGATTGCAGCTGGAAGATTACATCTACAATAGTGAAGGAGGTGCTGGTTCTTCCCACGCTCTCTGAAATGTTTAGCCTACAACAGGGTCACAACTTTAGGCTCCCAGGTTGGGAAAAAATCCTTTCTGCTGTTCTTTCACTTCCTCATAAAAAAAGGTTACTAAATATTATTACAACAAGCTGTCTGTTTAGTATGAAATTCCTTTTTTCCTTGACAAGCCATGGTACAGGAATAGTAGGTGTACGAGCAAAATATACTACAACCTAAAGTAAGTATGAACCGAAAAATGTATTGCAGAATTCATTATTTTGCAAAAGACATCAACTTGATTTTGTTTACGCAGAGTGCTGAAGCCTCAACTGAGTTTAAGGATTGTGGATTTCTTTAATACCACATGCAATGTGTTTCAGCTAAAAGCCTTATTCTGGGTGCTGAAACAAAATACAGCCAAGGTCAATAAAGACGGCCTGTCCAAGTTCACAACAAATTATAACTTCTCGAAAAGACAATTCGACTTTGTCAAATTTTATTTCAAAGATAAAATGGAAAGAAAGATAGATAGATAGATAGAATGGAAGAAAGAAAGATAGAAAGAAAGAATAATAGATATAGAGAGAAAGAAAGATAGAGATAGATAGATAGAATGAAAGAAAGAAAGAAATATAGAGATAGATAGAATGAAAGAAAGAAAGAAATATAGATAGATATAGAATGAAATAAACAAAGAAAGATAGATAGATAGAAAGAAAGAAAGAAAGAAAGATAGATAGATATAGAATGAAAGAAAGAAAGAAAGATAGATAGATAGATAGATATTTTATTAATCCAGCAAGGGGAAACTTTTTCTCTACAGCAGCATTTATACATACAGGTAAGCCATAAAATATTTTTAAAAAATGCACACTTTATACAAAAAATAGAATAGAATAATATTAAATTAAATTAACTAAGAAAGCAAACAACACAATAGTGCAAAGATGTAGCCAAACAAACAAACAAGCAGCAGGGAAAGTCATTGCAGTGGACAGAATTATCTCCTGTATCTGTCCTGGAGAGGGTAGAAAAAAGGAATACATGATTGGTTTGTTGGATAAATCAAGTGTATCATTTTAAAATATGCTGCGTACAAAGACATGCAGGTGACTGTACTGCCCTCTACCGAGCAGGGGCTCTCCCGGGAGAGAGTACCGGGACTAAACGCAGCGCTGCGGCTGTGGTGACCTCTGTCTGCCGCAGGGAGAAGAACTCTGCTCAGCCCCGGAACCCTGTCAGGATGGCGGCCTGACGGTGAGTGGTTGTGTTCCCATAACGTTATCCTGACAGCCGTTAGCTGAACGTTAGCACTTGGTTCACGTTACTGTGCCGTTAGCTCAACGTTAGTGAGCCGTTAGCTGAACGTTAGCACTTGGTTCACGTTACTGTGCCGTTAGCTCAACGTTAGTGAGCCGTTAGCTGACTGTTAGTCAGTTGGTTGACGTTACTGAGCCGTTAGTCAGTTGGTTGACGTTACTGAGTCGTTAGCTCAACGTTAGTGAGCCGTTAGCTGACTGTTAGTCAGTTGGTTGACGTTACTGAGCCGTTAGTCAGTTGGTTGACGTTACTGAGTCGTTAGCTCAACGTTAGTGAGCCGTTAGCTGACTGTTAGTCAATTGGTTAACGTTACTGAGCCGTTAGTCAGTTGGTTCACGTTCAAGGAGCCGTTAGCTGAACGTTACGACGAGTCGACCGTTGGTAGCACACAAACCAGCTAACGATTTGTTTATTCACTAGCTCTCAACGGCTGTCTACATCGTCACCACGACCACGGGCACCCTGATGGAAGGGTGAGGAGCGCCATGCTGACGTTCCTCCACATCCCCTTAACGGGTAACGCTGAGCGGCTACTAACGGCTGGTTAGGCCTGTTTGTGAGCTACGTTAACTAACTCTGATTCAGGACCAGCGGTGTGACGCCCATGTGATTACGCAACAGGATAACTTAAGTTACAGTGTGAAGAAAAACAACTCGTTTCTTCTTAAACTGTATCTTGAAGTTGTGACTGAAGTTAACGCCATCATGTTTTATCTAAATGTAATACATGTTGCCCTCACGAAGGTTATGGTGTTTGTTGTTGAGAGGCGCTGTTACAAAGCTGTGGTTATGTTGGAGACTCAGGTTGTGGTGCTGTTGATGTGTTGTGATATTTAGTTCATGCCATAAATAAATGGGGTGATTAAGATATGGTTGTGTAAAAACCTCAAGCTACATCCTTTCAAAATGACCATAAAGTTGAATCGACACTTCTCAAAAACACACTGATGGAGGAGCATTCAATGCAGCACTGTTGTATTAGATCTCATTAGTTTGTGTAATGTTAGGTGAACCTAAAACATTAGCGACTGAATGTTAGTCGTTGCCATTTTTAATGGATTTTAATCTGTATTTTCTTTTTTTTGTAATTTCCTCACAGGCCTGTTGGGTGTTCTGTGGGATGGAGTTGCTGCATTTGGTATGCCTGGTATTGATATTAAAAACCTGCTGCATTCATAGCTGCTCCCACTGTTTCTGTCTCTAAGTGATTTCTCTTTGATCCACAGGTGGGGTCAGACTAGTGGATGGGGAGGACAAGTGTTCTGGCAGAGTCGAGGTGCTGCGCCATGACCGGTGGGGGACTGTGTGCGACCATGGCTGGGACCTCCGGGAGGCCGATGTGGTGTGCATGGAGCTGGGCTGTGGTCTAGCTGAATCGGCCCATGGTGGTGCAGCATTTGGTGAAGGCATAGGAGAAGTCTGGCTCCGGCATGTCCAGTGCTCCGGACAAGAGTCCAGTTTGACAAGCTGCGCCGTCGTCCTTCACAGTAACACCTACTGCACCCACGAGAAAGACGCAGGGGTGAAATGCTCAGGTGACAGTCTACTCTGTTGAGGCATTTTATCCACCGAGGAGCAGTGCGAGATGGTGGAGTGATTTCTGCTGGGTTGATTCACAGAGGCTACGCTGGTCAGTGACCAGTTAGACATGTGTGCATTCAAATTCATACTGCATACAGTTTTCAGGAAATGTGAAATCTTAATCCAAACTCTTTTGCTCTATGGTCCCTCCGTGGTGGAATGAGTTCCCAAACTCAGCAGAATCCCACTCTGTCTTCAAAAATCACTTTAGGACCCATCTCTTCTGAGATAACTCACTGCCCTTATTTACATTTTATAATTTCATGATCTAATTCACGTTTTGTGACATAAACCTCTCTTTACTCACAGGTACCCTTTTAGTGCCCACCCTCACCCTCCTGTCACCTCACACTGTGTTCACTCCTGGCGAGGCTGTTCGCTTCGCCTGCAATGTTTTTCTGGGTCACCACCTCAGTGACTTCCACCTGTACAAGCATGGAGTGTCTACGCCGCTGGTTACACAGAGGGCGGACCAGATCCAGACCAAAGTGGAGCTGACACTGTCCGACATAGAGACTTTCCACCAGGGCAGCTACAGTTGTCAGTACAGGATCATGGGCGACTTCCCTTCTCAGCTGCTGAGCTCCCCACCAAGCAACTCCATAAACATCACTGTTGGTGAGTCATAACCGCATCGTCTTATGTGTTATAACGCTGTTGCACCAGTGCCCGTTCCCATAGCAGTGTTTTGTTCTGCAATCTATATTATGTGTTTTGATTCTCTGCCCAACTCAACCTAATGGGTGTTTTGATTTCAGTTTATTAAAATTCTTTACTTCTAATATAGAGCATGTAACATGTACTACACATCATGTGTCACCGAATACTAATCTCAAGCACAATAGTTTACGTTGAACCGGCTCCATTTGCTCAGGAAGACTGCGAGATGCTGGTGAAAGCTCCAAGTGGACCTTTTGAGTTTCGGTTACTGTTACACATTTTTATTGTCACGGCTACTCTGAACTCTCGTGCTTTGTTTCATTGCTAAGTTGCATATGATTTATTTTGATTAATTTATTTCAGTTTTCTATATTCAGAATTGGTATTGGCAATGTAACGGCATTTCTTTCATCTGATGTTCAGATTTGTCTAGTTTGTTGTTAATATGACTCTCACCGGTTATTTATTATCAAAAATCTAGAGTACAACCCCACCGAAAAGGCCATTTTATTTCAGATATTTTGTAAACATTTAAGAATTGGAAGGAAAGTTATAGTTTTAATGTTTAGGCCCAAGTTGGGTTTAAACAAATTTGAATATTTTTCAAGATTCTTTTTTTGAGCCTGATCAAATGTCTGTATTAAACAATTTTAATTCATTTTGAATGATCACAGTGGAACTCCTGACTCCCCAACACTGGTACAACACGTCCACCGAGGCCCCGGCTGGTTCTGTCATTAAAGGCCACAACTTTAACATCACCTGCTCCACCCCGCAGCAGTACCCTGGAGGATCCTTCCAGCTGCGTCTGATCCGCTCCAACGGCACAGTGCGCCAGTCCCTGCCTGCCCTCACCCCATCCGTCACTTTCACCTTCCCCAACGCCCAGAGCTCCAACGAGGGATACTACTACTGCCTGTATCGGGTCCAGCTGGGTGGGCGCACCTTTGTCTCCAGAGAAAGCCAGCCCCTGCCTATAGCCATCAGAGGTGACACTGATAATATTATAGAGACAGATTAAAGATCAGTAACATCGGTAAAGAATAGCATGTGTTGTGCTTAAAAAAACAGGATAGCAAATTATTAATATTTATCATTTAGATTCTATGTAGATATTCCTGTACTTTTTTTTTTCTTTCTTTTTTTGTTTCTCGTTTTCGACTGTACTTGTATCACATAGCCGCAGCGGTAGATGAAATCCCGTTCATGAAAACCCATCCTGTATGTAACTTCTCCTCCCATCCTCAGACCCAGATCCAGTACTGAGTCCAATGGTGATCAGCTGGCTTGTGTCCGGCCTGACGTTTGTTGTAGCTGTCATCGTTCTAATCATTGTGGCCAAGGTGCTGTGTAACAAGGAGAAGAAGCCCACTGAACTGGAGCGAGACACCAGAACCTGTAAGTTCCTTTGTCCATCAAAGGCCTTTGAGCTGGAGACAGAGATGGGATTTCTCGATAACATCCTGTATGTCTGACTAATAGATGTGTTTCTGCCTACAGGTGTGGATAACACTTATGTTGCCTTATCACTTAACAACCTATGACGGGGTATGCAGGCTACCATATCACTAAAGGTATTGAAGGTCATGATTCTTGCACATAAGGGGCCTATAAAATAGTATTTATCCTTCTTGGAAGTTTTCATGTTTCATAACGATTTGATATTTATTGCACCATCCTATCCTTATAGTGCTCTTTTGTCTTCATTGTGGGAGTTTTCCCACTTGTATTGTGGTACATGGTACAAGTGGTATATTAATACTACAATCAACTGAAAGCCCTTGATCACACAGGTGAGTTAAATAAAAAATCGGCACCAGAAATATTTCAGGTGTGTCCTATTTAAGGGGTTGAAAGTCAAAACATGGTTTTTTTTGGTAATTTATTTAGATCACTTTGTAGTCTGGTTTCATTTGAGTTTTTTTTTTTTTGTTCGTGCAAAAATCCACACGAAAGCTATTGTGATTCAGTGTTGCTTCAATGAAAGGCGAGGTGAATACTTTATTTAGGCACTGTAATATTTGATGTCATTGTCTGTGGGCGTATTCTTAATTGTGCCACACTAGTGAATTAAAGTGACGCGTTTTGTTTCATCCCTTTAAGCAGAATCACACGCGTGAGGACAGTCACACAGCGTCCATCGTGGATTCAGTCGGCAGGATACGTCACACAGAACCAAACGGCTCGGCCTGTCATCCACTTCTGGAAAGAGGCACCACCTGGACCCGGTTCAGTACAGTCTGGATAAGGCAGTTTTTATTGGACTAACATAGACCTACAAAACCCCCAAACTTCAGGCTAGTGCTACTGCTGGGAAATAATGGATCTGATTGGCTTTAAAGCCTTCTGTTATGAAGACTGACCGTATAGATTATTTCCAGTTCAACGTCTGTCAGGGTTTCAGCTGGACTTCAGATTTGGCTACTGCCACGACGCCAGATGTACGAAGTGGAAAACTGCAACTAAAGGCTAAATTGGGGAAAATGTGATGCAGATCCCTCAGGTCTGTGTAAATGCATTTTAAAGAAATTTTGTATTTATTACCAAGTAACACTAAAGACCGGCTCAACTAGCTTATTAGGTACTCGCGTCTACAGATCAATGATCCTTAAAGGATTAGAAAAATGTTTTGTATTGTAAGTCTAACCCAATGCATCTTATGTCATTTACAATATGTAGATCACTGCACTTGACGTTAATAGAAGCTGTAGTTGATTAAAACGTGCTGTTGTTGGAGCTTCTGGGTTCAGTGAGTTTTGTTTGACAATCTACAAATATTTCTGCATGAACTGTAGGTTGATCTATCGCATCATATTGAACTACATAAGAGGAAAAATCTTTTGAAATTTGCATAATTTTACATATTTTATATATCTATATCCTCAAAACATTTGTTCCTTTTGAATAAATTACTAGGCGCTTCAAATGTTTACATATGCAAGCTCTTTTAATAGTTTGAATTATGTAATGGCAATACAAAACACATCACATCAAACTCTACAGAATGTAAAGGTTGGATAATACAAATGTTTTATCCCTACTGGAACAAAGCATTAACATGTCATTACAGCTTGTATAAACAGTTCAATTTCATATTTTTACTGAGATAAAATGTTACTACTTATTAAATGTTGAAAAACGACAATTAAATCCCAATTATTCGACCCGTTATTATTCACACTTACAAAACCACTTAGGCACTTGTATTACAGCTGGTCTGAAAACTGTACTTTTTAATAATTATTTCTGACTGACAAATGGAACCATTGTTGTACTTTTGACACTGAACAGCAGATTGAGTAATGCACTGTGGCACGAGTTCAGCCATTTGTTTGGTTTTGAAATATGGACACAATCTGTCCTCTGTATTTTAGAAGAAATATATCTAAAAGTTTATTAAAATTTGGCAAAAATTTAAAATTCTGCTGATGGAATCTCAAATTTAAACGATGGCCCATAAAGTCTGAGACATTTACATTTGTGTCCAATTCTGATGTGAAGTTATACGAGATTGCCCGTCAAGATGCGGATAAAAAAAAAGTGATCTTCTCATGCAGATGGATTCATTGTGAATTGCTGAGACTCGGTGTATTTCACTGACTGTGGCTAACAACAATAAAATGGGGTCGACTGGCATTTTGTGATTCTTTGTGCAAAAAAAAAAAAACCCTCAGTCAACATAATGTCTTTCTAAATATCAGACATATTATTAATATAATCCACTGACCTTAAATTGCTGCCATCAAGATCTGTGGGTATGTGATATGCAACTGCGGCAAAATATCTGGAAATGTAATGTCATTTCTTGACATATTTAGCCCTGAAAGAAGATCACCAGTGGGTGTGCTGTGGATGATGATGATGATCTCAAAAACGTCAACAGATCACACTGAAACTGTCCAGGTAAGAGGAAGAAAGCTTCTCTGTATTTCTGAGTGTTCTTTTAAGAGTGGAATCCTCATCTTTTCTAGTAGTGGTCATATAGAAATGCTGGTTGACAATTTTACTCATAAAACAAAAGCAAGCAAGTAAATCAAAACTATAAAGCATAAAAATATTGCATAAAGCCCAATCTCAGCAATGTCTAAAACAAAAAGGCATCAACCAAAATACATTCATCCAATTTAAAATGCGCAATTTTATATATATATATATATATATAATAAACTCCCCATAAACTGAGCATGAATTAAAACAAATTCATGCTATTCCTTTGAGGGATTCATTTGTCTCCATACTTGAAAAAACTAAGTAGAGGAAGACCGCCACGGCCAGGAAGAACAGGAACTGAACCCAGAGCGGGATGAGGCGGGGCGACTTGGGGGCCGGTGGGGCGTCTGGAGATTTCATGGGCGTCGAGTTCATGTAGGAGCTTCTGTAAGTCGACGGCGTGTCGTACATGTACGGCCTGAAAGGGAATTTAAACGATCCTTGAGTACATTGACTTAGGGCTGCGTCCGTTGTCGTCATGGTTCCAACAATGTTGGGTTAAGTAACAATGAAGAGACGGAATTTATTGTCACCTCTGATTATAATTGAACATCACTGCGATGCCGCCCTTAGTGGGACAATCGGTCATTTTGACAGAACTTTAAACAGCCGAGACCTTTGATAAATCAATTAGTTGCTTTAAACCCTCGTGAATTGCTCAACTTTCTACCACCACAAAAAAAAACCCCCCCAAAACCCTTATTCATTTATTTATTTTTTTTCCTACATTTTATAGACTAAACAATCAGTGGTAGAGGAAGTATTCAGATCCTTTACTTAATTAAAAGGTGCAATATACGAGAATGGGAGATTTTCTATTGCCTGGCAACTGCTGTAATTGTTATTACTGAAGTGTTAGTGTGTACTAGGGAAGTGCGGTATACCGGTTCAACCGCTTTCATATTTCCATACGGTATGAATTTTTCATATACCGTTATACCGGTGCATAGCCGTAACAACTGTTGTCGCTCTTCTGCAGGCAGCAACATATATTGCTCGGTCGGAGCTACTTGTCTTACGGGTATTGAGATGGAGTCATGGTTATAACTTTATAACAACAATTAATAACCCACAACTAACGCTCTCTAACAGGAAAACACCACGACACAACAGTTTGTGACACAAACAATTTGTAACACTAATAATTGTACATTTATAAAATTACACCACCGAACTGCATGCAAGGTGACGCAAACAAATTTACTAATTTTAACGGAAATACATTCTGATGACACTAGTTGACTTTGTACAAATACACTTACTCTTCAACAAAGTCCCGTCCTCTGTATTCAGGCTGTGACTTTGAGTAGGTCGAGTAGGATTGCCTGTAGAGAGCAACGTAAAACAGAACATGTGTGGAAACTTCTCACCAACTGAGACAACAACAACAACAACAACACTACTACTACTACAAAGATGTATATATTTATAACTTACGCGTGTTCAAATTCCCTCTCACTCCTCTTTGGTCTGGACCTCATGTAAGAGCCACTAGATAGACGAGAAGAAAAGTAATGCGTAAGTTAGAGTTTTATTTTTCTATTTGACTTGCTGACAACAGAGGACGCGTAGGAGAACCGACCTGTCTCCTGCTCCTTCGCTCCTGACCTGCAACACGAGAGGCAGTGATGAGAAGTGAACCTTTACAACAGTGTTGATATCAACGACGCGCACCTTTTCACTGTCCCTGCATTTCATTTACATTACGTTTCATATATATTTGGATCTCCGGCCCCTCCGTGGGACACCCCTCCTCAATAAGATTAGAAAACAAATGAGCGGTCAGTCCTGTTTCATAGACACGTGTGGTTTTGGTCTGCATACATATAAGTATAATTTACTTAACTTAACTTTATTTTGTTGTCAACAAAACAAAATCTCTCAGACACGGGGCACTCAACTTAAAAGGTTAGGAGCCCACTGCAACAGAGAACTTAAATGAGAGTAATAGCGATTTCAGGGCCAATAATAATGACAGGTTATAGATTTACCTGTTGAAAAAGACAAAAGGACATTTTTACCGACAGTCTTCATCAAATATTTATCTTTATTTATTCATTAGGCGAGTAATACTATTAAAACTAAAAGCAGCATGGACAGATTTACTTACAGGTGTCCTGTATTCATAGGTGACTTCCTCTGAAATGAAAAAACACAAACATGAGGATAAATGTGCATTTCCATGTATAATATAGTATAATAATGGCTACCCAAGTATATTTTGCCACCTTTAACAAAAGCCATCTGTTCATTAATATGGATTAATATGGATAATGTATGGACTCATGTGTCGGAAGAATTAAAGTTGAACATTAATACGGTTAAGAACTCATCCAGTTAGCGTGTCAATAGCAGCGCAGATGTTTCCAGTTTTTCTGGCTTTATGCATCTTTTATAATAGATACTACTTTAGAATTAGTTTGTCACAGTACAGCTGTAACATTACAGTTATAAATGTAGATTTTTTTTTTTAAATACCTCAATTGTTTCCTCACTTTAAAAAAGAGACACTCAACAGATTGTACTCATGAAACTTATATAATGTCTCCTGTGGCTCTGAAGCTTAAATAACCCTGATGATCTCGTTTTGGGCCTAAGACTTGAGCCTGTGGTAGCATTTTACTTATCCAATGTTTTTATTGTTTTATTTTACTCCAGGTGGGTCCCAATGAGGTTATAAGATCATGGGACTAAAAGTCAGAATATCTTGGTTTATATTGCTTCAATTTTGGGGCAACGTTTATTCAATATTTTAATAGAAAATGATGAACACTATGAGGAATGTGAAATGATCTATAATTAGACTTCTGGTAGCTACATCTGTGGACTTGTGTATGCACTCTAGCTCTTTAATACTACAGCTTTAATGCACTCTAGCTCTTTAATACTACAGCTTTAATACACTCTAGCTCTTTAATACTACAGCTTTAATGCACTCTAGGTCTTTAATACTACAGCTTTAATGCACTCTAGCTCTTTAATACTACAGCTTTAATACACTCTAGCTCTTTAATACTACAGCTTGAATGCACTCTAGCTCTTTAATACTACAGCTTTAATGCACTCTAGCTCTAAGTTTCAGTGTTCAAGTGTTAGACAGAAGAAAGAAGGACCTTCTTCTCTGTAGTAGGTTTTGTCCGACGAGGGTTTCGATCTCTTCCCTTTGGCCATGGCCTCCTTCAGCTTCCTCTCATACAGACTTCTGGTGGAGTCTGAGGACAGAAACACGTGTAGAAAGAGAGACACAGTGACTGAGCCGCGGCCACAGGAGCAACAGGGGCCAGAGGCCCGTGGGAGTCAGCTGGCGTGAACGTGGATTTCAAAAAACGGGCGCAAAGTGAGTCACTCACCGACCACGGGCCCGTGCTTTATCTCGTACTCGTCCAAAAGGTCGCCGATGTCCTGCGCGGATTTACTGCTCAGCGAAGACATGTCCGTGCTTTGATTTGTTCCCTCGGATTTATGTGATGTGTGATATTTATTTATTTGTTTGGCGTGTTCCTGTTTACGGTTAAGAAACCAGACCAACTGCTCCGAACTCCTCCCCCTCGCGAGGCGACCAGGAGAAGCTCGTTTTGCCTCGCAGCGGGCGGGAACACTGCTGTGTGGAGTCGAACGCGAGTTTAGACGTTGGACCCCGCCCTCCTTTGTTGACCCGGGTGTTCAAAACATTTGCGCCTTCCGTCAAACGTTCCATCGCTTCCGTTTGGCACATTTCTTCTTCTCTGGTTTCGAGTCTGTTTTCTTTCCGGAGATACAGCAGCGCCCTCAGCTGTTGAGTGTGTTCATATTCACATTATAGTGTGTTCATAGTCACACATTATAATGTGTTCATATTCACATTATAATGTGTTCATAGTCACATTATAGTGTGTTCATAGTCACACGATAATGTGTTCATAGTCACATTATAATGTGTTCATAGTCACATTATAGTGTGTTCATAGTCACATTATAATGTGTTCATAGTCACATTATAGTGTGTTCATAGTCACACATTATAATGTGTTCATAGTCACATTATAATGTGTTCATAGTCACATTATAGTGTGTTCATAGTCACACATTATAATGTGTTCATAGTCACATTATAATGTGTTCATAGTCACATTATAGTGTGTTCATAGTCACATTATAGTGTGTTCATAGTCACATATTATGATGCTAATGATTTTATTACCAACATAATAACAGTGATAACAGTCACTGTCAAAAAGAAAAAGGCATTATGCAGAATTGCCCGTTTGAGTGTTGTCTTATTATTTTAATTTTATTTCAGATGCATTGAAATAGCAAAATACTAACTTTAACCTATAATAAATAAAACAATTAACCACTTTACATACTGTTGCATAGTTCAAACTGTAGCAATGTATTGTATCTTTTAAATTCAATTCTGTATGTAAAAACTTGTATCTGCAAAGCAAGTAAATATAACTGTCAGATACTTTGTAAAAGGGTACAAAATGTCCAGAGAACTACTCAAGTATCTTTGAAACTGTAAAGTACTATGGTAAAAATGTACTGAGTTATTGTCCACCGCATTAGATGCCTTAGATTTAGGCCCATTTAGCCCTGGTATAATCTACATTACAGAGAGAAAAAAGTGGGAATATGATTTATCTACAGTTCATACAAACACATCATTGTAAACAAAGATAGATATTTATTAAGCACACAATTGCATGTAACAGACAACAGAACAAAAGTTAGAATGTTTCGCACTTTACATTTAATTTTTACAAGACAATATTGTCATTTTTGTTTTTTTCTTTCATCAGCCAAAAGCGTGTGAACAAATTTCAAATGATCACAAATTAGGTTTTGACCTAAAAGAACGACACATGGCTGAACCAGCCAGCTTGGTCTGTGGCAAACCAGAACATCAGCAGTCCCGCCAGAATCACCAGAGCCATCTTCAGCGTCAGCTTCAGCATGTCGAAGCACTGCGGGAACAAAGCACAGGGCAGAGAGGCAAAGTAACTAAACCATTCAGGAACAAATGAACAAAAGTGAATGACCAGTAAAAGCCAGTGAGTACACACTTTGTGTTTCCTGGTACAAATGTGTGTGTCGCTGGTATCTGGCACGTTCTCTGGTCGCTCGGTGTTCGGGGGGTCACAAGCCTGTGACATTTCCGTGGTGTCGTCAAGCTCCCTAAATTCCTGGACAAAGGCAAAGCAGTTAAGAGACCTAGTTTATGTGTTCGTGTATATGTTTTTTTTTTTTTTTATTATGTGTGCTCATATATGGCCACATGAAAACCTCAGACGTCTCCGCGGAGCTCAGGTCCTCCTCCCCGTCCGTGGAGCTGCTGAGTGAAGCTCTGTCACTGCTGAGAAACAAGAGAGCAGACACAGTTGTGTTTTGTTTGGATCTGTCGTAGCTCGAGTTGTAGTTTTTGTTCAAGAATAAAAAAGGTGTAATGCATACTAGGAATCCTGCTCACCTGTCAGTTTCATAGTGAATGACTTGAGACAATGGATCTGCACAAAACTGAACTTTTATCTGTCTTCCTATAAAAATGCACAAATGGAAACTGATAAATTGTTTAAAAATGTGATGTCCATACAAAGATTATACCCTTCATCATCATCACTCACCTTCTCCTTCATTCTCTCCGTTGTTGTCGTCATAAAACTCGTAGAAAGCCTTGATTCTCTTCTGCTCTTGTTCCCAGTTCCTCTCCTCTTCATACTCGTCTTCTTCCAACTGTCCGGTCTCCATCGTCCCAGAGGCTCCGGGTTCGGTGTTGAAGAAGAAGCTATCATCCAGGGATCCCTGGTATGAGGGGTTTGTTGTTTTTGCATCCCCTCGCTGTACCACTGAGTAGCTGTTGCCGTCTTCTGCAGAACGCTGAGTCACATCTGAAAGCGGTGTATCGGCTTCATCTGCGTCCTCTGTCGTTAACAGGTCTTCAGACAGAAGGGTATCTGTTGATAACACGTCTAGGTTCCAATAATTGTTGAAATCGTCTGGATCCGCTCTGTTGTAGTCGTCAGAAAAGGCTGCACCGCTCCCACCGCGAGTCTCCTCCAGTTGCTGGTTGCTTTCAAGATCTCGTAGACGCATTCTATCAAAGAGTTCCTCGTCACTCCTTTGTTCTTGGTCCTCATCATCACTGGAGGTGTAGGAATCACTGTCACTTGTGAAATCTCCATCATCAACCGCTGTTGCAGATGCATCGCCAGACACGTTCTCCTCAATGTCTTTTTCTCTGTTGGCCACATCCAGGCTTCTGAACTCATTGGTATTTACCTCTTGATCTGTGCTGTACAGATACCCGCCCTCCTCCTCATCAGTGTCCTCAGCTCCTCCCATCCACATTACATCTGTTACAGCTCTTTCCGGGCAGGTTTTCTGCTTTGTGATTGACTCGCTGTCGAATGCACAAGCCAAGGCCTTTGGCTGGTGATTCTTCTCTTGATTTTTGCCTCCATCTTCTACATATTCACATGAGGAAAAGTCTGAGGGGTAATCTGCAAAACTCTCACCTGCATCTTGGTGCTCCTCCCCTGAAAAATCCTTCATTTTCTCTCCATATTTCTCACTATCAACTTCAGCAATGAGATCCTGCAGATTTTGCACTGATATTTCTGGAAACGCCAAACTGGCTTTCGCTGGGCCATCTGCGCAAGGATTTTCAAGCTCCTGCTCACGGCACGGAGCGAGAACAGCTTCTTCTTGTTCGAATTTCACGTCTTCTTCCTTTTCTTTTTCCCTCTCTTGCTCGTCCTCTTCAATCCCGTCACCTCTTGCCATCATCTCACTGCCACGTTCAGGGACTCTCTCAAAATAGGACGCCTCCTCATCACTCTCGCTCTCACCTTGCCCCCTGTTTCTAACTTGAGGGTTTTCAGCACCCTGCGGGGCCAGAGGTTGTCCCTCAGTAAAGATCCTGTCCTCTTTATTACCATCGCAAAACTCGTTGCCGCAGCAAACCGACCTCAACAAATCCTCTGGTTCCTCTCCTGTTCCCGTACTATCTTCCTCATCCTCTTCATCTTCTCCAGAGCTTATCTCTTCAGTCTCTCCATCTGAGCTTGAGTAATCCTCCTCTGGTGTTTTGTCCCTCTTCATGACCCCTACACCTTCAAAATCCTCCTGTTCGCTTTTATCATCACACTGCTCCTTATCAACATTTTCAGCCATATATACATCTTTAGTTTCCATGCTAGACAAAACTGCAGTTTGACCAGTTGCTTCCTGTTTCAGAACCCCGTCTTTCTTTGTAAGAAAGGTTTCTTGAGAGATGTCTGTTTTGTCTTCCTCAAATTTGTCATCAAAATTTAAATTCTCAAAGTCCAAATCTTCGTCGGGGAATGATGTAGCAGCTGTTTCTGTAACATCATCATTTGAAAATTAAATACTTTCATAACTAGTTTAAAAAGAAGAGAAAAGTAAATACAACAGTACTGAGACATATAAGATGTATCTCTTACCTGAAAAAGCATCACTTAGTAGATCAGCAAAGCTTTGTTCCATCTTTTCAAATAGGGAAAAACAATAGGTTATATAGTACGAGTTATATCAAGAGCAACATTGCTGACACAGATAATCTCCTCTCAGTAAGGAAGAGAGCGCGATCTAACTCTCATCTGCTGTTGCTAAATGTGGCTTCCTGTCAAACAGACGTTGCATAAATTACACATTAAATCTAATGCATTTGGTTAAATATATAACTACAAATGTCTACATAACGTTAGCCGTACCGTAAAACTGAAGATGATCGAAAATCTGTGTCTCTCTAAAAAGTGAAATAACAAAAGTAATGTTTTGCGTGTCTTCAGGGACTTACCTTCATGAGCTCATGAAATGATGTCAGCTTTGATGTGGTCTTGATTTCAGATGCACAATACTGCAGCAGCTGTTCCTTCATGCTGAAACAACTCATGTTTATGGTGTCTTATAACTGAGATGAGTACAGTGCCACTTCAGTGATGAGTTAGAGTCATTAACAAAAGAACTGTTATTGTCAGCGAATATTTTGTTGGTAACGTTGATTTATTTTGACAACTAGAATCTAGTAAAACTACAGTTCAGATCAGACGTCCTGGTTTGTTGCTGGTTGTCCTACAGCTCATTGCGGAGGAGGTAGCGGTGGTTAGGCTTCAGGTCAACTTCTACAGGAAAATGATCACTCACTTCAAGAGCCTAAAAGTGCCATCAGAAGAAATGAATGTTCACTTTAGGTATATAACTGAATTAAAGAAGTGTATATGCATAGATGACGTGTTTACCTCCTCCTCTGTTAGATGGAAACTCTTTTTAAAGTTGAACGGTTGAGCTGAACCCGGCACGATACTGGAAATAATCTCACGTCCGTGGACAATGATCCTGTGAAATCCAAATTGTGTTTCTGACATTACAGAAAGCCCTTTATAATAATCTCAAATCATTACAGAGCGTATACATGCATTTCATTGTTGCGCACTTCTTCAGTGACTTTATGTCATTCTGTTTTCAGCAGTCACTGACCTGTCGTAGGCGCAGTGCGTCTTCTCGCGGACAGTAGTGTCTTGCTCATCTCCGATTAACCAGCGGAATTTCGGGTCGCTCCTCAAGCGCACAGCTCTCCAGCCCTTGATGGTGACGTAGCTGCAGCCGGCGTTGAGGTCCCCTAAGATCATCACATTCTGTGTGAATGAAAGGAGGCAAAAAGGGAAGTTCAAGAGATAAAAAAAAAATTGTCATAAATGTTGTCATATGTGGAAGAGAAAAAACAATATGAAGCTAAACTGAGGAACTATGACCAAGATAGAGATAACAACAAATGACCAAAGATAATGAAAAATATGTATAAATATACTGTGTTTGAATGATGATGATGATGATGATGATGATGATGATGATGATGATGATGGTTTAACCTACATCAGTCTTCCACTTCTTGTAAATTCCTTTGAAGACAGTGTACAGTTCATTAATCTCCTTCATGGCATTTCTTGGACAGGTGTGCTGCCCAATCAGGACAAAATCCTTCACCACTGCAAAGTAACAACAACCAGCCAAACATTTATGACACATCTTCAATCAATGTGTTTACATGCAGACGTCAGTCTTTTCTTGGTTTTGCTCATATGGTATGATCCTACATGGAAACTAGAGAACCCTGATTATTAACATCCCCGTATACATTACTATGATATTATCCAGGGATTTGTTTTCTGTGCACGAGCAGGCGTCTCTTTTATTAACATGTACTGTTGCCTCAACCCAGCTTGGTTTCTGGCTGCCTGAACTCTGCTGCATTTATCATTCTGCTTGATTTTATCTTTTCATCTGATCATCATTTTAGAAACCTGGATAAGGTGTCGGTATCCGCCTGGCATCCAGGTTTTTAAAACCCAAGAAAATAAAGTCTATCTTTGTGAAACTGGCCTCAGATCTGAGCTG